>CM054122.1:72278683-73478683 GCA_028751855.1 Ambrosia trifida
GAGTGAGATTTGTGTATGCATGTTATATATATATATATATATATATATATATATATATATATATATATATTATTAAAATCTTTGTGCATTAAATTCATTATAGAATATGCATTAAAGAGTTGTACCTATATATAAAATGACTATAATACCCTTTTACTTAACTTAGTTAACGACGTTACCAAATTGGACTCAAAGTTTTACAAAATTAAAACAAAGGTATTCAGAATGTTAAAAATTAAAACTTTAGACTAAATTGTTAAAACCACCTGGAACTCAAAAATGAATTTACTCTCCAAACTAATATTATGTAATGAATTTAATAGTATAGAAAATGTAAACGGAATTGCTTTAAGTTTTAGAAAAGGAAAGGCAATAAAATTTGATAAAGTAAGTGTACTAGTAAGCTAAAATTTTATAAATAATATCTATGGAAAAATCTTTTTTCAACATAATTATAAAGAATAGAGATGTAGATATATGGCCCGGTTTTGCCTAGTGAAGGTGTGGACTTAAATCATAAATAAAGTAGAGATAACATCTTTCTTTCCCACATCTTTAATTTGGAACACCATATCTTAAAGACCAAGAGTTCGATTTAATATGTTCATTTGATTATGATATGCATTTTAAAAGCTACAACTATATAAGGTTATGTGTTGTGAATTCACGCTACCTGCCACCGCAACCTAGGCGCTAAACACCGCCCGCCTCATTAACGAGACGCGCCAATGACGTCATCCCCATTGCATTAATGGGCGTTGATGTCCTTCTGAATGTTGGGAGTGTTGTTTTCGAGGGGAAAATGAGTCGCGGGAGGGGGTAAATATTTAAAAACAATATCAATACACATTCTCATCTCCATTTTTACATACAAATTTTAATCTCCATATCCAACATCTTCAACTCTATTATCTATCGCTCAAATTCCCCATCCAAACCGTTACAAAATAAATAAATGGGATCCGAGGAAGGTTTTTTTCATTTTTTTGGTGGTACAAGAAAAAACATTTGTGCATTTGAGGGATGTTAGTTTTCAATTTGTGCTATTGGTGAAACCACAATCTCAGGTTGTGGATTATGCTGACGTGGGACATCTGATTGGTGAAACCGCAATCTCAGTTTGCGAATTATCCTGACGTGAGACATCTGATTGGTGAGGACTTAGGGGTGATCAAAACCGGAATATATTCGATTGTATAGTGAATCGGATATCCGAATATCTGATTTTATTATAATATATTTTATTTTATATGTTTTATATATAAATTTTTGGATATTTTCGGGTATTTCGGATATTTTTGCATATTTTTCGGATATTTCGGATATTTTTGGATATTTTTTGGATATCTTCGGATATTCGGATATCCGATAAAAAATTATAAATTTTTGGATATTTCGGATATCCGAAAAATTTTAAAATCACTATCCGAATCCGAAAATTCGGATATCCGAATTTCAGACCGGATTCGGATATCGGCTATTTTGGATCGGATTTTTTTGAACACATCCCTAGGTGAGGTAGAAAGGATACAATGATTATCTTGTCCATGTAGGCATAAACCACAATCTCAGGTTGCGGTTACACCAAATGCAAAAATCCTTTTCTGAAAACTTCCATTTGCACAAATATTTTGTACTGTAACACCAAAAAAGCAAAATAATCTTCGAGGAACCCGTATTTCACAATCACGCTTCCCAATCTAAACCTGTATTACGTAAATCGCCAACCTAACTCACAACCCTTGATCTAACGGAGCATATTGGTGGTTTAGATATTCAATTGTCTGATTATGACGAAGTGTAGTTATTTTATTTTTAAATATTAGTATATATTTATTTTTCCTGTCGGTTGTGTTTTTATTTAACTTACGAGGTTAAAGACCCGTGAACTTCACGGGTGAAGAAATTTTTAAATAAAACATATTATCGACTAAATAAAATTAAACAATTTTTATAAGGGCAGTGTTAAACTAAAAGTTTAAAACATAACATGAAAGAAAATATAACATGACAAAAATAATATTCTGTCAAAGTTTTTAATTTTAATTTTGTCGTGCTCATGAATTATGTAAGTTGAAAAAAAAATCGATGCGAATAAATCTCGTAATAAAAAAATTCTTCCACCAAACAAAATAATAGGATAATTTCTAAAAAGAACACATAAGTCAAAATATAATGTTCACAAAGCTTATTAATAGTGCATGACAAAAGGAATTAAATCAAGTGCGGGAAAAAAACGAATTATGAATACGTTCATAACATCCATTGCAGCATGATAATTTCTAGCATTTTGACATCGAAAGTTGCAAGCAAAACACATATCGACATCATCTTCTTCAAAGTATTTACCCTTCATCATTCTTACGTGATGCTATCCTTTATTATGTATGCCAAAGGTTTTTATGTATGCCAAAGGTTTTTGGAACTCATACAAAATATGTCGCACAATCCACAATAAAATACTGCTTCACCCCTTGCTGCAGCAACCTGAAAACAATAAATTGTATGCATAAACCTAAAAAAAAATTAATAGTAAAGAAGTTAGATATATAAACAAATATTTATAATGTAACATTGGCAAAATACTAAAACTTTAAGGAGCAAAAATGAATAGAAAATAACAAAAAAAGTTAAAAAGAGACTTACAAAAATTTGTCATAGTTGTCCAAAAATCTCTTTCGATGCAACTTTTACAATGCAGTACTCTAAAAGTTTGAAAATTTCTAAGGTTTGTTGGATGATTAAGAGCATTCACATAAGCTCTCCTCCATAATTTTGTGAGAGAAAACTCCTTATTTTAGGATGGGGTTATGAGTGGTTATGAGTGAAGGATATGAGAATCTAGTATATTTGGCGGAACACTGTTCCCCTACATTTATTTTTAATATATTTTTAAAGTGGTTGTGAGTAGTGAGTAGAGAGGAGAGAAAAGGTAATGTTAAAAGTCTGTAAAAGTATTGTTTAATTGAAAAGTAGAGAGAAATGTGATGATTTTTAGTGTAATATGTGATTATGAGTGGATGGGGGAGCTAATGTGAATGCTCTAAGAATACCAAACAATTTACTTATACGATTCACATTTCTATCATTTTAGATTCCCTCTAAAATTTCATTACCAAACCCATAAAAGTTGCTCTTGAAAAGGATTGTAAATGATTATCATCTATCAAAAATTATGAGTAAGAGAATAATTTTAAGTCAAATTATAACTTATAAATTTACAGCGGTGCGTGGGTAGTGATTCGAACTCGGGTCGAGGGGTTGTCTGTCGATTGGTTTCACCGCTGAAGTACACCTTCCAAAAAAAAACTTATAAATAAATGACACGGTAAATTTAGTAATAGAATAATTGTGTAAGAGAATAATTCAATTCGGTCAAATTAATTCAATTTAATACGGTCAAATTATGAGTAATATCAATTTAATTCGGTCAAAGTATGTGACAGAAAAATTACAATATTTACAACTTATGAGTAAAAGAATAATTTTAAGTCAAATTATGAGTTATAAATAAATGTCACGGTAAATTTAGCAAGAGAATAATTGTGTAAGTCCATAATTTAATTCGGTCAAATTATAAGTTTATGAGTAATTCAATTTAATTCGGTCAAATTATGTAGACCTTATAAATCGGTCAAATTGTGAGTTTATTAGTAATTGAATTATGAGTTTATGAGTAATTCAATTTAATTCGGTCAAATTATGAGTAATATCAATTACTCCGTTAAATTCGGTCAAATTATGAAGACCTTATAAATCGGTCAAATTATGAGTTTATAAGTAATTCAATTTAATTCGGTAGTAATATCAATTACTCCGTTTAATTCGGTCAAATTATGAAGGTCAAATTATGAGTAATTCAATTTAATTCGGTCAAATTATGACTTATAAATAAATTACACTGTAAATTGACATGTAAGTTACAATATTTATCACAAATATTGTAAATATTATAATTTAACGGTTGGAACAGATTTAGGACAAAACCTCACAAATTCTGGATTTGATATATGCTCGGTTGGTACTTACAGAATTTGATGACACTTCTATAAACAATGACTAAATCGGATTCAAACAATAACAAACAATAACAAAATCCATTTGATATATATGTTTTTTTATGTTGCTTTACATTCTGTTTTGGTTTTCAAATAGTAAATCCAATTGAATGTTTAAGAAGTCGGTTTCATGTTTCAAATACAGAGTCCGAACATTGAAACGACCTCTTCAACAAATAATCAAAATTCACATAAGAGGATCAAATCCGGTTTCTTGTGTCATATTTTGAATTCGAATATTCAAACGAATGGATACAGAATCGATATTTTGAATCCGAAGAAATAAACAGAATCGATAGACTCTTGAAAAGGATTTAGACAAATGAATGAGGGAAACAACAAACGAATACAACTCCGAAGATTCAAACGAATACATTTCAAAAAAGCAGTTTCATTTAAATGAATAAAACGGATTAAACACACGATTTACATAAATCTTTTACAATAACTGTATAAATCAGAAATCAAACAAAAAATAGGATGATATAACTGCATAAATCTGAAATCAAACAAATCTGAAATCAAACTAAAAAATAGGATGATATAACTGTATAAATCAGAAATAAAACAAAAAAATAGGATGATTTGCAAAAATCAAACGTTTGATGTTTTTTATAATGTTAAGAATAGAAAATGAGTAAAACTGATGCTCGAAGAAAATGAAAAAGAAGAATAAAGATTGGAAGAATTATTAAGAAAGATTGAAGATTGAAGGAAGAATGAAGAAAAAAACATAATGGCTTTTATAGATACAAAGCACGTTTGATGTTTTCTTATAATGTTAATAATAGAAAATGAGTAAAACTGATGCAAGATTACCTCGAAGAAAATGAAAAAGAAGAATGAAGATTGAAGAATTGTTAAGGAAGATTGAAGATTGAAGGAAGAATGAAGAAAAAAAACATAACGGCTTTTATAGATACAAAGCTGGAGCTCCATATACCTACTTGGATCCTAGAAAACGGGTGAGTCCCCCTTTTTTTAATTGATTGTAAGGTTGACACATGGATGGTGATTTGGAGCTTATGTGGAGGCCTTAGTAAAGGGACAAGTGGAGCCCTAGTTACTCTTCTATTAGTGTAGGTGGATTGTATTTTAAAAATGTTGGTTTTTATTTTATTTGCTTCGTGGATATGAAATTACGTTAAAACTTAAGAAAATTATTTAAAAAACAAAAAAAAAGTTTGTGATGAAATGTGATGAGTGTTTTAAGCGTGATAAGTGAAACGTGAAGTAATGAGCTATCAAATGATGATTAAGTGTAATAGTGTAATGGGTGCTCTTAATGATGTTGTAGTTAGTAATTGAACTATTAATAAACCTTCTGTCGCCCTTCTATTTCCGATTAGCTCCTCCCTCGCAAAGCCTCTATAACCAGCCACAATGGAACCAAAATGACAATCTCATCCTTGTTTCTGTTGTGAGCCTTTTTATAACCGGTAACCATCATCCTCTCTTGATGCTGATTATTACCCGATAACCCACCATGTTCCTTCCTTTGTTCCTGTTAAATGAAACCGGACAGTCACCGGTTGTGGTGAGGGTCTTGTTTTACTCCGATCCTGGTTTCGGTAAGAACCCGGTCGCTTTCCGGTGAGAAACGGAGGGCCATCGAAGACACTGCCGAGTAGAATCGGAACGACGACGTGTTGATAAAGGGAAATACGCCAACCAATTGAACTGTGTTCCGGCACTGCATGTTGTTGGTCGGAAAAAAGAGGTCAATGGCAGGAAAGGGTAACCTCGTAAATTAGAGGCAGAAGGAGGGTAGAATTGTCATTTTAGTGGGTACTGTTCCGCTACAGTGTCTTCTGTGAGTATATACAATAAATAATTTAAACAATTATTTGATTTTTTGAAGGCATAAATTACAAAAAGTATTAATGTTTAAGCCTCTATCATTTTAATCGTATTAAAATAAAAACATGTAGACCATCAACAATCAACGTCATCTATTATACTTACTTTTTAACAAAGGTTAAGACCATAGAACATGTCAATACTTTTTTTATTCAAAAGGGGGTTGCGACGCAACTTGTTGCCTGTTTGCCTACCATTCTGCTATAAATTTCTGATGGTTTTTTGATGATTTGAATCCAACTTCATTCAAAAATACAATTGAAAACAGATAAACCGTATAAAAATATATAAATTGCATATTGATGATTATCAATGAATTGTAAAGTTTGAGTAATATGCAACTAAGCGTGTTTATGGAGCGTTAACAATGAATTGTAAAAAAAATGTTGATCCTACATAATACAAAGCTAAGTTATTTGACGCGGTCATTGTTGTCCAGAACCCATTGGTTATTCAACGTCAAAAAAGTTCATTTTAATTTATTTATTTTTTGTTTAAGCCTCCATCATTTTAATCGTATTAAAATAAAAATATGTAGACCATCAACAATCAACGTCTCTATTATACATACTTTTTAACAAAGGTTAAGACCATAGAACATGTCAAAACTTTTTTATTCAAAAGGGCTTATGACTGTTTGCTTTTTCACTATTTCTTTTATAGTAACATTGCAATTTTTAACCTGATGTAACAAATAATCATCTATATACAATTAAGAGTGTTTATGGAATGTATATTACTCACACATTACAATTCATTGATAACACTCCATAAACACGCTTAGTTGCATATTATTCAAACTTTACAATTCATTGATAATCATCACTATGCAATTTGTATAGAGTGTCCCAAGGTATCATATATTTTTATATGGGTTATATGTTTTCAATTGTATTTTTGAATGAAGATGGATTCAAATCATCGAAAAACCATCAAAAATTTATAGTATATTGGTAGGCAAACAGGCAACAAGTTGTGTCGCAACCTCCTTTTGAATAAAAAAGTTTTGACATGTTCTATGGTCTTAACCTTTGTTAAAAAATAAGTATAAGGTAGC
Organism: Ambrosia trifida; assembly: GCA_028751855.1. Taxonomy (NCBI): domain Eukaryota; kingdom Viridiplantae; phylum Streptophyta; class Magnoliopsida; order Asterales; family Asteraceae; genus Ambrosia; species Ambrosia trifida. The sequence continues at coordinate 72,285,659 of CM054122.1, forward strand.
GTTTGGTATGATGGAATGAAAAGAGGAATAGAATGGACCATTACGAGGTAATGAAAAATAGTGTGTTTAATTGGTTAAAGGAATGGTCCAAGACTTGTAGCCCAGTTGGTTGAGGGCCTAAGTTTCCTATGGGAGGCTTGGGTTCAATTCCTACTAGCTACATTTGGAGGACATTAAGAGAAATGAGGGATGACTCCTGACCTATGGTCAGGAGTTCGAGTCCTGATCTCGCCCGGGTTTTACCGGTTCTCCACAGCGGGTCTTCGGACGGGTGGGGGATCGGGATTTCCCCGGTTCGGAAACCTCGTGGGCAAGCCTGGCTACCCTGGCCAGCTCTTTGCATAGTCCTGGGGGGGTTCTTGGGTTCGCCAGTTTAAGGGTCCCATGGGTAGTCGGGCAGAAACGTTTCGTTGGCCGTTCAAAAAAAAAATTGTTAAAGGAATGGAATCACCTATTCCACAAGACATATCATTCCCTCAAAACCATTCCATCCACCCCCCATGTTTTTTTTCATTCCATTCCCCATTCACCCTTTACTAACAACACCATAACCCACTACCACCACTCACCAACCACCACCATTTCCGCCACCACCCACCACCCACCGCCGAGGCCACCTCCACCCACCACCGCCATTACTCACCATCATCACCAACCCACCATCACCGCCATCCACCTCTACCCATCGCCATCGTTTCCGCCACCCACCACCGCCGTCATCACCCACCACTGTCGTCGCCACCCACCACCACGACATCGCCACACACCACCACCTACCATCACCACCACCACTACTCACCATCGTCGCCCACCCACCATCACGTCCATCCACCTCCACCTTCCACCATCGCCACCACCGCTGCCACCACCCACCACCGCTGCTACCGCCACATATCACCACCCACCATCACCGCCGCTGACCGCCACCCACCACCGCCGCCGCTAACCACCGATTTTATTTCTTCGTCTTTTTTGCCGATCAAACAAGACATGGAACGGTAATGATCCATTTCATTACCTTGTCCATTCCATTACCTCGTCCATTCCATTCCTTCATCCATTTCATTACCCCATACCAAACCGACCCTAATAGATGACGTTGATTGTTGATGAGGCTTAAACAATAAATAAATTAATTAAAATAAGCTTTTTTGATGTCGAATAACCAACGGGTTCTAGACAACAATGACCGCGTCAAATAACTTAGCTTTGTATTTTGTAGTATCAGCTTTTTTATTCAAAAGGGGGTTGTGATGCAACTTGTTGCCTGTTTGCCTACCATTCTACTATAAATTTCTGATGTTTTTTTTTTAATATTTGAATCCATCTTCATTCAAAAATACAATTGAAAACAGATAACCCGTATAAAAATTTATGATACCTTAGGACACTCTATACAAATTGTATATTGATGATTATCAATGAATTGTGAAGTTTGAGTAATATACAACTAAGCGTGTTTATGGAGTGTTATCAATGAATTTTAATGTCTGAATAATATACATTCCTGAAGGCGTAGGTTACCAGCGCCAACTCCTCGGCGCACCCTACCCCACAAATAATATCTCCAAGACTGGCCTCCGCATATCAACAAAGCTACGCTGAGGCAAATGCAACTATCGAGCGCTAGCAAAATCATCGTATCTGGCGATGACCACCCGCGAAGGGTTAGCAGCCGCCTCCGTCGATGTACAGCTCCCCTGGAGCCCCACTTGCCGCACGTCTCCCCGGGGGTCAGACGTCACATCAACATATCTACCAGAAAAAGATAAGTCGCTTGACACCCCCTGCCACCAGGAAAAAAGGAGGACCCTACAGTCCACAATATTGCGCCACGTGTACCAATGGCAGGGCGCCGCCCTTGCCGCTCAACGACGAGGCGCCACATGGACCAATCACAAGGCGTCATTCTTGGCTGGTTTGCTTTATTCAACTATAGATCCAAATCTAACTAAATGGGCTTCTAGGAGACCGGCCCAGCTCCTAGGCCTAAGCCTAGCGCTCCCTAAGTGGGCCACAAGCCTCCGGCCCACATGACCTCTATAAAAGGGGGATCTCCACACCTTTTAAGAGGTCGAAGAATTCTGAAATCACACATATACACTTGTATTTCTGATTTGTATTCTCTTTTTACACTTGTAATCTTTTGAGTAATAAAGATCATACTTTACAGTGGACGTAGGTCAACGAGACCGAACCACTTAAACTCTCTCTGTTTCGTGTATTGCTTATTAACTTATTCTATATCTAATCGGACCACGGATCTATCATCGTTGTGAGCAAAAGATCACATCCTGTAGCGAGCATGAGTAGCCACCCTCTCACTGCACCCGAGTTATACTCGTTGTTTCTTCATTGGCGCCATCCGTAGCGGATGAAAACATATTTTCTCAAACTCATCTTTTCAACTCACCAATGGCAGATCCTAACCCGATCGGAACTCTGTGCCCAACCCCGTCTATTGTGCTCCAGGGTACAGTGACGGGAGTAATGGGTACTCCGGACAATCAAGCCAGGTAGGCAACCAGCTCCGCAGGTCCACTCGCCTCCCCAGGCATTCACTTGCTCAGATTTTGAGCAGGAGAACGCCGAACCAGTCGACCCAGACGAGTGGCTATTCCAAAGACATCTTGAAACAAAAAAAACTTACCAGTCCATGCTGGCCAAGCAACTGGCTGGTAAGTCAGCGCTTTTTTGCATCCCCTTCAGCTAGACAAAGTCGAAAGGGAATAGAAAAAGAAACCGAAAGACCGAAGTCTTGGGGTGGAGCCTGCGGTAGAAATACACGTGGACACGACCTCGAGAAATCGACGTCTGATTCAGACGGTTACCAACTAACCAGTGACTCAGACATCCCTAAGGCCTCCAAGGCGAAAAAACACCGGACATCGCGGGCCACTTCTGCGACGTCGCACAGAAAGGAGGATGATGACCTCAATCGGCCCTACAGGCCTACGTCATTCTCCATAAATTCGAAATTTTGTCAGCGGATAGCCACCGCTCCCATTGAAAAACAGGCTAAACTTCCTAGCAGCATCGGCAAGTACGATGGCCTGCGAGACCCCACGGATCACCTGCACGATTTTGAATATCCAAGTACCACTTTCCTCTGCCCGTCTAGGTCTGGTGCCACTTATTTGCCCATACGCTGTCTGGCGCAGCCAGAGTTTGGTTTGATAACCTTCCGGTGGGAGGAATAGTGGATTTTGATGATCTCATCAAAAAATTCAAGGACCACTTCTCCCACCTTATGAAACACAAGAAGGATAAATCTCATATCCTATTATGCCAGCGCACGGATAGAGAATCCATCGATGACTTCATCGTGCGCTATAACAAAGAGGTGCTACAAATAGGATGTGGCGAAGAACTCACACGTGTGGGCTTCATTCATGGAGTCCGCAGTGAGGAACTAATGAAGACCATGTTTGGAAAAGACGGTATCCCAAACGCCTGGATTGAAGTTATCAGGGCCTCCAAAGTATATGCATCATCCGAGCGTTCACTCAAACAATAGCGCAGCTTCCAGCAGACTCACAATTCCAGCAAAAACAAAGGCAAACAGTATGTCTGGTCGCACATCTCTGGAACATCGGACGAAGGGAAATATTCGTCCGCAAATGACGCCCGCCAAACCATTAACAACAAGCAATCGCAGGACCAAAAGGGCCACTCCAAGAAAAATACTAATTGGACCTCTCTCAGTAAGACACCGGCTCAAGTGCTCAATACTGAGCAAATTACTTTCAAGGAGCCCAAGGCCCTTGGAAAGCGGAAGAATGTGGATACGATTCATGGTTGATGTTTATAAACAGGTCTGTATCTTATCGTGTTTTATCATGTTAACATGTTATAAATAAGTTTGTGTTCATGTTTGGAAAAAAAATGACAGGGTAAGTTATCGTGTCTTGCCGTGTCGTGTTTATCTATTTCGTGTTCGTGTCTTATTATGTTTGTGTCTTAACAGGTCGTGTCTGACACAATATGCCAGCCCCAGCTCCGATAGAATGAAAAAATCATTAATAAAATCTCAAAAAAGTTTAATTGAGATCTATAACTTTTGCTTGACTACGTGTAGTCAATTACTTGGTTATTTCTTTTAAATTTGTTTGGTTCATTTAGTTTCTAGATTCATCTGATTTATTCCCGATTTTGTGTGGTGATTAATTGTGTCTTGAATTATCATATGTTCATATTTAGTGCAAAACATATTGCAAATTATTAACTGTTACTTTAACATATCACTTACAGCTAATGTATAAACTTTTATCAATAACTTTTTAAATATTGTTTTAGTATTTTTTTTTTCCTTTCAATATCACCTATTTAAGGAAAACTAAAGCAAATTTTAATATCATTATTTATGTTTAGCACTAAACATCACTCACATCCCATTCTTTGTCTTTATCTATGGTGCTGTTTTTTTTTCTGCAGAAAAAGGTCTGCAGTCTGCGGACCACATCTGCAGACATCTGCAGGAGAAGAGGTGGACCAAAAGTCTGCAGTCTGTAAGAAGAAGACTATTTGTTTGTTAACGTCTGCAGGCTGCTGAAATAAACTTAAATTTAAACAAACTGAGTTTTTACAGCAGTCTGGTGGTAGATGGTGGTGGTGGTGGGTGGACCGTGGTGGTGTGGACCATGGTGGTGGGTGGTGGTGGACGGTTGTAACACCCCAACCGATGGCGGAAACATCGAGGTGTCACGTATTGATGATTGTTCAGTAGCTCATGATAATACATATGTTTAAATAATCCTTTATTACATTACAATATTGAATTACATTAAAGTCTACATCAAATAATCAAGCAAAGCTTCAAATATCTGCTCATGCTAGCTCTAGACTTCAAGCATCAGTATTTCCTGTTGAGTTTGGAAAAAAATGGGGGGGGGGGGGGGTCAACTAGAAGTTGGTGAGAATACATAAGCCATGTCAAGCAAAAAGTTTAAGTATAAAAGTTTAGCAATTCATATGTCTATCGTAAGTTTAAGTCTACATGAATAAACATGATATGTTGAATCGACATAATCAAACCTCCGACTAGTTTAGGTCCATCCCGTCATCTACGGTTCACCTTAGTAATATGTTGGAACGATAACAATCACCCACGCTACCTATGTAGGAGGTATACGTATCCGGGTGGGGTTGTCAATCCAATAGATCTATTATTGAGTATCGCCGGCTTGGCCATAGCTAATGATTATGTAATGTTGAAACTCGTTGAAACTGTTGTTGTTGTCTAATTCATGAGGCATTAAAGTTTACAACTAGACATGCATGTAGAATTGCTTAAGTATAATGTTGCAAGTATGAAGAATTGCATAAACATGGTTACGTAAACTCACCTTAGTATAGTATTAAATCTTGAGAAATAGAATATGTGTAGCCCCAAAGTTGCCAATTACAAGAACTTATAATCAAAGCTTCAATTGTAGAAGTAATAAACTATAGAATAAAGGTATGAGGGAAAGTTTAATCGGATTGAAACAATCGATTTAGAGGTGCAAAGTATAATGGGTCATAGGTGGGGTTTTATACTAGTTTTGGATTCAATTAGCCATTAAAATTGGTCAACACCATAAAGTAAGGTTTTATGATGAATTGACTATTTGACTAAGACTTTGACTAGGACTTTGACTATTTGACTCAAGGCTTTATTTAAATAAATAAAAAAAATCTTGTTTGTGAAAAAAAAAAGAATTTAGAATCATATTATTATTATTATTATTATTATTATTATTATTATTATTATTATTTATATACATTTATGTATGTATATAAGTTGTGAGTTAGGATAAATAAAGACTTAGGAACATTTGTATAATATTAATGATAAAGGTGTAATAAAAAAAAATATATATATATATAAGGGCTTTTTATGTATTAAAATTTTGGGGAAAATTTTGCACTGTTACAGTCTCCCCTACTTTTGGAAACTTCGTCCCGAAGTTTATTGAAAACACAGGGTTGAAGGTGATTGGGTAGAAATTAGGTCAAGGGTGGTTTGGGAAGTTTCGAGTTAAGGCATGACATAAATTTATAGGTAATAGAATAAACTGTTTCGAATAATTTGGGTAAGAGTTTTGATATGTGTGAGTTTTAAGGGTTGGATTAGGTTCATCTGAAATAGCAAGGAGAATAAGAATCTTAAGTTTTAGGAGTCCTAAAAGGAATGAGTTGATGGACTATTGAAAGACTAAATGAACTACCAGATAACTAAGGTTTATAATTGGTCAACTACCGAAAACCTTGATAGAATTTCACACTACCTTAACGTACCTGTAAATTCATGATTACGTTCCGGACCGCAATCACCAATTTACCTTACATTAGGGTTTTGTGTCCTTCTATAACTCTAGACACACATGTAAAATAATATGATTAACCATGTATCCAAAAATGAGTCCAACTCTTGAGCAGGAAAAAGACTTCTACCAGTCAGTGAGTAGGAACCTCTACCGATTGTTGAGCAGGTATGATAGCCTCTACCAGTCGTTGAGCAGGTTGTAGGGCCTCTACCGACTGTTGAGCAGGCATGATGACCTCTACCAATCGTTGAGTAGGTTATTTTGTACTCTACTAACTGTTGAGCAAGTACTTCATCCTCTATCAGTTGTTTGATTAAGTGTACCAATTATTACACACATGAATTGCAAATTGATAATATGTACATGTAAGCAATCAAGTATCAAGTATAGCATACGAGTTGTAATAGAGTTGCCCTAGATAAGGTTAATGACTCTAGGTGTGTCTATAGTAAATAGCTTATATTCCATGAATTCTAGTTTCAAATGTTCAAATAAGGCAAATAGTCAAATCCTCATGTATAACTAAGGATTATGTTTGATGCAACACATAATCAAGTTTCAATAGTTTGGTTATCATGGGTAACTAGCTCATGTGTGAGAAGGTGAAGGATATGAATTTAGTTCTTGAGAGGATGATGAAAAATTCTTGAAGCAGAATCAAAGTTTTGAGAGATAGTGAATGTGAAGATAGTTGATAAAGAGTTTATTTTATAGTATGGAGATTATATGATTTGAGTAGGGTGTTGAATATTTAAAAAGTGGCTAAGATGGTAAGGTGAAGTGTGATTGTGAAATCCATGGATGGTTATGAAATGAGATTGATTTAAGCTGTAAAATTTTGAGATTTTTGAGCTTAGTTTAAGGAAGGTGAGTGTAATCATTTATTCATTAATTAAAACGAATAAACGAAAACGTTGACTTATCAAAACTTCTAGATTCTAATAACATAGTGAAGACATGCTTTAGCCTATAAGTGAACACTCATCCCGAGAATTCCCAGGTAGGCATCCGGGTCCCTCGTCTGATTGGGATATATGCGCAATGCCAGTCCTAGACAGAAAACTCAGAATACAGGCGTTCACCCTTCCAGATTGCACGTGTTCGTTATTAAAATCTAGAACTTCGACGAGATCTCAAGGTGGTTCAGGCTAAACCTGAGGATTGTCCTATTAGTCTAAGAGTAGATCTTGTGATGGAGAGCAATCTTCTTGTAGGGGTTGAAGTAGGGATAAGAAGTAGGAGTGAGATAGAGAATAGCAAGTAAAAGTTGCAAGTAAAAGGAGCAAGTACTGATTAAAATCCTATGGTTATAGACTAGATTATTTTTTTTTCTAATAACCTAATTCCCTATAACCATGGCTCTGATACCAATCTGTAACACCCCAACCGATGGCGGAAACATCGAGGTGTCACGTATTGATGATTGTTCAGTAGCTCATGATAATACATATGTTTAAATAATCCTTTATTACATTACAATATTGAATTACATTAAAGTCTACATCAAATAATCAAGCAAAGCTTCAAATATCTGCTCATGCTAGCTCTAGACTTCAAGCATCAGTATTTCCTGTTGAGTTTGGAAAAAAATGGGGGGGGGGGGTCAACTAGAAGTTGGTGAGAATACATAAGCCATGTCAAGCAAAAAGTTTAAGTATAAAAGTTTAGCAATTCATATGTCTATCGTAAGTTTAAGTCTACATGAATAAACATGATATGTTGAATCGACATAATCAAACCTCCGACTAGTTTAGGTCCATCCCGTCATCTACGGTTCACCTTAGTAATATGTTGGAACGATAACAATCACCCACGCTACCTATGTAGGAGGTATACGTATCCGGGTGGGGTTGTCAATCCAATAGATCTATTATTGAGTATCGCCGGCTTGGCCATAGCTAATGATTATGTAATGTTGAAACTCGTTGAAACTGTTGTTGTTGTCTAATTCATGAGGCATTAAAGTTTACAACTAGACATGCATGTAGAATTGCTTAAGTATAATGTTGCAAGTATGAAGAATTGCATAAACATGGTTACGTAAACTCACCTTAGTATAGTATTAAATCTTGAGAAATAGAATATGTGTAGCCCCAAAGTTGCCAATTACAAGAACTTATAATCAAAGCTTCAATTGTAGAAGTAATAAACTATAGAATAAAGGTATGAGGGAAAGTTTAATCGGATTGAAACAATCGATTTAGAGGTGCAAAGTATAATGGGTCATAGGTGGGGTTTTATACTAGTTTTGGATTCAATTAGCCATTAAAATTGGTCAACACCATAAAGTAAGGTTTTATGATGAATTGACTATTTGACTAAGACTTTGACTAGGACTTTGACTATTTGACTCAAGGCTTTATTTAAATAAATAAAAAAAATCTTGTTTGTGAAAAAAAAAAGAATTTAGAATCATATTATTATTATTATTATTATTATTATTATTATTATTATTATTTATATACATTTATGTATGTATATAAGTTGTGAGTTAGGATAAATAAAGACTTAGGAACATTTGTATAATATTAATGATAAAGGTGTAATAAAAAAAAATATATATATATAAGGGCTTTTTATGTATTAAAATTTTGGGGAAAATTTTGCACTGTTACAACGGTGGTGGGTGGACCGTGGTAGGTGGTGGACCGTGGTGGTGGTGGACCGTGGTGGTGGTGGGTGGTGGTGGTAGTGGTGGTGGACGGTGGTGGGTGGTGGTGGGTGGTGGTAGTGGGTGGTGGTAGTGGTGGTGGTGGGTGGTGGACGGTGGTGGGTGGTGGTAGTGGTGGTGGACAGTGGTGGGTGGTGGTAGTGGTGGTGGGTGGACGGTGGTAGGTGGTGGTGGACTGTGGTGGTGGTGGTAGTGGTGGTGGACGGTGGTGGTAGTGGTGGTGGTAGTGGTGGTGGACGGTGGTGGGTGGTGGACGGTGGTGGGTGGTGGTGGTAGTGGTGGTGGACGGTGGTGGGTGGTGGACGGTGGTGGGTGGTGGTGGTAGTGGTGGTGGACGGTGGTGGGTGGTGGTGGTGGACGGTGGTGGTGGTGGGTGGTGGACGGTGGTGGGTGGTGGTGGTGATGGACCGTGGTGGGTGGTGGGTGGTGGTGGTGGTGGACCGTGGTGGTGGTGGGTGGTGGTGGACCATGGGGGACCGTGGTGGTGGTGGGTGATGGTGGTGGTGGGTGGTGGGTGGTGGTAGTGGTGGTGGGTGGACGGTGGTAGGTGGTGGTGGTGGTGGTGGGTGGTGGTGGTAGTGGTGGTGGATGGTGGTGGGTGGTGGTAGTGGGTGGTGGTGGTTGACCGTGGTGGTGGACCGTGGTGGTGATGGACGGTGGTGGTGGTGAACGGTGGTGGTGGACGATGCTAGGTGGTGGTGGTGGGTGGGTGACGGTGGTGGTGGTGGTGGACAGTGGTGGGTGGTGGTAGTGGTGGTGGGTGAGGAGAAGAGAAGAGGAGAAGACCTTTGAAGACCTTAGAAGACTTTGGTCCAAGTCTGCACCAAGAAGAGGTCAGGAAGAGCTTTTGGAGTGAAATGTCTTCCGAAAAACAAACAGTCTGCCCGCCCCAAACGTCTGCCCGCGTCTGCGCGACGCAGACAAAAGAGGTCAGAAGTGCTTCTGGGAGAAAAACAAACACCATCTATGTAATTTAACTATGCTTACAGGTCTGTCATAACACGTGAGTCCTAGACCGACTTAGTTATTTTTTTATGTTTTATGTTTCGGTCTAATTTCTTCACAATAAAACGCCGTAACGGACGTGTCTGGTTCAACGATTTTATGCCTGATTTCCGTCCGGTTTTACTTTTCCATTTATTTATTTATTTTGTTTTTACAAGCTTTTTAGATGTTGTTGATCATTAACGGTGATGTGGAATTGATGCTTCTTAGCATGGTTTAACGCCCACGCCACAATGCGGAGAGCTTAATTAATACCAGTTTAAGCTAAAAACTTGAAAATAAGATATAATGAATTGAACAAAATATTATAGAAATCTTAAAAAAGATAATACGAAAATAAAATATTGTAGAAATCTTAAAAAGTTAATAGGAAAGTAGAAAGGTTAGTATTTTTTTTAACGACAAATTTTATTACACCTTAAATCGATCTGACCTTTCACTTGCAACGATTTAAACTTATAACCTTGTATTTGTAAAAAAAGGACACCTTACCACTACACCAAGATATTATTGGCAGAAACGTTAGTATAATTTTGATTCTTTGAACAAATTACTTTATTTTTGTATACTTTGGAAACATAGGAGCCCCCTTCACACTACACACACCACCCAATCATTATCGCACTCACACACAATATATATGAATTTAATTCCATTGATTATTGCACTCAAAACCTTCATTTCCTCCCTTTCTCCATCTTTCTTACACACACACAGAGTTAGTGTGTGTGTTCATGTTCATGCAGATTGCAGAAAAGGGTGGAAATGGAATTTAAAATGATTTATCCTCTAGTTCTAGTTCATATTTTGGGTCTGTTAGCGGTTGTTTACGGTGATGAAAGGCTCGTGAGCCCATCTAAGTTGGAGATGTTTGTGGATGAAATTCCAGATATGCCCCGTATCAAAGGATATGATGTTGTTCATGGTGTTCCTGTTTCCAAGAAACTCAAGATCACCATGTTTCAGAAGTATTGGGTATGTCGTCTTGCTTTTATTAAATTATTATTTATTAATATTATTACTAGTATTATGATTTAAGGTGTTGTGTTTTGTTTCTTTGTATGTATGCACATGCTGCTTCATTGTTTGTATTGCTTTCTTGTGTTAGAAACTAAAAAGTCTGCAATAAGTTTCTAAGATGCCTCATATTAAATGTTTTCTTTTCCCGTTAAAATTCTAATATATATTTTTTTTCATTAACTTTTTGAGTTGAAACAAATTATAGTTTAATAAGTTTTGTTATCTAGAAAGGGTTGTGGCGTAGCTGGTTAACCGTTTTACGCCTCCAGCTAGTTGTAACTTGGCCTTTTTATTATAGAATAAAATATTATATAATGGAATTATAGAAGATTTTAAAATAAGTGAAACTTTTATGTAGTTTATTCCGATGTTATTTACCTGTCCTGTATCAATAATGTTGATTTTGCAGTAACAAAGTTATTCTCTGTTTATTAATTTTCATCACAGTTGTAGCACAAAACATATGATTAAAGTTTAAATATAAGATACTTTTTATATAAGTTATGCTTTGAAAATACCATGTACCAGATGCTAGAAATGTTAATGGGTCTTGTTTACGCATTAATTTGTAGACCTGAAATAAATTTAAAAATTGTTTTGCGTATGAATCTATAACACTAGTGTATTTACCGGTTGATAAAAAGACAACTAACTTAACCTACAAGGCTACAAGGTGTGTGGGGTGAAAGGGATATGAAGCCCTTCCACGCCATCAACACCATCCCTGTGTGTCGTGAAAGATGGAGTGAGGCAGGTTTGGGTGAGGAGTACGGTTCTTGGGTTGTGAATGATTTTTATTTGTTGGTTGCTTAATTTTTTTTACTTCACACCACATCATCCCGTAGTTTTTTTGAGGTTGACATGGCTACCACATGTCGCTCCATATCCCCCTTCACCCCATGACGACACCGTATAGTCTAATAACTTGATCACATATAAAACTTTTAGGTTAATTAACACAAAACGACTCATTTAATATTTACAACAACAACCACCGAACCTAGGAAATCCCACGAATAGCGACGCTATTAATAGGGTTTGAGGAGGGTAGGATGTAGGCACACCTTACCTCATCGTTAGAGATAGAGAGATTGCTTTCAGAGAGACCCCCAACTCGATGACAAACACACACTATAGATAAATAAGTAGACAAACACCAAACATTAAAAAAATAGTGAATGAATGACATAGAAGACTAAGTACATAAATAACCTCATGAAATAAAAACTATACATAAACGCACAAAGACCATCCCTAAAAGGATGTACTCTTCTCCTAAAAAAGGTACACTTCTTTTAAAAATCATAAACTTTGATCCTACGTCTTCACGATTCCTATCTTGGACCATATCCTCTAGATAAGTGCAATTCTAACAAAACTTTCCTAATCCGTTCTACCAAGTCACTCATTTAATATTTATGAGTTTCATATGATACTAACCCAAAGTCATTTATGATAAATTAAAATTCAAATATTTGATATAAAGTACTTGTAACGTGGAAAGTTCACGATCTTTTTTTGAACGATCAACTAAAGTATTGCCGGGTACTCTGTACGCGGCCCCCAATGGCCGAAAGGGGCCCCAGACGGCCTCTAGTCCGTACGGACAGAGCCCTTCGGCCCACCTGTCTCCTGTTCCAGGGAAAACCCGGCCCACAAACCCGCCCGAAGGCACGACGGTAGTGAACCGGTAAAACCTGGAGGGATCAGGAGTCGAACCCATGACCACAAGGGTCAAGGGTCTCTCCATCACTTCCCAACCACCTACCCCACCACAAGGGTGGGGGTATCCATCACATGCCTCCTATGGGAATCGAACCCAGCTCCCCCCAAAGAGAGAACCGGTCCTTTTACCACTAGGCCACATGATCAGGATTTCACGATCTTAAATGCTCACTTTATCTTGGTCGATCGAGATACAACTCATTTCTCTCTCAAAGACTTAGACAATTTCCGTTTACTAGGTCCCACATTTGTCCTTTTATTTATGCCCCTTTTCAAGACTTGAGCCATTCATATGATTCTTTATTCATTACCACAAACACATAGATCTATTCACTATTTATAGATTTTTTTTTTTTATAAATTCTATTACATGAAATCAGTATTGATTTTTATCAGTATGAATGATTTGAACTTATATGTTAAGTTGGTATATACGTTTCGTCCTAATTCAAAAGAAATTCTTATGAACATAGAAGTATAAAATATAACTTAATTACCTAAAGAAAGCTTTATATGAATGCACATATGCTATTTTTAAAGGTGATGTGACTGTTATAGTCATGTTTGCTCATTCAAAAAAGATATATTTCGTTATCATAATGATATAATGTTTGAATGAGTATGTGATAGTGGAGGATCTAGGTGGGAATTAAAAAAAAATTAAACATTTTCTTGCATAACCTTATAGAATTTAAAGCAAAACTTTTTTTACAGATGTAATAATTGTTGTTTCTTATCCTCTCTAATAATTAAAAAAAAAAAAAAGTCATACAAATTAGTTTAATTGTTTCTCTTTGTATATAACTTATTCAGTGCATGTAAACGTTACAAAAACATATATGAAGAAATTAATTTATGATTTATGTATATATAATCTAAATACATGATATATGGAAAAGTTATAAACCATTCATAACAAAAGTAGCTCCTAATTTACTTGGAATAATTTTATAACCTAATTTATCTACTTAGTTCTTCAAGGATTATTGATTTATAATTTTGTGTTCCTTTCCTCTCCAAGTAAATGAAATTCACAATGAACTTAAAAAAGGTTTTATCACAAATACAAACACGGCATCTAAAATAAATTATTTGAGAAAAAATTGCTATATATATATTTTTTTTCGGATAAAGGGCGCCTACTGGGAAAATAGATTATGGGTCCCTATGATGTACACTGAAAAAGTTATTTTGACACACTGTAATATACAAATATATGACTCGTGTACAATCATATCACACGTCAAAAGACGGTTGGAGCAACATTTTTCCATATTTTTGTCGTTCCATAGTTTTTTTCTACATCTCAAATAGTTCTAGTGTTTTGTTCGTATCTTACGAGATGGCCATTTCTACATATATTTTTTAAAATTTAAAAACTGCGGTTATGTATATTGTTATAAACATATTCTTCTAAATTAGTCAGGTGCCCGCGTGTTAAGGCGGGAAACAACATTTTGTTAACATATGTATTGTGTGTTGTACTTCAAGCAATTTTACTGTAAAACTTAAATTTAAGACGTCAATTAGAAATGTATTATAATATACTATAGATGATTTCGATTCATTTTCATTTGTTGTCGTTTTGGTTATTACTTAACAATAACATATCATTTTTAAATTAAAAAATCTATAGCAATACTATACTCAAATTAAAGAGAAAAAAAATGTTCGTTTATACGGTGTAATAATATTAAGAAAATATTAACGTATAAAAAAATTATGGATGTTTAAAAATCGTGGGGTAGTTGGTTAAAATAAGGGTGAAAGTGTAATTGTTATTTAAATAAAACAAGTTGAGTAAAGTTTAAGAGAAAAATGTGTAAAAAATGTGTAAATATTGTATAAAAAGACATATTTGCCCTAAAAAAGTAGTTAACATTTTGGCTTATAATTTTCGACAAAATAAGTTGAATTGTACCATAAAAACTACGTACAATGTTTTTTTTGAACTTATGTGCATAATTTTATATCAATGTGTATTATTTGTATATCATAATGTTATCTATGTAATCAGTATTACACTGTTCATTTATTGGAGTTACATATTTATGGTTGAGTTATGAACTACAATTTATGATTTAGGAAACATTTACTTATGTATTGTATATAATATGATGTTAATAATCGTAGTTGATATCTAAGCAAACGATTTTTTATTACAGAAATTTCACAAGGATCTTCCACCAACCAAAGTATTCGCATACGGCGAAACAAAGCACACCGCAACCGTCCCGGGTCCAACAATTGAAGCCGTCCATGGGGTCAGCACTCACGTGTTATGGCAAAACCGTCTCCCTTCAAAACACATCCTACCATGGGACCCTACCATTCCAACGGCCACCCCTCGTAACCATAACGGTGTTCCAACCGTCGTCCACCTTCACGGTGGCATCGACGAACCACAAAGTGATGGTAACTCACACTCATGGTTCACTAAGGGGTTCCGGGAACGTGGGCCCCACTGGACCAAAAAAACATACCATTACCACAACCAACAACAACCTGGTAACTTGTATTATCACGATCATGCCATGGGGTTGACCAGGGTCAACCTTCTGGCGGGATTATTTGGGGCCTACATTATACGGCATCATGACGTGGAGGCACCACTTGGACTTCCTAGTGGTGATGAGTTTGATCGACCGTTGGTCGTGTTTGACAGGAGTTTCCGGACTAATGGATCCATTTATATGGACCCAACTGGAAACAACCCTAATATTCACCCGCAGTGGCAACCAGAGTATTTTGGTGACGTTATTGTTGTTAACGGTAAAGCGTGGCCATACATGACGGTCCGCAGGAGGAAATACCGGTTTCGGATTATTAATGCTAGTAACGCCCGGTTTTTTAAATTCTTTTTTGGCAACGGTTTAAGGTTTTTCCATGTGGGATCTGACTCGGTTTACAATGAGGAGCCAGTATTGGTGAAGGATATACTTATGGGCCCATCTGAAATAGCTGACGTGGTCGTTGACTTTTCAAAGTCAAAGTCAAATTCGGCTATTTTACACAATGGTGCTGCGTACCCTTATCCTGGTGGAGATCCGGTCAATGAGAGTAACGGTAAAGTCATGAAGTTTGTTATTAACCGCCAACGCGAGTTTGACTCATCGCGAGTCCCGAAAAAGTTGTTAGTGTACCCGACACCGACGTTATCAGAAGTGTCGAAAACTCGTTACATTGCTATGTATGAGTACACAAGCCCAATTGATGAGCCGATTCATTTGTATATAAACGCTAAGTCGTATGATGATCCGGTAACCGAGGAACCGAAGGTTGGGTCAACGGAGATATGGAATGTGATTAATCTGACTGAGGATAATCACCCGTTGCATATTCATCTTGGACTCTTTAAAGTGTTGGATCAAACAAATATAACAAATATAGATGAATTTAGAGAATGTATGAATAAGTTGAATAATGCGGAAAAATGTCATATTGAAAGATATGCACGTGGTGAAAAGTTAAGTATTGAACCGTATGAGAAAGGATGGAAGAATGTGTATAAAATGCATCCAGGATACGTGACGAAGATCATCGTGAAGTTCGCTTATATACATACGAACGCGTCGTATGTCTTTGACGCAACCGCGGAGCCGGGATATGTCTACCATTGCCACGTAAGTGACTCGTTCGTATGATGGTAATTGGTATTATTTCATATTATTTGGTAACGTTGTTGGTTTTTTTTTTTATCCTTGCAGATATTGGATCATGAAGATAATGTGATGATGAGACCTTTGAAGTTTGTGAAATGAGTGGAAATAGAAATAAGTAGTCTTGGAGCTTCAATGAAGATTACAAATGATTGTAGATTTTAGAAAAATATGGGTGACATAAGGAATAAGGAAAATATAATGTTGATAATTAACATTAAGAGTGCGTTGTGCCATACCTGGTTTTCTAATGTGTGCTCATTTACTAAGCAAACTTATTTTTACGCTTGGGCTCGAGCTATTTTATGAACGGGGTTTCAAGCTTTTTTCAAGCTGTTCTCGAGTAGTTGACGAGTAACTCAACTCGTTACACCCTAAGTCATAAACTCTCTGTAGATTAGCCAGTCGATCCTCTCAACCCTTCAACTCCTTACCTTTGTAAACAGAGGTAACATGCACTCCTAAAATATAGAGTAAAAACTTACACTGTTTGGTCTTAATCAATCAAATAATGAAATAATACCCGTTTCTCTCTCTCAAATTAATCCAAATAATACCGAATCTCATTCATCATAACTAAATCTTTTAGTAGACTCACGAGTCAAAGCAGTTCACTATCACAAATAATTTGATTTAAATTTAAATCAATCCATTTATTCACTTTAAAAATCATTAATTACACTACTGCCCAACAAAACTCTATAATTGTTTCATGGACTTTTTAAACCACTATGAGGTGGCCTAAAGTTTATCGTGGACCACTTTTTTTTAAAGGAAATAGAAAAAATCACAATGTTATCTCCTCCAATTGCTTGGCTGCTTCCTGTGGAAACAAATTTTAAGCTTTTAATTTTCTTGATTATTAACAACAACAAAAAATTTGATCGGAAATTAACAACAAAATTAATAGCATGCTTGCATGGCCCATATGTAATATGTTTATCTCCCCTGTAGTACAACATTTTATAAATTTAAATTAGCCCAAAACCATTTTTTGTATGTAATTAATTAGACACAGGAATATTTCTTCTATGTACGTATTACATGAAATGTGTTTTCTTTCTACTCGCGTTACTACTCGTCTCTTATGACCATATGTAAATGGTACTTTATGCAAAACTACGTATGCACACCACGCCAATTCAATCCATTTGCCTTCAAGTGTGTATATTTGTAAATGAAATCATTTTGTCAACCTACTTGTTCACACCCTAGTCCCGATTCATGACACGAAGCGTTTAAGACATGTGTCAGGTCGGAATTGGAAGCCGACACAGACCACAAACACACACCGTAAAATGGATATATGGGGTTGCGCTTGTAAAGCATTACTCAGATGGTGGAAGCTGCGGGCACAATGGGGTTGTGAACAAGAAGTCTTTGATAAGAATGTAAACTTAGTAAATACAAACTTTATTATCCCAAACCAAAATTGTTTACACTCAAAATTGTTGAACTCTTAGACCATCAATATTATGATTTGATACAAATGAAATACGATTAAGGGTATGTTTGGCAAAATTAGCTGGAGGCTGGTAGGCGGTAGCTGGTAGCTGCAAGCTAGTAGCTGAAAGCTTTTTAAATATATTTTGGTGTTTGGCAGAATAGCGAGAGCTTTTAATAAAATGTATAAAATAATCAAAATAGGCATAATTAAAAGCTTGTAAAGAAGGTTTTTATTTTATTTTTAAAATAGAATGGTTATTTGTGTCATTTACTAATTAAAAGCTTATAGCTAGTAGAGTTTTTTCTTAAAAGCTACTACTAGTAGCTTTTCATTGTAGAGCTTTTTCTCTAACCTAAAAGCTACCAGCCCCTTCAACCAAACAAGGCTTTTTATTAAGGGTATGTTTGGCAAGGAACTTTTAAGAGCTTTTAGGAGCTTTAAGCTTTTAAGAAAAAACTCCTATCTAATAAAAAGCCTTGTTTGGATGAAGGGGCTGGTAGCTTTTAGATTAGAGAAAAAGCTTTACAGTGAAAAGCTACTAGTAGTAGCTTTTAAGAAAAAGCTCTACTAGCTACAAGCTTTTAATTAGTAAATGACACAAATACCCATTCTATTTTAAAAATAAAATAAAAACCTTTTTTACAAGCTTTTAATTATGACCATTTTGGTCATTTTATACATTTTATTAAAAGCTCCAGCTACTCTGCCAAACACCAAATATATTTAAAAAGCTTCCAGTTACCAGCCTCCAGCTAGTTTTGCCAAACTTAATCAAAGCACTTGGGCTGAGCTGCAATCCACATTCTGCTACAAGAAGACATGTTTGAATTATTGTTTATATAAACTAATCTAAAGAAACTTCTTTTAAGGTCATAGACTCATAGAGTCATAGTTACCTACGCATCGCCGCGGGATTTAGTTTACGCCTTAAAACTCCGTACGTTATAAAACAGAAAACTACAAAAAATGAATATGGTATCGGTACCAATATTAAGATTGTATTGGTTCGATTCTTCATGATAAAGTAAGATATCATTATATAGTACAGAACCGATACTTGCTAATATAATTCTATTTTCAATGGATTTTATATTGTCACGTTGAGAAAAGTATAAAATCGAATACAGTATCAGTACCGATATTATGACAATACTGGCTCGGTTTATCACGATAAAAAAATATCACTATACCGATAACGAAAGTACCCTTTCAGTATGAGTACCCGGGTACCAATTTCCGATCCCTAAAATGGAAAAAAAAACAGCCCCGGTACCATTTAAAAAGGACTTTTACAAAAAAAAAAAGTAAAAAAAATAGTGGTACATTTTAGCAAATTAGAGGCGATGCACGTTAGGAAAATAGAGGCGGTGCATATTACGTTACTGTAGAAGTGTCGTAATAAGGCCAATACACGTTAGCAAAATAAATATACTATTAAAGTGTCCTTTTAATATAATATAATAATAAAATAAATGTAATTTACGTTACTATAGAAGTACCGTAATAAGGCCAGTACTCGTTTATTTAGAAAACTTATATTAAGGCTCGAGCTTGTTTAAGCCTCACTCAATTTAAACTTTCAGTAAGATAATATGAAATAACCTGCTAGCAGCTTGGCTCATTTATACCCTTAAATAATATACAAATTATGTTTGTTTGTTTTTTCCATGTAGGCTCACTTGGACTCAAACTCGGCAAAACATTCAAAAAGTTCGTTCATCTTGGCTTTAAAGCTAGAGGCAATTACATATATCTCCCTATAAACTTCATTAATTACATATATACCCAGTCTAAAATTTAATTTACATATATCTCCTTCCTGAAAATTAAAAATATCAAATATACCCATTTTGATTTATTTTAATAAAAATATATTAAAAAATGACTAGATTACCCTTTTTTAATTTTTGAAGAAATTATAAAAACATCACTAACCCCTTCTTCTACCTCTCTACCATGAAGGGTGAAAAAAGACTACTAGCCGGAGGTGGGTGAGAGAGATACCGGGAAAGAGATCGCAACCACCATTGCCACTCCGACATAATCACTATCGGCGAAAAGAGATGGTTGTACGATTTTGATCGAACACCAAACACACAAATCGAACAAATCTTCAAACAACATGTCAGAATGGAGTTTTCTTTTTCCTATTTGTATCTTTCATTTGGTTTCACGATACTCATTTTCATTTGGTTTTATGATAATAATTTTATTATTTAGAAGGGGAAATGAAATTTAATAATCCTAACTTTAAGAGGTTGGAAGGGAGCAGTACCAACTTGAAAGTTGTAATATAACGGTCCTAACTTGTCAACATTTTTATTCTAATGGTCCCAAACTAACTGAGGTTAACTTTATCTGTTAAATGCCACGTGGCATTACACGTGGCAGTCATACGTGGCAAAATCTGTCCAGTTGGCAAAAAACATGGGTCCCACTTGTTTTTCAATTAAAAAAATCTATTAATTATTTAAAAAAATCTTTAAATAATAATAAAAAAGAATTTATATATATATATATATACACACACACCCCTACATCTTCATTATCTTCACCACAACAACAACCACCTGCCACCACCGTCCACCACCACCATCTCCTAATTTTCTCATACAACTGGCTCTTCGTCGCAGACCGGGTAGCGAACTCATCATAAACCGATAAAACCCGTCCATATCCGACAACGGCGAACAACCAATTCTCATCTGATAATCAATAAACCCTTGCAATATCATAGCTCATCAACAGTCCAAACCCACAGCCTTCTTTTCCTCATCAATATCTCCATTCAAAACCTCAACTTGTGTCTTCTTCTTACTATTCTTATTCATATTATTATTATTATTATTATTATTATTATTATTATTATTATTATTATTATTATTATTATTATTATTATTATTATTATTATTAATACTCTCTGCTCCGGTTAAACGACGACGTTTTGACGTCGGAGTCTTATCATCTTCTGATGAGAATTGAGGTGGGTTAGAATTAGGTTTTGTGAATTGGGGGTTTTCGTATTCTTGTTCTTCAGATGATGTGTAGAATGTTTTGTGGTCTTGTTCGTCGTCTTCTGTTTTGTCGTCGTCATTGGATGAAGCGGATGGTGGGTCGTCTAGAGGGTGTTTGTTGGAGGGAAAATAGAGGAGGAGGAGGGAGGGTAGACAGAGGAGGAAGAGGGAGGTAGACAGAGGAAGGTGTTTGTGTTGGTGTTGGTGTTGGTGGTGGTTGGTGGTGGTGGTGGTGGTGGTGAGTTTAGGTGAGGAGGAAGACAACTATTGTATATGTGTGTATATATGATTAAAACATGTGGGCCCTACCTCGTTTTTTTTTAATTGAAAAATAATTATATTTGATTAAAACATGTGGGCCCCACCTCGTTTTTTTGACAGATACAACTTTCTTGCCACGTAGGACTGCCACGTGGGATGCCTACGTGACACTTAACTGGAAAAACTAACTGAGGTTAGTCTGGGACCAACCAAATAAAATGGTTAACAAGTTGGGACTGCTGTGGTACAAGTTTCAAGTTGAGACTGCTGTCTTCCAACCCCTCAAAGTTGAGATTATTAGATTCCATTTCCCCTATTTAGAAACACCATGAGTTGTAGATCATTACAGTACTAGTACATCAATGTTTGAATATGGACATATGGTATAATTGTTTTATGTTTGAAAGGGTATATGTGTTATTTTGCTATAGTAAGGGGAGATATGTAATTTAATTTTTAGGTTGGGTAAATATGTAATTATGATTTTAAATAGGGGGATATACGTAATAATTCCTTAAAGCTATACAAACTATTATTTCACGAGCTACGCTGAGGCAGATCTGTTAAAAATAAATACAAATTTATTTCGTAAATTATAGGTTGGATAATTTCGAACAAAGTTTATCAAATATCAACCAATAAAAACAACTAGTGAAACCTCTTTGGATACTTTATTTCGTAAATTATAGGTTGGATAATTTCGAACAAAGTTTATCAAATATCAACCAATAAAAACAACTAGTGAAACCTCTTTGGATACTTTATTTCGTAAATTATAGGTTGGATAATTTCGAACAAATTACAGCCTATTTGTAGAGCATGAGAATTTCCTTTTTGGGTCATGACTCTCTTTTGTTTCTCGTGTAGAATTCAGGTCTAAAAATTATCTCTGTTTTTTTTTTCTTCACCTCTAACTTTTGTATTGAGTGAATCTAGAAGAAAAGTTGTTGAGGGGTAGCGCATGTTAAATAAATTTGACCAGGGGTAGCCGATACATAAAACAAAGAAGAAACAAAAAAAATTTACACTAAAATTGTACTTTTTTTTAACGGTCAACGAATCAATTTCCGAGTACTTTCGGGCACCCTTTTGGCGAATCAGGTACTCGAGACTACCCGGGCCACCAATTGCCACCAATTCCCGGGAGAACCCGACCACTCACCCGCCCGTAGGCACGACAGTGAAATAATCGGTAAAACCGGTCGGGATCAGGACTCGAACCCAAACCAATGGCCGGGTCATCCCTCATTTCCCATCTACCAATGTCCTCCAAATGTAGCTAGTGGGAATTGAACTCAAGCCTCCCATAAGAAACTTTAGACCCTCAACCAACTGGGCTACAAGTGTTGGACACTAAAATTGTACTACGTCAAAAAAGTTAAGGGGTAAAATAATATATCCAAAAGTGAAGATAAAGCCGTAGTTAAAGATAGACATAAAATTCACAAAATAGATAATGTGTGACGGGGAAAGCTCATGAAGAGACCATTTCGTCCTCGTGTTGCAATCTGCCAACTTGTCATAAACGATGTGGATCAACTTGCTCAGCTTTATCAATATGTTGACTAGGACTGGATAACAAAGTGCAACATTTTGTTAAGAAAAAACAATATATATATACAAAATGTACGAAAATTAATATGATGTAAAAATGAAATATCCACTATCATAGTTAAAAGCATATAGGTTTTCTTGTAAAAGGTAATTTTTTCGTTGAGATGTTTCAAGTATACAGAATCCAATATGTGTATCGATAGATTTTGTCAAATTACAAGTGGTTTTAGACGCAACATTATAATGGTTCCAAGACTCATCTTTGTAATGTTAGATGCACCACTACGATTGGTATAGACGCAAGTTTGTCGCACAATACAATGGTACTACAAAAACGTCCCCTTTTAGATATAATCGTTCTATACTGCATTTAGATAAAATAATTCTCGATTACATGGTGTAATTCTTAACAAAAAAGCTAATGAAATATATACAAATGTAAGGATCGATCTCTCTCAATGAAATGAACAAATAAGTATGGTAGGGCATACAACTCACTATGATCATTGTATCTCATAAGTTGAATGAATTACAAATATTGATTCTAGATTTGAACTCGTCTATCGCGCTATCTATTTATCTCTCTATACCTCTGAATGATCAAACAAGGGGTGATTTTTTTTGTTAAAACTCATAAAGACGGAAAGACCCTTTTAATGTTTAGTAAAAGACACAAATCCTTATGACAAACGGTTTATATTTATAAGACCATGTGTTATACACTTATGGTTACACTAAAAATTTAAAAAAATAAAAATAAATAGTCATGTAGGCACGAGGGCTCTTAGAGTCTCAATCACTATTTCCATAAAAATTTGTAATGTTTTCACTCACCATTCGTTAAAATAATATTTAAATTAAATAAATTAATAAAAAAATAAAACTAAAGGTTGTGATGTCCTGCAATGCTTAACACAGGTAAAGGGAAATGGTGAAAAGGGGCTAACGCCCAAAAAAAGTGAGTGACTTCACGGGCCGAGGGGCCAATGCCCCATTCACAAATGCTAGGGACCAGTGTAACCCATAATACATGGTCTAAGGCTTTTTAAGGTGGCCCATAGTGGAGAGGTGGGAAGGAGGGGCGTGATGCGTCATGTGGCACTTGTGGACTTAGGTGGGGGAAAAAAATTGTGGGGAGGGGGGGGGGGGAGGGAATAATATTATATTGTGTTAAAGTTAAAAAAAAAAATCAAAATCAGCCAATCATATGTTAAAGAAAGTGCCCCACCTTCCCGCCCCTCTCCACGCCAGCCGGCGGCGGTGTCCCGCCCCTTTCCCCGCCCTCACTCCGGATAGTCTCATCATCATCATCATCATCATACTCAGTTAATCACACCTATAGCAAAGCTAAGGTAGGGTCTGAGGAGCGTAAGATGTAGACAACCTTACCTCTACCCCTAAGAATAGAGAGGCTGCTTCCAGTGAGACCCCCGGCTCGATGTGGTTTGGTATCAAGCCTTGGACATAAGGCACAGAACACTTAGCGATCGGGACAAACCCAATCAGTGCATATACCTCTTTGTCTTTTGGCTATCCACGCCACCACATGATGCATGATTAACCGTCCGTCGTTTTTAACGTTATTTTCACGAAATTAGTAAAATAACGTTAAAACTAGTGCAACTTTACTTTTGTCCCCCAAGGGCCACACATATATACATTATATGTGCACAACTTTACTTTTCACTCCGGCTAGTCTAATGAGTGGAAACTTTATGTTGCTTCTCCAATCTCCATAAACTTGCTTAGTGGGAACTAGATGTTAGATCCTAGAGGTTATCTTTAGTAATAACATGCAACAGTCCCATTGTCTATCAGCAGCATTTCCCTTCCATGACAATTTCCTAGTTAATGTCAACTTTATCGGTGAATGATCTTCAATGGAAATACTTGACAGGTTTCTATTCATCAGCGTAAGTATGTCCGCACCGGTTGCATTTTGTCTACGAAGAGACAATGTTTTTTTTTTTTTTTTTTTTTTTTTTTTTTTTTTTTTTTTTTTAACGGCAAATTTCTACTCCTTGTGGGACTTGAACAGTGACGAAGGATAAGAAGGGCCAGGGGTGCCCCCCCTGTTTTCTGGCGCAGTGGTATAAATTTGCGATTTTCATATGTAAATTATGTCCGGGTTGAGTTCGGCCCCCACCGATTTGCCACTACCGATCGAAAAAACTTGAGTCCGGCCCCCACCGATTCCGAAACCAAGCTTCGCCACTGGACTTGAACCCATAACCTCCTCCTTAGGTGTTCCTAGAAACTTTGCTTCTACCATTGGGCCACCAACCCCAATGGCGGACAATGTTTAGTTAGTTACAATTGTACTTGTTTGAATGTTTTGGTAGCTGGTAGCCTCTTAATCTATTCAACATGAATTTTGTTCAGCGGTAACTATTTGATCAGTACCAACAGATCAATTGAACCTTTAGCCCTATCACATCTCCTATCAACAGCAAGGTCGTTAGTTAAGCAACATAACAAGCAATTACCATGTTCACCCAATTTTGTATTTATAATCTTATTATTTTATTTATTAATATTGATCCCGTGTTCTCCCTACCACCTTTACAACAAATAAAAACTAAAAAAAAAGACCACATTTTTATAGATAACACAACCTTAATCTTAAAAAAAGAGCGCGGGTATATTATTATTATTACAAAAGAGCGTGGGTTCATCTCCAGGGGTACAGAGGTTCGTATTTAGTAGATTGAATTTCGCAATTCAGAAAGCGGTGGCGGTGTAGCTTGTTGCCAGTCTACCTTCTATTTTGATGTAATGTGGCGAGTTTAAGAAATAAAAATCAGTAATTTCCTTTCAAAAAATATTATTATTATTATTATTATTATTATTATTATTATTATTAAAACATATTTTATAGCCAATGACCTCCAGCCCAGCTGGGGAGAGGTGGGAGGGTTTACCTCTTTGGAGGGTTCCCGCCCGGGCTTGGTTTTGAGTTCGAATCCTGCACACCACGAAAAAATTCCCTGTAACGGTTTGAGATAACTTCAAAGTGGACACCGGTGCGTGGGTAGTGATTCGAACTCAGGTTGAAGGGTTGTCTGTCGATTGGTTTCACCGCTGAAGTACACCTTCCAAAAAAAAAAAAAAAAACATATTTTATACGATAATAACAACCAACCAACCAACAAACAAACTCATAACATATTCCCTTCATAATACAACTGTCTTCTCTTCTTTCTTTCACCAAAAACACGCTTCATCTTTCAATCATTGACCATACCAACATCTCTCATCCATTTTATAAACCCACAACAATAACCCAATCCATCACCATCACCACCACCATGGCCGGCGACGACTCCACCGCCGTTGTAGCAGCAATTCAGTCACTTCTCCGTCTTGTCCGAGACATAACACGAAGATCTGCAACTGGCTTCACTGAAGCATTTAAAAAAGACTGTAGTGACATGTGTAGAAGAGTTGCTTTATTGTCGCATTTGTTCGAGGAAATTAGAGATTATCCAGGTGATTTAAGACCGTTGGATATGTCTGCTTCTTCTTCTAATTCTTCTTCTTCGTTGTCTGAGCTTACTGAGGCTCTTAAGAGTGCTAAGAGACTGGTTTTGTTTGCTGGAAGCTTTGATAATAATATCTCTACGGTATTTGTTTCCTCATTTTTGTTTATTTGTTATTAATTTGAGTCAATTTGATTAATAACGGCCTGGCAAAACATGTCTTATCGTTTAACTACTTTATGTAAACGCGTGACTATAACGCAGTTATATGTTTTATGTAACAAGAAGGAGAAATGACGACACTTAGTTTTCTAATTTTAGTTATTTTAGAAAGTTATAAAACTATATAACAGTTTTATTAAACAGGTTTAATTGTGTCTTAAACATACTGATTAATAAAAGTATACACCTAAACTTATAGCTTAGGAACTGAGTGTTTAATGATCTAAATTTCATGTGTTAATTAACTTAAGGATGGAGCAGCTCAACAAATTGTGTTTCAATTTCAATGTGTTACATGGAAACTGGAAAAAGCATTAGCCGGTTTGCCATATCGAAGATTCGACATATCAGAGGAAGTCAAAGAGCAAGTAAGACATAAACATGAATTTATATATGTATATGTATATCAGTATATGTATGCTTGTCTTCTAGGGTTCTTATTATCAATATTTGGTTTTAAAGGTTGATTTAGTGAGAGTTCAATTAAAAAGAGCAGCGGAACGGTATGGTGGATCACAAGATTCGACTGTTTTATCTTGTGCTGTATCGGAGTCACTGGTGAAAGGATCTGATATGCTTCATGGAATTAGTTATGATCAACATGAGGTTGAATCGAAAGTGGGAAATGTTTTGAATGAAAGCGGCGAAAATGATGTGGATGAGATGATGTATGAGCCTGCAACTGGTTCGTCTGAGGCAACCTGTCTGTTGAAACCTAGTGATGATGCGGTAAACAGCGTTGAGGAGAATAAGAAGCCTGTGATTCCGGATGATTTTCTTTGCCCGATTTCGCTAGAGCTTATTAGAGATCCGGTTATTGTGTCCACAGGACAGGTATGTCGATTTCAGTATTATTATTACTGCAGAAGTTGTTTAATGTTTATCCAAATAATATAACATATTATTGCAGCAATTGAGACTACATGTTTATGTATTAGAATGTTTATATTATTTTGCAGACTTATGAGAGATCATACATACAAAGATGGATAAATTGCGGAAATACGACATGCCCAAAAACGCGGCAAAAACTTCAAAACCTTATACTTACTCCCAACTATGTCTTGAGAAGTTTAATCACTCAATGGTGTAAACTGCACAATGTTGACCACCCAACGTTACTAACAAACGCGCGACTGAAAAACGTTGACAAAGCATTGCTTGATGTAATTGATGCAATCGTCCGTAATCTCTCAAGCCAGTCTATTGAAGAGCAAAGAGCAGCCGTATCTGAAATAAGATCTTTATCGAAGAGAAGCACAGACAACCGAATACTCATTGCAGAAGCAGGAGCGATTCCTATTCTTGTGAATTTAATACTATCTGAAGATAATATTACGCAACAGCATGCAGTTACTTCGATTCTCAACCTCTCAATATATGAAGATAACCGAGAACTCATAATGCTTGCAAATGCGGTACCTTCAATTGTACAGGTCCTTAGAACAGGCGCCATGGAAACAAGAGAAAATGCAGCTGCGACCCTTTTTAGCTTATCACTTGCTGATGAAAACAAGATGATAATCGGTGCATCGGGTGCAATTCCACTATTGGTTCATCTTCTGGAAAATGGAAGCAAGAGAGGGAAAAATGATGCTGCAACCGCTTTATTTAACTTGTGTATATATCAAGGAAACAAAGGGAGGGCGGTCAGGGCTGGAATCATCGCAGTATTAGTCAAAATGTTGACTGATTCGGGTGGTTCCATGGTTGATGAAGCTTTGACTATACTTTCAATCCTTGCAAGTCATCAAGAAGCTAAAGCTGCAATGTTAAGAGCCTGCATCATTCCTAACTTAATAGAACACATATCAGCTGCCAATTCTAGAAACCAAGAAAACGGTATTGCGATTTTGCTTTCGTTGTGTAAAAGAGACGATGAGAATCTTGGAGTTATAAGCAGGCTCGGAGTGTTGACGCCATTAATGGCGCTTGCTAACAATGGCACAGAACGAGCTAAACGAAAGGCTAATTTGTTACTGGGGCATCTTCAAAGGTCTCAACAACAACTTCAACATGTTGATGGCTAACTTTTCGTGGCGATTGGTTTATCTTATACTTGATTTTATTTATACATGATTTTTTTTTCGGCTCATGAGGAAGAACAAAGAGCTGAAGCAACTTCTTGTGCTTTCTTTGTGTTCCTTCTGGTTACTGCAAATTCATTTGATTTGATTTTGTTGTTGTTTGTTTGACATATGAGATAACATTTGTGAATCTTTAAAGATATATTTATACGAAAATTCATATTTTATACCCTGGATTGGTGTGATTATAGATGTCTTGTATCTTGTATATTATGTTTGTTATAGTACTTGCATTGATATAGCTTTTTTTTTTCTTAGTGGCTATTTGGTTGATTAAGTACTGAATCATTAAGAGGTCTGAATCATTAAGTTAGACCTCTTAATGGTTAATTTTCTTGTTCCACATTGGTAGGAGAGTTTCATTAAGGTTCAGCGTAGTTCAGTGCTTAATGGTTCAGTGCTTAATGATTCAGCAACATCCCAAATCTTAATGGTTCAGCCGTAGCCATTCCATTCAGAAACTGAAACAAAAGCGCTGAATGCTAAATCATTCAGCATTGAATGATTCAGAGTCTCATTAAGAGGCTTACCAAACAGCCCCTTAATTATATTAATTGCAAAGGTATAAATACGTATATAAGTACTTGAACTTTCGGGTGTATTTATTTATTTATTATTATTATTTTATTTTTTTATTTTTTTGACAAAACACATACTTTAAAACAAAACTCACCGGCTTCGGTTTAGTCTAAATGGTTTTTGGTCAAACCCGAAGGCAAGTTTAGATAAATAGGTTTCGGTCCGAGTAGATCAGGTGGGTTGACACGTTAAATCAATTTATTTATTAAAATGTGTTTTTACGCCATAAGAAGATAAAAAGATTCAAGTAGTATAATTTAAATGTAACCTTTTTGAAATATTTGTATTTTTGGTTGTGAATTGTTATTTTAGAGTATTAATATGAAAATAACTAAAAATAAAATACAGGTTAAACGGGTCATGAGTCATGACATTGCAAATATTCATGTCATGTCTGGATTAATGTTAACCTAACACAGTTTTCGGGTTTGTGACACGTTTGGGGTTCAACCCGCAAACGCACAAAGACAGACCATTTAGGACCCATAATTGAAATGATTCTCTGTATTTTCTTATTCTGATATGCATTCAAATCATTTGATAACTCTTTCAAGAATCTAATCATTGAACTAACTAATCATTACATATCTTAAGAATCAACTAATCATTTGCACAACTAATAAGCTAAAAACTAATCATTAAATATATGTATATCAAATGACAAAGGCCATATCTTTATAATGATAGAAAAGCAAAACTAAGCCCAAAGCCAACTGTTGCTGCAGCCTGCATATCAAAGTCTACAAACTACAGAGCCCAATTCATCCAAAAGTGGAACTGGACTTGCAGTCTTCATCTGACCTACATTTCTAAGGTTTGAGATTTGTTATGATCTAGACCCACCGGAACCGCGCCCCGTTGGGATCGACGACTACAGAACTACTAAAATAAATCTTAATAACAAAATTTTAAAATATAAGATTACATGTCTTTAGTAAAAATATAAACAAAGAAAAAGAAAGCTCAACATATTCTTTTTAAAAATTTAACAGGTCATGCTTTATGACCTTATTCCTTGATTTTTGTCTACAACCAAAGTAGAGAAATCATAATAATGAAACGAAACACTTGCAGAGGAAAACAAACCAACTCTGGTATTAACAATGACTATGCTCGTTTTGTGCGCCTTCCAACTTCTAGCGCCAGCTCAGTATCGATTTTCAGGGATATGTCAAGTGCTTTCACCGAGTGTGTTAGCGCCCCGCTGCATACAAGAACAAATCACACACAACACATCAGAATGCATTATTATAGAATCACATAATTTTATTTATATAAAGATTCAAAAGTTTTCTCGAACCGTTGGACCCATTATTACCTGGATATGTATGTCACTCCAGTTTGCCCAATCTTGTGCACCGTTTCCAGGGTAACATTTCCAGACGCCTGTAACACATTACTTTGGTTATAAACAACTAAAAAGTAAAAACAAATTAAAAAAATGTTGTTTAAGAATTTTACCTCGGTCTCAAACTTGCCATTAATAATCTCGACAGCTTGTTTAAGCATGGATACATCAATATCTCCATCAGGTTGAGGCACAACCATATTATCCAACATTATTCTGCTTAACGAAGTTTCGTTTTGGGAAGCATAATTAAGGGCCTCGTGTATTTCTTCAAATGTCCTAGTCTCCACCTGTTCATAGAAGCAAAATTAAACCGATTACAATAACTACTGAAAAAATTATTGAGGTTTCAAAGACGAGTTCAGACGTTAGTTACCTCAACACCCATCTGGAGATTATTTTTCTTTAAATAAAGGTCAACAGATTTGAGCGCATTTGAAACGCCTCCAGCTACGGAAATATGATT
Source organism: Ambrosia trifida (assembly GCA_028751855.1). Classification (NCBI taxonomy): domain Eukaryota; kingdom Viridiplantae; phylum Streptophyta; class Magnoliopsida; order Asterales; family Asteraceae; genus Ambrosia; species Ambrosia trifida. The sequence continues at coordinate 72,316,504 of CM054122.1, forward strand.
GTCTTTAATCATCACCATATCAAATAAACCCATCCTGTGATTCTGGCCTCCGCCTATGAGTACCTGTTAGCAGACAAACATATATTATTAAGAATAAAGACGTGCATAAAAAACTTAAGGTCCGTGAGAGTAATATAAAATGGGAATAAGGAAACTACACCGCCCACTTATCCACCAAACGCAATGCTGGAGCGGTCTTTCTTGTTTCCAAAATGCACGCTGGATGAGCAGCATCTGCCATGGCCTGTATCAAAATTACTCAATTTTAAAAAGAACCTTTTCTAACAAATCACAAATTTATTATAAAGATTGAAGTAGTCAACAGATCGCATATAAATCAACTTATTTAATTGGTTTATAGATTCAGCTGCACAGGCCTCTCAAAACTGTCTTGCACAAAAAAAATAAAAAAAAAAATAAACACCTTTGTGAGTGTGGCTATGCCACTCATCCTCTGCATAAAATTGAGCACCACTCTTTCGGCTACAACGATACTGTGCGCCCTTCCTAATAGGTTTAAAAATGAAACACAACAATTTTAGTTAATTCATATTGAATTGCAAAGAGTCTCTATAGGTCAATGATTTCTATTGCTTACCATGCACTTTGCCAAACTTTAGTCCTCTAACAACATTATCTCCATCCTTTCTAAACCATTCCACCTGATACCATCATTAACATGAAAAATCTACTAACATTCAGTCAAAGTTTACAAAAAAAAAAACGATCGAGCCTTGAGGCGTTTTCCCTTCGCCTCATGAGGCGAACCGAGGCGTAAGACTGAGGTGGAATTAAAAATATGATTATAAAAAGTAGATATCTTATAAAGTCTAAAACATAAAAACAAAAAAAAAAAAAACACATCAAACCCCCCTGAGGCGCCCCGCCTCAGCCCTACGAAGCGCACGCACAATAAAACCCCATGAGGTGCTGCCTCAGAATCGTTTTCTGGCCGCCTCGCCTTGAGGGGCATGCCTCGGCCGTTTATTTAAACTATGCATTCAATAACCTAACACAAGTTTTTATTTTTTATTTCGCTACGGTGAATCCTCTACCAATACCTTCAAGGTAGGATCAACTTCATTAAATATCATCTCAGCAAGCGCAATCCCAGCAACGATTCCATCATCCTTCGCCAAAAAATAAGCCTCGACTTCCATCTCAGTCGGTATAGTGGCCAAACAAGTGACATCCCCTACATTCATAACCCCATAACATTAACAAAATACCTTCCTCAACAATAATATTATAAACTTTACTAAAAAAAAAGATCAGAACCTTTATCTCCAGCATCTTCAGAAAGAGCTAGGTGAATAACAGCCTTCAAATCATAAGTTGGGTGAACAGGAGGCTTTACTGACTCAATTAAGTTTTGATGGTTCATATTTGTAACTGCTGTCATTTTAACACTCAGTCTGTTTCTAGTGCAACACCTATATTAATAAAACATCATATTGTATGTACATATATGAATGAATGAATGAATGAATGAAATTAGTAGGTATAATAATAATAATATTAATATTAATATTAATCAAACCTTGAAGAAGCTATAAGTGGAGTAGTGGGTGTAACTAAATGAGAAAAAGAAATTCCAAACATTTATTGAATTTGTAATTTCCTGCAAATTTCAAAATTAATAAACAAACAAAATGAATTTGGTCAATAGGTATGATATAACTGGTTAGGTTATAAGGGTGTGTAGCGATTACCTGCCTAAAGGAGATGACGAAGAACCTTGAAAAGCATATTAATGTGAGCACCTTTTAGTATCCTTATTCTCTGCGTGTGAGAATAGGATCTTTTAGGATTGGTGTTGCTCCACTAGCCTCGGCCCTCGAGCAATGCTTGTTTAAGTTGTTTAAGACTTGAGTTTGGCTTGTTTCGATCTCTATTTACACCTTAAGTTCGGTTTTGGTTTGTGGGTAGTTCTTAATAGGGGCGAGTAAGCCTTAATCATTAATCGAAATTAATTGATAACCGAAGTGTAATAACTAATAACCAAATTTAATTTGAACTGATAATTGGTTATGGTTAAGGGTGTCCCATACCCATAACTGAGCGTTAACCTAACCGAGAGTTAACAAAACAGAACTGATAGCTTGGCTTCATGTTTTGGTTAGTTACAATTATGGTCTTCACGTAATCATGTTTATTGTTCATACATGTCTATTTTGCGTCTCTCTTAGGCTGATATGTATGGGGGCCGTCCTCATGCTTGTCTTGGAACGTCGAGAACAGCAACACCACCCCTCAGCTCGTTAGCGTCCCCAACGTCCTCACCATGACGATTAGGACGGAGAATCTTCATTATTTTTTTACCGATGGCCACTAACGGCTATTTAAAACAAAAAAACTTAATTTTTCAAATTATAAAAACCACCCTTTATAACACTACTTTTTTCTTTAAAAAATATCTCAACCTTAACCAATTATCTTAGAAAAGTTGTAAAACAATTCAATTTTCGAAAAAAAAACCCACCATGTCGTATTTACCTTTGGTTGATTCGTACAAGACGAGTAGTTTTTGAATTTTTTTTTTGTCAATTTTAGTAGTCGGTTATTTTTTAATTTATTTTTATTGTAACTTTTTTTTATTAATTTTAGTATTTAATTTAATTTTATATTAATTATTTATTAATTTGAAATAGAATAATAAAAATAAACTTAAAAGAATTAAATAATTAATAATAAATGAGGGAGGGTTGTCTCCATACCCTTGGTTAGTCCACAAAATGAGAACATCCCACTCATGCTTATGTGGCGTCTATGTGGCATGAAAGACAACCCAAATGGATTGTACCCATACCTACTAGTCATATTAAACTAGCGATTAATAATTTTCAATTCCAAGACATCCTAATCTTTGTAGATGAGCTAACTCTTATAAACCTTGATCAAAGCAATAATAGCTAAGGGACTGTTAGGCTGGTGGGTATGCAGACGAGGCAACCCCCGTCCCTGCATTTTACTCCGTCTCCCCCGTCCCAACACCGGCCCCTACCCCCGTCCCCTGTCTCCCCCGTTTCCCCTGTAACGCCAGGGACGAGCCAATCCCCTTTCACCACCAATCACCTTCCGCCGTCTCCTCCGTCTCTCTCGTCTCAACATCGTCCCCCACCCCCCGTCTCCCTCTCTCCCGTCCCCACACCCAGTAGTCTTATAGATTAGGACATTAACAACGTTACACATTGTTAATATAAGTCCTTCAACTAATTAATATTATGGAAACTTTGGTTAAAAATGAACGATAAGATTTTCAACGATGGGAACACAACTACACAAGAGATATTGGAAGACACTAAAGTGGAGTCGTATTGATGGATGGTTAAATGAGCAAAGATGATGGGACGTGAGAAGGCGTCATGGTAGGACTTTTCGGTCTTTGATAATGGTTGACGAGCATTATAATGTTGTAGGAATTTGGCAGGTGTCTTCTATTTCTGTTTGTTTTGTATAGCTCTGGGTTGTGATGACTTTGGCTCAAGTAGCCGCTGACTTAATGTGCCTAGGGCGGTTTTGTGGTGTAATGATTTTTATTTTATTTTATTTTATTTTGGTGAAATATACGTTCCGTTTGGGTGTTAAAAAAATAGTTAGTATTGTGACTGAAAGGAAATACATGCCCATGAAAAAAGATCTGAATACAAAAGATAACCACAAAGCCACAAAGGTACAAACAAGATCTATAACTAAGCTTTACCACGTTCACATTTTGATTAAAAAGGTATCTTGTTTAGAGTTTATCCTTGTAATCAGATAGAGTTTATTACAAGAATAGTCCATCTAGTTATTCTTGAGCATTTTAGTCATTTTATCAAAACTTAACTAGAAAAACTAACGAAGTTGGCCTTAGTACCCAAACATATTACAAAACTGAAACCATAAGCTCTTAACATGTTAAAAAATAAAAGTTAGTACTCTATGATGTTATTTTCTATAAACCATAAGGACTATCTGTGTAGTTATACGAATGCATATTAACTATAACAACACACTCGTTTTTGCTTGCATGCCAACTTGAAGTCAATAAGTAAGGACCGGGCCCGGTTCATTTATTAAATAACTTTATTTTTAGGCTCAAGCTCGTTTAACCTAGGCTTAATTTAAGCTTTTAGCGAATTAATCACGAGTAGCACACGAGTGTCTTGACTCGTTTACATACATATTCATTGCTAAAAAGGTACAGCCCGGTCTATATATGCAATGTTTTGTAGTTTGCTCTCAAGTAAGGCGAGTTCCTTGTCCCTCTGGTTTAGAAGCCGATTCGTATGTGGTATAAACGTATAATGTAATTTACAACTATGCTTTATAAAGTATTGTTATCATGTAACATCTCGACTGTTATAAAACACCAGATAAATCAAGAAGAAATACAAGAATCACCCCATTAACAAAAGTTGTTTATTCGTAACAGATTATCAAGATCGAGAACGATTGAAAATAATTCATACATGATTTTTTTTTTTTTATAACATTTTCTTTTTTTTTTTTTTACATTAAAACAAAATATGAAAGTTACATCATAATAGCAGGTAGACGGGCAACAAGCTGCGCCGCCATCCCCTTTTGAATTGCAAACCCTAGTCTACTAAAGACAAAACCTTGCCCCCCTGGGGATGAAACATTGCTGTGGACGACCCGTTGGACCCTGGTCAAAAAACGAATAGCTTCTGGCACCAGGGAGCCAAAGGTGTCGAAGGCCAGAGGGATAAAGACATGTTGGTTATCTACACAAGCTTTAGCGTGTTTATCTACTTTCTTTGATTCCGCCTTTCTTGATGCTTGCCCAGCTACGAACCCTGTTTCCCTTAACCCAACCAGCGGAGATACCACTGTGAGGTCCACACAGGCATGTTTCCCCCTCTCCCAACCAAAGACAAGCAGATCTGCAGGTCGCAGGGTGGATCTCCCTTCCGTGGGGTCTGTGAGGAAGTTTACAGGGGCCTCCTTTTTGGCAGAGATCCCAGCTCTTCTCAAGATATCCCACAAAACGTCCCTCACCCAGTCATGCCGATATTTGAAACCAGGGAGCTCCTTGCAATGAATTGCATGCTCCCCGTATTTATCCATGCAAGTTTTACGGCAGATGGGGCATGTTTCATCTTCCGGGTACATAGGGATCATCAATCGGTACTTGAGTATAGCCCTGTACTCTACTACAGACATGCATTGACCCAAACCCTCAATCGGGATAACGGTCAAAAAGTCCTGAGCATGAGGGCCCTTTAGGCATTCAATCACCGCCTTCTTGCGAGTGGACAACTCAAAAACTTCTCCCAGGCTCTGAGCAGTTTTGCTAAAAAGAGCATTCGCCAAAGTTTTTGTGGCTTTGGGGGGGGGGGGCGGTGTCCTTGTTAGAAAAACCGCCAATATCAAAGTCCGGGAGATAGACATTTAAGCGTTCGAGCGCCTGTTGATAGTTTGGGTCTAGTCCAATGACCCCACTGTATCGGAGGATATGATCCTGAAGTTCCCAAGACTGAGCTCTGGATGCCACAAAGGCATAGACCCCAACATCTCGAGCTGAAAGGAGGCCCAAACCACCTAAACGCATCGGCAAGGATGCCAAGCGCCACTGGAGGTCCCCGAAGAAGGGGCCGCCACACACAACTATATCTTAAATAGCTTCGCGGAGACCATCATCGAAAAGGGATACCGCATCCACCATGAAGTGGGGTTGGCAAGTTCGTAACCCAAAAAGTAACTTTGCGACCCCCATGCATGACCTGAGCAGCAGGAGTTCACTCTGGGGATCTCTAAGGCGGGGCAGTAGTTTCATGAGGGCAACCGCACTCGTAGCCCGCCGCCCTGCCAACTCCCCGATAAAGGTAGGATCTCGGCTAACAGCCCCACCAAGGAGCTTAACCCCTTTCTCAGGTCTACCAATCCCTGTCGGGAAAAGCCCTTCCTGACTTTTCAACCCGTCACACGTCGGCCAAAAGACCTCTGTTTTCTTAATATTGAGATGAAGCCCCAGAGATGGCCCATGCACATTGATAATCTCTAAAGCCTTAGCAACCTCCACTGCGTTGCCTATAATCGTCCCATCATCCAAATACCAGGCATGAAACGGTAGGTTACAGTGTTCCTGAATCCGCATGATAAGGGGATGTAAGGCAAGGGCAAAGAGAAGGGGCCCCAAAGGATCTCCTTGCTGCACTCCGGTGGTAGCCCCAATACAATCATTGCCCACATACAGCCTAGCCGGCTGGGCATAAAGGAACTGGACCCACGGATAAATGGACGGGCATCGCTGGTGAACCTCTTGGAGAAAAACTGTACGGTCGACCATGTTGAAGGCATTGGAGAAGTCTACTGTAAGCATAGCAGAGACCCATCCGCATGAAAAGAGTTGAGGAACCTGTTGGCACTGTGAAGCACCGCCTCTGCCCCATTTGGTACCCCTACTCTAAATTGAAAGTCCCCCAGGTACTGGGCAATGTCTTTCCCAACCTTCTTCATTGCCACCTTAGAAACTAGCCTTCGCCAAATGCCCCCCACAACAATAGGCCGAATTCCATTATCGGGCTTCAATAAGGGGGTGAGGGGGGTCGAGGCAATGAACTCGGCCAACGTCTTAGGGCAGGCCCCCCTAAGCCATAGGTTGACAATTTCAGTGATGGCCGCGAGCAACCCCGAGGAAGTCACTGAGCCTTCGCCCCCAATAGCATCCAACAGGTGTTGGGCCCGTATCCCGTCCCTACCACAAGATGTCCCTTTAGGGAAAGATCGGATACATTTAAGCACACAACCCTCATCTACTGATAGAGCGGGTTGGGCGATGGGGTTAGAAGGAAAGGATGGAGGCGGCACCACTGGGTGTTTATCAATGAGGGCCTTCATGGTCGATTCACATAGGGGGCGACTCCACTAGAGCACAACACCTTTACCGCTGCCGTGAAATGACCATCCTTGACTTTTTGAAGACATTGTTTTATGTTAGGTTCGCTTGCATTGTCCTCTCCCATTTTGGCTTCTCCCCTAGATACCGAGACCTCCCCTGTGCTATCCAAAAGGGAAGAAACCAAGACCGCAAACCCAGACCCATCTTTCCATTCTCCAAGCGCTTGCATGATGCTACTACACTGCAGAGATTTCCTGTTCCCTGATTTTCGCTCTTGCCTGGAGGACGGTCTGATCACCCTCAGGGTTAACCGTGGAAGCAATAACAATTGGGCCCAATTGTCAACCGAGCTTGGCGACGCCACTACTTTGCGTAAAGCACCTGTTAACGCTTGAGCAAACATCAGACGACAACTAGGGGGATGCTTTTAACAGTCTGAATAGGGAGGGAAAAGACACGCTCGAGGAGGGCAACATCCCCAACCATCCTGGTTGGGTGACGTGGGTTTGCGTCGTCTACCGTTGGACATGGTTCCCGTATCCCAACAATGAAATCTTCGACATCTTCGGAGACCACGGCAAACGATACAACCTCATCGTCATGCTTGCATCCTCTACTGAGAGCATGCATCACCATGCACCTCCCACATAACCATTTATCTCCTTCCCTGAGAACGTCCCCGACATCTAAAAAAAGGTCCCGATCCTTTGAGATAGCCTCCTTCAGAGATAGCCTTCGGTTTTCTGTGTTGAGGTGGGTGCTTTGGATGTGTCCAAGAAGGCGGTTTGCCATCTTTACATTCGTGAAAAAGTTTAAAGGGGCAGGCCCTCAGACCACTAACAGAGCCCTGCGCAAAACTACGCGACTTGGCGTTCCGGGCCCTCCTGACAGGGGCCATGTGCGAAATGTAAACCGCCGAACTCGAGATGAGTTGGGGGGCAAAGGAAACGGCGAGCAAAAACCCTTTACAAGGCGTTAAGGGTAGCAACCACAAGTTGCCCGCCCTCAAAACGAAACCCCACCTAATTCCTTACCCCATTATTATTATTATTATTATTATTATTATTATTATTATTAATATTATTATGTGAGATTAAAAAGAAATATAATGTGAAATATTTAGGGGTCGAATGAGAAACAGCAGAGGTCGAATGTAATTGATAACAGGGTATAAAAGATATAAAATGGTCGAATGAAGAAAGAAACAACATAGGGTCGAACGGAACGGGACGAACGTGATTCAAAATTTGAAAAAGACCCGTTGGCAGGAAGGAGGGTCTTGGATTGAGGATAGAGCAGATTTGAAGAAACCATGAGGGAGGAAATGTTGGGGTGGTCAACGGAGGAGATGACTCGGTCGACTCGGGGGAGGAGTGAGTCGGAGCGAGGGACGAGTGAGTGGAAGCGGCGAGAAAGGGAGCGGCAACGGATAAGGGTTTTGATGCCGGAGATGTGGTTTAAGATGGAGAGGATGATGGGGTCAGGTAAGTATACATGAATTGAAAGCTAATATACTTATTTGTTCTTCCCCTAACCATCTAACGAGAAAGTTAGTTATAATACTTTCTTATTACATGTACTTAAACCATTATTACAATTCAAGACAAAACATTATTAAGATTATACTTTGACCATATTATTGACTGCAAGCATCCTGTATAACACCGACTATGAATCTATGAATATTTCCCATATCATGTGTTGGTACTCATAAGCTTTGTTATATTTCTTCAAATGTGACCCAAAAGTCAAAATTATTGCTTTTTTAGGGTACAAATCGATGAATGAATAACTTTGGGGATGAAAGAACACTAAGGTTTCTTTTGACATTTTAGCAAACTTGTTAATAGTTGGGTACGTTACTCTACCTTATGACACGTTTATTTTCACCAGCAAAATTTAGAACACATGTAAATGTGTCTATGTTTGAAGGGTTATTTGCAATGTAATATTGTTTGTGATGGTAATCAACCTCATATATTTTTTTAGAGGCATGACAGTGAATTGGAAGGTTAGGATTGTCGTTAAGACCGTGAGTTTCACACGAATAAACGGGTCACGATTTACAGAAGCTTTAGGTCTAAGAACTTTAACCATTGTCTGAAAGTTCCATATCCTTTTTACATAAATAAAAGGAGGATAGTTGCTTAGCTCTTCTCGATTGATGATAACATACTTTTGAGTATTAGACCACCCATAGTGGCCAAAGTTTTGGGCGCTAAAGCGGGCATTTCGCACCCCATTAAGGCCCAAACACCGCCGAGGGTAATTGGACGCTAAGGCTTCCACCACGAAATATTTCACGCCGGTTCCAGCTTTCTTCCAGCCAATCACCATTGGCCACGTGGGGCTAGGGATGGCAACGGGTCGGGTATGGCTAATACCATACCCATACCCGGTTATAAAATTTGATACCATACCCGTCCCATTACCCATCGGGTATTTATCGGGTATTACCCGTCGGGTATAGAGCATACCCGCGGGTATCGGGTGGACCCGTTGGCATTTGCATGTGTATATATATATATATATATATATATATATATATATATATAACTAGAGAACCCACCTGAACCAATAGGATGATGCCATGTGTTATGGTTTTGTCTTTATTAATCAAGGGTATAATAGTAATTGGATATTAAATATTATTAATAAAACATACCCACCCCACACCCACCCCTACCCCCTTCCCTCTCTATCTTCTTATCCCTTTATATTCTCTTTCTCTCTCTCATTCATATTTCAAACACCCTCTCTCTCTCTCTCTCTCTCTCTCTCTCTCTCTCTCTCTCTCTCTCTCTCTCTCTCTCTCTCTCTCTCTCTCTCTCTCTCTCTCTCAATTCTCCAGAACAAACAATAATAATAATAATAATAATAATAACAATAACAATAACAAACAGGGGGATGAATATGGTGCTCGAACAGGGGGACGAAGATGGTGATGGTGGTAGGTGACACTAGGAAGGGCGGTGGCGATGGTGGTAGGGGGAACGAAGATGGTGATGGTGGTAGGTGACGAAGATGGGGATGGTGGTGGGTGTGGATGCAGATCCAGATCCAGATCTGTAACAAATGTTATTTTGGGGGTTTTTGAGGTGGTGGTTATTATGGGGGGTTCGATGGTGGCTGTGGTGGGTTCGAGTTGTGGTAGTTTCGATGGTGGCTTTGTGGTGGGTGATGGGTCGATGATGATGATGATGTTTGTTTGAAGATGATGGTTTCCTTCAGGTATATTATAATTATTATTATTATTATAGATCTAGGGATATTTTGATGTTTTTTATGACTGTGCATTGTATATTTCTTGATATAATGAACAGATTATTATATCTGATGCTTTTATACAAAAACACAATGTTTTTAGATGATATAATAAACAAATTATTAATGAACATATTATTATTATTATATTAGATCAGTGTTTAAACAATGTTTAATGGTTATACAAAACACAATGTTTGATGTTTTTTTGTTTATTATATCAGTGTTTAAACAGTGATGTAAACATCAGTGTAAAATAATCATGTTTATAATCCCATCAGATTTGTATAACACTGGTGTACAAGGCGTTTTTTTTAATAAAACAATTGTTTAAACAGTGTTTTTTATTTATTATATCAGTGTTTAAACAGTGAAAGTATAAGGCGTTTTTCTAATAAAACAATTGTGTGCTCATTTTAGGACTGATGAAGCACACAAAAATATGCTAATAATCAAACAATATATAATGCAATTATAATATGTGGTGTTGGTGTATAAATGTATGATGCAGGAGCTGGGTGATCATTTCACTGACCATAGCCTACATATGGCAACTATACACCTTGTGGGTATTTGGTTCAACTTCATGAAACGATTCCTAGCAAAAAGAAAATACAGGATGGATGGATGGGTGAATCCACTAAAGATAACAGAATACAGATTTACAAAACACAAGTTTGTGGACAAGGTATGATGTTTTTTGCTTTGGATTTGTGATTTTTGTTTGTTTACATTGGTGTAAGGTTGTTAGTGGGAATATTTGTACACCAAATTTACCATATCATCTTTTTTTTGGAATGTGAATGGAATTTATCAATCAGTGTATTGACCATTCCCCCTTTTTTTTGAGGTTATTTTGCAATTTTTCATTACATTGATGTAAAAAAAATAATTTCTTTTTATTCTAGTTGTTTTTTTTTTCATTAATGTTAATGGGAGTTTTACAAAATGTAAACTATGTAAACTACAAATGTAAAAATGTGTGGAAACTGTGTGTTTACACCGATGTAAATTGGCGCAAACGATGTTGCTAATGGGGGTTTTACACTAGCGTAAAAGAAAATGGGTTTGTTTTTGTTGTAAAATAAATGAGTTAAAAATAAAAGTTTACACTAAAGAGAAAAATAGAAGAAAGTTTTTGCTGTAAACGATGTTGCTAACGGGGTTTTGTTGTAAAATAACTGATCGCTAACGGATTGGTAACATAGCAAACATAATGGTGTGTTTACATTAAAGAGAAAAATAGAAGAAAGTTGTAGAACATGATTCGTTTATACTAATGTAATCTTTTTGTGTACAATATCTTTTGACTTACAATATGTTTTTTTTTCCTTTTGTGATTGATAGGTGACCAAGAAGATTTTTTTGATTCAACTTTGATGTTTTACGATGGAGATCAAGAAAAATGAAGAACGACTAGTTGTTTACATTTATATAGAGTGGTTTTTGTGGTTTTACACTGATGTAAAGTTATACTTTTTTATGCTATCATTCTATTCTTGCATCTTTTTTGGATTCACAAAGTGTAAACTTTTTGTTTTACACTGATGTAAAGGGTATAAACAATGTTTTTGTGGATGGCGTTGTAAAAGAAATAAAAAAATAATAAATAATGCAGGTTTGTTCATAGTCGTTTGGTTTTGGGAAGAGAGAATGAAAAATTCAATTTTTGGGATATAGGATGGCAGGTGGTGGGGTCAAGTGGAAAGGAAAAAGAAGAGAGAGAGTGGTGTTGGTTTTACCATAATACCCTTATATGATTATTATATTATTATATTCATTCAAGAATGTAACAAGTGGTGCAAAATGACAAAAAAAATGATGTGGCATAATACTATCCATTAGATCATGAAAGATCAATGGCTATTAATGGTTCCCGATGTTCTTTCACGAAAAGTATGTTCTCATTTTACCCTTTCCCTATATATATATATATATATATATATATATAGGGAATGGTTCAAATAGGAACCAACCCTTAAGTAGGAACTATAGGAACTAATCTGAGCCATCCATCTTCAATGGCATGATTGTAAATAAGTAAAACTTTAATTAATTGTTATTTTAATAAAGGGGTATTAATGTCTTTTGTTCAATATCATTTATTAGGTAATTAATAAGAAACTCATGTATATTTGGAAACAACAAATTAGTGTTTATGGTATACCCAAACGTATTTATTGTATATACTATTAAAATTATATCTCGGTATATATACAACAGTGTACATTGGTGTATATTCGTTTTTTCATTCATCATCATCACCAACACAAGATATACATTGGTGTATATTCGTTTTTTCATTCATCATCATTCAACATCATCAACACAAATATACATTGGTGTATATTGGTTTTTTTCATTCATCATCATCAACACAGATATACATTGGTGTATATTCGTTTTTGAAGTGTACATTGGTGAATATCAGTTTTTTTTTTTGTTCATTCATCATCATCATCAAACACATATATACAACGGTTATATGATCTTCTATCACATGAGATTGTGATTCAATGTTTTCATGTATAGAATTATTATCCATAACTTGGAAATCTGAATCGTTGGCCGATTTTAGATTCTTTTAAATCGAAAGTTTTTTCAATTCAATCAATTTAAATCTTTTGAATTCGACTGGAAGTTATTTCGATTCAATGGAATTCAATCGAACGTGATTTTTTTTTGATTTGGGATTAGAGATGATAATAGGTTGAGAGATTTAAGGAAAGTCAAAAAAAACTTGCATATTAATTGCAGGAAGATAATTAACTGCCATATATAAAACTTTTAATTAAATTAAAATATAATATTTAATTGTCTAATTACATAACTACCCTTAGATCAAGATCAAAGATGAATGACTCAGATTGGTTTCTATATATAGGGATCGGTTCAAATAAAAAGTTTAAAAAACGTGCGAAGCGTGCGAAGGCTTCTACGTGCGTTTTCTTGAAGGGTAGTATCGTCATTTTACTCGATATTTAAAACCCATATCTTTTATAAAAGGATCAGATTTTCAAATTCGTATTTACTCTGTTTTTAGATTTTGAATTCAGTATAAATATTGATCATAATCAATCATAAATCAGTTCATTCAATCATAAATCAGTTCATTCTCTTTCGATTGTATCTCCAAACGATTTTCCTTTATTCATTCATTAAAGATGTCTGTGAATAATGATTGTGCAGGTATGATTTGAGCTATCTATTACATAATGTTTTGTTCGATTGCTTTCTTTTTAATGATTTCGTTTTCTGTTTAGTAGAATTTGAATTAAATTCAGCTTTTTTTTATTGATTGTACGTTGTTTTTCTATTTATGGAAGCATTACGTTATTTGTTCTTAGTTTTGTTATTAAATTCATCTTTTTTTGTTTGATTTCTTTGTATTAATGATAGTTTTTACGTTTTTTTTTTGTGTTTTTGTTTGTTTCATATCACAATGTCACAATTTTACGTGTTTTTTTTTTGTTTGTTTATTATATTCATGTTACGTAACTTTCATTACGTTATTTCATTACGTTATTATATTTTATGCTTTATTAGGCCATTTATGTTACTGTGTTAATAGTTATTACGTGATTTCAGGTTTTATTTTCAATGATAGAGGTGAAAGTAGTTCTACTCAGGCTGTTTCAACTGTTTATAAACCACAAGTTGCCTCTTCTATGACGCCATGTGTTGATATGGTATTTCCATCGATTGATCATGCGTATGAGTTTTATGTGACATATGCAAAAAATGCTGGATTTAGTGTTCGCAAAGGAGGTCAATATGTTCATGGTGAGATTCTTAAGTTGAAGCATTTGGTTTGTTCAAAGGAAGGATTCAAATCTTGTAAAGCGTTTGATAGTCTTCAAAATGGTAAAAGTAGGAATAAACCATCGCAGAGAACAGGTTGTAATGCTCATATAGTTTTTTCGTCAGAGAATGGACAAAATTTTAAAGTTTCAAAGTTTGTTGAAGAGCATAACCATTATTTGGTTTCTCCAGAAGATATGCAATTTCTTCCATCATCACGTAATTTGACATATCAACAAATGCAAGTGTTATGCAATATGTCCAAAGTAAACATGGGTCCTGTTAAGGCTGTTCATCTAATGAGGACAATTTATGGTGGTTTTGAACAAGTTGGTGCTACTGCTGCAGATTTCAAAAATTTTAAAAGGGATTTGAACTTATATATTGGTGAGTATGATGCAGATATGGTAGTTAATATGCTGCAGAAGAAGCAGGACTTTCTTCCTGATTTTTATTTTGAGTATAGTCATGACACTAAACGACAGTTAACTGGATTATTTTGGGCTGATGAGCATGCAAAAAGAAGTTATAAAGTTTTTGGTGATATTGTTTCATTCGATGCTACTTTCAATTCTAACAAGTAAGTTCATTACGTAATTATGTTATTCATTTTACGTAATTATTTCAGTTTAATTAAAAAAAAATTTCTTTTTTAGATACAAGATGGTATTTGTTCCATTTACCGGTATCGATAATCACTGCAACAATATAACTCTAGGTGCTAGATTGCTGAGTTCAGAGACAATTGAATCCTACTCATGGCTGTTAACTTGTTTCAAGAAGTGTTTTGGTAAAGAACCGCTTGTTGTAGTTACCGATCAAGATCCTGCTATAAAACAAGCAGTTGCATCAGTTTTACCAAATAGTAGGCATAGATTGTGCATGTGGCACATCATGAAAAAGGTTGCTGATAAGGTATATGTCATTTTTGCTATGATTTTTGATTTTTTGTATGTTACGTAATTTTCAAGGCTTTTATCTGTATAGCATATTGTTATTACGTGATTATTTTTTATGATATGATTTTTTGATTTTGTGTATGTTACGTGATTTTCAAGGCTTTTTATTTGCATAACATATTTTTATTACGTGATTATTCAAATTCATAACAATATGTGTTTTTGTTATTTTTATAGGTTGGTCCTGCATTATGCAACAATGATGATTTTAAACAGCGTATTTGCGACATTGTTTGGACAAATTCTATTTCACCAGAAGAGTTTGAAAAGGGATGGGAGCAACTTGTTTTTGATTTTAATCTCTTTTACCACGACTGGTTGTGTGACATTTATTCAAATAGAGCAATGTGGATTCCTGCTTTTTATCGCGATGAGCCAATGTCAGGTCTTATGCGTACTACTTCAAGATCTGAATGTGAAAATCATTTCTTTGGTCAAGTTTCAAATGCTCAATTAACGCTTCTTGAGTTTATTAGTCATTTTGATACTGCCATGGAATCTCAAAGGTATACTCATAGGAAAAATGATCATGAGACGAGGTATAAAACACCGGATTTTTGGACTGATTATCCTATTGAGGTGCAAGCTGCGAAATTATATGCAAGAAGTATTTTCTTTAATGTCCAAGAAGAAATTTACGGATCTGTGCATAAATGCATAAATGTCTTTCTTTCACATGAAGGAGATATAGGGACGTTTCTAATAAAAGATCGTTCTGCGTATGGTGCCGGTTTGATAGAGGTATGTATAGTTTATTTTTTATGTTACGTAATTTTTTACATATCATTGTAACAGACATTACGTAATTATCTGTTTCATTAGTCTCTCACTTTCATATACCTCATTACGTATTTTATTTTTTTATGGAGATCTTTTTTGTATTGCAGGTTAAATTTAACCTGGAAGATTTGACAATTTTATGTTCTTGCAAGCGTTTTGAGCGATATGGTTTATTGTGTCGACATGCTTTTTTAGTTTTAAGGTTGTGTGATATAAATGAAATTCCCAGCATATACATTCTTGATCGCTGGAGGCGTGATGTTATTTGTAATAGTCCCTCTCGGTCGAGCTTGTCGTTGGTGATGCATACTGATGAAAATGGGGACCATCAAAGTGTTAATGATGTTGTTCGTGATATAATACATTTGAGTGAGTATGTAGTTAATAAGTTGATTACTGATTTTGAAAAGTTGAAGCTGTTTAGAGACGAGCTAAAAGCGACGAAAGAGAAGACAGATGAAGTTGGTATTCAGAGGATATCAGCCAAGAAGAAAGAAATTATTCAAGCTATTATTGGGGCTCCACATCAAACTGAGGCTGCTGTTCGTGTTCCTCATAGTATTAGGAATAAGGGTTGTGGGTCACGCAAAAGGTTTAAATCAAAACGTGAACAAGCGATTAGTCGTGCAGGGAAGAGATCAAGAAATTGCAAAGTATGTGGGGGTAGTGGTCATGATAGGCGCACATGTGAAGTTCTTAAAGGGACTGCAACAGCTAACAACAAAGGGAAAGAACCCGTCAATGAAGCAGATGCGGATAATAGTCTAGATTCGGAATATGAAGTTGGCGATGATTGATTATGTTTTTTTGTTAAATTGACATTGAAACATTTTCTTTTTTACATTTTTTCGTGATTTTTTTGTTCACATATGGTTTTTTTGCATTTCATTACGTAATTAGTTGACATGCTACGTAATTGTATCATAGCATAATCATTCACATATAACCATTACTTTACATTTTTTTTCACATGTTACGTAATTTTATGTTAGGTAACCATTATCAGTTTCATACATGATTAACATATAACCATTATCATACATGTTTTTTGTATGTTACGTAATTGTATTTGTATGTTAGGTAACCATTATCAGTTTCATACATAATCATTAATACATTATCATTCAACATAATCAGAAACATACATAATCATTCATATAATGTAGTATGTGACAAGCAAAATGTTAAATTGTATCAGGACATTTGTCATACATAAACCAAATGTTAAATTGTATCATGACATTTCCGACACGTGGCATTAAAACTATTTCAAACATGATCATTTTGTCTTTTCACAAGAGTTTGGAATAAGTTCTTCTTGTACTTCGCCTTCTCACTGTATTCCTTTTGATGAAACTCCCTAGCCAAACGATCAATTAAATTTTTATTTTTGTTGGCATCGGAGAGTAGGATTTTTGATAGATATTTGTAGCGAAGGTCATCAATCTGCATTTGTTGAGCTGCTCCTTCTTTTTGAAAATCAGTTACCCATTTTCTTCTATATGTGCTCATGAAAGTCTCCATATGCCTCATTGTGAACACCCCACAATCGATTTTGTTTTGTGAAGTTCTCCATTCCATTTGGACTCTCACTGGATTTTTACTTACCATTTTAGGAGTCATGGGGTGTTCATTGACCATCATATAGTTGCATAAAGCTTCTTTCTGCATACATTACGTAATTTTACCATAAGCATTACGTAATTAACTAACATCAAAATAATATTAAGTAAAAATATTTTTTTTTTACCAATGGCACTACGATGTTGTCACATTTGCTATTAGCTCCAAGCTTGCTGTTGTCTAGTATTTCTATCTTCGGGTTCTTCATGTTGAAACATATTACATATATGTGGTCCGAAGATACGATGGGCATGAACAACAAATCCACCTCATTGATTGATTTTATTTCCTTTTTGCTAAGTGCAAGATTTAAGTTCGCTGTCATGGTGTCCATTCGCTTTAAATCATCATATTGAGGCGTGAAGCAGTCACTTGGCTGTAAATTTAGCATACATTACGTATTTTAGCATAACCATTACGTTATTATAATTTATGTATTACATGAAAAAGCTAAGGAGCATACCAGAATATTTGTTTGAACAAACAACCTAAATGGTGAACCTGGAGCTCTTTTCTTCTCGTCGTGGTTCAGCACATGTGACCATGCATCCAAAACATTAGATGATAATGTTATCCCAGGGTATAAGCATTCAAATACCACTTTGAAGAATGGAGTCCCATCTGCTGGCTCGAATACAACGTCACTGTGGAAGATAAGTTTTAATACACATTACGTAATTTTTTGTAATAAACTATGTTCTGAAAATATTCATTACGTAATTTTTCTAATAACAAATTAAAGTAATATAAGGTTTTTCTTACTGTGTTGCCTCGGTTGCTGCAAATATAAACTGCGCAACTATGTTTTCATCTTCAGTTATTTTGTTCTTCATCACCACCTGTCGTTGAATGTAAGGAGACTTCAGAGGTCCAGCCAACATCCTTCCTCTTTTTGCACGTTCAACGTGTTTATTGGCTATGGTTGACTCCAGTGATTGACTAACTATTAGTCTCCCTACTGTTTTTGGTGTTTCGATATCAGCTTTAGAGTTTTGTAGGAATGGTAGATCTGGAATTACATCTGTAGGTGTATCATCTTGTGAGATATTCAAATCGAAACTTGGTCCTTCATAGCTTTCATTCTGTATTTCTTCTACTTTGTCTCCCTCCGATGTCTCGATCTGTTTTCCTTTCCTAGATCTTTCTTCAAACTCATTCAATTCTTTCAAGAATTACGAACTGACATGTTCGGATGATGTTTGTGTGGTTGAAGTTTGCAAAGCTGCATTCTTTTCTTCTTTGTCGGCTGCTTTTATCATCTCAGCAATCATATCTGTGCTGTCACTCTCTAGGGCCTCATTTCCTGATTTTAGTTAACAATTTATATACATTCATATAAGTTCCATTTAGTATAAACATTTTTAATATACATTACGTAATTTGTTTACCTTTATCGGCCGGTGGTTCATTTGTTGTTGCGTCTTTCAAAGCATCCATTATATCTGTCAAAGCTTCTTCTTTATTTGTTTCTTCAAGTTGTTCAGTTGCGGCAATCATTGCATTTAGCATTCCTATGCTAACACTTTGCGAAGTTGTTGCCGTTTCATTCAAATCTTTTTTTTCACCTGTAATTACGTATTATGATCATTAATAAGTTTTGACAAATAATCTGTTACGTGATTTTTTACCTTTATTGACAGGTGGTTCATTTGTTGTTGCATCGTTCAAAGCATCCATTATGTCTTTACCTTCTTTCACAGCTTCTTCTTCATTTGTTTTTTCAAGTTGTTCAGTTGCGGCGATCATTACATTTAGCATTCCGGTGCTAACACTCTGTGAAGTTGTTGCCTTTTCATTCAAATCTTTCCTTTCACCTGTAATTACGTATTCTGATCATTAATAAGTTTTGACAAATAATGTGTTACGTGATTTTTTTTTACCTTCTAGTGTTTCAGCTACAATCACTATTGCGTCTAGCATCCCTGTGCTAACACTGTTCTGGTTTTCCTTTTCACCTGCAACTACTAATATACTTTTTTTATATCCATTACGTAATTTTTAACTAACTTCTTTATCATTTAAATATACATTACGTAATTTTTACCTTCTATGTTTTTCTCATTACTTGATTTGTAATTTGCTACCCATGACTTCCATTTTGTTTGCTTCTCACGTATAATGTTGCTGTCTAAAAAATTTGAAGTGGCTTCTTCGAAAATTTCATCTATTTCAGCAACATATGTTTGAAACTTCTCCATTTTGTTTTCTATTTTTGAAAGCCATTCCTGCAAACAATACGTGAATAAATTACATGATTTCTGTTGATGTTTGACATAATAAATTACAGTTACTTACATTCTCATCAACTGGGTAAGGACTTTTGTTTTTCTTCTTTCCCATTGTCTTTTTCCTTGTTGACCCTTTTATGCTCTCATCTGTTGATTTTTGAGTTGCAACTTTTTGTATTTTTGGTGTTGTTGTTGCCTCATTTGCATCACCAGCCTGCAAACATTACGTGATTTTTTAAAATCCTATATACATATGCATGTTATGTAATTTTTATACAGTTATTGCACTTACATTAGGAACTTGTGAAGTGTTGTAATTTTCCAAGATTTCATCAATGTCAGAGAGTGATTTTGTTGTTTCAAACACGTTGTTGAATTCTTGTGAATCTTGATTTTGAAGATGATCCACGATGATTTGTTGTTCAAGAAAGATTTGTTGTTCATCATGCTGAATGTATGCATCTTCATTCTTACCATCTTCTTCCATTTTTTCTGCATCACCTTCTTCACCATCATAATCATCTCCACCAACACCACCAGCATCTTCATTTCCACCATCATCTTCTTCATCCTCATCATTATGTCCTTCTTCATCTCTAGGACTTTCTACTTCATCATTTCCTTCTTCATCCTCATCATTATCTTCTTCATCAGTTGAAAATGGCCCATTGTCATACAAATGTTTATCAACATCAGACAAATTCTGGGTGCTAATGTACTTAATTGCTGGTGTTTGTGCTATTTCAGGAGCATGTGATAACCTCTTTTCATGTACATAAAGCATCTGTCATGTGAATAAAGTTAACATTTGATCATTACGTAATTAGTAATAACACATTACGTAATTTGTATTTTTTATACATTTACATAATTATGAATAAAAAACATACCGCAAGAAAAGGCAAAGGTCCATTATACATTTCAGTTCCGTTCCAGCTTGCCTTCATTCTTTTGAGACAGAAAATTAAGTACTCACACCAATTCAATTTTTTGATTGATTTTTCATCTGTCACTCCTTTCAAGAACATTTGATTTACTGTTGAACTCTTTGTAAAGTACAAAGAAGTTCAACTTGAAAATCCAGTCTCCGCTTTTGCTTTCAACTATTTTATTCTTCACATCCGAGATTAAAATCTTGTTATGTTCAAACTGGGACTTCCATACAGTAAGCGTGTTAGATGAACCCTTCCTTGGTTTGTTCTTTTCATTTACTGTCTGGTTACCCATTGGGACACCAAGGACTTGTTGAACTGTGTTGCTTGTAACTTGAATGATGTGGTTTCCTACATTCAACTCATTTCGTCTATCATCATAATTCACTAATAACCATCTTGCTAATTTTGTTGGCACTGTTTTAATGTTCATTGATAAAAAAGCTTCAAATCCCATCTGTCTGATTGCTTTTTTCTGTGCACTTGATAAGCTTGCCATCGCCTCATTCATGTTATCAACAGACGCCCTTACATGTAATTTTATATTTGAGTACAGAACAAATTGGTTTCTTGGTGGTGAATTTTGAGGCTCTTCTGGTGAATTTGCAGGCTGTTGTTGTAGAAGTAATTCATTTTCATTGATCTATGCGTTATTATCAAATGTTATAATTACGTAACAATGACAGAATCATTACAAATTTCATTACCAAAATAACGTAATATAGACATATAATCATAAACTAGTGTTTTCATTTACCAAAATTGCTTAACAATGACAGAATAACTACATTTTCATTACCAAAATAACGTAACAAAGACATAATCATAAACTAGTGTTTTCATTTACAAAATTGCTTAACAATGACAGAATCACTACATTTTCATTACCAAAATAACGTAACATAGACATAATCATCATATATTTATGGCCAGAATCATTACAAATTTCATTACCAAAATAACGTAATATAGACATAATCATAAACTAGTGTTTTCATTTACCAAAATTGCTTAACAATGACAGAATAACTACATTTTCATTACCA
This sequence comes from Ambrosia trifida, assembly GCA_028751855.1. Classification (NCBI taxonomy): domain Eukaryota; kingdom Viridiplantae; phylum Streptophyta; class Magnoliopsida; order Asterales; family Asteraceae; genus Ambrosia; species Ambrosia trifida. Next base: position 72,337,984 of record CM054122.1, read on the forward strand.
AAATAACGTAACAAAGACATAATCATAAACTAGTGTTTTCATTTACCAAAATTGCTTAACAATGACAGAATAACTACATTTTCATTACCAAAATAACGTAACAAAGACATAATCATCTATACTATATTATAAAGCATTTTCTTAGGACTTCTTAAATTTTAAGAGGTACAAGTTTAATTGCTTGTGATACAACATCTAATGCATATAATAACTACTTTTTGGGGGCATTTTTGTCTTTAAAACACCATATAATGCATTTTTGGGGGCATCATATATTATGGCCAGAATCATTACAAATTTCATTACCAAAATAACGTAAGAAAGACATAATCATTTCTAGTTCTATTAATAAAATTACGTAACATAGACATACTTTTTTCCATTACTAAAATCATGTAACATTGACATAATCACTACATTTCCATTACCAAAATAACGCAATATAGACATAATTATGATGCACCATAGACATAATCATTTCTAAAATCATGTAACATTTTTGACAGAATCACTACATTTCGATTACTAAAATAACGTAACATATACAAAATCATTTCTAGTTCTATTACTAAAATCACGTAACACATAACAAAAAAAAATTCTCTGTACCATTTTTCTTTGAAGGCCTGTCATGGTTTGCTTTTGTTCTTCTCTCTGATTTGTCAGTTTTATTGTTGGTTTTTTGAATTTTGCTAGGGCCTGATAATTAGAAATACGTATTTTAGTACAATTTCACAACGTATTAACAATATTAATTCACGTAATACTTATTTACCTTCATCAACGTCGTTCTTTTCACCTTCATACTCTATTCCTCTTTTTCTTCCTGTAGCATGCATAATGTAAGTTATTATATAGTTTTTCATTGTAAAATTTGGTACAGAATAACGTAATGTACTTACTTACGTATACTTTTGAGTATTTCATGGTTAATCTTTTGTAGAAATGGAGTTTATTGATGATTTTAACTAGGGTTTCAGAGTTTATTATGTAATTTTGGGGAGAAGTTTTTAGCGATTAATGAGACTGAACGGTCTCTTATAATTTGATTTTAGAAAAATTGACGATTATACCCTTATTAATTGTCTAATCTCTCACTTATTTACGAAATTGACACCGCGTAACTTTTTAATTAATGACGTAAGATTCTTGCTTGATCGGCGGTTGATATTCTTTCGCACGCTTCGCACGATTGTGTATTTTTGTAGAATAACCGCCCCCTACATATATATATATATATATATGTGTGTGTGTGTGTGTGTGTTTTCATTTTCTTTTATAGTTTTATGTTTTAAAAAATCTACAATATATGAAATTGTAATAAATAACATTTATATCATCATCACCATAATAATCTTTGAAACATTTAAAATGTTAATGTATATTATAATATGAATTTTGAAAACTGTTTTCATATTTCATAGTATATAAATATAAATGATAATGTTATTAGAATATATATATTTTAGAGCCATTGAGGTTGGTGGCCCAATGGTAGAAGCAAAGCTTCTAGGAACACCTCAGGGGTAGGTCGTGGGTTCAAGTCCCACAAGGAGTAGAAATTTGCCGTTCAAAAAAAAAAAGAATATATATTTTTAAAAGAAAAATTTATTTTTCAAATAATGAATCTATTAGAATGAAACATTACTAACAATAGTTAAGAAAACATATATATAAAACTTAAAATTTTTTAGGTATATGTTTCAGGTAGACGGGTATTTAGTTTCGGGTAATCTGGCCAGGTATTACCTAATACCACACCTGTCTCATACCCGCGAATTTTTTTTTTCTAATACCAAACCCGTCCCATACCCGTCGAGTATCGGTATACCCGTCCCAAATACTTCAGGTTTCGGGTATAACCGTTGGGCTCGGGTTTTTTTGCCATCCCTACGTGGGGCTGGTAGGTTATTATGGGTTTTTTATATTATTTTTATTATTATTATAATTATTAATATTATTATTATATGAAGCCAAAAGACTTGTAACCTCCATTCCTCAAGAGAAGAAGAAAGAAAGCTATAAAGGAAGAAGAAAGACAAGTGGGGGTGGTAAGTTATTTTATTATTTTTATTTATGGTTAATTTAGTGGACCTTTTTTTTGGTAGGTTATTATGGTTTTTTTATATTATTATTATTATTAATGTGTGTGTGTGTGTGTGTATATATATATATATATATAGGTTTAGGATCCTGTATAAAGTACATTTTTCGTGAGAAGTGTGAGAAGGACTAAGAATTGACATGTAGACATCATGTTTTGGATTTAGGAATGATGTTTTAGGTTGTTTTAACTTGAAAAACACCAAACACAACAATCTAAAACACAATACAATGTATTATAGTCATTAAATTTAAAAAACAGCTAAAACACACTACTTAACGCTTAAAACACACTGCTAATGTTCTTAGCATGGTGTTTTAAGTTTTAAGCCTAAAATACATTGTTTTCGGTTTTTAATTGTTATGTTTGGTGTTTTTATAGGCAAAACAATCCAAAACATCATGACTAAGTTCAAAAAATGATGCCTAAGTATCAATTTTTAATCCTTCTCACACTTCTCACAAAAAAAAAACACTTTGTACACGATCTTGACCCTATATATATATATATATATATATATATATATTAATTCATAATTGACGGTGCAACAGTATATGAACACATAGCACGGTTGTAATTTCGTATGTGAACAAAGGGCAAAACGGTAGTTTTGCCTATCCCTCCTAGTTATTATTATTTATGGTTATTATGGTTTTTTTTTGGTGTTTTTTATTTATTTATGGGTATTTATTAAATTTCAAAAAAATAAAAAAATAAATATTAAGTGGGTCTCACTAGGGGCTTGAAACCATTACGCCCCTTTTTAATTTCATGCCCCTTTCAAGCCTCTAGTGGGGCTCACGTGTCACATGTCAAAAAATGTCCAAATGAGGAGCTCCAAATTTCTTTACTACTACACATGGTCTTAGAGGGTGTTTGGTATTGAGTTGAAAAACAACTTATTGGCTTCTTTAAAAAGTTAATAAGTTGTTTGTGTAAACCAAAAGCACTTTCGTTTTGGCTTTTTGATATGAGTTGAAACGTTGTTTTTAAGAAGACTGAAATCCTGACATTTTGTTTTAGCTTTTGACTTTTGAAATAAAAATTACAAACCTACCACCCATACAGCCAACCTTCACTATAAGTTAAGCGAAACACTTTTTAAAAAACAACTTATTGACTTATTGGCTTTTCCCATCACAAAAGTTAATCCAAACACTTTTCTAGAAACTCATTTTTCAAAAAGTCATAAATCAATAAGCATTTCTGAGTTCTGACCAAAAACACTTTTTATCCTTTACTACTTTTGAGATGCTTACTACGAATTTTTCGGGGTTTTAAATCAGAGATGCAGTGTTTGCTTGTGGTGATGATAAGGCACCGGGTCTAGGCAATTATAATTTTAAATTTATTAAAACTTTCTGGCCGGTCTTATCTGACGATTTTTGTAACATTATGAGGCACTTCTTTGAGCATGGCGAGATTAGTAACGGGGTAGGTCTTCTTTTATCACCTTGAGACCGAAATGTAGTGACTCGGTGGATTTCTGAGAGTATTGCCCTATTACTTTGATAGGAGTCATCAGTAAGGTGATTTTAAATCCTGGCTATTCGGTTGAAGAGTGTTATGGGGAGAATTACATCTGAAAATCAATCCGCTTTTTTAAGTGGATGATATATTCTAGACTGGCCCTTAATCATTAATGAGACAATGGTTTAGGCGAGCAAGACCGGGAAGAAGATGTTTTTATTTAAGATCGACTTTGAGAAGGCTTACGATAATGTCCACTGGGAGTTTTTGTTGGATATTACGAGTTAAATGGGCTTCTCGGGGCGGAGATGTGAATGGATCAGAGGAATATTGATGTCAGCCAGGTTAGTGATTCTGGTGAACAGTTCTCCCACATTTGAATTTGAATGTAAAAAGGGATTGAGGCAAGGGAATCCAATATCTCCTTTCTTATTTATCTTGTGATGGAGGCGTTCTCTGGTATCTTTAACAAAGTTGCGGATTTGGGGCTTTTTAAAGGTATCAAGTTACCGAATGGAGATATGACTTTGACACATTTACTTTACGCAGATGATGCTACATTGATTGGTGAGTGGTCCTTGGAGAACTTCAAAGTGATTATTAGAGTGTTACGTGTCTTTCATCTCTGTTCGGGGGATGGAGATTAATCTTCATAAATCAAATTTGTTTGGTATTGGTGTTGATGGAGTGGAACTGTAAGATATGGTCGCTTTAATGGGTTGTAAGACTGGTCCGGTTCCTTTTGTTTACCTTGGTATTAAAATTGGGGCTAACATGAACCTGGTAAATAATTGGGAGCCGATTATTGATGTCTTTTGGAAAAGATTATCTAAGTGGAAGGCTTCTACGTTATCCATTGGTGGTCGGGTGGTGTTAATTAAGTCGATTTTAAAAGCTTACCGACTTATTATTTTTCCCTCTATAAAGCGCCTAAAAAGGTTATTAGGGATTTGGAAACCATTATAAAGCGGTTTCTTTTGGAGGAAATGCATTGGTTCAGATCGGGTGGGAAAGAGGGAAATAGTTACTTTACCGAAAAAATATGGGGGTTTAGGGCTTTACAAGCTGTAGTGGAGTAACTGTTCTCTGATGTCAAAATGGGTTTGGCGTTTCCATGAGGATGCAGTTGGCCTTTCGAAGAAAGTTATCATGGCGATTCACAATACTAGTAGAAAATAGGGATGCCTTCCTTCCAACCCAAAGTACGCAGGTATGTGGACTACATTAGTCAGATTTAAGAAAACTTGGTCTCTAGGTGAATAGAGAATTAGTTCAAGAATATGTGGTATTGTGGGTGATGGCAATTCTCTTAGATTTTGGCTGGATAGATTGGACATTACCACTGAGGGATAAATTTCCCAACTTATCGAGTTTAGAGACCGTTAAATGTTGTTTGGTTTCCGACAGAAGCGTTCGAGATTTTGTGGTTGTTGGTTCGGTTCACTGGAGTAGGGATGAGCATTTTGCACCGAATACCGAACCGATACCGATCCCAAACCGATCCCGTACCGATCCCGTACTGAACTGAGGGTATTCGGTATCGGTATCGGTATTCACATTTAGAGGTTTTCGGTTTTGATATTTTCGGTATCGGTACGGGATCGGTATGATATCGGTATTTTAAGGTAAAATACCGATACCATACCGATACCGTACCGATACCGTACCGTACCGTATGTTTTCGGTATCGGTATCGGTATTGGGTTTTTGGGATTTTCGGGATCGGTATCGGTTGGTACCGATACCGTCCCGAGCTCATCCCTACACTGGAGTTGGTCTGAAGTCCTTGAACTGTGACAGAAAGACAAGACTTTACGGACTGCAGTCAGCTCGTGGGTTTTGTTGTTTTAACAGCTCATAAAGATCGTTGAAGATGATCGGTTGGTGATTCCGGTGGATTCACGGTTGCTAGAATGAAGAAAATTATTACTAAAACTGAAGTGTTGCGCCAAGATTTTGTATTAAAATGGTCTAAATGGGCTCCTCTCAAGTGTAATGATTTTGCTTTGCGTGCGAATATGGATAGGCTTCCTACAAAGACGGCTCTGGCTCGGAGGAATATCGCCTTGGATGACATGAAGTGTGTCTTTTGTGAGGACGTGGAGGAATCGGCAGAGCACGTTATTTTGCGCTTGTTTTTTGGTTGCGAGTGTTTGGGCTCTCATTTCGGATTGATGCTCAATTCCTTCGATTTTTGCTTTTACGGTTCGGGATCTCTTGGCGATACATAAACATATGAGGTTATCGATTTTGAAGAAAGCGGTGGTCCACGGGATTAACATTCTTGTGTGGTGGAGGATGTGAAAAACGCGCAATGAGTGGTTTTGTTTCAAGCACAAGATTGAACGTGGCTGACATCATGGCAGATGTGAAGTCTCTCGGTTTTCTTTGGTTTAAGAATAGATAAAAATGTAATAATATAGATTGGCAGGCTTGGTGCACTTTTAACTTGATATACTGGTAGGCCTGTAAACGAACCGAACGAACACGAACATGGGCGTGTTCGTGTTTGTTCATTTAACTTTAACCGAACACGAACACGAACACGAACACATAATCGAACACATTTTTGTGTTCGTGTTCGTTCATTAAGAAATTTGTCGTGTTCGTGTTCGTTTATGTTTGTTCATTTAAACCTAAACGAACAGTTCATGAACATAAACGAACACAAATGATCAATATAAATGAACACAAATGAACATAAACGAACATCAATGAACGTAAACAAACACCAATTTAGACGATGTATAAGATGAGCTATAGCTGGAAAAAGAATGAACTTACATCAATAAGCTTTAGCCAAAACAATCAATGGTGGATAGCATATGCCTAGCTTCTAATCGTGGTAAATGATAAAACCCACAAAGCTATAGAGAAAAAAACGACAAGAGAAGGTGGGTCATACTTGCGGCGTTGTGGAGGTAGGAGGCTGGAGAGTGGAGACGGGGCTGTGGATGTGGTCAGCCAGAAGTGGAAGAAGGTAGGGTTGTGGAGTGTGGAGAAGGAGGGAGGTGGAGCTGTGAAGTGTGAATAGCGGCTGATATGTTTAGAATGTTAGGGTTAGGTTTAAGTTTTTAGAACATATCAAATATATTGTATATAGTATAATATGAATTAAGGTTACTTTAACAAAAGAGAAATAAATAATAAAAATAACCTAAAGTTTAATTAAACGAACAAAAATAAACAAACGAACATAAGCGAACATAAATAAACGAACATAAACGAACGTTCATGAACATAAATGAACGAACAAAACGTATGTTCATGTTCGTTCGTTTAGCTAAACGAACAAAAAATTGTGTTCGTGTTCGTTCATTTATTTAAATAAACGAACATAAATGAACTTCCCGCCAAACAGTTTACGAACAGTTCATGAACGTTCAGTTCGTTTACAGGCCTATATACTGGGTCGTTTTTTGTGGCGGTTTTGTCTCTCCTCAAGACAAAGTGCACTCGCCGTGCTTTCGTGGTTGAATGAAGTTCAACTTTAAAAAAAAAGTTATCGGTTAATCCACTTATGTATATGTTACATTAGCAATAATCAAACCTCACTCGTTATAAATCTGTTTCAAGTGATTAATATGTAAACTTGAAACATTAAAAAGAACCTTCCAATATTTTCTTTGTTTTTATAGAAACGAATTGAAGAAAACACCTTTTTTAAAGCTGCTTTTACATCACGGAAAAAACAAAATGCCTTTATACTTGACATTGTCATTACAAAATTATTTTGAAGAATTAATAGTGTCGTTTTTTGAAGTTGGAATAATTATTTGACTGAACTCAAAAGCCATCACAAGTTCACTAGATTCTCTTTTACAAAACATGTTTCCAGTAGTGCTATTTATTAAGAGTGGATATATAGTCTTATTGTTGTTGATCTATTATATATGTATCGTTTAAAAGAATAAATCTCACTGTTTTCTATTATATTAATGTTTTAGATTTCAGAATCTTCTTAGTTAATTATTTAATTGTTTTTTTGAACGGCCAACAAATTGGAATCACTCATGGAACACTGAAGTATCATCGTACCACCAATGTTGCCACGCGATCATATTCCACCATCAAGTCACCAATTAAGGAGGAAACTCATAATAATTATGAGAAAACCCCCTTTGTGAGATTCGAACCCAGGACTTTATGGTCCATAAGTCTTATCTCACCACCAAGATACTGCTAGGCTATAATGCCTTTGTGAATAATAGTTATAAATCATTGATAATATCATATATCAGTTCAAATTAGTTTTTAATATATAAAAAATATATTTTAAATATGTGACAAATTCCGTAATATGGGTAATAGATTAAATCCTTTGCACGTTACATGCCCTAGTTTAGTTTGTTGAGATATAAAAAAAAGTGGATGAGGGCAGAAGGCAAAATAGTATAACACGCCTGCTTTGCTAGAAGACTAATTTATTATCCCCATGCATGAAACCCACATGAAATCCTATATATCACAGATACATCATTTTTCAATAAAATATTACCCTCATTGTAAACAAGCTTCATTTTAAAAAAATAAATTCAACAATCCGATTGATGATGATCTTGTGAATTTAGGGCTGGCATAACAGGTTACACGAACTTGTTAAGACACGAACACAAAACCTGTAAACACGAACACGAATCTGTATATAACAGATTAACACGATAAGACACGATAAGGAACACCTAGTAAAATAAGTTAACATGATAAGACACGACAAGATATGATAAGAAACCCGATAAGACACGTTAAGACCTGTTAATACACGTACACGATAAGACACGAACACGAAACAGGTAAACACGAACACGACACGAAAATAAACAGGTCTTAACGTGTCGACCTGTTATAGACACGAAACATGTTAAAGCCAAACACGAAACCTGTTAAAATCGTGTAGGTTTGTGTCAAGTTATCGTGTCCGTGTCTAAATTACCAGCCTACCTGTGATGGGAAATAAGTTAAAATACATTTTTATAAAATAGTTTTCACCAATTTATTAAGTAAGAAATAATTATAAGACGATCATGATAATAAACGGGCTTTTTTCTAATTAAGCAATTTGCACATCTGATTATGAATAATAAATTGGCGAAATGGGTGATTGGGTCGGGTTAACAGGTTCATGTCAACCTCTTGGAACGATTTCATGACGTTATGCTCTTATATAGATTTTTGTTAAGCTAAAATCAAATCAAATACTGTTATTTACATTTGTGGCTTTGTGTGGTGGGTGACTTCACTAACCTCTATCTCCCTAGTTGGGCATCAACAACCTTCCTCCTAGTCATTGGTAGCATAAGCCATCACCGTCTACTACATGTTTTTTCGATATTCTAAATACATTTATAGAAAACCCATCATTAGTTGTCCGAAACGTGGGAAAGTCTCCAACATTTCGTGGGTCGATTGGGTTTCTTTTAATGTAACTTGTGTGTTTTAATTTTCGTTTATTTGTTGGTGTGTTTTGTTTTCTTCAGCTTTTTGTTAGTTTTTTATATTTAGCTATAATATAATGTGACTGCCGTTCAAAAAAAAAAGTTGCCCGAATTGACACATTTGGATAATCACATCAAAATATTATTTACTAAAAGACGAACAACAGTTGCTAGTTTGAAACTTTACTTACAAATTAAACCAAAAACCACTAATAATAGGATTAACATAACAATTTTAATAGAAACGTGGATTGTACTGACTACTTACTTTTATCATTGTGTATTATAACATTTAAATGTGCATTTAAACTACAAGGAGTATTATATATTCTAGAAAAGTTCCTACCGTCGCCAATCTTCTACAACAAGCGCTGGAATTAACCACGGCTTTTTTTATTATCATTGCGTTGTAATCACACAAAGCATAATAAACAAAAAATTTATAGTATTACTTCTGGGTTATTACGTGTTCTTGAATGTCTTCAAAAGCATTAATTTTCAATGGAATATCATATCATCAACCAATCAACTTGTTTACGTCGCCTAATTGATTAATTCAATTTAGTATTGAGTAGATCGATAAGCCAATATCGTTGTAGACTTGCAGTGCAGCGGTAGAGGCATTGATGGGCAATGATAGAAGACCCGTGGAATCTCGAGTTCGATTCTTGACGACTCGGGTTTTTCCCGGAATTGGTGCTTGACGACTCAGGTTATTCTCGGAGTACTCGATTTGTCTGATGGATTCCCCAAAAGTGCTCGGATTTAATTTGTTGGCCATTAAAAAAATCGATCGATCTTAACATCATATATGATTTGTGTCTTCATTTGGGAAAACGAGTATACAATCGAAATTTGACTAAGAGTTATCTATATTTAGCTACTTGAAATCAAGATTGCAAACCACCCTTCTAGATTACATGTCTAGTGCATTATATATTTAGGGAAAGATTATGTACAAAGTGTGTTTTGGTAAGAACGGTGAGAATCAAAGGAGTGTATTTTTTTATTTTTTTTTTCGAATTTTTTTTCCATATTGTTAAACATGTATTATAGTATTGAAAACTAAAAAAAAATGGTGTAGAGTAATTACGTGTAGAGTAATTACATAATTACTCTAGTGTAAACTAGTGTATTTACTTTAATGACGTAATTATACTAAAAAAATTATTTTTTTTTTGTATTATTCATCTAGAAAGTATGTTTATGCACATGGGAAAAAAAAATTTTTTACCCCATTTGATTCTCATAATTCTTACCGAAAAACACTTTGTATTTGATTTTTACTCTATAAATTCAATATATTACAATTAGTACATACATAAAGCTATACACACCATATATAGGCCCCACTTCACCAGTGGCGAAGCTTGGTTCTCATATCGGTCGGGGCCAGACTCAATTTTCTTCCGATCTGTAGTGGCCGGAAGATTAAATTGGTGAGGGCCGGATTCAACCGAGACTCAATTTACCTACGAAAATTACAAAATTTCACCACTGCACCAAAAATCGGTGGGGGCGGGGCCCCTTTGGGCCCAAACAACCTTCACCTCTGCACTTCACACTTTCTTTTGACCACTTCTAACTCAGTCGGTGTTTGGGATTGAGTTTCAAAACTTCTTATTGACTTTTTCAATAAACCAATAAGTCAATAAGCTGTTTGTGTAAACCAAAAACACTTTTGGTTTTGGCTTTTCAAAAAGGGTGGAAAAGCTGTTTTCAAAAAGTCAGAAATCATGGTTTTTGACTTTTGGCTTTTGATCATTTTACAATAATAAGCTAAACCAAACAGTTCTTAAAAAATAACTTATTGAGTTATTGGTTTTTCTTACTAAAAAAGTTAATCCAAAATACTTTTTTTAAAATCTCCTCTTTAAAAACCATAAGTCAATAAACACTTTTAACAAAAATACTTTTAGAGTTAAATAAGCAATCCCAAACACCCTCTCAATATTATCAACTTTACATAAATCCAGTCTTTAAAAAATTGAATTGTGTTTTTACGTTATCTAAATGATTAGTTGGTATATCATGTCCCTAACCAAATTAACATTCATTTTTTTTTAATAGCAAATTAACACAAGATCTTACATTTAAGTGACCACCAACCCAATGATAAATTAAGGTTCATTTTATATGATTTTTTAACACTGAGTAAAAAAGTAGACATTATATACCTTGACATGTACTTAAATGACCCTAAACATTCCAAATACATACCAAGACCAAGTGTAGTGGTAAGGGAAAAAACTTAAGGCCCTTGATTCTGATTGGTCTATGTGACAGCTAAGTTAGCAGGGGGCTTGGAGTGAAAATAGGGTGTAGTGGTAAGGGAAAAAAGATAAGGCATCTGTTTCTGATTGATTGTTTATTTTATTATTATTTTTAATTAATTAACTTAAAATAATTAAAATAAAATACAAATAATATAAAAAAAATTACAAATAATATTACAAACACACTATTAATATTAAAAAATTACAAATAATATTAAAAACACACAATTAATATTAAAAAAATACCTAATCCTAAATTACTTATTAAACACTAGATAAACCTAAACTACTTATTTAAACATTACATAATTAATCCTAATTTTCTCCCCTATGGAGAGTAACTATCCTAGTCCTCGAGTGTGTACTCCGGCGAGGACACGGAACGATCGCTATCGCGACCATCGGATCTCGCATCCAAGCGGATGCGGCAGTACTCACGAGGAGGGAAATAATAGTAGTAGCGTTCCTCTCCCTCAGCAGCCCTAGCTGCTTCATACTCCTCCTTAGTGGGCTCCCGAGGAGGAGGGTTTAGTGTAGGTGTAGCTTGGAAGTGGGGGTGGGGTTCGGTTGGTTCTCCACCAACCATAGACGCCCCATTCCCATCTCAGCCATCGTATAATTCAAAGCCCAGATGAGCTCCTTGTAACACCCCAACCGATGGCGGAAACATCGAGGTTCACGTAAGAATGAGTATACAGTAGCACATGGTATTTAAGTTTTAATTGAAATTTATTTAAAGTAAAAATATCCAAAATTGAAAATACATAACAAGTCTTGAATGAAATTCTAATACATCAAAAAGCCAAACAAAGCATAAACTTCAAATTGTCCTCATGCTAGCTCTAGACTTCAAGCATCAGTATATCCTGTTGAGTTTGGAAAAATGGGGGGGGGGGGGGTCAACTAGAAGTTGGTGAGAATACATAAGCCATGTCAAGCAAATAAGTTTAAGTATAAAAGTTTAGCAATTCATATGTCTATCGTAAGTTTAAGTCTACATGAATGAACATGAAATGTTGAATCGACATAATCAAACCTCCGACTAGTTTAGGTCCATCCCGTCATCCACGGTTCACCTTAATATTATGTTGGAACGATAATAATCACCCGCGCTCCCCATAAAAGATGGTCAACGAATCTAGGTGGGATTGTCAATCCAATAGATCTATTATTGAGTATCGCCGGCTTGGCCATAGCTAATGATTATGTATTGTTGAAACTTGTTGAAACTGTTGTTGTTGTCTAAATCATGAGGCATTAAAGTTTACAACTAGACATGTATGTAGAATTGCTTAAGTATAATGTTGCAAGTATAAAGAATTGCATAAACATGGTTACGTAAACTCACATTGGCTAAGGTGAATTATCCTCTAAGTGTTGTGAATGTATGCGAGGCGAATCCCAAAGACTCAACAACGTAGCTAGTCCAAATTGAAGAAAACGAAAAAGAAAGAATATCAAGCTTCCAATTCGCCAATTACAAGAGCTTATAATCAAAGCTTCAATTGTAGAAGTATTAGACTATAGAAAAAAGGTATGAGGGAAAGTTTAATAGGATTGAAACAATCGATTTAGAGGTGCAAAGTATAATGGGTCATAGGTGGGTTTTTATACTAGTTTTGGAGTCAATTAGCCATTAAAATTGGTCAACACCATAAAGTAAGGTTTTATGATGAATTGACTATTTGACTAAGACTTTGACTGTTTGACTAAGACTTTGACTGTTTGACTAAGACTTTTGACTGTTTGAGTAAGACTTTGACTGTTTGACTAAGACTTTGACTAATCAATTTAAGGAATGTGTTAAGTTTATTTTCTTCTGAAATACTACACAAGATGATAGTTGGCTCAGTTGGTTGTCACTGTGTGTTGGTTGGCTGTGGACGCGGGTTCGAGTCCCGGTCCACACAAATCTTTTTTTTGGCAATTATTTCCCTAAAACTATATTATTCTAAATTCATAATATGATTATATAAGCCCGAAAGTGACTCGAAATATTTTTAAAACGTACAAAAGTGTCGAGATACAAATAATTATTAGTTTAAGGTATTTAAAACATATATTGTTTAAAACAATACATTCTTTTTATAAAAAAAAAATTAGGGGAAATTCGCGATGTTACACTCCTCATCAGTTAGGTCAGCATATGGGCTTGGGCTAGTGTACCCTGGTAAAGGAGGAATGGAGGTGACAGGGTTGGAGACACGTTGAGTAGGAGGAGGAGAAAACAGTGGTTGAGGAGGAGGAGAAGGAGAAGAAAACACTTGTTGAGGAGGGTCTAATCCATTTTTAACGCCCCATTACAGGGGTCTAATCCATGTGACCTAACTCATGTTTCAGCTCATTTCTTCAACATGCAAGTAGACCTAGGGCTGTAAACAAACCAAACGTTCGATGAACAGTTTGTAAACCGTTCGGCGGGAAGTTCGTTTGTGTCCGTTTGTTTAATAAATGAACGAACACGAACAAAAAAATTCGTTTGATTAACTAAACAAACAAACACGAACAAATGTCTCGTTCGTTCGATTGCGTTCGTGAACGTTCGGCTATGTGTTTGTTTACGTTCGTTTATTTATATCCGTTCATGTATGTTTGTTTATGTTCGATCACTAGTTAAAACTTAGGATAATTATGAACTTTTGAATTAGGAATATCATGTATTCATGCCTATGCCTAAGTAATTTTAGATAATTATGTCTAAGTTAGTACAATTTGACTTATCGACATCGTTTAGTAGACGTACTTTGTCTAACGGTTAATATTAACAATGTTTTTTTTAGTTAGTTGCATATTAAATGATTGTTTGTGTTCAAGACCCGTGTTCACGAACAGTTCGCAAACAATTGAATTTCTTAACAAACAAACACAAACATAGAATTATGTTTGTTAGTGTGTTCGTGAACGGTTCGTCTGTCCAAGAAACCTTAACAAACAAATACGAACAAAGCCTTATTCGTGTTCGTTTGGTTCGTTTACAGCCCTAAGTAGACCTAACAAAAACACACAACAAAAGCAAGATTTAATTATTATGGAACTTATACACCATTTTCACATGATTAAAGGTGGTAGCTATACAACATTTATTTCCAAAACAAAACCTTAATTTGGGTTCAAGCCTTAACCAAGAGTATTCACAGTTTACACTCTATCTTTATTATTATAATAATACTTATTATATTTTTCTCTCATTTTTAATTAAATAATATATTTTTATCATTATCTTTTCTATCTCTTTCACTAACAAACACTTAAAAAAATATTAAAAATTTATATAGGGTAAACATTGCCTTCAAATTTAGTGATGAAATATAATATTTTCTCTCTCTTCACTCACAACCACTTAGACCATATATAGTCGAGCGTGATTCAGGGCGTTATTTGGAATTCGGTGCCCCACACACCGTTACAGTGGGGCGCTATGACACCAATCCATGCCCGAGCGTTATAAACATAACGTTGGATTGCAATTTCATCAACCAATGATATCGTGCCACGTTGATTATTCAAACGGTTTGTTTTTGGTGGTGGTGAAATTGAGGCAAACGAGATGAAGAAGAAGGGAAGGTGTACCGTGGTGGTGATGATGGTGGACGGTGGTGGTGATGTACTGTGGTGAAGATGGTATACGTGGTGGTGATATACGGTGGTGGTGGTGATGATGATTTGCAGATGGTAATGATGGCTGTGATGTTTGTTGTGTTGAAGAAGATGGTGGTGAAGAAGAAGATGGTGATGGTGATGGTGATGATGGCTGTGATGTTTGTTGTTGTTAAAGAAGATGGTGGTGAAGAAGAAGAAGATGGTGGTAAAGATGGAGGAGAAAGAAGAAGATAGAGGAGAGAGAGACGTCGCTGCTGCTTTTTTTTTTTTTTTAACAAAATAGCGCCCCAATTTTTCCTCCTCCCACTACACCCCATTTTAAATTAAAGCCCCATGCTGACTCAGCTGCCACGTGAAACAATCACAAAGAGGGACCTTAAATTTTTTCCTCTCCCACTACACACGGTCTTAAAACCACTTTATATAATATTGAGAACACAATTAGATAAATTTAGATTTAGAGGCTAAAATGTGAATGCTCCTAAAAGTAAAGCAAACTTCTGATGTTTACTTTGCTGAGGACTGACTGCTTCCAACATGTTATTGAATTCTTTAAAGATTTCCTTCCTCGGTAGACACTTTGATTTCCTTCTTCGGTAGACATTTGCAAAAACACGCAGTCCATAATTTGGAATATTTTGACCACCGTCCTTTTCTTAGGTGTAAAAGGTCTATGATGCCATTCAAAATTTATGTGATTTTCTCCCATTATCTCCTTGATTTAACTATTTTGGCTCTTGCAACTTTTAACTTATTTTTGACCTTGTTACTATTTTAATTAATAAAGTTTTACACGATGGTCAGGCTGGACGGTATGGGGATTGTCCCTCGCTGGACGGTATGAGCAAGGCCATCCCTAAGATTTCATGTATCTAGGCCGAGCCGTGAATTATGTGTCCTTTAACCTTAACGTAAACTATTTTTTTTTTTTTAAACGACGATTAAAGTAATATCAAATTGATGAATCAATTCTTCACAGTTTATTTTTCCAACAATACGTTTTCGATAGCTATCATCGCCAATCCGCAAAGTTTTTTTCTTTTTAACTTAAGTTGGTTAAGGTTTCATGAGTGTTGGCTAATGGTTAAGCTACATAAGTGTGCTAATAGCCTAAGAGGCTTGAGTTTTAGACTTTGGAGTTATATTGAGTCTATTACAAACTAACAAATTTTCCTCACCCTTTTAATGTTCCACATTTAACCAACCCCTATACAGTAACAAATGCAGATTGTTTTTTGACGGGAGCACAAATCAAGTAAATTAAAAAGTGAAAATTAATAAAAATGTGAAAATTTTGGTAAAAGCATTTGAAACCTAAAAAAATAAAATAAACTTAAATAGGGTATTGGATCAAAATGGCAAAAAAAGAAATAGATATGTAAAATGACTAAAATACCCCTGGCTTAACTGACTTTTTTTAACGGAGTTAGGGGGTTGGATGAAAATGGCAAAAGAAATGAAACCTCAGGGACACAGATGTAGCAAAAAAAAAGATTTGGATGAAAGTTGCAATTTGTGACAAACCTCAGGGACTAAATTGACAATTAACTCTATTCCAAATTAGTTAATAACATTACGGCCCTTATATGTTCGACAAACGCAAGAAGCAGAAGTGCTCAACCGATTTAAATCCGTTAAGTTCTAAATGCCAATCCAATAAATGTATAGTAGGTTTGTTCTAGGTTTAAATAGTCAAATGAATAGGTTTGGCTCGTCTAGTGACAAGCTAGCTCGGAAGACTTGCAACGATTTACTCTTATATATAGTATTAACCACCAATACATGCAAAATGCAGGATTTGCACCCTCCAGCTTCATCCCTCTAGTATGAGGGGAGGGATGAAGCTTAGTGAGGGTTAGGGGATGCTCTGATCCTCACCGATTTTTGGCTTAGTAGTATAAATTCCTTAGTTTTATCCAAAACTTTTGTATTTTTTTAGCCAGGCTCCCACCGATTTGGAAAAAAAAAATGGGTCTTGTGACTTTTGGCCCCACCATCCAAAATTTCAAGCTTCGCCACTGAGGGGTGGCACAAGGGCGACGCTTATTGAGGACTTGGTAATGTAAATTTCTCTGGGTTTGTCCGAAATTCTGCATATTTCAAGTCTGGCCCCCATCGATTTGAAACAAAATTGGGTCTCGTAACTTTCGGCTCCCACTATCTAAAAGTTCTGCCTCCACCACTAGGAAGACAACTTACTCGCAGAATGTCCGTTGAGAGAACTTATATCAATATTAACCCCTATCTTGTGACCTAAATAATAAGATGATGGGATCTAAACTATATATGTTTTTCAAGGTTTATTATTAACTAAAAATTTAAACAAATGTAATTAGACCAAATGTTAATAATTAATTAGTTGTGTATCTATAGTCTTTTTGTTGTAACAATATAATTAACTAGAGCCCTATAAACAAATAACTATAGATTGAAGATTAGTTGCAACAACAAGATGTATATTTTGTTATGCATGGTTTAGAAAATGTAAAACCGGTTAAAGTTTGTCATTCTCTTTGTCCAATTTGGCTTGCCACCAACAAAAGTCAATTCACCATCTTAAATTCATATTCAAAGGTAATTATAACTCACAAAAAATCAAAGTCATACCACAACATTTTTCACAAGACCAATTCGACGGTGTTCAAATTCAACTATTATTAAGTATTAACACACACACACACACACACACATATATATATATATATATATATATACACACACACACACACACTTTTAAGTTCAACTACTCTCACAATAGGATCAATAGAGACACACACATAAAAAAGAAGGCAGAAGCTCTCAAATCAACTACCACCTACCTGTATATTGTTCCTATATAATAGAGAGAGAGAGAGAGAGAGAGAGAGAGAGAGAGAGAGAGAGAGAGAGAGAGAGAGAGAGAGAGAGAGAGAGAGAGAGAGAGAGAGAGAGAGAGAGAGAGAGAGAGAGAGAGAGAGAGAGAGCTCATATGGCCATACGGGCATGATCAAGATCCTCAATCAATCCATATCAGGTGGAGAAGAAGAAGAAGGATGGTTTTTAGACATCTAAAGCCTTTTCTAATCGTTATCATGATCATAATATCAATTTTGGCTTCATCATCAACGTTGAATGCCACAAGGGTTCTCAAAGAAGATAACTGGTATGACAAGTATGAACGGTTAATGAACAGTAGACTCCCACGAGGACCGGTGCCGCCTTCGGGTCCATCTCTATGTCATAACGCTCTTGATCTCTACAGACAATCAAAGTTCGCTTCTACTCAAGACCAAAGCTATTGTCCATAATATTAATGTCATTTTGGGTTTGTGCAACTTCTTTTGTTACCATTTTTCATGTGAAATTTTAATTTTTTTTTGTCTTCTCTGAGCCAAGAACTCATAATTTCGAGTTAATTTTGTTTTGATATTCGGTACAAGTGTACAACTAGCTTCAAAAACGTTCACTATCTTAAATCTGATCCTTTTTTTTTTGTAAATAAATAGATTTTTAAATTTAAATTCTTGTTATTTAATTGGTCTTGTTCATGTACGTGATCAATCACTAAAATCAAAATTGGCCTCCACGAACAATAAATGTTTTTTTTTTTTCTTTCTAACTAATGGTTCCAATTTAGCGGGTAAGATATAAAAGTTATTTAAAATTCGAATGTGTTGAACATGGTTGCATAAATAATATTTTTTTTAATATAATAAAATTGAAAAAGTAGTGATGTTTTGTTGAATAAATATAATAGGAACTTAAGTAGTGAGAAGTGTGTCATTTTCTGAAATGACTTGGCAGAAAAATATGATGATGTTAACTGGTATATATTAAAGGGTTTAAAATTAGGGCGTTCATTTTTATCCGTAACTTAAAACCACCTCAATCTGAAGTCACTTGAACTCGAATTAGAGAATACCTGACAAACCCGAATCCTAATGACTTAAACTCGACCAACCCGGACTTTAAATGGATCATTTATCGAGTCACTTTAATTTTTCAACCAAAAATCCAAACAACCCGACCCCGAAAAACCCAAATCTGAAACCCCAATGAAAATTCAAACATTTAATGTCTTTTATTATAGATGCGTTTAAGTTTAGAGTCTTTAACATATTTGAGAAGTTTTAGGACTTTTTAACACTATTATATCATGTTGTCAAATAATGTTTGAATTTTGATAATATTTTCAAGTAACATAATAATTTTGATGATATTTACTAAAGGAAAAAGGATTTTTCATATTACATAATATCCTGGAAACTTTCTGGGATAGACAAGTTTGATATAAAGTCATAAAATACGTGTTATGATATAACATAGAAATTAATGTACTACAATATAAGAAAACAATAATTTTAATCAGGTGTATAAGAATGAAAATGTATATTAAGAAGAAGAGGCACGTTTGGATGAGGAGCAAAGCCAAAAGTAACCATTGCAGAGCGTGATTAAGACGGTGGTCTTGAAAATGTGGCATTTTTTTGGAACGGAGTGGTTTAAAAAAAAATCTTGTATATAAAAGTTATATTAACGTTTAAAAATTGTGGGGGGAAACATAAGAGAGAAAAAGACTTTTAGAGAGAAATTATAAGGGCATGTGTAGTGGGGGGGTTATGTGGCGTTATAATCTTCTATAGCGCCCCCAACACCACCCCGAGGGGCGCTATAGGGCGTTTTTGGCTTGGAACGTTTTGTACATAACGAGCGTTATGCATGGAAAATTGTGAGAATCTTATATTTTTGACCGTTGAACGGTCATAAGTTTAAAAAAAAATAGTGTGCCTTCTATATATATATATATATATATATACATACATACATCACACAAACACTAACCAAACACACAAACACATTTTGTTGAGATCAAGCATAACACACACACACACTTTCTAATTTTTACCACAAGAGAAGAGATGAATCCATTCGGTAGAGGTGGTTTCGGGTTTGGTTCCCAAGCTACTGGCGACAACACCAGACCCATAGCTTCGGGTTCAGGTTCAAACCCACAAACTTTTATTAACCTGTTAAACCAACCCTATAATTGGGACCCGAACATGTATAACATTAACATGGGAGGGGGTTTTGGGCTACCCATGGGAGGTGGGTTTGGCTCAACACAAGTGTTTGGGACATATCAAATGTTCGGGTCCTCAAATGCTTAGCAAGACTCACAGTCGGTTTCGGAGACACAACCTCCTGTGCAAGAGCAAGAGGAAGATCTCGTGCGATCAACCGGGAGAGGAAGACGGACTCACAAAAGGAAAGAGGTTCAAACACGCGCCAAAAAAAACGTACAACCATGGGATGACGACGAGCTGTTCAAGTTAGCCCGAGCGTGGGTTGACGTGTCAGGGGATCCTATTGTTGGTAAGATATATATTTTTTGTTATGTTATATTTTTTTACATATACTTTTTTAAACGGGCACTTATATATTTTTTTGTTTTGTTTTTTTAGCGAACTATCAAAACAAGAGAGATTTTTGGAGAAGAGTCCGAGCAATATTTTTTGAACTAGTTGGTAAGGGAGAGAACTATCGGGAGAACGATTCGATATCGGGCAAGTGGACTAATATCAACTTTAGATGCACAAACTTTCAGGCTATTTATCAACGCGCCCGGTTTGGGTGGAAAACTGGCCAAAGCGACACCCAGATTTTGGAGGCGGCTTTGGATGAATACAAACAAGAATACGAGAATTTTCCGTACTTAAGGGTTTGGGGCCTGCGGAAAGAATGCTCCAAATGGCACACCGTCCGCCCAACGGTTGGAACTTCTTTATCTAGGGCCAGAAAGAAGTCGAAGACCTCTGAGTCGGCTGATACCGGGACCCCTACGTCTGACGCGCGTTTCGTTGACCTAAACGCCGAAGAAAATGCGTTTTTTGCAGGGGAGGAGGGGGCGGAGGAGATACCTCGTCCGACCGGTCGACGGGCTGCTCGAGCCGCACGAGCGGACTCTTCGTCGTCGGGAGTGAACGAGTTAATCCCGGTGTTTGCTGAGATGAACCAGCGGCTTCAAGACATACACGACATCGGGGCACATCGTATCCAAGAAAACCGAGAGGTGGTTGATATTATAAGGGATCGACAATTTGAGCGCGACTTTGCATTTTACACGCAGCCGTATGACCACCTAAAAGGCAAGGCCTTGGAAATGTGTTTGAACCAAAAGGCCAAAATCGAGAAAAAATATAACCTATGAGTATTTGTACTTTTTTTTAGTATTTGTATTATTTATATATTTAATGGAATATTTAAACTATTTTATATTATTATTTAAATAAGAAAATAATAATTTAACCAATGATTACCCAATCATTTACAAAGCCCCATAACCCCATTCCCACTACACCCTCTTTTTCCATAACCCTCCTTCTATTACTTTTTAATATTTTAATACCCATAACCCCTCATAACCCCCCACCACTACATATACACTAAGGGGGGGATGGTCTAGATGAACATCATGTCAGCAAAGAGAGATTTCTTTTATTGGGTTATGTATTTAGATAAAAACGAATAACCGCAACACGACCAACCCAAATTTTAAAACATTAGATTATCAGATCACTTTTTCTTGGCAAAAACCCAAAAAAATAAATAAAATAAATAAAATAAAAAAAAAATAACACCTCTATTTAAAACTAAACATTTTCATGGTCAAAATATGATAATGTAGACATTTAATTTTAGTTGAATATGCTTACACGAATTTATATATTATAGACAAAATAACCAATAAAAAATCCGTAAATATACGCATTATCATAGAATTAATTGTATATTAACACACTAAAGTATGTTAATTTTACCATTGTATATATGCTGGGCAATTTTACTTTTGATAATGATCTGCATAATTTGTTATCGTTTAGTTAAATATCTGCTAAGAATGTTATTAGTAGAATGATTTAAAACATATAAATTTACATTTTATACTAAGGAATGCTAAATACTTTTTAAAGTCTATCTTAGATATCTTAAGGCACACTTGGTCAAATGTATCCGATGCAATTTTTGTTGTGGGATTAGGTCCATTAGCATTTCATGGTACGTGTCGTCCTTCCAAACACTTGTTACTTATATACCTATACACTTTTTGATGTTCTAAATCAAAGTTATACACTTTTTGATGTTCTAAATCAAAGTTCGGCAGGGGCTTAACAGAATATTCTATAGCCCGGAGTCGGTTATCCAATTAGCGATTTGAGTCCATTTGAACATGGATCGGCCCAAATTATGCACGTCCTTTTATTAGAGGTGTACAAAAAAAAAAAACGATTTGGGAACCGAAACCGGTAAAACTGACCCGAACCGAAATCGGGCAAAACTGGTTCCACATGAAACCGGTACTAAAAAAATTTCAAACCAAATCGAACCGAAAACCGGGCTAAAACCGACAATAAATCCGGTCAAAAGAAACCGAACCGAAACCGGTTTAAGAAAAAATACATTTTTGACCATAAACACAAATAAAACTTTGTTTTTTAATTAAAATTCAATTTCCTTCTTTAAAAAACCCTAAAAGTTATTAAAAGTTAGATTCAATGCAATTTATATGATTTTAAAAAGTGCGCTAGTGAACTGGAATAGAACCGGAATCGAAACTGAAACCGAACCGAAACCGTGTAAAAAACCAATTTTGTGGCCGACCAAACCGGTTCCAAACCGAAACCGGTTCTGAAAAAAACCGATACTGTAGCGAACCGGTTTGGCAAAAAAACCGATTTGTACACCTCTACCTTTTATTGAATTATTGTGGTGTACAAGTACTGTCCAACTTTGTATTGGGCCATTGAAGCTAACTACGAATGACGCGGTGTTTAAAACTCGATTCCGTTTATCAAATGAATTATTTTTAAAGATTGTCGGAGACATCGAAGCTAACTACGAATGGTTTCAAAAAGGGTATGATGCTAGGAGAAAGAAGAGTTTTACGGCGATACAAAAATGCACATCTGCGATTCGTCAACTTGCTATCGGTAACATTCCTGACGAATTTGATAAATATTTAAATATGTCAAATAGAACTTCAAGCGAGTCTCTTTACTATTTTTGCATTGCTATTATTGCTTTATACGGTAAAGAGTATCTACGAAGACCGATTAGACACGACATAACACGTTTGTACGCCGCACATGAAGCTAGATGGCATTTTCCCGGGATGGTCGGGAGCATCGACTGCACCCACATCGAATGGAGAAGTTGTTCGACGGCTTTGTGAGGGCAGTTTATGAGAGGTGACCATAAAAAACCGGTAATCATGCTCGAAATCGTTGCGTCGAACGATTTATGGATTTGGCATGCGTACTTTGGTCCCCCGGGTCAAACAACGACGTGAACGTTCTACATTAGTCACCGCTATTCGACACAGAGAGACAAGGAACCGCCCCGACGTGCCCGTTTACGGTGAACGGGAGACAATATAGACGTGGGTTCTATCTTGTTGATGGTATCTACCTTACTTGTCAGTTTTTGTTAAAGCTTATTCGTTTCCGACAATCGACAAAGAAATATTATTTAAGAAGCTACAAGAATCGGCGAGAAAAAACCTTGAATGAGCGTTTGGTGTATTGATATCTAAATGGCATATAATAGATCGCCCGATTCGTTTGGTTGATCAAGCGAAAATAAGGAGTGTTGTGTACGCGTGTATCATATTGCACAATATGATACTGAAGGAAGAGGGGCGCGCAATATCTCCGGATTACGTTATGGATCCTCCGACACCAGCAATCGTTAATGATAATATTCTTTTTGAGTTGAGGAATGAAGAAACCCACTTTCAACTTCGACACGATCTAACGGAACACGTCGGTAGTTTAGATATCGTGTTCCAGGACCCGTACCCATCAGTCACTTAATTTTATTATTTCATTTTTATTTTATTTTATTTTATATTTTCTAGTAATTTTTTTATTTAATGTAATGCTGTATTTTTATTAAAAAAAAAAAGTAAGTTGTGATTCTATCATTCCACTCCTACTTTTTTATGATAGAGTGTGATGAAAATGAGCTGACACCATATTATTGGGTGTGATGGTGTGATAGTGTGATTCTATCACCCACCACCCCTATCCACTCTAACAAAGTCAAAATGGTGAAAGCAATAATTTTATTAGACTATACGGTGCACAGACATAACCCTGCCCCGTCCTCTCACTTTTTACTATGTCCTGGACACCAACACCACCCCCTTCCATGTCCTCCTCCCCCCCCCCCCCCCCCCCCCCCCCCGCGTCCCATGCACCCCTGTCCCTTCCGTCTCGCCGAGGACATCTTGGACGCTCCAATCAGGTATTTTCTTTTTTTTTTTCTTTTTTTTTTTTTTTTGAATTTGAACCAATAGGGTGTATTCCTG
This sequence comes from Ambrosia trifida, assembly GCA_028751855.1. Lineage (NCBI taxonomy): Eukaryota > Viridiplantae > Streptophyta > Magnoliopsida > Asterales > Asteraceae > Ambrosia > Ambrosia trifida. The sequence goes on from CM054122.1 coordinate 72,362,215, forward strand.
TTATTTTTATTTTTATTGAATGCTTGAGACATGGAGTGTTGGTGTCTCCACACCCTACTCATGTCTCAAGATGCTTGAGACATCAACACGTTAAGGTGGCATCCTACATGACACTGAGACATAACATTTTTGGTGTCTCCACACTCTATAGCCTTACATATGTCAAGTGTATAGAATCGATATATAACAAGTGGGTAGGATCAAGCATTGTGAAAGCAATAATTTTATTACCTACGTCAAGTGTTTCAACATATACCACTGATTTCCAATGGAGAAGTCCGTTGGTGAAGGCCATAATTTTATCAACTTTTATAGTGTATCCTACATAAATATCTATTGTTAGAATATAGTGCAACTTGTTTGTCCGATTCCATGAATTTAAAGATAATATCATAAAATGCACGTTTTATGAATTGTTTTCATTTGGTTAAAAATGTGTATAGTTGTGTTGGTGTAGTGATAAAAGAATAAAAAGAAAAATGAATTATGGAAAATCATGAAAATGAAACGACGAAACAAAAGGACTAAATATAGTAATTAGGTGAGGGCCATGACCTTGGCCGTAGCTTAATGGACTTTAACATCGACAGAAAATATATATAGTCAAAAAGAAGTAGCAAAAAGTTTATTTAAAGATTAAAATAAGAGCACGATTATAACTAATTAATGCTACAACACTAATGTCGAGCGGGTTAATTTCGTGATTTCAACAAGAATATATGTATTATTTTTTATGTTTTATGCTACCATTAATTTCTTGTAAGCCACATATTTATATCCTTATGCTTCATGGGCAGGTTGGCCTCGTGTATTGACTATTGAGTTCATTTGAACATGGATTACCTGACTTAGCTAGCTAGTAGCCTGGTGACAAAATTATTAGAAGCTCGGTAAGATTTTAAAAACGGCCCAAATTATACACATCTTGATCTTGTACTTTGATGAGTAAATACCAACATATTTTCGTTCACAAAAATTGTGAACGTAAAAACAGATAAAAACTAATAAGGATTTCTGGGAGTATCACTGAGACCACATCATTAGACGGATGTTAATGTTACGGACATATTGATGAAAAAAAATACGTTGTAGTTACCGTCGGAATAATATCGAAGGATAGGGCTGCAAACGAACCGAACGAACACGAACAAGGCCTTGTTCGTGTTCATTTGTTAAAGAAATTACGTGTTCACAAACAGTTCATGAACACTTGTCGAACAAGATTTTTTGTTCGTGTTCGTTTGTGTCCGTTTGTTAATTTTGTTCATGAACGCTTACGAACACAATCGGACATTAATGAACACAAACAGGTGTGCTGAATACAAAGTGTTAATGAACGAAAACAAACACAAAGGGACATATATTAACTTCCAAATAATATCGAATTCACATATATTAAGAAATTAACTAGATCCACCCAAAATATAACCTAGTTATACAAACATACTTAGTACTTAATATAATATTGGTAAACATAATAAAATAGTGTCTAAAAAAACTAAGCTCGCATCTTAAACGTGAAGTCTTCATTAATTGGTTTTTTAAACTTGAAGTCTTTATTAATTATTTATTTAATGATTATACTAAAAGTAGGGTTTGTTGATCTTATATAGTCATATACTTACCTCACATAATTTTTTTTTTTTTTTTGAAAGTTAAATTTCATTCAAAAGCGCACCAGACGGTCCTCAAAGGGAGGACCCCGGGCTACAAGCCGATTACATCGAAGTCAATGGGTTGTTACACCAAGCATTCCAAACTAAATCTTTGAATCTAGACCTATTACGAATCCAAAAAAATGAAATCAATTTGACATGCTCTACAACTTCTATGGCTCTCCGCTTAGTATCTTTGAAAATTCTATTATTCCTTTCGGTCCATAACGCCCATAAAGAAGTAATCACAATACCCCGCAAAATGTATTTAGCGTCCGACGTATGGGCTTGGGAATCAGCCAGGTTCATCAAATCAGTGACTTCAAAAGCATAAATAGGCGGAATGCGACACCACGAACCAACCCGGGACCAAAACTCGGCTGCAAAAACACACCCTGTGAACAAATGGACAGAAGATTCTCTTTCGGAGCTGCAGAAACAGCACTGATCAGTTTGCAGATTTACACCTCGATTCAGCAACGCTTCTTTTGTTGGAAGACGATTAATAGCACCTCTCCACACCATGATTTTACATTTCAACGGCGCCCACCCTTTCCACTTCATACACCAATTTTGCGGCTGCAAATTGACTGTTTGCAACAGAATTTTCGCTTTCTTCACTGAAAAAACGCCATCAGAAGCTGTTGTCCACTTCCACTTGTCACTCCCACCTGTCCAAACATAATCATAGATGTCCGAAAGCAAAGATACGAGCTCTGCAACCTGTTCAGCGTCAGAGGGGACTACGCGCCAGTCCCAAGACAAATTTTAACGCCATCTACAATTTGAATCCTGTCCGCCACGGTCGCCCACTTGTGTCTCTCAATCCTGAAAAGATTTGGGTAAACAAAACGAAGTGGAATGTTATGCAACCAAGGATCTGCCCAAAAAGTAATCGATGATCCATTCCCCACTGTAGCAGCGAAGTAACTATTTAACGAAACATCATTCCCGACTCTTTTTTCTCCAGCTTTTACAATCTGTTTCCAGCAGCCATGTGCCGAAGGAGAACATGGCAGTAAGGACCAGGTTCTACTCGAACCATGGCAGCCCAAAACGACCCGTTTCCATAGGCTACGATCTTCATTTTTAAAACGCCATGTCCATTTAAGAAGTAAGGCGTCATTAACATGTTGCAACTTAGTGATTCCCAAACCTCCCATCTTTTTTGGAGTTGTAATTGTGTTCCAAGCCACCCAATTGATCTTTTTCTCAACACTTGAACCCGCCCAATAGAAACGCCTTATAATAGTCTCCATTTTATCTATAACCGCTTTTGGGGCTTTGTACAAAGAGAAGTAATAAATAGGCAAATTCTCTAGAACCGATCTAATAAGTATTAGACGCCCTCCAATAGATAAATGCATTGTCTTCCAAGAGGCCAAACGATTTTTAATGACATCAATCACTCCATTCCAATTATTAATTCTAGACATCTTAGCTCCAACTTTGATGCCCAAATAGTCAAACGGAAAGGCACCTCTCTTACAACCCAACACCTCCATCATATTATCAACTTCATTGTCTTTGGTGCCAACCCCAAATAAATTAGACTTGTGGAGATTAATGCGCAAACCCGAGCATAAGTAGAAAACTCTAAGAATCCGGGCCGTGACTTGTAGGTTTTCGCGCGACCATTCTCCTATGATAAGAGCGTCATCCGCATAAAATAAATGGCTAAGATCCACTTCTTCCGACATTAAACGTATACCTTTTAGAACCCCGATAGCTTTGGCTTTCTCCAACATCCAAGATAGACATTCCATAACAATCAAGAACAAGAATGGGGAAATGGGGTCACCTTGACGAAGGCCTTTTTCACAAGTAAATTGAAATGTAGGCGAACCGTTGACAAGAACCGAAGCCGTACTAGACATGAGAATACCTTTAATCCATAAGCACCATCTAGGCGGAAAGCCCATTTGGTTCAGCATAGATAAAAGAAATTCCCAATTGACGTTATCATAGGCTTTTTCGAAATCTATTTTCAATAAAAAAAGCTTTTTTCTTTCTTTTGTTCAACCATTCTAGAACTTCGTTGACGACAAGCGGACCGTCAAGGATAAAACGACTAGAAAGGAATGCCGATTGAGACTCCGAGATCATCTTCCCCAAAACTTTCTTGAGCCGATTAGTAAGAACTTTAGAAATAACCTTACTAATTAACCCAATGAGAGTAATGGGTCTATAGTCTTTGAGACCCAAAGGAGATGTTACCTTGGGAATCAAAGTAATGAAAGCCGCTCCACAACCCGAACTTATAGTCCCTGTTTCATGAAAAGCCTTCATAATGTTAAAGAAATCTTCTTTAAAAGCGTCCCAAAACCTTTTAATAAAGCGAAAATTAAACCCGTCTGGCCCGGGCGCCTTATTAGAGCCGCAATCGAACACTGCTTCTTTTATCTCCTGTTTGGAAAACACATCTATCAAAAGCGAACCCTCTTGTTCTGTAAGCCGCTTCAATCCCGTACATGAGCAGGCGGGCCGAATCTTCATGTTATCTTTAAAATGCTCTCTATAAAAACGAAGGACTTCTCTTTTAACCAGGGCCGGTTTGGATATCCAATCGCCTCTCACTTCAAGACCCGGTATAGCATTTCTCGCTTGCCTGCCTTTAACTATATTATGAAAAAACATCGAATTTTCATCACCAAGGGCAACCCAATTAATCCGTGATTTTTGTTGTATGTCCTTCGATCTCAAAATATCAATTTCTTAAAGAGACTTCGCGCACTCCGACCAAACCCATTACTCGGACTCCTCAAGCTCTTTTTGTTCCATAATAATCTCTAATTCCTCTTTCTCTTTTTTAAGAAGCGACTCCTCTTCATGTTCTTTTAATCTGCTTTCTTTAATCCACACCGTTAGCTTGTTTTTCAGCAATTTAAGTTTTCTAATCAGGTTCAAATCAGGGGGACCAGCTGAAACCCAACCACTCAACACTGAATTAACCACATCCGAGCACCCCGGTCTCTCTAACCACGAATCAAACCATCGAAATGGTTTTGGCCAGAAGTTAGTGTCAAGTAAAGAAAGGAGTAATGGAGCATGATCCGAAAGCTCTCTACTAAGAGCTCTAACATGAGCGTTAGACCAATTTTTGAAAATATTATCGCACACAAACACCCTGTCAATTCTGCTAAGTTTACATACACCACGCCTATTAACCATGTACGTATACTTCATACCTTTGAGATCAAATTCCGTGAGACCGGCTTCATCCACAAATTCGTTAAAATCCCTCGCACAAATAGGATCAAATATCGAGTTTTGTCTTTCACTCGGGTCCCTGACAGCGTTGAAATCCCCAAATAAAATCCACCACCCTTGACTCGATTGTATAACATGAATAATTTTCTCCCAGAGGGTCCTTTTATCACCATTGTTATGAGGAGCATAAACATTCATAATATTAATATGAGTCTTCCCATCTGCAAGAAATCCCGAAACAACAAGGAAGTGCGGATCCTTCATAACCGAATCCTTTACCAAAAATTTTGGATCCCATATACTTAGTAAACCACCCGAATTACCTTCTGAATCAACACTTTCGAACTCGAAACCCATACCGCCCCAATAATTAGACACCAAACCCATAGGAATATTGCAAGACATAGTCTCTTGAATCCCGATAAAAGAAACCCCATGTTCGTTCTTCAATCTATTTATCCATCCCAGTTTGCCCCGAGATCCAACCCCACGGATATTAATCGACAAAAAATTCATATCTTACCTGATTGTAACCCTTCCTGAAGCACCGATTGCTGAATCAACGTTTCACGAGCGTGAAGATTAACACCTAACTTTCCCCCCATCAATTTGGTTGCTTCAATTTCAGAGGCCATAGCGTTAACATCGACCTCCGAGCCTTCATCTTCATCGTTCACTTGCTGCTGTGCAGGTTGGCTGTTAAGGTCGATTGGAGAATCCCTGTTGTCTGAATGATTCGAAGTTATAAGATCAACACCATTATCAGAAACGACAATAGGTGGGGCATTATCATCAAGGCCCAAAAGAGAGTTTAAACCAAAAATATCATCAACATTTTTGGCCTTTTTGGTAACCTTCAGACTTTCGTTACTACTTGTGTAGAATTGGCTGGCCCGGCCCACTTCAGCCTTTTTACCCTTTTTTCTTTTGACAACATTTGAAGTAGAGGGAGTATTATGTAAAACTCCACAAGACTTATATCAAAATCGAATTCATCAGCTGGAATAAAATCTTCTAGAACCTTAGACATATTGGAAACATTCTCCTTATATGGCAATGATTGGGAATTATCAATGCTATTCAAAGCCCCATTGACTGTTTCCATATTATTCAAAAACTCCTCATTAATGCCACCGTCCTGTTCATCCGACGACTTATCCGGCGTAACACCAGCCGGCTCCGCTGCGACCGACGAACAATCGTCATCCTCCGCCATAACGTCCTCCTCCGAGTCACTCATATCCGGTATTTCGTCGACCTTAACGAAATCAGGTACCCAATCACCTAACTCCTCCTTCACCATCACACGAAATTTCCGATTATTCCAGTTAATAGTAATTTCCTCAGATATCCTCTTCCCATCTCCAACAAGAACAGCCACATAAGCAAACGATAGGTCTCGATCCGATTCCGACATATCACCTTTGTGCACAAGCTTACCAACAGAACTACCAATCGTATCAATAACTTGGTTGGATAGTAGGTGCAAGGGAACACCTTGTACTTTTAACCAAGCCAATCTTTCAAAACTCAAGCTTTGTCCCCTCCAAACAATGATATCCGAAAATCTATTCTTCAAGGAGATGGCAACATCTCGAAATGCCAGAGCCGAGACGGTATCCTCAAATGTCAACAAAACATCCAGACCACCAAGGTACTGGACCATGCCATGGCCAGGACAAACAGATTTCAAAATCACGTAAATATTCTTCAAAGCATCCACGTCCACCATTCTAGCAACTAACGCTCTTTCATGTACCGTCGAGAACGCATTGACATGGGCCTCAATATCAATGGATTTTCCACCAAGCAGGTCTCTAAATGAACGAGAACCTGTTACATTTCCTCCATTATGAGTCGTACTATAACCTGCACCTTCCTTAGTCTTCATTTTTCCAGTTCAAATCGGGTGCTTGACTGTCGCCACCTGTGTTGATCTCACCATCTTCTAGCACGAAACGCGCGACGTTGAACCAAAGTTTACAGTCCCCCAGTCGCTTACCACGAAGATTCTTCAACAGTTCTTCCTTGTCGTTGACATCCAGCATCGACAGAAATCCAAATCGATTACCACCCTTGTCCCTTTTTCGCGCAATATACAGATCGAAGATCTGCCCATACGGACGAACTAGTGTTGCCAAATCATTCCCACTGCATCCCTCTGGTAGATTGGTTACGAAAATCTTTGTAATGTGACGTTGGATTTTTTCCGGTATAGGGGCCCTCCGGCGGCGATCCATGGAGAGAATTTAGAGGATCCCGGTTTACCTCACATAAATTATCTAATTATTTGGGTAAAATATATAAAAATTAAAGAATGTAAAAGTTATTATAAAAATTAAAAACTCTATTAAACTATCGAACATAAATGAACTTAGACGAACACGTTATCGAACGTTGACGAACATAAACGAACGAACGCAACCTTTATTCATGTTCGTTCGTTTAACTAAACGAACAAATTTTTTTATTTGTGTTCGACGAAGGACTAACAATTCTATTATTTCCGGACAATTCTTCTGTCTTGATTTTTCCTTATCTCTCTAAACCTTGTATTTTTCACATATATAACATGTTTCACATACATTACATGCAGTGGCAAAGCTTGACCCGAAACTTCGGGGGGTCGGAAATCACTAGTTTCGGGTAGTCAAAACCGTATATACCAAAAAATTTATATGAATACTATATAATCGAAACTTCTGAGCGAAAATTCGGAGGGTTGGCCGCCCCTCCCCGCCCCTTAAGAGCTGCGGCAATGTACATAAAGCCATTTGACGTGTGAACAATAGCATACTCTGTTGGTAATACTACCATAATTGGTGAACTCTTTACCCATGTCATTTTTCGGACGAATACCCCCTCCACTCGACCGAGAGAATTCTAATGTATGAGTCCATCGGTGAAAGCACTATGTTTTGAGGATTATACCTATATCTAAAATTATATATTTTTTATGTTATGCAATGGTAGGAGGTGATATGTGGTCACTAGGGTCTAGGCCACACAGTGTAGTTCCTAGAGTGGCTGGTTTATGTGGTTGTTCCTTTTTAATTACACGTTTCAACACCCGTGTCTATATCTCGTACTAAAGATGAGAATGCAAGTTGTGAATGAATATAGGAAAAGAGTGAAACAACGAAAGAAAAAAAACCAAAATAGTAATAAGGTGACTAGGTGAGGGCCTTCAGGTGGGCCGTACCTAAATGAAGTATTGGACTTCAGCAATGACACGATATGTTTAGTCAAACAAAAGTAAAAAAACTTATTAAAAACATGAGTTTAGAAACAAGATCATGACTGGTCATATTAATGCCATCACATATGTGAATATCGTGATTTCAACAAGAATACGTATTGGCTCCTAGTTGGAAAGTAAATTCCCAAACAAAATACAAGAACATTTTTATTATTCAGCATACCAATTACAATAAATTCAACCATCTATTTATATTAACCTTATCTCTACTACCTTATTAAGGAGGAGAGATGGGTCGCCATTGGGTTGGTGGCCCAGTGGTAGAAGCAAAGCTTCTAGGAACACCTAAGGGAGAAGTCATGGGTTCAAGTCCCACAAGGAGTAGAAATTTGCCGTTCAAAAAAAAGGAGGAGAGATGGGTAAGAAGGTAATTTCACCATCATTTTAAGATGGCATACAAAAGGTCTCATGCATAAATCTCTAACTTTTATCATTTTCTTCCATCTATGCCCTTATGTACAAGTCACTAATACAAATCAATTGCACCATTTACCTAGAACCATTACTAAGTAATAGATTAATTCATGTAACTTTTTTTTAATGGATTAACTTTTTGTTACTAATGAAATTTGAATTATCACCACAAGAAAAGGCTAAGCCTTATTTAACACTTTGTAACTAGAAAGGCTCTTTGGTTCATGTGTGTAACTAAATGTTGCAAATAAAAATCAAGCGCGGATCGGATTGGATAAATGACAGTATGGTGTATAAAGTTTTGGCAATTTAAAATGTGAATAAAAATATATACCCGCGGCAACGCGCGGGCATTCCACTAGTTATCTTATTAAGGAGGAGTGATGGCTAACATAGTCATTTTCATTTTCATACAATTTAAGAAGCAATATGTACAACATATTTAAGCAACAAATTTAAGGGTATTATAGGTATATTGGTGACAATTAAGACACTTAATGGGGTGATATAAACATTTTACACACCATATTCTTTAGAAGATGAATTTTTTTCCCCATCTTGCCCTCCTCCCCTTTCAACTTCTCCTTAATTTAATTCACAATTCATTACACCATACCAACCTAGGCTTTATTTATAATGGTGAAACATCAACATCCATTACCATTCTTACCATCAACCAAAAGTTGTTATGTGTTTTTTGCGTAATCATTTGAATCATTTGTTTTCATTGGCCTCCACTTTATTGTTTGGTAACAACATGCCAATTTCAGTATTCTTTTATAAAGATTTGATTTCAATTTAGAAATGAAGGGTTATTACGATGATTGAAGGCATAAATTGAAGACCAGAGCAATGGTTTTGTGTAGCCGCTGGTATATGGATAGGGCTAAGTATCATATTTATCAACTATTTATTTTGTGTTGCAATTTTGTACTAGCCAGCAAGATAAGAATTTGTTTTTTTTTTCTTATTGTAATGCAAAGCTCTACGAGTGATCAGTACCATATAGATACAAAATGCCATCAAACATGTACATACGATTTAGAAACTCGTACTATTATTATGATAAATCATTGTTTTGGACATTTTATTTGCAATGACCTATTGATATTAGCTTCTTTATTTCAATCACAACAAATAAGATATGCCAAAGTCTTATTTCTATGTTATTACGGCCTATTGTAACCGTCATAATTTTATTTTGCTCTGTAAAAAGTGAATGTGAGTTTTAAACTGGCTTTTGCATTTTTAATGCTACAATGATTGAGTGTTTGGCTTAAAAGGGATTAAGATTATGATTTTTTAATCTGAATTTTGGAATTTGCTATTTTGTTGATAGATCTATAGGAAGAATAAGAAGCCGGCATATAACAGGATGAGAAATGCAATTAAGAATACAATTTGATTTTTTTGTTTTAATTAATCCATCTATACGTTAATTATTTGTTTATGGTTTGAAGGTGAGGAGGTTCAATGGTGAGTTAATGACAAGCCTTTTCATCTTTCATGGAAGATGCTCAGTGAAACTAAAAGTAGTGTTCGCTCACACAAGACGCCGACCCTAAGACGTATAGGCACTGAGAAAAGTATGCCATTTCATTCTATCTTAAAATATGTACACACCCATTCGTGTTGGTTATAAGCATTTAGAGGCCACTCTTGACCCTTTAGAACATGTACTATTTTAGTATATTAGTGACATAAACCTGTTAATTAATTGGTTCGGTTGATAATAAAGTTATGAAACAGGGATGATGTGTTTTTTATAACATTTGTTGAGTAGTTATAGCTAGACTCAATTTTTAATCATTTATATGCCATTTAACTTTGTGGTTTGATAGGGAGACCCAAACCTTGGCAGAAGGGATTAACATGGGTACTGTTACATATCATAGTTGATAACACATAAACCTATTATTAATTAAGTAATTAATCGATTTTGTTAAAAGTAGTCCATATGAAACAAGGGTTTTAATGAAATTATGTTTTTGATAACATTTTGTGAGTAATGATAGTAATGAAGTCATAAAAAAATTGCGATGACATGATATTATCATTTGACGTAGGTTCGTGATGAAGGCAATTTATTTGGTTAACGCTTTTCGATCATGCACATCATAATTTAGGCAATGCCTATTGATCACTAAAGTACCAATATTTGATTTAAGTCAATGTACTTGTTTATAGAAATATATTTACTATGTATTTATCATATAATATCATAGCATGCATCTATCCATCCTTAGTAATTCCACCCCATATTTAATTTACTCAGGCTACCGGTTATATGTTATATTGTTTCTTACGAATCTTCAAAGATTATATTTTATGTTTGATGGTAATATAGAATAGATATATATAAATTAATTTATATTGAATGGAGGCCGAGTGAGTTTGGTAACATTATCCCACTGTCCTCTTACATGCGTTTGGACACCCGCTGCAACGCGCGGGCTTTACAACTAGTACATTATAAAGGAGGACTGATGTACCATATTGGAATTTTGACATGGGTACAAATTTTAAAGCAACAAATATAAGAGAATAAAGCTTATTTCATAAGGGTATTATAGGGATATTGGGGACAATTAAGACACTTAGAGGGTTAGCAGAGTAATTTTATCTTTTGTTTTTAGTTAAAAGCTAAAATATCATTCTTATAGTACCCCTAACTCCCTCCACCTTCCCTCCTAGGCCATATGAAGAGATCTCCTAATCAATTATTCATTGATTGTGTTTTATTTATATTAATCATTCATAACAAATTCTATTCCATTCCATGAAGAAACTTCCATTGATAGTATGGAGAGTTTTATCTTCATATTATCCATGGGTACTCTCTCTCTCTCTCACACACACACACTCTATGTATTGGTTCTTCTCATCATTTCGTTAATTGTATTGCGTAATTTAGGGTATAAAGTTTCATTATCTTGTTTACTGTTTTTCAAATTATTATTACAGCTTGTTGAATCTCTCTGTACGTGATAATCAGATTCTAGAAATGTGTGTTAATTAGAGTTGCTTTGATTTGCAGGTACATTTTAGTTATTTTTGGAGTCTTTCTAAATTCTAACAACTAAAAATACTTTGATTCAACTGGCTTGTAATTTCATCCTTTATGAATTCTTTATTAGTTTTATCAGCTATATGCACTACGTCTCAACTTATAAAGTCTGAAATCCAGAACTTAATAACACCAAAAGCTGAAATACATACAATGCATTTTTCTATATAGTTTATGATTTATGAATACATATTTGTTTTGCTTTATTTTTAGTATGAAGAAAAAATTGAAATGGAAGGCAATTCCTTTTCATTCTATATAATAAACTTTTATAAGAACTTGAGTCAGTTATATCCTTAAGTGTTAAAGTGGAAACAAGAACTTCTAATTAAAAACCAAACACTTGTTCCGCCAAATGTTATACTAGAGTTAATTGCATAATCTCACAACAATAGTCATTAAGTCATTTGCTTTTTTTTTTTTTTTTGCTAATAAAACTAATCTATGCATATAAGCATGTTTAGTTGTTTACACAAGAAAAAACATGCAAGTTAAAATTTAACTCCATGCCTATTAAAACTTTTTAGCTTATTCTTGTTAGGTCCCAAGCCCGGATAAAAAAGATGAGGGTGTATAATAATGAAATTCGACAAAGGGCACCGAATTTCATTTAGCATTGGGCTTTAAAAAAGATCGAGTCGCTCCTGCGCAGAATTAAGGTAATGTTTTATGATGATAGCTTCACGATTTTTCAATATACTACATTGTTTTTGTTTCTTGATTTTCCATAGGATCATCAAAACATGAAAAAAAGGAAAATGTGTCGTATGAAAATCCAACAAGACTTTAAGAAACTAGAAATGGCATGTCATGTCATGATATAGCTTCATTATTGTGTGGTTTGGGGATTTCGGCAACAGCCTGTATGCCGCTTATATCAGGTAACTTGTGTTTGGTTATGTTTTATATTGGGTTGTGACCATGTAGCCCATTATTTCTTAGTTTAATCATCCTATTAATGGTTTGATATGCTTTTCCACATTATCATCTTTTCTCTAATAGACCTGGTTCATAGACAAAAGTAGAGCGTACAAGTGATCTAGAGTTCTATTGACAAGTCAACTCGGAATGGGACAAAGGGCGAGGTTATAAAAAATCTAGCAAGTAATGTGTCTAGATAAGGTCTAGATTTTGCATAGGAGAAACCGTTGGGACTTTTGACTTCGGAGGACCCCTATATCTTGAATTGTAGGTGTGGACACGTTTATTTCTTGAATGCACACTGACTTTTGTAATCGTCATTTTGTTTATATCAGAAACACTATTCGCTTTGTTGGTATTAAATTGGTATCAATACGTCGATTTTGGAGAGAAAAATGAATTATTATTTAGGCCCTTTGCCTACTATTTTGTTGGTATTAGTTCAATATGATATCAATCGGGACATCCGCCGCAACGCGCGGGCATTCCCACTAGTATTAATTATAACTCAACTCAAACATTAATTAAACAGTTAATTAAAAGCAACTAGATAAACATATATGTTAAACCGATAACTCAAACTATCTATACTACATTATAAAGGAGGAGGCATGGACAAATATGTCCAAATTGTTCAAAGTTAAGATGACATACTAAAGGTTTCTTTACAATTTTCTAAATTTTACCACTTTTCTACCCTAAATGCCTTTAGAAGATAATTAACTTTTATATGAAAATGGAACTCAACCAAACTAAATAAACACACGGGATAGCAATATTTTTGAACAAATTTCATATAATAGCGATGAAATATAATAATTTATGTTACCACAGTGAATAATCTTATCTTAGCTAAACTTGTATGAATTTTAAAACTTTGCTATAATAATACTTATATTATAAACCCTTTTCATATATATGCGTCTATCCAGCGGCAAAATGGACGGGATGGTTCGACTCACTAGCTATATTGGGCAATTTTTTAGTTGTTGGGTCAAGTTTGGCAAGTCTATTACAAACTTACAAGTCACAACTTTTAATTTCTAAATGGACAATGACCTTCATATGATAGTTTATACAATATCATATTATTACTACATGCTTTTGTCACGTAAATGAACTTTATCATTTAGCAAGGTGTCTTCAATGGCACAGTTATGTAGATATGCAATGACCGGACAACTTACACAAGAGTGATGTTTATGTTCATATTGGTCTGTTACAGTAATATACCTTTGGTTTATTAAGATTTGTTCAATAATGAGTACATGGTTTTTGTGGTTAATCGCAATCAGTTGTAAGTGGCGGTGCACATTTCTTTTCTTTTCTTTCTACGAATATTTGTTAAAACATAGTGTGCACATTTCTATTTTTTTTACGTAACTTGCGACAAAAAACCTAAGTATTATAATGTTGATTGCAACCCATTTGTGGATCCCGCTGCAACGCGCGGGTAAACCCACTAGTTTAAGTAAATAAACCAACTATATTTATCTTCGAACACACTTGAATTATCTTTAACCCATTTATACTTTATGGATAATCCTCCAAATCGGAATTGTCCTTCATTCACCCTCTTAGTTCTTATTTGGATGCGCTTCGTATTCACACCGTTATTGACAACTTTAATCCTTTGATCAAGTTTTACATCTCCCTTTTCCCGGGTAACCAGAACTACGTTGTTCTTGACCACCGATCAAAGAAATAAAAAAACAAGCTCACCGCGTCTATAGTTTTCTTCTTTCCTGCTAGACACAACAAGATTCAAAGCACCCCGCTTTGACAAATCTTCTTGCATCTATCTACCCTTAAATCCGATTTCATAGCTTCTGCAAAAAGAAAAATCTATACCGGTTATTCCGTTCTTATTCTTAGGGAGAAGAACCGGGTCTTGATCTTACTTTAATTGAAAGTTGCTAATGCAATGAGGAATGGTAATTCAATTCTTATCCTTAGGGAGAAGAACCGGGTCTTGATGTTACCTTAATTGAGCGTTGCTAATGCAATGAAGTTCATCACCACTAAAGCACACCAATTACAACAGACCTAACTATCTATTTATATTAACCTCATACTAGGTTTAATCTAATTCAAACACTAATTAAACGATTAATTAAAAACAACTAGATAAACCTATTTGTTAAATCGATAATTCAAAATAAATAAATCAAATATTATATTCTTTTAAATACCTGTCTTGATGAGTTTGATTTGTAATTAAGCAAGCACAAATATGTATATCATCCACAATTAACATCTTTTGTTTACTTCTAGCTCACGTGGTAGTGCTCAAAACGAACTACAGGTTCAGCAAACCGTTCGTGAACCGTTTGATGAGAAGTTTGTTTAGTTAAACAAACGAACATGAACAAAGAAAGTGTTCGTTCATTTATGTTCGTGAATGTTCGTTAGCATGTTCTTTTGTGTTTGTTAGTTCATTTGGGTTTCTAATTTTTATTTTTAATATAAGTATTTCAATATTTACAATTATAGATTATTTAATAAATATTCATATATTACATATCAGTATTATTTTACTTGTTTTGATTAATTATTATTTGGTGTGAATTAAATGAGACTTCAAGTTTAATATGATAATTTTGTTTTTACGGTAAATCAATGGAACTAATGGTCATTAATCAACACTCATTTTTTATCTGAAAACAAAAAGAATACATTTTAAAATTTATGATTAAAAGGGTTGTGTATATGTCAACCCGTGAACATTAGTGTTGTGTTCATGTTAAGTTCAACTCGCCACAAAAACGACAACTTCACTTAAAAGGGCCATCTTTTTTTTTGAACGGCCAACAAAAACACCACTTTATTAATCACCAAAAGTTGCCAACAAGTAGCTAGCTTACACCACCATAGAACAAAACAAAAAGAAAACAACAGAACATAATTTTTTACAATCAAAATTCTACCACTGTAGCCGATGCAGAGCAAAGCTTTTCCAAACTTCCCAACCCAGATCCAGATGTAGATCGAACCTTTACCGAAACAAACGACATACTTTTAATTTCTTGCAACGTCCGGCTCACCGAACAATCTTTTCTCTCAAAGACCACTTCGTTTCTTGTTTTCCAAATTGACCATAACATTGTTAAACATACCGCGTGAAAGGCCTTCTTCTGTTTCATTAAGACCAAACACATAGAAAGGTTGAATCTTGCACCATTGCGATACTAGTTGCCAAAAGGGCCATCTATACCAAAAGATGAAATTAAGAGGCCAAAGTAGCAAAATAGAACATGTTTAGACTGAACGGAGTGGCAGCGTGGAAGGGGCGGGAGGGGGGGGGGGGGGGAACACCGCCGCAAGGGCAGCGTGGAAGGGGCGGGAAGGGGGGGCGGGAGATGGTTCACTGGCGTGGGGCTTGGGTGGGGGTGAGGTGGCAGCTTCTTATTGGTCAGTTTTTTTTTTTTTTTTTTTTTTTTTAACTTTAACACAATATAATATTATTTCCTTCCCCCCCTTCCACTCCCCACAATTATTTTCCACCCCACAAGGGTCCCACAAGTGCCACATGGCGCTTCATCCCCCTCTTTCCCGCCCCCCACTCCTTATAGTCTTAGTTTTGCTCTCTCTACCTACCACCAACTTTTGCTTTCGATCCGACTTTCCGAATCCCAACACAAATCACTCTAGTAACTTTACAGTCAGTCAAACCACATAACTACAGCTTTCATCTCCAGCAGCTGTAAGCTATAATCATGACTTCCTTCACCGTTAAAATGATGTCCGGACCACCGCCTCCGGTCACACCATCAATCAAATCTAATGCTACTTCTGTCAAACCATCCACACTTCCTCTTCAGGTTCATTCAATCATTAAACCTTAACCCCTATGATGATCTTTACTTATATACATGTAAAACATTCATTATCGCTTAATAACTTTTCTACTTTGTTGTTAATATTGCTATCTTGATTCATAAATTCATAATGATATCTTGTTGCTATTTTGTTGTTCTATATTATAAAGATTATTTGATCATACTGAAATGAGCTTCATTTGGATCATATAAAGTTTTGTATATTTATGTATGTCAATATGTTATACACTATACAAATGACAGTGCTGAATAAATTGAGATGCAGGTGCAAGGTTAGGTGTTAATAGTTGTCAAAGCGCACTCAAGGCGCATAGGCCGAGCCCGGAGCCTAGGCGCAAGGCGAATAAAAAACGAGGGTTTTTTATAATTAGGCGCATAGTATAAAATACATTTTTTTTTTGGATTTTAGAGATGTTTTAGGCTTGTTTAGGGCTACATTAGGATGTTTTAGGGTGGTTTAGGACTTGTTCATAACTCATTTAGGATGTTTTAGAGGTTTAGGCAACTTTTAGCCTGAATTTGGCCGGAAATCAGCCCTGATGGTGCACCTCACAACGCGCAGCGCACTTGGTGCGCCTGGTTGCGCCTAGGCGCGCTTTTGACAACTATGGGTGTTATTTAGGCGTAAAAATTGTTGTTAATAACATGACAAAAAAGATTGTTGTATTCAAGCATTCTGTCCATTAAGTGTGGCCAAAGAATAGTTACGACCACAGGAATTTGTTGTAAGTGTGGCCGGTTGCCCGGTTCTATCATATAGTCACATGAATTAAGTGTGAGTGTGGCTAAAATATATTTCCAAACACACAAATCAATTTTTTAACTCTAAGTGTGGCTTGATCATATAAATAGAGATGAAAATCCAACCGACCCATTTGGATAGGGGCGGCTCAACTGTTAATTAAATGTTTTTCTAGAGCTTGACTATGTTCGTTTCGCATTCAATTCTGCCTTTTCGATTGCAACTAATTTTTTAGTTATTGTGTGATTTTGTGCGTTTTAGAAATTGATTTTGATGTTGAGGATAAACTACTAGTCAAACATAAGTGGGTCAGTATGATTAATATTTATTGATGTATAGTTCAAAAAATGATCATTCAAAGATAGGTTATTGGTCTTTAATTCAGTAAGTATTGTGCTTGATAATGATATCATCGTAATCCTATTGAGTTAATCCCGTCAATAGCAAAGCTAAGGTAGGGTCTGAAAAGGGCAAAATGTAGACAGTCTTACCTCTACCCTGTTGGAATAGAGAGACTGCTTCCAGTGAAACCCCCAGCTCGATAGTAGTTTTGCATAAAGTCTTGGACAAAAGGCAAATAACATTCAGCAATCAGGACAAGTCCGATTGGTGCGTGTACCCTGTTTGTCTTTTGGCTATCAACCCCACCTTATAATGCATGATTAACCATCCGCCGTTTTTAACGTTATTTTCATGAAATTAGTAAAATAACGTTAAAATTATTGCAATTTTAACCACCCCCCCCCCCCCCCCAGGAGGGTCCACACATATATACATTATATGCGCACACCGCAAGCGGGGCTGTTGTTTTTTGATAATGAAACGAGATAACTAATACTAATAAACATAATTCCTGTATAATAAAACTAGATAGTTCTCCACAGGTAGATTATTCTAAACCTGAATTGTTTTGTTTGATGATGCAGGCGAGAATGAAAGAGCTTCAAAAGTTAGAAACATCTGAGAGAAAATCCACAAACATCTCGCGAAGAGATCTAGCAATGTTTTTAACCGCCGCATCATTCAGCGCTGTCACTCTATCATCACCAAAACCCGCTGCAGCGCGAATCAGTAAAGCTGAAATGAAGAAAATGATATTGGAAAAACTCAAGTTTCTGAGAGAAAAGGTTGGGCTATCAAAGCCCGAACCAGAGGAAACCGAAAAAAATGCATCACCATCTCCACCAATAGCAGATAAAGAAGTTTCCCCTCCTGCCACATCAGCTCCGGAGGAAAAAACCCCGGCCCTACCAGAACTGCCCCTTCCCAGTATACAGAATGACAAGAAAATTGCAGTGGAAGCCGCCACGCTCCCGTGATTCGTCTCCAAAAGCTCATGTTATATGCAATTGTTTTAGTTTGAATGTGTTATTGATGTATTTTATTGCTTACTGGACTAGAGGGGATTTGAACATTATTATTTGTAGCATAAAGCTACTATAATGTGTTTTTTTATGCAGGGCCTACTTTAACTTGTTAAGGTTGTGGTGAAAATTTGGCTTTCCTCTCCAAACATGCATTACTCCAGGAATCGCGTCTTTTTGGTAAAAGTTATTTTACATAGATTCAAAAGGGGTAGTGACACAGCTTGTTGCCCATTTGTGTGCCATTCTCTTGTAATTGGTTATGTTTTTCTATTTATGATATGGTAACGAAGATTTAATGATTAAAAAAAACAGATTTGTAAGTGCAACATTTGTATATGTTGAAGGAAGTAAAGTGAAGCCGTGAGTTCTTTTCTTCCACCAAAATGTAGTCGGTACTCTTGTAGACGGTAGATGTGGTAAAATGGACGGGTTAGAGGGGTGGCGTTTAAACAACAATTTTCATTAGAAACTGTCGGAAACGATGTTATTTTGGAAATATAGGGTTTCGACCCCCCGAAACTAGTGACTTCCGACCCTCCGGCGACTTCCGACCCCCCGAACCTTCGGGTCAAGCTTCGCCACTGACGAGAAGAACCACCATGAATTAGTGGTAGTACATTACAAAGACAGGCAACTTATCAAACTAGAGCAGCCATGTATATACACAAACGGAATGATCGAACAATAAGGCAACCTTCAATCAATTTTGCATAGATTACCAGATGGACACGAAGGGAAACGGCTAGACGTGTACCGAACCATAGCTTCCTGTGACGACAAAAAAATGAAGAATACAAACAGGGCTTTTAAACCCAACAATTAAGCAGACCATGAAGCCATTTTTGACAAGAAGGCAAGAAGCCCATATGCGAACACAAAACAAATAAATATTAGAATAACAAAGAGCTAAACTTTTGGATTATAAATTTGAAGTATTAATTTTAACTTGAACGTTTTATATACACTATACTAGATTTTTGCCCGCGTATACACGCGGTTCACCAACGTACATCTATTTAGGGAATTATAACGTATAAGAAAAATACAGAAAAAATATTGTATTAAAGTATAAAACAACGAATACAAATTTTATTCAAATATCACTAAATATTTCTTTATACACCACGTTTCTGGTTTTAGTTTTCACATTCCCATTATCATCCAGTATAAGTAACTTCACTTCTGCCCTGCTTTTTACTCTTGACAAAGCAACATAAAGTTGGCCATGTGAGAATACAGGTTCTCTTAAATACAATCCAACCTTAGATAAAGACTGACCCTGGCTTTTGTTGATGGTCATTGCGAAACATACGCTTATTGGAAATTGACGCCTTTGGAACTTTACAGGAATCTTGATATCAGATGGTATCAGATTTATTCTAGGAATAAGAGTTTTGATACCAATGTTTCCATCTGATATGATTCCGGCCTCAATAACACGCTTTGCAAGTTTGGTGATCCGTAATCGCGTACCGTTACACAATCCATTTTGTTGATCTATGTTTCTCAACAACATAACGGGAACACCGACCTTTAGTGTTAGTCGATGATTAGGCAACCCAGAAATTTTTAAACCATTAAGGACATCAGGAGAATATAAGTCTTCCTGCGAACGATTATTAGCGTTCTCAATCTGACATATACTATCAGAGCTTAGATACTCGACTTCATCCCCAGGTAACAACGCAAGCAACCTTTCATTAATTTCATGTACTACTTCGTTTGTAGGTGCAAGTATTGCTCGTTCTCCAAAGTAATCTTTATCTTTGTAAAGTTGAAGAAGTGAAGGGTAGACGAAGTCAATTAATCTTGAAATCGGATCTAATGAATCCTTAATAAGAAGATCATCTGGTATCTCTACATCTGCCTCATCATCATGAATTGAATCACCAACTTTACCCAACCACCTAATTCAAGAAGCCAGTCTGCAAATAGCTTTGTTTCTGCGGTTTCAAATGTGTTGTTACCCAACGTTAACCTCATGTTTTTGGTTAATGTACGCACTTTGCAACTATTCCAAATAGGAGAGGAAGTTATTGAGGCATTTAAAATATCTCTTCTACTACCATTGGAAACAACAGGAAGGATCTGTCTATAATCACCACCTAAAACCATAACCTTACCACCAAAAGGCAACTCAGAATTAAGTGAAGAAGTTGACTTCAAGACATCCTTCATTGTACGATCAAGTGCTTCAAAAGCATGTTTATGAATCATTGGAGCCTCATCCCAAATAATTAACTTAGTTTGTTTCAATAAAGCAGCCTCATCACTATTTGGCTTTATACCGCACAAGGACTGTTCAGTAACATTCAAAGGTATACGGAACCTAGAATGCGCCGTCCTTCCACCGGATAACAAAAGAGAAGCAATACCACTGGATGCAACGTTCAAAACAATTTGTCCTTTAGATCTTATAGCAACAGACAAAGTTTTCCATAAAAATGTTTTACCAGTGCCTCCAAAACCATAAACAAAGAATAGACCACCCTTGTTACAGTCAACCGCATGAATGATCTCATCAAAAATTGAGCGCTGCTCATCAGTTAAAGAACGTGAGTTTGTAGCAAATTCCTCAACAAGCGAACCTACTTGATAATTCAGCTCATCAAGAATCAAACGGTTATTTGCAGCTGCTATAGAATCAGTATTAGGATACGGCATAGAAGGAAATCTACGTAGGCTTGAGTTATTCCGAAGCAACTGTTTTTCAATCTCAAGCAATGTAATGTTCTTGATTTGATCATCAGTGAGACACAACCCTGATAATGATAAAGTGTGTAATTATTAATATAAAACAAAAGGGACAAAAGAAAAATTAAAAGTAAATTATTTACCTTCAATATCGAATAAATCTTCGTGTCTACGCATAATACCATCTGACAGGTATTTCCATGTTTTTTCCCAAACATGCTCAGGCCTAGATAAGGTATTAGACACCAACATCGTCGCAAACAAATTACGAAGAGAGTATCCTGAACCAGTATAATGAGCTTCCTCGATAGCTTCTACATATTCGTTGTCATCATCTAAGAGGCCAAGAGCATAACATGCATCACGAAATGTTGGTAACACTTTTCCATTGACCTTTCTTATCTCCTCAAATGATCTAGGGCCTTTTACTTTATTGAGAAGAACTCTCAAGAAATACGCCTCGCCCATGGATGGAGTAACCATGTGAACACGACCAATTGACTTACCTATCTTTCGAAAGTCCCATTTTTTTTCTTCTGCTTTCCAAACAAATTTACTTGGGATTTCAATGTAACTTAGTTCACGTGCCACAGCCTCACTTTGGTTTCGTTCCATCCATTTTAGAAACATTGTTGAAGACACTGTTGGTTTATCAAAAACGTTTTGAAGATTTTCTTCTGGACCATATACAACACTTTGCTCACCGGGCAGATGAAATGGAAGCCTTATTACTGGAGGGTATCTATAATGCACTTCGTTTTTAAATATCCTCCATGAAGCTTCACATGCAGAAAGGAACCTACAATCAAAATGTTTTTTGATTTCATCTTTTTGAACCACTTCTTGACCTTCTCCATCATCTTCTACAAAAGCAACTTTGAATAGTCTAGCTAAAATGTCTAGCCTATCTTCTGGATTTGTCTTCTTGTCCTTAAGAAACCTTCTAATTTCAGGCCATTTGGGATTGCATGTGATTGTAATAAAAAAAATCAGGGTATCCATGCTTTTTACAAATAACCATTGCATCAAGATAATTTTCCCTCTTGTAACGTGCACCACCAGTAAAAGAAGAGGGTAAAATTACAGGCGTCCCTACTTTTGACAAATTAGTAGGTCCATTTTGGTTCAACGTTTGAAGATTGGTATAAGTCTCGCACCTAAGTTTACTTTGGTTGAAACGGACATAAAATAAGCGCTCACTCTCTATCATGGTATAAACGTCAACCAAAAACTGTTGAAGTAGTCGCCTTGCATTCAAAATCAATGAGAACTTACCAACTCTGTCTTGGATATGATATGCAAAATACTCTCTCATTGAACATTTTGAATCTACTTTCTTTTTAGATTTCCTTTCTTCCCTGTGTGGTATATCAACCCTTTAACAATCTTCTCCAAATGGAATAATCAATGGATACTGGAGAGCTAGATATTTTGGATGAAGTTCACTTATACGCTGAAGACCCTCTGTTCTTGACTCGACAACAATATCTCTATTGTCAAGCTGGTCATCATTGTTTGACAAAATAAGGGCGGCAATTTCTGATGAAGTGGGTAAATTGTATGTTCGGCCGTCTTTAGATCTCCTACCAATAAGACGTAATTTAAGGTTAACTTCAGGATTTTCTTGAAATCGATCACGTACAATCCTATAGCTTTTCACAAGCTGATTATTTGAGTCTAACATCGACTTCAAGTACTGAATGATTTCAATGTCAAGTTCGTGAGAAATATCCTTAGACTCTCCTTTTTCATTACTGAAAAGATCAAATAGAAAAAAGAAAATTCATATATTAATATTTACCTAAAAAAGTAAAAAATAAGTAACAAAGTAAAGAATATTACCTATAAATCGTTTCCCGGTTAGAGACTTCATTTTCGGTGTCATAAATATATAACTGAGAAAATTTCGGTTTAGAACCATCTTTAGGAATAAGACCACCCAAGGTGTGATAATTTTCTCTACTTATTCTGTATATGAATGGAGCCTTTCCTCTATTGATATTTGAGTCAACCTTGGCTCCCATTGAAGTAAAACAAAACATGGAATTGAAGCGGCGAATGTGTTTTAAGAAATATTTGCTCTTCGATTCTGTGTTTTTGAAAAGATTCTGATAATCTAAACTGCTCTCTTTGTGTGACATCCGTCACTTTTATCACTATTATTATTATATATACACACATTTTTTTTATATCGTACCACCTATCTTGTACGCCACATTTTATTCGCATCTATAATAATAATAATAACAATAATAATAATAATAATAATAATAATAATAATAATAATAATAATAATAATCAGATTTTATTTTGAAGCATGACATGTTATTTCTTTGGACCCAAGACAAAACCAATAACCCAACCATTTCATCTTTTTGTTATTGCTGAGCCCAACAGCAGAAGCCCAGTACTCGGCCCAACCGAAAACCAAACCCTCACTCTCAAATCCTCGCAAATCTTCATGATAATCAAGCATTGTTCGTTGTTGACTTTTCGTTTGACTCAACTAATCGAGCCTTATACAATCTGTAAGTTGATTATAATTATGGGGTTTTGTTTGTCTTGTATCAGGGATCAAAAACCCCATAATCAATTCGACCATCACGGTTGAATTGATTCAATTTAGGAATCTAGGGCTCGAAATCAATGTTTTGGGGAAGAACACGCGTGCAACATATATATTTATATATTTCAGTACATAAAACATCACCAATTGATCTATAGATCAGTTGGTGTGACCCTTTTATCTCAAACCCGAACCGGCCAGTAGGCCAGTGTTCGAATCCCATCAGCAACATCTTTTCTTTCATTTTTTTTTTGTTTTGATTACAACACTTTATATATATATCATTTATATCTTATAAATTCATTTTAAAATACTAAATATTTTTATAAATTCTATAAAAATTATCGTATGATTTTCACATGATAAAGTTCATCATCCAATTTTTAGTTTTTCAAAAATAAATTATTTTATATATATTATTAATAATACAAGTTTATTCATTTATATTTATTAAATTCTATAAAAATATCTAAACGATTTTATTAAATTTCATAAAAATTATCCTAAACTTATATATTCTTAAACATTCCAGAAAATATTTTTATTTCAGAAAAACCGTTTATTTTATATTTTTAATTAATTTTTGTTAGTTTTAATCATAAATAAATCATAATAAATTCATTTTTAAATATTTTTGGACCAAAATTTTATATAAATTATTTCTAACTATCTAGAACTGAAATACAATTTTTAATTCTGAAATTCTTTAATTTTAATATTTTTAGATATTAAAGTCATATTTTGACAATTTAAAATAATTAGATTAAATATTCTATTTTCAAGAAAATAATTTTACAAAAATTATTTTCATACTTAAAACCTTATGTTGTGACTATATTCAACTTAAAATTTACCAAGAGACTTTTATTTAGTTATTTATTAAATTTCTCATAATTAATAAACAATTTGTTTAATAAACAAATAAATGTTTATCCCCAATTCGAAGCCCTAGAAATACATGTATCCTAGAGTTATTTTCCTTACACGTTATCAAATTCTTTAGGTTGATCCTTTGGGATAATTTCCAACACATATTTCGTTGTCCAAGTTCAAATTCAAGTTATTGCGTGAACTGTGAGTACTTCCTATCCCCTTTTTGCTTTTATACATTTTCGGGGTGTTACATGTACACTATTACAAATTTCAAATACAATTTTACATTTTCACAAATACAATTCTAGTACTATGTGCATTGCTTACAACGTGTTTTATGCTTAGACAATACATGTGGATTACATTTGTACTTAGTGAAATCATTAACATGGTACGAGCCGACCTTAACATTGGATAGCGCTATTTGGATTGACAACCCGCCTAGATTGATTCTCCCCCTTTTTCACCGGAGAATCCGTGGCCAGTGTTAAGCTTTTTATCCATTTATTGGATAAGTACACTACAGTTCATACAGTACATTATACAGTCACAGGGTTGATTTCGCTCATTTGTATGATACATAGTTTACATAATTGCACTGTAGCTTGCACTTGAATTGTATAACTTTTTAACCTACTATATATATCAAAACTAGGAATGCTCACCAACATTTCATATGTTGACCAAATCTATTTTGTACATGTTTCAGGTGCAGTTTGATCTAGTGCTTTAACAAGAGACATTTAGTGCTTTATTTTAATTTAGTTATTTCAATATTTACATTTCATTTAGACAATGTATTTCCATTTCCATGTAAGACAATTTTGGTTTATCCAATAATATTTACATTTTAGTACCATGAGCTTTTGAACAATCGTCACTACGTGGCACCTCGATGATTCCGCCATCGGTTGGGGTGTTACAGATTGGTATCAGAGCCATGGTTATAGGGAACTAGGTTATTAGATAAAAAGGCCTAGACTATAACCGAACTTCAACTTTCATGCATTATATTTCCTAAACTACCCTACCCCTCATTTCCCTCTACTTTCCTTCTTCTATCTTTCCCTTCTTCTCTCTCTCCATTCTTCTCATCTTTCATCATGGTGCATAGAGATGGTGTCCTACAGGGAGTGGAAAGTTTACATCATCATAGAACGGGAGCAGTACTTTTTATGAAGACACTCTTAGACATAATGCCTATTCTTATTTTTGCTCCTTCAAAGTTGTTGAACTTTAATGAGTGTGATGAGGACACGTGCAATCTGGAAGGGTGGATGCCTGTACACTGGGTTTTCTGGCATAGGCAAGCATAGCGCATAAATCCATTTACGGACCTGTTATGCTTACCTGGGGATTCCTGGAGTGAGTGTCCACTTATAGGCTAAAGCATGTCTTCTTTGATCACCGTTGGGTTCAATTTCTTTGAAAAGTCAGCGTTCTTGTTGGGCTTTACAGCTAGACAAGGGCACTCCAAGCATTTATGCAAGCTTTTTCAATAATACTCTCTCGATTCATATACAATATTTTGTATTTCACGATTTTCATATATTGCCTACAAGTTCATACTTTCATAACCATCTATGGATTTCACAATCACACTTCACCTTACCCTCTTAGCCACTTTTTAAATATTCAACACCCTACCCAAATCATATTATTTCTTTTCTTCACATGTTATTTATTTTAAAAAAAAAAAACTATAACCTCATACCTTAGCACAAACTAAAGATTTCTAAAACTTGTTGTATTACCTAGTAACTTTACAAAGTACATATTTTTTTTTTTTAAGGATGTCCTCGAACTTAAATTCAATTGTTTATTTATTGACGTAACAAACGATTTTCTATATAATGCTTTAAACTATTAAAAATCACTAATAAAACCTTGATCTTCAAAAATGTCATGTTTGAAATCTCCAACTAACAGGACTATTTTAATCAAAGCCTACTTAGTTTGTACTATTTAACAACTTTTGACTTATGTACAAAACCAATTTTGAAATTTTTTTTTCATAGGAATAATATCTAGTCTCTAAATTCTCCATCGACACTCACTCATTTTCAACTTGTTCAAATTTTTACAATATTTGGCATATACCACAATCATGTTTTCTTATACACTTGATTATAACATTTGATCCAAACCCCAAAATTTACACTGCTACATAATCTCCTTACTATAAAATAAACTCTTTATCAACTATCTTCACATTCTCTCACAACCTTGATTCTGCTTCAAGATTTTTCATCATCCTCTCAAGAACTAAATTCATATCCTTCACCTTCTCACACATGAGCTAGTTACCCATGATAATCAGACTACTAAAAACCTGATACCTGATTCTACAGGATTTTTTTTTTCAAAACATCATTGTTTGTGAAATTTGATTTCCTCTTAATTTGACTATTCACTGGACATTTAATTATTCATGATACTCGTGATCTTATTATCATTTTGTACCCAATTATGTCATACTCATAGGCATATAACGTCTAGAAATTTCCTTGCATACTATTGTGTACGTACACCGATTGGAAATTTATCATATTCGATTACGTTTATTTTATATCGTATAAGTTTCAGACTCTACCTTACATTTTATTGAAACATTTGGACTTGATTTTCATGAAAATCAAACTTAATACTTGACCCTACAGAGCTTTTCTAAAAACATCATTGTTTGTTATATGAAACTTGAAATTTTTTCCCTCAATTTGACAATCTATTGAACATTTAGTTATTCATGATACTCGTAATCTATTTCTATAGGCCACTAAGATAACACTTACACTTAATGGTTGCAGTACTTACAAACTTGCTTGCACGTGTGTATTATCCACGCAACTCCGATAAACATCTCATTTAAAGGGCTCCTCGGACGAGTGGTAGCCCATACTTAAATACAGTTATGCTTACAAGTCATTGCAAACCAATGCAATTGACCTCATTATTACATGGCCTCATTTCATTGATAACATCTCATTGTAACTCAACGTGTTTGTTGTGTCATCTTCTTGTGAAACTTATTTGCTGTATTGTGTGTTAGATTAGGATCATAGAAGGACATAAAACCCTAATGTAAGGTAAATTGATGATTCCGGTCTGGAACGTAATCATGAATTTACAGGTGCGTTAGGGTAGTGTGAAATTCTATTAGAGTTTTTGGTAGGCGTCCAGTACGTTTTCAAGGTATCAAAGGTGTGGTGGGTTAGCTGCGGTACACCCTGTATACAAACACTAATGATGCATTGAAAGTGAGACTGGAAGTCGGACCAGGAACAAACTCTAGTTACTTGGTAGTTCATTTAGTCTTTCTATAGTCAATCAACTCATGCAATTATTTTAGATTCCTAAAAACTTGAAGTTTAGTGTCTTACAAGATTCTTATTCTCCTTATTATTCGAGACGAACTTAATCCAATCCTTAAATCACACCTAACAAACCTCATATCCAAATCATTCGAATTTTTCCAAACCACAGTTATCTTAAATTTTACCCAAAACATCCATGACCCTATGTTTCTAATAACTTCGGGACGAAGTTTCTAAAAGTAGGGGATGCTGTGACATCCGTCACTTTTATCACTATTATTATTATATATATACACATTTTTTTTATATCGTACCACCTATCTTGTACGCCACATTTTATTCGCATCTATAATAATAATAATAATAATAATAATAATAATAATAATAATAATAATAAAAATCAGATTTTATTTTGAAGCATGACATGTTATTTCTTTGGACCCAAGACAAAACCAATAACCCAACCATTTCATATTTTTGTTATTGCTGAGCCCAACAGCAGAAGCCCAGTACTCGGCCCAACCGAAAACCAAACCCTCACTCTCAAATCCTCGCAAATCTTCATGATAATCAAGCATTGTTCGTTGTTGACTTTTCGTTTGACTCAACTAATCGAGCCTTATACAATCTGTAAGTTGATTATAATTATGGGGTTTTGTCACACCCTCAAATTCCACTTGCGGGGTTTTACCGCGAGGCGCATGACAAACCAGGATTCAAGTCAACGGTCACAATAAACAACACTATATGCATAACACAAAACCCAAAAGATATAATTATAAAAGCATAAACTGTAGCGGAAGCTTTAAATGTTTACAACCCAAAAGACATAGTTTAAATGTTTAATGAAGACCATGCTCTAAACCCTAGACGCCCGTGCCGACTCGTGCGCCTAGATCCAGTTGTTGCTACCCTAGCGACCTGAGAAAAACATGCCAAAAGATGTCAACATATAATGCTGGTGAGTTCACAGGTTTGTTCAAAAAGAGTTACCAAGTAATACCATGTCCATACTATATCAATACTACCAAGTACGCTAGCTAGGCGTATATTTTATTACTACTACGATTGGAAACCATTACTGGACACGTTTAGCAATGTTTAGCATGTTTAGCAGCCCGTAATGTTCAGCACAATAATGTTCCTGTTCGAGACAATATGCACCCGCCCGGCCCTCCAAGCCGACGAGTGGGGCAGGTCACGCCCAATAGATCTATCCACATTTCCCCCGTTGTGCAAATCCGCACATTCATGGTTTCCCCCGGGACTTTCCAAAAGATCGTATAGCAATATAAAGTTAAAACCATAGTATGACATATGTTACCAAATTGTTTAGCGCATGTTTTCTCCCCCAAAGTTAAAGCAGTAAAAGTGGGGCCGTGAACTCACCTTAGATAGCGTTCTTCAATTATAAATAAAGATGTTTGGCCCTTGATAATTCCTCTACCGGAGATCTATTAAAATGTTCACATAAGTGTTCCGACTAATAACCATAAGGTTATCTAGCCCCCGATTGTCCAGATCGTAATCAAGTATATTTTAAAACGTGTTTAAATGTTCAACCGACACACTAGACCGACCCGCCATCCCGTTGGTGACCCATTACCCTAACTAATCAAGTACACATAGATTACACGCAAGGTTCAAGCATAAAACACTTAGTTTGTATCAAAAATCTCATTTTTGTCACCGTAGGGTCGAATGTAGTTCCGGGTGGTCGAAGGTGGCTTGTAAGTGGTCGAAGGTGTTTCTGTTTGGTCGAAGGTGTTCCTGAAATTCCACCTTCGCCCCTTTTCCTTCCACCTTCGCCCCTTTGTAGCACATTCGCCCCTTTGTCTTCCACCTTCGCCCCCTGGAATCCACCTTCGCCCCCCTGGAATCCACCTTCGCCCCCCTGGAATCCACCTTCGCCCCTGATGTCAGATTTTTCCAAAAACGCGTCGAAAAACATCCGAAAACATCACGAAACATCACGAGTTACAGCAGTCAAGCATCATTAGTATATTCCTACGAAACCCTACCAATTTTACCCCAAAATCTATCCGTTTTACAAGTTTCCTAAAATGGTAAATTATGGAGATGTCACATCACCATGCATGAAGATATTACCCAATTAGGAAACTTTCTGAATTCGATCAATAATCAGTTTATCATACTCGGATCATTATGAACAAGAAACCCCTATCATAACCTTATCATAATCATCCCAAAACAACCCTAAATCTAACCAAAAACCCCCTTTAATCATCAAAACACCATCAACAATCAAAGGTAACATATTTCAATCATAACCCATCATTAATAACAGCCCTAAGTTGTTGTCATATCATCTATACAACAAGTAATCATCAAACAATGCATACTATCATACTAACACATGTTTATTTACATAAAAACTCATTGTTTATGAATAGGTTTTGTTTAGGAAAGGTTTTTATTCATAAAATAGGTTGATATCAGATCTGGACTCATTGGGGTTTAGATTAAAACAAGTCAAAATTGTTTAAAAAGGATTTGTAATGAAGAACACACCTTAGATCTTCACTTGTAATGATTTAGAGAGTTAGGTTATGAAAAACAAGCTCAAAAACTCCTTCCCCAATGTTAATAGCTGATAGAGAGTGTTTAGAGGCGTTTAGGGTTTGTGAAATGGTGAAAAATGGCTAAGGATGGTATTTATACCATCTGCACGTTCGCCCAGTTCATGGGGTCGAATGTGGAACTTTTCCACATTCGCCCCTTTTTAGTGGTCGAATGTGGAATTCTTCCACATTCGCCCACTTTTTAGTGGTCGAATGTGGAATTCTTCCACATTCGCCCACTTTGTTCTACGTTCGCCCACTTTTCAGATCCCATTTCCACATTCAGGTCATCAGCACTTTTAACACATGTTAACAGCACTTTTAACGCATGTTAACCTTTTTCCAGTTTATCGTGTTTAACGCATTCTAACACATCCTAACACATAAACAAGCATCTATAGTCTATACTTAGCATGTTTAGGCACGTATAATCATTCGTACATCATTTAAGCAAGTGTAAGCATACAATCCACCACACGACCCGTAATCTACACATATACTTAATTAGTTCATGTAATGTCACCAACGACGGAACCCGGTACTAATGTATTCCCAAAACGACTCCCAATGATCCTCCAGATCATTGACCCTGGACAATCCTAATTGACCCGACTCAACTAACCCAGTTAAGTTTGTTTATAAACGTTTCTCGCTAAGGTAGACTTAGATGTTACTATTATGTTTAAGCCGAACATGCCGGGTGTCACATCATCCCCACGTTGAAAGAATTTTCGTCCCGAAAATTGCACGAAGCCCAAAATGAAAAAGACGAAAAGGAAGAAAACGAAAAGAAAGGTTACCGGTTGTCACATCATCCCCACGTTGAAAGGGAATCTCGCCCCGAGATTCACTCTGCTTCAGCAGTAACATGCCTGGACTCGAACGCGCGCTTCGGAAAGAGATGAGGATACTTAGATTTCATCTGATCCTCCCGTTCCCATGTGAACTCAGGTCCACGGTTCGAGTTCCAACGGACTTTAACGATGCGGATTTTACTCCGACGAAGGCTACGAATCTTGTAGTCGAGAATCTCAACAGGTTCCTCCACAATGCGAAGACGATCATCAACCTTGATCTCTTCCAGTGGTACAATGAGAGATTCATCAGCCAAACACTTCTTCAAGTTAGACACATGGAAGACGTTGTGCACACTACCGAGCTCCGCCGGTAAGTCAAGTCTATATGCCACCGGTCCAATCCGATCCAGGATTGCGAACGGTCCGACATAACGAGGGTTAAGCTTGCCACGCTTTCCAAAGCGTATGACGCCCTTCCATGGTGAAACTTTCAGAAGTACCTTGTCCCCAACCTGGAACTCTAAAGGTTTTCGACGGCGATCGGCATAGCTCTTCTGACGATCCCGTGCAGCAGCCAAACGTTGACGGATCTGTACGATTTTCTCCGAAGTTTCGTACACGAGTTCCGGACCAGTGAGCTGGCTCTCGCCCACCTCGGCCCAACAAAGTGGTGATCGGCATTTCCGTCCGTAAAGAGCCTCGAACGGAGCTGCCTTGATGCTAGAGTGATAGCTGTTGTTGTAGGAGAATTCCACCAACGGCAGGTGAATCTCCCAACTTTTGCCAAAATCGATGACACATGCCCGCAGCATGTCCTCCAGTGTTTGTATCGTCCGCTCACTCTGCCCGTCAGTTTGCGGATGATAAGCCGTACTCATATCCAGCTGAGTACCCAGGGCCTTATGAAGAGCCTTCCAGAAACGCGAAGCAAAGCGGGAGTCACGATCAGAAATGATAGAAACAGGCACCCCGTGCCGAGAAACCACCTCCTTAAGGTAGAGCCGAGCCAACCGCTCGAGTCCATCCGTTTCCTTAATAGGTATGAAGTGTGCCGATTTCGTCAACCGGTCGACGATTACCCAAATCATGTCACAGCCACTTGGTGATCTCGGTAGTTTGGTGACGAAATCCATCGTGATCCGCTCCCACTTCCATTCTGGAATCTCAGGTTGCTGTAGGAGACCAGACGGCTT
This sequence comes from Ambrosia trifida, assembly GCA_028751855.1. Taxonomy (NCBI): domain Eukaryota; kingdom Viridiplantae; phylum Streptophyta; class Magnoliopsida; order Asterales; family Asteraceae; genus Ambrosia; species Ambrosia trifida. Next base: position 72,394,708 of record CM054122.1, read on the forward strand.
CTGATACTCCACCTTGACCTTAGCACAGGTCAAGCATTTGCTCACATAGGAGGCTATATCAGCCTTCATGTTCGGCCACCAATAAAGTATCTTCAGATCCTGATACATCTTATCGGAGCCTGGATGAATAGAATACCGGGATTTGTGAGCCTCGTCCAAGACAAGCTCCCGTAATCCCCCGAGTAAAGGAACCCAAACACGCCCAGCGAAGTAGTGTAGGCCATCAGACCTAAGCTCAAGGTGTTTGTCCGCACTGTGCATCGTTTCGGCCTTAAGGTTTTCCTCCTTCAAGGCATCCACCTGAGCCGAACGGATCCGGTCAGGTAAGGAGGAATGAATGGTAAGCTGCAAGGCTCGGACACGCCGAGGCTTCGCCGACTCTTTCCTGCTCAAGGCATCCGCCACAACGTTTGCCTTGCCAGGATGGTACTTAATCGCACAGTCGTAGTCGTTCAAGAGTTCAACCCAACGACGCTGCCGCATGTTTAACACTTTCTGGTCGAAAATATGCTGGAGACTCTTGTGATCGGTGTAAACTTCACACTTGGTACCGTACAAGTAATGTCTCCAGATTTTCAACGCAAAGACCACTGCACCCAGTTCTAAGTCATGAGTAGTGTAATTCTTCTCATGAACTTTGAGTTGACGAGAAGCATAAGCAATAACCTTCCCGCGCTGCATCAACACGCAACCAAGACCCCGTATGGAAGCATCACAGTACACAACGAAATCATCCGTACCCTCAGGAAGGGATAAGATAGGTGCAGAACAAAGTTTAAGCTTCAGCATCTGGAATGCTGATTCCTGTGGTTCGTCCCAGTCGAACTTTCGGTCCTTCTGGGTGAGAGCGGTGAGGGGTTGAGCGATCTTCGAAAATCCCTCGATAAAACGCCGATAGTAACCTGCAAGACCCAGGAATTGCCGCACCTCAGATGGCGTCTTTGGTGCTTCCCAGTCTTTAATAGCTTCGATCTTAGCCGGATCGACATGAATTCCCAGTTCATTCACCACATGTCCTAGGAATTGAACTTCACGCAACCAAAAATCACACTTTGAGAACTTAGCATACAACTGCTCTTGTCTCAAAAGTTCTAAGACCAACCGCAGATGTTCCTCATGATCCGCCTTGTTCTTGGAATAGATCAGAATGTCGTCAATAAACACGATGACGAACTTATCAAGGTAAGGCTTGCAAACGCGGTTCATCAAATCCATGAACACCGCAGGTGCGTTAGTGAGACCAAAAGGCATGACCAAGAACTCAAAATGGCCATAGCGAGTGCGAAAAGCAGTCTTCTGGATGTCAGCTTCCCTGACGCGCAACTGGTGATAACCGGACCGCAAGTCAATCTTCGAATAATAGCTGGAGCCCTGAAGCTGGTCAAAGAGATCATCAATGCGAGGAAGAGGATAACGATTTTTGATGGTCACTTTGTTCAGCTCACGGTAATCAATACACATACGAAGGCTCCCGTCCTTCTTCTTCACAAACAAAATAGGAGCTCCCCACGGGGACGAGCTCGGTCGAATGAAACCCTTTTCCAAGAGTTCCTGTAACTGGCTGGATAACTCTTGCATCTCGGGAGGTGCAAGACGATACGGAGCTCGGGCAATAGGAGCTGCGCCCGGAGAAAGATCAATACCAAACTCAACCTGACGATGGGGAGGAAGACCAGGCAAATCATCAGGAAACACATCAGGAAAGTCACGAACCACCGGGATATCCTCGATCTTCTTCTCACCGTCAGTAGAAACGTTAACAAGTGCCAGAATGGCCGAACAGCCCTTCCGAAGATACTTACGGGCTTTCATGCTGGAAATGATACTCAGCGGAGCACCGCTTTTCTCGCCATGAACCGAAAGAATTTCTCCATCGGGGAGAGGGATCCGAATAACCTTGTCAAAGCAAACAATCTCTGCACGATACAACGATAACCAGTCCATGCCCACAACGACATCGAAACTACCCAAAGGTACAGGCATAAGGTCAATGGGGAATGACAGACCCGACAGTTCCAAGTGACACTCCCTAAGGATATGAGTCGCCTCGATGTTCTTACCATTAGCCAATTCTATCAAGTACTTAGCCTCTAAAGGTGTGGGTACTATATCTAGCAATTGACTAACATCCACAGATACGAAGCTCTTATCGGCACCAGAATCAAATAAAACAGAAACATAGCGATTGTTGAGAAGGAACGTACCGGTAACTGTGTCTGGATCCTGCCTAGCTTCCGCAGACCCAATGACGAAAGCACGCGCAGTCCTGCCTCCGCCGCCATTCCCGTTACCGCTACCGTTTCCGCCCCTCCCATCATCGCCCTGCTTCAGCTTGGGACAATCACGCTTGAAGTGCCCCGTGTCACCACAGTTGTAACACCCCTGCCTCCCCTGAGTCCCCTGAGCAGCAGGAGCAGGAGTAGCCGCAGGAGTCTGAGTTGGGGTGAGCGCCACCTTGCAATCCTTAGCATGGTGTCCCAACTTTTGGCACCGATGACAACGAGCTCGATCACAACTTCCTGAATGATGGAAACCACACTTGTTGCACTTGGGATGCTTCCCGACATACCCACCCGTCTTCGCCCCAGAAGAAGACCCAGACGTATCAAACTTCTTCGCCGGCTGAGCTGGCACCACACTCTTCCCCCCACTCTCCCACTTCCTCTTGTTCCCCTCAGCAGTCTTCACAGTAGTACCCTTGGGTGGCAAAACGCCTTCCGCCACCTTCAGGTTAGTCATCCGATGAGCTGATCGGACAACTTCAGCAATAGTGGGAAGATTCCCAGCAGCCACCAACCCAGCGATCTCGGGCACTAGTCCAGACACATAGTGCTCGATCCTCCTGTACTCGGGTGTGTGTAAGTCAGGACACAACACCGCCAGCTCGTTCCTCCTCACAGTATATTCCTCAATCTCCGACCCAACCATCTTGTAACTCCAGACCTCATGCTCCAACTTCTGTATCTCCTCCCTCGGACAGTATTCACCTCTCAGAAGCTGCACAAACTCCGCCCAAGGCATAGCAATAGCCTCTCCCAGTCCCATATTCTGAGTAGTAGCATTCCACCACGACAATGCAGGCCCCTCAAATGTCGCAGTAGCATACTTCACTCGGTCCCCAGCAGGACAGTTACACATGACAAACACAGATTCAACCTTCTCCAACCATCGGAGCAGTCCCACTGCCCCTTCAGTACCAGCGAAGTTATGGGGCTGACAGTCCCTAAACTTCTTATAAGAGCACTGAGGTGGGGGTGGATTGGCACCAACACCTGAAACAAGGTACACGAGTAAAACACAAACGAAAGGACACGAAACTCAAAAATGAGGCAAGGTCGACAGAAATCAACTCACCACCCATGGCATTAATCCCGGCCTGGAAATTAGCCATAGCCATGTTCACTTGCTGCTGGAGCAAGTTGTTCAGCTCAGCTTGGGTCATGTTGATGTTCCCACGACCACCGCCTCCGGCACGACCACCGCCGCCACGACCACCACCACGACGTCCACCACCACGAGCACCAGACATGATCTAACAAACCAAGAAATCGAGAGATTCAGATTCACTTCCAGTGTCAACCACTAGAAATTTTCAAGAGTTAACCTAGGGACAAATTCAGGACTATACATCCAAACTCGAAGTCCATCGGGATTTTCATGCATCCCAGTTTATTATTTCGTGTGCACCCGAAATGATAAACTGCTCTACATGGTCCTCCAGATGTACCCCTAATTTAGACCCCAGTCACCGAACATTGTCGCCTATGTGGCAATAGGTGCAAGTGTAAGAAGGCATGTGTGTGCAAGAACCAACAGATCAACCCCTCCTCCTTCAATCCAGAAGAAGAAGACAAGAGTAGGTAAGAACCCAAATAAAAACGGATGATGTAACAGAAAAGTGTGATGATAATGTAACGACACCCCGACAAAGTTAGTACATGTTCCAAACCGACACAAGTATGTGACCGTCTAGTGTGTGCGACTCGGCTATAGACTAGACTCTAAATGCAGTCCTAGTTCACTATAACCATTGGCTCTGATACCAATCTGTCACACCCTCAAATTCCACTTGCGGGGTTTTACCGCGAGGCGCATGACAAACCAGGATTCAAGTCAACGGTCACAATAAACAACACTATATGCATAACACAAAACCCAAAAGATATAATTATAAAAGCATAAACTGTAGCGGAAGCTTTAAATGTTTACAACCCAAAAGACATAGTTTAAATGTTTAATGAAGACCATGCTCTAAACCCTAGACGCCCGTGCCGACTCGTGCGCCTAGATCCAGTTGTTGCTACCCTAGCGACCTGAGAAAAACATGCCAAAAGATGTCAACATATAATGCTGGTGAGTTCACAGGTTTGTTCAAAAAGAGTTACCAAGTAATACCATGTCCATACTATATCAATACTACCAAGTACGCTAGCTAGGCGTATATTTTATTACTACTACGATTGGAAACCATTACTGGACACGTTTAGCAATGTTTAGCATGTTTAGCAGCCCGTAATGTTCAGCACAATAATGTTCCTGTTCGAGACAATATGCACCCGCCCGGCCCTCCAAGCCGACGAGTGGGGCAGGTCACGCCCAATAGATCTATCCACATTTCCCCCGTTGTGCAAATCCGCACATTCATGGTTTCCCCCGGGACTTTCCAAAAGATCGTATAGCAATATAAAGTTAAAACCATAGTATGACATATGTTACCAAATTGTTTAGCGCATGTTTTCTCCCCCAAAGTTAAAGCAGTAAAAGTGGGGCCGTGAACTCACCTTAGATAGCGTTCTTCAATTATAAATAAAGATGTTTGGCCCTTGATAATTCCTCTACCGGAGATCTATTAAAATGTTCACATAAGTGTTCCGACTAATAACCATAAGGTTATCTAGCCCCCGATTGTCCAGATCGTAATCAAGTATATTTTAAAACGTGTTTAAATGTTCAACCGACACACTAGACCGACCCGCCATCCCGTTGGTGACCCATTACCCTAACTAATCAAGTACACATAGATTACACGCAAGGTTCAAGCATAAAACACTTAGTTTGTATCAAAAATCTCATTTTTGTCACCGTAGGGTCGAATGTAGTTCCGGGTGGTCGAAGGTGGCTTGTAAGTGGTCGAAGGTGTTTCTGTTTGGTCGAAGGTGTTCCTGAAATTCCACCTTCGCCCCTTTTCCTTCCACCTTCGCCCCTTTGTAGCACATTCGCCCCTTTGTCTTCCACCTTCGCCCCCTGGAATCCACCTTCGCCCCCCTGGAATCCACCTTCGCCCCCCTGGAATCCACCTTCGCCCCTGATGTCAGATTTTTCCAAAAACGCGTCGAAAAACATCCGAAAACATCACGAAACATCACGAGTTACAGCAGTCAAGCATCATTAGTATATTCCTACGAAACCCTACCAATTTTACCCCAAAATCTATCCGTTTTACAAGTTTCCTAAAATGGTAAATTATGGAGATGTCACATCACCATGCATGAAGATATTACCCAATTAGGAAACTTTCTGAATTCGATCAATAATCAGTTTATCATACTCGGATCATTATGAACAAGAAACCCCTATCATAACCTTATCATAATCATCCCAAAACAACCCTAAATCTAACCAAAAACCCCCTTTAATCATCAAAACACCATCAACAATCAAAGGTAACATATTTCAATCATAACCCATCATTAATAACAGCCCTAAGTTGTTGTCATATCATCTATACAACAAGTAATCATCAAACAATGCATACTATCATACTAACACATGTTTATTTACATAAAAACTCATTGTTTATGAATAGGTTTTGTTTAGGAAAGGTTTTTATTCATAAAATAGGTTGATATCAGATCTGGACTCATTGGGGTTTAGATTAAAACAAGTCAAAATTGTTTAAAAAGGATTTGTAATGAAGAACACACCTTAGATCTTCACTTGTAATGATTTAGAGAGTTAGGTTATGAAAAACAAGCTCAAAAACTCCTTCCCCAATGTTAATAGCTGATAGAGAGTGTTTAGAGGCGTTTAGGGTTTGTGAAATGGTGAAAAATGGCTAAGGATGGTATTTATACCATCTGCACGTTCGCCCAGTTCATGGGGTCGAATGTGGAACTTTTCCACATTCGCCCCTTTTTAGTGGTCGAATGTGGAATTCTTCCACATTCGCCCACTTTTTAGTGGTCGAATGTGGAATTCTTCCACATTCGCCCACTTTGTTCTACGTTCGCCCACTTTTCAGATCCCATTTCCACATTCAGGTCATCAGCACTTTTAACACATGTTAACAACACTTTTAACGCATGTTAACCTTTTTCCAGTTTATCGTGTTTAACGCATTCTAACACATCCTAACACATAAACAAGCATCTATAGTCTATACTTAGCATGTTTAGGCACGTATAATCATTCGTACATCATTTAAGCAAGTGTAAGCATACAATCCACCACACGACCCGTAATCTACACATATACTTAATTAGTTCATGTAATGTCACCAACGACGGAACCCGGTACTAATGTATTCCCAAAACGACTCCCAATGATCCTCCAGATCATTGACCCTGGACAATCCTAATTGACCCGACTCAACTAACCCAGTTAAGTTTGTTTATAAACGTTTCTCGCTAAGGTAGACTTAGATGTTACTATTATGTTTAAGCCGAACATGCCGGGTGTCACAGGTTTTGTTTGTCTTGTATCAGGGATCAAAAACCCCATAATCAATTCGACCATCACGGTTGAATTGATTCAATTTAGGAATCTAGGGCTCGAAATCAATGTTTTGGGGAAGAACACGCGTGCAACATATATATTTATATATTTCAGTACATAAAACATCACCAATTGATCTATAGATCAGTTGGTGTGACCCTTTTATCTCAAACCCGAACCGGCCAGTAGGCCAGTGTTCGAATCCCATCAGCAACATCTTTTCTTTCATTTTTTTTGTTTTGATTACAACACTTTATATATATATCATTTATATCTTATAAATTCATTTTAAAATACTAAATATTTATATAAATTCTATAAAAATTATCGTATGATTTTCACATGATAAAGTTCATCATCCAATTTTTAGTTTTTCAAAAATAAATTATTTTATATATATTATTAATAATACAAGTTTATTCATTTATATTTATTAAATTCTATAAAAATATCTAAACGATTTATTAAATTTCACAAAAATTATCCTAAACTTATATATTCTTAAACATTCTAGAAAATATTTTTATTTCAGAAAAACCGTTTATTTTATATTTTTAATTAATTTTTGTTAGTTTTAATCATAAATAAATCATAATAAATTCATTTTTCAATATTTTTGCACCAAAATTTTATATAAATTATTTCTAACTATCTAGAACTGAAATACAATTTTTAATTCTGAAATTCTTTAATTTTAATATTTTTAGATATTAAAGTCATATTTTGACAATTTAAAATAATTAGATTAAATATTCTATTTTCAAGAAAATAATTTTACAAAAATTATTTTCATACTTAAAACCTTATGTTGTGACTATATTCAACTTAAAATTTTACCAAGAGACTTTTATTTAGTTATTTATTAAATTTCTCATAATTAATAAACAATTTATTTAATAAACAAATAAATGTTTATCCCTAATTCGAAGCCCTAGAAATACATGTATCCTAGAGTTATTTTCCTTACACGTTATCACATTCTTTAGGTTGATCCTTTGGGATAATTTCCAACACATATTTCGTTGTCCAAGTTCAAATTCAAGTTATTACGTGAACTGTGAGTACTTCCTATCCCCTTTTTGCTTTTATACATTTTCGGGGTGTTACATGTACACTATTACAAATTTCAAACACAATTTTACATTTTCACAAATACAATTCTAGTACTATGTGCATTGCTTACAACGTGTTTTATGCTTAGACAATACATGTGGATTACATTTGTACTTAGTGAAATCATTAACATGGTACGAGCCGACCTTAACATTGGATAGCGCTATTTGGATTGACAACCCGCCTAGATTGATTCTCCCCCTTTTTCACCGGAGAATCCGTGGCCAGTGTTAAGCTTTTTATCCATTTATTGGATAAGTACACTACAGTTCATACAGTACATTATACAGTCACAGGGTTGATTTCGCTCATTTGTATGATACATAGTTTACATAATTGCACTGTAGCTTGCACTTGAATTGTATAACTTTTTTACCTACTATATATATCAAAACTAGGAATGCTCACCAACATTTCATATGTTGACCAAATCTATTTTGTACATGTTTCAGGTGCAGTTTGATCTAGTGCTTTAACAAGAGACATTTAGTGCTTTATTTTAATTTAGTTATTTCAATATTTACATTTCATTTAGACAATGTATTTCCATTTCCATGTAAGACAATTTTGGTTTATCCAATAATATTTACATTTTAGTACCATGAGCTTTTGACCAATCGTCACTATGTGGCACCTCGATGATTCCGCCATCGGTTGGGGTGTTACACTTTGAAATCTGGAAGTTGTACCTTTCCATAAAAACAACATAGCATGTAAGTTGTTCTTCCAGAAACCTTAAGGCCTTTACCAGCTTCTGATCTCCACAATTTTGCGTTACACATCTCACATACAACCGTTTGATCACCGTGATCCAGATAATCTGGCAAATATAAAGCAATAAAATAATTAACGCATAAAAGACATCAATATAGTTATAACTGTTTTGTAAACTTAATATTTACCTTTAGAGACACCCTTATATTGCAAGTCTTTATTTGGTTGAGGGTTGACAGCTTCTTCGTCAGACAAACTAACCATGCGAACAGGTGAGATGCAACGTCAATTACTCCTTGATGTATTCATGGTTTCTGATTGCACAGAAGATGATGCAAGTGAAACTGTATCAACATTAGTGAGTCCACCTTAAATTAATATTTTAGTATTTCAAATTTTATATTAAAAAAATTAAAAAATTTGAAAATTAATAGACACATAGAAAGTTGTACCAGATGTGGTTGGATAAGTAGGAGTTGTAAAATTAGATTTTTTTTGAGTTCCATTAATAGAATTTACTTTACGTCTTTTTGCATCAAGTTGTAATTTTCTGAACTTTCGAAACTCTACAGAATGTTGTGTTGTGAGTTCAGGCACTGAAACAATAGATAAAAAATAAAATAAGTTTGGACTGAAGTATGATAAAAACTTAAGTAAGATAGAATTACAATACCGTTTGTAATATTGGACAAAGGAGTGCGTTCTGTAGAACCTGTTGATACATTAAGTAAATAAAAAAAATAACGGGGTCAAGTAAAATATTTGACATATAGTGAAAAAATTAAGGCTTAAAATTATTAAATGTTACAAACAATTATTACCCGAAAAAGATGCGTTAAAAGGGTTGTTGAAGGTTGTTGTAACAGATGATATATCGATTGAAACCAAACTATTTTTGAATTGTGAGGGCTTGGTATTTTCACATTGCTTAACACTCTTTCTCTTAGCATCCATTTGCATATTTCTAGATTTTCGAGAATCCGATGCAATGTTCACGTTGACTTCAAACGTATAAAGAACATATCAAGTAATATTAGTTTATATAATAAAGTGAATAACAAAGTAGTTATTTCTTATAAGATGGAATATGGTATTTAAATAAATAAAAATACCATTTGAGATATTCGACAAAGGCGTTGGCTGCAATTGACCTATAAAAAAAATAACAAACAAAATGAATTTACTCTAGTCATAAATAGGGATTGGAAGATGAAACTTTATATATAGATATAAAGTAAAAATTGTTATTCGTTTACCGGGTGTAAAAACATTCATTGTAGTTTGTAAGGTTGAGCCTTGCGGAATAGAATGGTTGGAACATTGAATTGAATCACGGTTGAATATTCTAGGTGGCGGTAAATCTTGTGGTACATTAGTATGATTAGTGACCTTGCATCTCTTTGCATCCAAGTGTAATTTTCTAATTCGGCGACACTCGGCCGCGTTATTTCTTTTTTGTTCATCAGACAAAGCTGTGAAAAAAAATTAATTACTTATATAAAAGCAACATGATGTAAATAAAGATGTCAATAATATGAAATTTTTGTACCGTTTGAGATATTAGATAACGGCGTTCGTTTGTCATCACCTTATACAAAAATTGAAAAGTTAAATGAGACAACACAAATAATAGAAAAATATAAAAAACATTGTAAATAGAATAAAAAAAATTACCTTTTGAAGTATTAGAGAGTCTTTTACGTCCCATTTCAACTAAAAGGAGGAAATTTCTAAATAAAATGTTTAATAACAGTAATACATATCAAGATTTAAAGATACATAATAATAAACTAACGATTGATCTTCAAGAGTTAGGCTACCAATAGTGAAGTATTATTGAGAAATATGGATTCAAGAAAAATAAGCATACATCACGATGATCATGTTTTAATAAAATAATTGATATTGGAATAAAAGAAGGACATACATTCAACTTGTACGATAGAAGACTTGAGTAAGATAAGAGTAAAAACAACCAGGGACCAGGGAGAACTATTGAAGGTTTGATTGATTTGATTTCTTGGTGTGAATATTTTTTTGTAAAGTAGTATGGTATATATAGACTAAGAATTAAATTACTAATTAATAATGATAATTAATATGTTTAATTACCTACCATTATTAAAGAAGACTAAAAAATTTGAATTTTTGGTGTAATTTGAATTTAAAATTTAAAAATTTTGAATGTTTTCGAAAATTAATTTTTCGGTTTTTTTTTATTATAATTTAGTAACTGTATGGTATAATTACTTACCATTATTAAATATTTCTACAAAATTGAATGTTTGGTGTAATTAAAACTTAAAATTGAAATTTTTTAAATAATTCGTATTTACAATTGAATGAATTTTTTAAACTCGATTTTTGCTGATTCAATAATTACAATAATTGTGTTTAAATAGAAGGGTATGATTGAAACTTTATAATTTGAAGGTAATAAATTCATTTGATTACTTTGAAATTGTATATTAAACTACTTAAAATATTTTTTTAAGTATAAAGTTATAAATGAAATGTAATAATAGTTTTTGTAAAATTGTTTGATTAATATTATTGAGTGTATTACATTTTTTTTTAAAAAATTCAAATGTTGTATTTGTAAACAACTTGATAAAAAGAAACATAAAATGCAACCACATGTCATTTATGCATGTAAAAATAGTCTCAAAAATGACATAAACCATAAAGAAAAACAAATTATCCAAAAAACACAACCAACCATAAAAAACCAAATTGTCCAACAAAACCAAACGAAGCATAAATGTCTAAAGCAATTGTTCATTGTCCCTATTTCTCAACCTTAGGAACCAATAGGGGGATCTCGGGTGATTTCTTTGCAGCTTTTGTTGTAGATTCACTTGTATCATCATCAAGGTCATACACTTGATCCAGGCTACGCTTGACTTCCTCATCATCACGAACAGCACCAACTCTAGAAGATGACTCAGGAGTATTGTTATCTCCAACAGAATCCTACAATATTAAATGACATGTAAATTTTGTTATAATAAACTGGGCAAAAAAGTTAAATATAATATATGATTAAAAAAGTAAAAGAACAACCTTCAAAGACAATGCATTCTGTGTTGAAGATTCATCTATGTCAGTGTGTTCAAAAACAGGTTGATCGAGCTGGAAAAAAAATATACATGTAATACTTCAAAGGAAACGTTGATAATAAAAACAAAAAAAAATTAATAAGAAGAATAATAAAAATGTACTAATGATTCATAAGAGTAATAATAAAGGAATATTTCAATGATAATAATAACCTGAATGTCTGGGAACCTTTGTTCCAGCGAAGCAACTATTGAAGAATCATCGGTAAGTTTGCGTATACCATAACCATCCATATGCTTATCAATGTTAAATTGGCCAATTTTAATTTTGAAAGCAAACTTTTTATCTTCAAATGAAGCAAATTCAGGAGGAGTTATTTTCTCTGACTGGTCAGAAACCTAGATAAAAATTTTCATAAGTAACATTAGGTATAATAAGATATATTGTTTAAGGCAGAAGAAAATAAATTACCTGCTTGGATTTTTCTAGGAGTTGCATCGCTGACATGCCCAACATTTTTTTCGATTCTCGATCAAACAATGTGAGTGATGTTATTCCAGTACAATCTTGTACCCTAATTGGAATTCTAAACCTAAAGTAAGTAATAACAACAAATTATTTAATAAATGATATCGTAAAATTTTAATTTATGTTTATGAAAAATAATTCTTACACAGGTTCAGCAGATACAATATGCTTTGGACAGTCGTTGTTGGTGCAAACCAAAACTTGCTTAAATGAATTAACATCTTTTTCCTCCTCGTCATCAGGTAACATGAGAGTTGGCTCAACCTTGCGATTACATCCCTCACAACCTAAGTAATACCAATCATCGTTGGCATCCACACCCTTCACTGTACCAACAACAATGACTTGTTTGTTGATCTGCAAAATAAAATAATATTAATGTCAAAATTTAATATAAAAAAAAATTCACACAAAATGACTAATAGTGTATACATTAAAATACATAAGTGATAATATTTTGAATGGAATATAAACATTCATATTACATTATTATAAGTGGAAACTGATATACCTCTGTTATTAACGGAAGATCACGAATAGTGCTGAAATGGGTCTTGTTCAGAAATTCATCTGCCAAATTCATGCTTCCAGAAGATCCGAGAGATCGTTGAGCAGAGGAGGATTCGGTAGCAATAAACTTTTCAATATAACTGTTAAAATTCAAATAAGACTATCAGTTTAGTATATATAAGAAAATTTATATGTATAGATATTATAACAAAAAGATAGATAAATATCTTACCTTTTCTTAAAAGCAAGAATATCATCAATTGGTTCGTTGATAAACAGCCGAGTGATATTAAATCCATTTTGAACAGTTATATTCCCTATAATAGATTAAAATTAACAAACGGTTATATATATTAAAAAAGTAAAAATATGTACAATCTAAAAAAAACATTAATAAAGTACAAACCTTTGTAATTGTTAAAACTACCAAACTGAACAACCAGAACAACATGGACTTCCGCTTCATTATGCTTGATGTAGTCAAACATCTGGTCAGAATACTCATCCCACAAAGTACAACTAATTTTTACACCACTACATAAAAATACATTGGTTATTAAATGGAAAACATTCAAATATGGATTGCTACCAATTGATAGTACACACCTAAATTAAAATAATGTTATAGATGATGTAATAATAAACCATTTAATTGAAAAGATGAACCACATACTCTAGATCAATCAACACAAGACTCATCTTGTTCTTCCACCCAGATTTAGTTTCTGTTGGCTCTGGTGAAGTCCATTCATCAACAAACCCAATGAAATCTAAAAAGATACAAAATTAACTAAAATAGTATAAACGAATAAAACCAAACGTATATGAAACCTTACAGTGAGTAAACAAACCAATTCTATTTTCTGCAGACAGGTTACTAGATTTAATTGTCTCAAATGAAGAAAAATTAAAACCATAAAGACTGCCTTGAAAATTTTTACATTTGGTTATATTAGTTTCAAAAGTAAATGAAAGTATGTCACTCTTAGCAAAGTGTTTTGTAGATTTGTTATCAGCTAGTTGTGGTCTAAATATATAGTAAGCTTCATTTTGTTTTAAAAATTTTTCGTGTTTCTTTATATAGCGATTCCACACCATATCTTGCATTTTAGAACCCTGTTAAAACATTAAAAAAAACAACGAATTATAATCAGAAATAATATAACAACATTTGTATAAACAATAAATGAAAACAGAGCTGATGATAGAAAATCTAACCTGTTCATCCATAACAACCATATCAATTGCAAGAGTTTCCCCCGGTATCTTAAGATTTGCTCTCTTCCATATTTTAAGCACCCTCACTTTTATTGTATAATCATTAAGCCGCCAAGTAATGTCATTTAGAAACGTGACATTATTTGGATCCATGATTCTGCAATTTTATACTATGTAACAAAAAAACATAGTTAATGCTACATTGTTTGGTTTTTAGTGATATATAAATAAATAATGAAAGAAAAAAAATAGTAGATACTACCTTTGCAAATCTGCAAAAAAAAATTCACTCAAAAGATGATGATTATATGAGTCTATTTATAATGTAAATAAAGATTGTAATAAGAAATATACACACAAAATGTATTTTTAGTATTGGTTTAATAAATGGAAACAAAATTATGATAATGTAAATCATACTTAATATTGTAATTTCGAAAAAATTAAATGTATTTTTAGTAATGGCTTAAGAAATGGAAACCAATTTATAATAATAACAATCGTATTTAATAATTGAAATTTTAAAGAAAGGTATTTTTAGTATAGGTTTAAGAAATGGAAACAAAATTATGATAATGGAAATCAAAAAAATTCGAAATTAGATTAATAAAAATTAAGTTTATTATGTTATTCAAAAAATTGGAAGGTTAATTATACAGAACTTTTGACTTTCTTTTTTTTTATTAAATGCGTTTACTTTTGAAAAGAAATTTGGAAAATTTGACATGTTTAATATGACTAAATAAGTTGTGCATAACGATTATCTGTTTTTATGATTGTAAACCTTTTTTATTTAACCGTTTTATTGTGCTTTTGATAATAATGACTTATGCAAAACTAAAGTTGTTAGAATTGTAGTTAATAATATGATTTAAATCTATGAGTTTTAACTTTGAAATTCTTTATGAAAAAAATAATATTATTTATAAGTTTTAAGTTTGAAATAACAAAAATTAAAAAAAAAAACACTTTTTTTTAGAAAGATACAAATTTAAAATTTCATACTTAATTAAAAAAGTTGACTAAATTAATAATTGATTTGACTAAAATAAAAGTTGACCAAATTAAAAGTTGACTAAATTAACATTTACAATTTTAGACTACTCATAAGAACATAATATTCATGATCATTATCAACAAACCATACCAAGATATTCGGTTTAAAAGACATAACATACCAAAAAAACACACATTTTACTACATCAGCAGTAAAAGGTGCATAAAGTATGTGACCACCATTCGTTAATCATGTTCAAAAAACCTACCACCACTAAGGTGCAAAAAGTTACCAACCAAACATGTTAATGTTCATCAAAAAACTACCACCACAAGCATAACTAATTACCATCAACCCTAACTACTTTAGTTAGTTGGAACAGACCTTGTTTGTTGAAAAAAAGGAAATGCATCTGATCACCAGACTGCAACTCCTTATCGGCAGCAAAGACTAACATACCTCTAATGTTGTAACGGTAACGGCTTCTCGAACCTTCAATACCAACAGAAACTCCCCAACTACAACCCTCACAATCTTTAATAGTCAAAGCCCTCTTCCTGTTCAAACCATTATCCCTTGCCCAATCTACCTTCATACGCTATAAAAATAAAAACAATTTGCATTTTAATAAAAAGGTACGTATACATAAATCGCTATATAATATAAGGAATTGAATAGATAAGACTTACAAAATGCCTGTCAACAGTGAAAACAACTGTAACGCCAACATCATCAACAGCCTCTTCCTCCTCGTCATCATCAGATTGATCAACCTCTTCCTCCATATCATCTCCTACACTCATCTCTTCAGTATCATTATCGGAAACAAAAACGATCTCTTCATCCTTATTTTCATCATCCTCAACCTTGTAATCGTATTTCCAAAGCTCTGGAGGCAGAGTAAGCTTGTTTTTCTTAAAAAACGACACCTCATACGAGTTCTGTTTTATTAACAAAGATAAAAATGAAAACATACAAATTAATCAAAAATAGAAAGCATCTTGTATTGCGATTTACATTAGGATAAATAGAACAACAACTATTTAGAAATTGACAAACAAACCTCATTGTAAATTTCAAACACAATTAGATGATCGCTTGTTATCTGAAACGTTTTCTTCATATAAGGCCATCCTTTAGTTATGTAAAGCGCATCACGATCGTTCTCAAGCTTGATTTGGAAAGCATGTTTTGAAGCAAATATACATAAGTATTGGAAAACAATATGTCAACATGTTGATATCAGCGAAACAAAAGGCAAGTGGAGCAACTGTATATTATTTCTAAACAAATTTCATGACAAATCATTGAACCCTAATTAATATATACATGACATGTACCTATGTCTTCGCAGAAATATCAAATCAGTTTAGAAATATGCATTTGAAAACATGACCTGGAAATGAGCTGCACAAAATTGAATCGGCAGGAACAGCTCTGTTGTGTAATCCATGAAAAACAAAGCAACTGATATGCTGCAAAGTGGTAAACAATGTTTTCAAAGTTAATACAATTTATTCTACTTTATGTCTTATATAATGTATAAACTAATAGTAAAAAACGCATACCAGACGTCTTTCATCAGTCAGTGGGTCGTCCAGCTAGCAGTAGAAAAATTTACCAGGGGCAGCTACAACATCCTGATGAAAGGTGATCATCCTAAAACAGTTGATAATCTCCTCGTATTCGAAAACAAAGTTGCAATCAGACGGGTAATTTAGTGTTTTAATCATGTGCTTCCATCCATTGAAAAAGAACCACCTTCCAGCAATCTGCATCACTTTAACATCAAAGATTTTCTCATCCAATGTGTGAATTCTGGTTTTACCAGTTGGGTAGTTGTACTGCTTAACCCATTCATTATACTCGGAAGGTAAGGCCTACGCATAAGAAAAAAACAGTCATATGTAAATATAACGAATCTGAAGAAAATGACATCTAAGATAGTCGAGTGACTCCAAGAAATATAAAAGTATTAAATAACAAAGATTGTTACATTGCTTACCAGGTTTACACGGTCGTTGCCTTCAGACTTGACCCAAAATCCATAAATCATTATTACTAAATATATATATTGCTGAAACATAACAAAAACCTGTATTAGTAAACAAACATGTAGCTGAAACATAAGAAATGCTAATCAAACAACAATCCATAAATGTAACAACACCTACAATCGTTATGAAAACAGATTAAAATAACATAAAGGATTAAAATCACTTATAAAAACAGATCAACCCACAATCGAAGCATCAATTACTAAAATGTTTTTTAGTTTCCACTACCATCAACCATAAATCCTAAAAATCGATAATAACCTGAAAAATACCTACTTATGTGATCATCAACATTTCAAAGCTATGAAGAAAATTAGTGATAATGCTATATATGAAACCCTAGTTATTTAATCATCCAAAGATAAACTCCATAACAAAAAAACACAAACCGTAACATACTAAAATCAATCAAAGACAAAACCCTAGATATAATCCGCCTGCAGAATAATACATTTAAAAACAGATATGGAATTATAAATGAAACACAAGACAGAAAAAAACATGGATGAATATCGATTTATTGAAAGAAGAATAGAAAGATAAACTCCATAACAAAAAAACACAAACCGTAATTTACTAAAATCAATCAAAGACAAAACCCTAGATGTAATCGGCCTGCAGAATCATACATTTAAAAACAGATATGTCAACATTTAAAAATCAATCAAAGACAAAACCCTAGATGAACATCGATTTATTGAAAGAAGAATCAAATGGAGATTACCTTGGATTGGAGATGAAGGAAAACCTTGAATCACTCAGATATGGAAAATCACTGAAACTCAAGACAGAAAAAAACATGGATGAACATCGATTTATTGAAAAAATAATCGAATGGAGATTACCTTGGATTGGAGATGAAGGAAAACCTTGAATCGCCTGATTAGGGTTGAGGGTTGGTTATGGAGGCGATGAAGATTATGTTGCAATCGTTATGTCCGTGTTTTGATATTTGGTTTATATATTTACTCGATTTTTGATTTAAAAAAACGAAAATTTTATAAATTCTCACAATGGGACACTTGGCATTAGTTGATTGGCTATGTAATTTGAGGCTCAATGTGGGATTGACAAGTGTCCACATTGAGTTTCATATATTAGTTGTATAGATTATAACACATTTGGGACGACATTTTAAAATATCCAAAAGCACAACTTTAAAATGAGTGTAATTAGTCTTTCAAACACTAATTACACTTTAATTCTTTCCGGTGGTAAAGCTTGAGAAATTGATCCGGGGGGTCAGAAATCACCAGTCACGGAACGGGACCTAATTTTTTTTCTATAGCTATGTTTCGGATTATATGTTCAGGTCGGTAATTCGATTCGGGTCAAGTCAAACATTAAATACAATAGTATCAAAGTTCTAACCATTGTTTAACAAAAAAATGAACAAAGACACTAAAACATTAAAAAGGAGACAAAGCGTGGGTATCTGGATGAAGTTCAGCCCGTCAACCTTTGATATAAGCTAGTCTTACAACATCCACTTCATTCATGTGTTTGTGGATTTTGATTGTTGATTGTTTTGATCCGCTTCATTAACCGGTTCATTAATTGGTTCGCTTGTTGAAGCTTTTTGACGTTTACTCATATTTTCATTATCTATTCCCTCTACTTGTTCTTCATTCGCTCTTTTGAAAAAAAGATGTTATGGTTTTATTCTTCTCAATATTATAATCTAATAACATAAATATTAAATCAAGTCATAATTATTTTCAACCATAATTCTTAAACAATATGATAACTTGACACAAAATATTAAATAATAAAAAAAACACCACCGTCCAAAGCAGTACAATGTCCAACAATTATAAGAATATAAAAACTAAAAAGAGATGATAGATATAGTTATCTTGTGGCATTTGGATGGTGACACAGACAACAATCGACCCCTATTTGTAAATATTATATTGGGTTGGTTTAATAAACATTCAACAAGACAACAATATATGAATCTATCCATTATTTACTAACTGCCAATAAATATATAATTAATAAATTAGTAAAGTAGATGTACCTTGATTCTTTGAATGAAGATGAAAGTATGAAACTATCAACTATGCGTAGGGGTTGAGAAGCAGTGTTGTAGAACTCGCCAGGCGCTAGTCGGCCGGTAGGGTACCGACTAGGGATTAATCGGGATTAATCGGATTGGATTTTATATATATTTTTCCAAATTTATACATATATAATGCTAATTTTATACCTTATATGTATAAATTTAGAAGTTTAGGCAACAAATATAAACTAGTGAATATGGAGGGGAGTTAAATATTAAAATATCTAAACTTAAATAACCCTAATCACCTCCATCGTTCAACATATCCCGTTTTTTCTTCCCCATTCCTTTTTCATCGTACGGAACCATCAGACGCAAGGAGGGTTCATGGAGTTTCATCGATTTTGCTTCTAAATCATGGATTATCATCCAATTTTGAGGTAAGAACTTATTTTATTTGATCGATTTGCTCCAGTTTTAACCTGTTCGAGTTCATTTTTTTTTTACCTAATTTTAAGTTTTTAGGTCCGACTAATCGGTGATTAATCAGGACACCAATTAACTGAGTGATTAGCCCAAAATTAATCAGTAAAGTGAGGACTAGCGATTAATCACCGATTAATCAGGATTTTTACAACCTTGTTGAGAAGTGAGATCGAGAGACAACATAGGGTTTAGAGTTTTAATTAGGGTTTTAATTGGGCTTTTCCTAAAGAGAAAAAATGGGCAAAATCAAACAATTGGGTTGTATCTCTCAAAATGGGACCAAAAGAAAAAAAAACAAAGAAAAACGATAAACTAGGTAAAACAACCGATATTTGGGAACTTTGTATCGTCCGATATATCGTTAGTTTTGGTTTATATAATATACCTATATTATTCAAAAAAATAACGAGGGGTCGAAACCGTATATACCTAAAAAATTCTATACGGATACTATATAATCGGAACTTCTGAGCGAAAATTCAGGGGGGTCGGCCCCCCCTTCCTGCCCCTTAAAACCTCCGCCCCTGTTTCTTTCATCTTAATTACACTTTAATTCTCTTAACTTGTGTTTTTATTTAAATAACAGCTACACTTTTTCTTCTTATTTTAATTCAGCTACCCCATGATTTTCAAACGACCATAGTTTTTTCATACGTTAAGACTTTCATAAAAAGGTTAAATCATAAAAGCAAGCATTTCATTCTCTTAATTTGTGTATAGTAATTTTTATTTTATTTTTAATTTAAAAAATTGATGCGGCACGTGATTAAAAATATTTAGGAGTGAGTAATAATTGAACCGGTAACCGAAATTGAACAAAAAACAGAAGAAACTGAACTTAAATCAATCAAGAACTGAATTAACCAAAAACCGGATCAACTTAAAATCGGTTATCGTTTTTTGTATCCTTAGTTAACCAAAATTAGTCAAACCGAAACCGAACTATTCATATATTTTTAGCTTTAAAACCTCCATTTTATGTATTTCTAAGCAAAAAATTTAGCCAACTTTGGTTTTGGTTATTAACTAAAATTAGACTGAACCGAAAGCCGACATTTTAGCCAAATTAACATAACGAATTAACAGATTGGTTAATAAGATTAATTAATCGATGACTTTGGTTTCGGCTAATAACCGAACCAAATTAAAACAAAACACCATTCAAAGTGGTTGTGTTTCCTACCACATTGCACGAGACCCTTCTAGTTATTATAATGAGTATGTATGCTTAAGCTAATTTGCCACAGATATATTAATTAAAAAAATCGGTGAGACTTAGAAGTGAGAAGAAACCTGACTAATAAATCTGTCGTTTGAGCCCGTCAGTGGGGTCAGCCCATGGAGACAGGGTTGGGCTGGTATAGAATCTATTCAACCCAGCAATGGCGGACTCAGAAAATATTTTCATGAGGTGTAGAATTATAGACCTTATATAGGTTGTTTATCCATCAGGTGGCCCGAGTCGGGTCGGGTCGACTCGTATACCAAACCTAATAATACTAAAATTATATAATCAACTAAAGGAAACCAAAAGCCTAAAAGTAATTTAAACGTCATTACATATGCATAACAAAATGATAAATCTAAAGTTGTTGTCTTCGGGTTTTCATTTTTTGGAATTTATCTATAACATCTTCAATCTCCACATTTCTAAGCAACTTCTTTTCAACAAAAAAAAAAATACAACTATCATTTAAATTCTCACCACCAATCCTATTACGCAAATTGTTCTTCACAAACTTCATTGTCGAAAAGCTTCTTTCAACGGTTGCGGTTTCGACGGGTAATGTGAGAGCTAGCTTCAATAAACGATACACCAATATAAAGTTAAGGTGTTTCTTTGTTTCAACCATCAATTGTACAATACTTGATAAACCATTCAATTTGGCAAATCTTGTATCCACTTTTACATTATCAATGTAGCTCTCAAGTTCAACCGGAAGTCTTCTTTTTTCCTCATCATCAAAATCATGAGGATACATCTCGGTTAATCGTAGTAATTTTGTAACATTAAACGCACCAAAATTATCACAAGGACTCAAGCTATGAATACAAACAAGTAACTCGGATGTTACCTTGTTAAAGCTGTTTCCAAACTCTTGGATTTGCATATCTAGAACTGAATTGAAGCATTCAACCTTATAATAGTGACGACGTGTGATGTTTGTCTTTGTTTATTGTCGGCGATAAGAAGCAGGGAGGGAAACTATTAGACGAAAGGTTTTTTATTTGTAATTCTTTGTTTAGCGTTTAGGGTTTTTTTTTTTTTTTTTTTTTTTTTTTTTTTTTCATTTTAGTCAATGTTAAAACACATGTGGGCTTATTATAAACTTTGGGCTTTGTCTCATTCTTGAAATTAGGCTACTAACTAATAAAATGACTAACTCTTAGTGGTGAGCAAATGTCGGTTCGGTTCGGTTTTTACATATAACCGATAACCGAAGTTCGGTTTTAGGAAAAACCATAACCGAAACCGATCAGTTACGTCGGTTCGGTTAATTCGGTTATCGGTTCGGTTTCGGTTATGTTCGGTTAATATCCAAACATAAAACTTGTGCAAAATTATAAACTTATAATAGTTAATAAAGTGTTTGGATCTTTTTCAAAAATACAAATATATATGAAAACGCAAGAAAAAATACATGAAATACCGAGAAAACAAATAAAAAATGCTTTAAATATATGGATATACATGAAAAATACATGAGTTACATAAAATATATATTTCAAATACATAGATATACATGAAAGATACATGAAATACCGGAAATACATGAAAATATGTTCTAAATACATGGATATATGTATGAAAAATACTTAAGTATATAACTATCGGTTCGGTTTCGGTTATTTCAGTTACGGAAGAAGGGAAAACCAAAACCGTAACCAAATGGTTCGGTTTTGGCCATATGTTAACCGTAACCGATCGGTTAATTCGGTTTCGGTTATTTTCGGTTCGGTTATCGGTTCGGTTTCGGTTTTTTTTGGTTAACGGTTTTCGTATGCTCACCCTACTAACTCTTAACATATAATTATTATTTTTTCTTGAGGGTTGGTTTCAAAAGTCTAAGGGGTGCGACTAAAAAATTTCATGGGGTGCGGACAAGATTAACGCGCGTATATAACACTAAATTTTTTTTTTCAATGTGGGCGCCCGCCCCACTTCGGATTTTTAGCTTTAAAACCTCCATTTTATGTATTTCTAAGCAAAAATTTTAGCCAACTTTGAATTTGGTTATTAACTAAAATTAGACTGAACTGAAAGCCGACATTTTAGCCAAATTAACATAACGAATTAACAGATTGGTTAATAAGATTAATTAATCGATGAGTTCGGTTTCGGCTAATAACCGAACCAAATTAAACCAAAACACCATTCAAAGTAGTTGTGTTTTCTACCACATTGCACGAAACCCTTCTAGTTATTATAATGAGTGTGTATGCTTAAGCTAATTTGCCAGAGATATATTAATTAAAAAATGGTGAGACTTAGAAGTGAGAAGAAATCTGACTAATAAATCTGTCGTTTGAGCCCGTCAGTGGGGTCAGCCCAAGGAGACAGGGTTGGGCTGGATATAGAATCTAGTCAACCCAGATTAATATTGTTGTTCGCAGTAAACATATAAATGGTTTCCCTTCACATAAACCTACAAAATTCCGTTTAGTGGTCACATATGATTATTTAATGTTACAAATATGCAATAATCTTTCTCTTTAAATAGTAAATACTTTTATAATTTTAAAATAACATCTTAAGTGTCCAATTATGTGATAGATATAGAATATGACCACCAACTTTAACTTTTCGTTGGTGCATTCGGTGGTTATGTCGCTATATGTAACTCCACTTTAATATCACGACACATACATATATGATAATTCATGGTTAACTTTTTTAATTAATTAATAATTTTATTTTATAGCTTATTCAGTTTCGGTTATAGTAAATGATGTTTTGGTCCAGTAGTTTAAGACGGAGGTGAGAAGGTTTACCCACTTATGTGGGGTTCCTGCCCGAGATCATAGGTTCGAATCCCATGCACTCCACAAAAAATTCCCTGTGACGGTTTGAAAAGTGAACACCAGTGTGTGAGTAGGAATTCGATCCTGGGTTTGGATGCTATATGCCATGGGGTTTACCACTTGAACTACGCCTCTGGAAAAAAAAAAAAAAAAACTAAAAAGCAATCCATAATAACCTACATTAAGAACATGCTCTATTGTTAATCAGAATAATGATAATTAACTTGTGGAGATCCTATTTATATGTCGTTTAACAATGATTGTAAGTTTTGTTGGGGGTATCTTTGGGGTATCCTAATATTTATCCGGGCGTATCCGATAGATAAAAAAAAAAAAAAAAAAAAAAAAAACTGAGTCAAATAACTAGCTTAAGAAAAAAGAAACCCTAATCGCTCCGTATATGACGGGCGATCCACGGCGGCCAGATCCAGACGGATGGGAATTCCCTCGTAATCGTAAAGGTAAACGGCAGGTTCATTCATCTGATGATCACAGCAAGGCTTTCTCCAAGTTTTTCGTCTCCAATCTTCCTCCGAAGTGCTCTTCACAGGATTTGAAGGAGGTTCTCAGCAGGTATGGGAGGTATGAAGGGTCGTACATCGCGAGAAAACTGGATAAGTGGGGTAAGAGGTTTGCTTTCGTGAAGTTTTCTGGTGTTCAGGATGTCGCTCGGCTGGAGACGAGATGGCGGATGTGTGGTTGGGCTCCTTCAAGTTGTTTATTTCGATTGCACGGTTTGTGGATGGTGATCGAGTTGTTAGACCGATTAGTGATTATAGGGAGAAGGAAACGGCTACGTCTGAAGTGCCCCATGCAAACCCTAGTTCCGGGGGTTCGGGAGGGAGCGGGTCTATGCATGCTACTGTGGGTAATGGACGTTCTTTTGCGGATTCGTTGTTAAACAGAAACAAAGTGGATTCTATAAAAATTGATGATTCTGTGGAGCGCTTTTCACACTGGGGTGGGAGTGCTCTTCGTGGAAAAGTGATGGATTTCAATACGCTGACGTCTTTGAATAAATTGTTGAGAAAGAATGGGTGGAAGGAATTGGATATTAAGTATTTGGGGGGTTTAACTGTGGTTTTGGTGTTCTACGATAGTAGGGATGCGGAAAGGTTTCTCAATGATGTTCATAGTTGGGCAGGCTGGTTTGAATCGCTACAGCCTTGGGAAGAAGGCGCTCACGTTGATGAGGGTCGGATTGCTTGGCTTCAGGTTCATGGGGTTCCGGCTCAATTGGCGTTGGATGAGGTGTTCGAGGTCATTGTGAGTAGGCATGGAAAAGTGGTTCAACCGGCATCTATTTCAGGCGATGATAATAATCTCTCTTATGGCCTTGTTGGTGTGCTGACCAAGGTATGTAAGAGGATTGAGGATAGGATTGATATAAGTTGGCGAGGTAGATCTTATAACATATGGGTCGACGAAGACGTGGGTGAATGGGCGCCTGAGTGTGTTGTGGACCTGGAGGAGGACGAGTGTAGTGTGCAGATGGATGCTGATTCCCAGGCCGATCAGGTTAATGTTGAACATCACGTTGTTGCCCAGGTTAATGTTGAATGCGAGGAAGGAGAGATACCACAGGTTGAGGTTGCGGATAGTGTGCATTTAGAGGTGGAATATGCTGCTCTTTGCAATAATGTTAACGAAGGGGGTGAGAGAGTTGAAGCTGTGGAGGATTCATCATGTTCGCAGACGGGTCTAACCAAAGGAAGAATGAAATTCAGGCGTAAATCGTTGTTCAAAAATAGGGGTGAGGGCAGTGGCTCACTTGAACGACCAAAAAAACGGCCACGGGAGAACAATGATATGTTTGGTTTAGATCGATTGATTGGTATTTTATCGGGGAACACGGTCGGGGATGACACTGATGGCATTGATAGCGATGCTGTAGAAGATGTTTTCGTGACGCCGGATTTGAATAGACGAGCCAGCGCTGAATCTAAGGAGGCTGAAGACAGTGTTCATGTTACGGCTGTTGTTGATGGTGGTTCGAATTTGAATGAGGCTGAATCTGTTCAAAGTCCGATCGTTACTGAAGCCAACCAAACAATTCTCTTGAGTCGTGCATTGGGGGTCCAAAATTTAGATGCTTTTATTCCGAACGTTACAGAGGTGTTGCGTCATGAAGGTTATCAAGAGGTTGGTCAATGAATATTATTTCTTTGAATATTCGGGGTATGGGGTGTACGGGGAAGGCGGATTGGGTTCGTGGTTTACGGGCTAAGCACGAGGCTAGTTTCATTATGTTACAGGAATCTCAATATGTTTCGTTGGACAATATTTCTTTGGGTCGTTTTTGGGGGGTTGGGGATTTCAGTCATGAGTGGGTTCCCTCGAATGGCAGGTCGGGTGGTATCGTTTCGTTATGGGATCCTAGAGTGTTTATTATGGAGAGGGTGGTGAAAAATCCCAACTGGTTGCTCGTTTCCGGGACGATTAAGGGTAGTGGGCATTTGTATCACATGCTAAATGTATATTCTAACCAGAACATTGCAGCTAAACGCGTGCTCTGGGAGGACATACACCGGTTGATAGGTGAGGGGGGTGGTAGATGGATTGTGGCTGGCGATTTTAACTCTGTTAGACACCTGGAAGAAAGACGAAATTCGAATTTTAATGCGGCGGAGGCTTCTGAATTTAACGATTTTATTGATGATTCGGACTTACATGAATACTCCTTAAAAGGGAGGCGTTTTACTTTTGTTGCAGGTGACAAGTTGAGCCGTATTGACAGGATTTTTGTTTCTTGGGAGGTGTTAATGGAATGGCCGTGTGTAGAATACATAGCTTTGGAAAGATTCAAGTCAGATCATAGCCCATTGTTATTGAAGACATGATCGCGTAATTTTGGTCCTAAGCCATTCAAGTTTTACAATTCTTGGATTGGTCGTGAAGATTTTGAGGAGGTTGTCAAAGGTACGCTTCAAGACGGTACGTTTGAGGGCTCGCCAGACGCTCGGTTATTATTAAAGTTCAAGATGTTGCGTCATAATATTAATACTTGGGCGGCGATGGTTAAGGCTCGGGAGATGGAGGAGAGACGGGTGTTGGAAGCTGAATTATTCTCTTTAGATCAAGATTTGGAGGTTCGTACTCTCGATGAGGTGGAGGTTTGGTCTTTGACGGAGATTAAGAAACGGATTGGCGAGCTAGATAGTTACAAGCAACGGGATTTGAAGCAAAAGGCTAGGTGTTCTTGGGCTTCGCATGGGGACGACAATTCCAGGTATTTTCACGGTTGTATTAATAAACGAAAGGTGTCAAATCATATCCCGGGTTTGGAGGTTAATGGCAGGTGGGTGTCTAATCCAAGTTTAATCAAAAGGGAGGTTATGGTTTTCTTTCGGGATAAATTTAAAGAGCATATGAAAGTTCGGTCGTCTCTTGTTTGCTATGGTTTGACTCGCGTAAACAGTGAACAGGCCGATATGTTGGTTGCTAACTTCTCGAATCAGGAAATAAAACGTGCAGTGTTTGATTGTGGGGCGGATAAAGCACCGATGGGTTCAATTTCAGATTTATTAGACACTTTTGGAACTTGTTTGAGCAAGATTTTGGTTCTATTTTCGAGTACTTTTACCATGGTTGCCGGTTCAGTCCGGGGGTGGGGTCGTCTTTTATTACTTTGATTCCCAAGATTGGCGATCCCTCGAATCTGGGGGACTTTCGTCCAATTAGTTTGATTGGGAGCATTATTAAAGTAGTTTCTAAGGTTTTGGCGAATCGTTTGAAGATGGTGTTGGGCCGTATTGTGTCTGAGACACAGTCGGCTTTTTTATCTGGCAGGTATATTCTAGACGGTCCTTTGATGACTAGTGAGGTTATTTCGTGGGCAAAGAAGCGAGAGAAAAGAATTTTTCTATTCAAGATTGATTTTGAAAAGGCGTATGACAACGTCAATTGGGATT
The DNA here is from genome assembly GCA_028751855.1 of Ambrosia trifida. Classification (NCBI taxonomy): domain Eukaryota; kingdom Viridiplantae; phylum Streptophyta; class Magnoliopsida; order Asterales; family Asteraceae; genus Ambrosia; species Ambrosia trifida. The sequence goes on from CM054122.1 coordinate 72,422,041, forward strand.
TCTTGCTTTCTGTGTCTGCTCAGATGGGTTTTCCAGCGGTTTGGTGTGAGTGGATTCGGGGTATCTTAGTCTCTTCTAGAGCTTCTGTTCTAGTAAACGGGTCCCCCACATATGAGTTTGGTTGTCAGAAAGGCATTCGCCAGGGAGATCCGTTGTCCCCATTTTTGTTTATTATTCTGATGGAAGCGTTCTCGGGGATGCTAAACCAGGCATGTGATATTGGTGCTTTTCATGGGGTTAAGTTTTCTAATGACGGGCCCTTTTTGTCTCATCTTTTATATGCCGACGACGCTATGATTATGGGAGAGTGGTCGGGTATTAATTTTAACAATATGAGACGTATTCTTCGGATTTTCTATCTCTGCTCTGGCCTAAAGATCAATCTTCATAAGTCGGTCTTATACGGGGTTGGTGTCGAGGAGGCGGAGGTGGCTTCTATGACCGCTGATTTGGGTTGCAAACAAGGTTCGTTACCTTTTTTGTATTTGGGGATAAAGGTGGGGGCAAACATGAATAGGATTTCGAATTGGGATCCGGTGGTTTGCAAGTTCAAAAGCCGGCTTTCTAAATGGAAAGCTAACACCCTTTCTATTGCCGGTCGTTTGACGCTTGTAAAGTCGGTTTTACATAGTCTCCCGATATATTACTTTTCTTTGTTCAAGGCTCCTAAGAAGGTTATTGGCGTTTTAGAAGGGCTCATGAGACGTTTCTTATGGGGCGGTTCGGATGAGGTTCGGAAAATGAGTTGGGTGGCTTGGGATATTATCAAGAAACCGGTTAAAGAAGGGGGGTTGGGGGTGCCGTCTTTAGAGGTGAATAACAATGCTATGTTAATTAAGTGGTTGTGGAGATTTTTAAATGAACCAAATGCGTTATGGAGAAGGGTCGTTTTTTCTATACATGGCTCGGCTAGGTATTGGGGTATCGCTCCTTGCAATAACACTCTTACAGGTGTATGGAAGAATTGCGTGAATTTCTGGAACAAACACAAGGTTGATGGAGCCGGTTTAAACTGTGTTATTCGTGGTAATCCTGGGTCCGGTACGCGGATTCGTTTCTGGCTGGATACATGGCTGGGGAACGAGCCATTGAAGAATTCTTATCCAGCGTTGTATGCGCTCGAGAAGTCCAAAAGAGTGGTTATTTCTGATCGGCTGCAGTGTTCGGGGAACTCGTGGACAGTGAGGTGGGATTGGACGCGGGCTTTGTATAATTCAGAAGAGGTTGCCTGCAAGGTAGCGATTGAAGATTTATTGCAGCCGATCATATTGAATGATGCGGAGGATAAATGGTATTGGGCGCAAGGGGTTAATATTGGGGATTTTTGTGGTATAAACATAGGTTTAAAGGAGGGATAGTGGATTGGTCTCGTTGGTGTGTATTTGATGTAACGTAACGTTTTTGTAATTTTGGTTTTCCTTGGTTGTTCCGGTCTCTATCTCTGTCTTGGAGATAGTTGCCGGCTTTGGTGTTTTTTTATGAAGTGCATCTTTCAAAAAAAAAAGATAAAATGAACAAGAAAAAAAATGTTTTGATTTTGCACTTTGCCGACAAAGCTGAAGCCCGGGCTACCTCTAAGGCCCTTCTAGATGCATCTCTGCTTGTTGCTTGTTGTATAAGATATCTCTGCTTGTTGTATAAGATGGCAAATTTAAATCATTACAAGAAAAACTTATAATATTTTTTAAAGAGAAAATTGCTCGAATGGTCCCTGTGGTTTGCACTTTTTTCACCTATAGTCCCCAAGTTTTCAAAATTACAGCCATAGTCCCGAAACAGTGCAAAACAGTGAATTTTTTTAACTCGGATAGTCCCTGGATATAACTGAGGTTAAATAATCCAGTTAAGTGGGTGTGAAATTACAAAACTACCCTTACTTTAATAAAAAATAATATAACACTAGTGGGTCCCACACTTCATCTTCTTCACCTCATCACCTCCATAAACCACCACCACCCATCTTCCCCACTTTTGTTGACCATGGCTTGACCCTTCTCTTTGACCCATTTCCTTGAACCCGACCTCTTGACTAACCCGGTTATAACCCACCTTTTGACCCGAACCTTCTACATCATCTCCACATGATAACAATAACCACAACAATCCCTGTAACCACCCAAAATCACCATCGTGGACCCACCTCGAGCATTACCTCCTGTCAACCACCACTGTACGACAACGAACCATCACAACCTTCCACCGTAGCCACCATGACCATCATTATCTTCATCAAGAGCCACTAATCTACACCAATAACCACATCGAGGTAAATTCAAAGGAAGAGGATGAGCTAATTGGGGGTTTTACCTTCTTAATCAGATCCGGTCTGATTTGTACAACAACCGCCGTCACCACCGTGACCCGCCATCCCCACGACCACCGCCGTCCCCTTCCTTCTTCGATTTCTTTCTCTATATCTTTGCGCCTTATTTCTCTAGTTCTCCTTCTCTCCCTATGTTTACAGTAAATGTGTGTGTGTGTGTGTATTCGTGAGATATGAGAGAGAGAGGGTGTTAGGGTGGTTTTTGTGCAGACAAAAATGAAAGGGAGTGTTGGTTTGGGGGTTTTATAAAGAGGTGGGTAATGGTTTTCTCAAAACCATCCTATGGAGGTGATGAGGTGAAGAAGATGAAGTGGGGAAGTGGGGAAGATGAAGTGTGGTGGTGGTTTATGGAGGTGGTGGTGGTTTGTGGAGGTGATAAGGTGCAGAAGATGAAGTGGGGAAGATGAAGTGTGGGACCCACTAGTGTTATATTATTTTTATTAAAGTAAGGGTAGTTTTGTAATTTCGCACTCACTTAACTGGATTATTTAACCTCAGTTATCCTCCAGGGACTATCCGAGTTAAAAAATTCACTGTTTTGCACTGTTTCGGGACTATGGCTGTAATTTTGAAAACTTTGGTACTATAGGTGAAAAAAGTGCAAACCACAGGGACCATTCGAGCAATTTTCTCTTTTTTAAACTAACATCAAAATTTCCATTATTTGTCTATGACATATATGATATTCATTTTTGCTTATCTAAATAAGTGCAATGCGCAAATGACCCTCAGCTTAGTTGGGGAGAGGTGGGAAGGTTTACTTCTTAGGGAGCGTCCCGCCTGGGAGAGGTACATGGTTCGAATCTTAGGGCCAGCAAAAATACACACCTTGACGTTGAAAGGGCTTATGCCCTTAGGGACGATGCGGAAATGAGGATTCGAAACGGGGTACCGAGGTGATGTCCTTAGCCGATCAAAAAAAAAAAAAAAGCAAGTACAATGCAATAATGATATGATTAAGATGGCGGATATCCGGTCCAGGTCTCATATTGGAATGGAGCAATTCGAGTAAGGTTAGTTGGAGCTATCATATTACAACTAATCACACCATATAACATATGATTAAGATGACAACTATCCGGTCCAAGTCACATATTGGAATGGAGCAACTCGAGTAAGGTAATTTGGAGCCATCATCTTGACATAACCATATGGGACAAATGAGCAATCCGGATAGAGTTGTCATCTTGACATAACTCAATCCACATAGTTAGACAATCATCTGGAAATGGTTTAATAATCTAGATATATACACACATCTAGACGCTACACCTCTACTGACCTAGAACTATTGTACGACATGTACTTCACATTTTTTCGATTACCAAATCATGCCCTATTCCATAACTAACAGTGAACACAATATAATCAAACATGATGTGGGTAACCTCGATAATAAATGCGCTATCACTAGGTATTATATTCATTCATTGCCTATTTATCTTCCAAATCCACCACATACTTGTTCTCATGCCCGAGTTTGATCATAGGAACAATCCCAGTCTCGACCTCTTAGGAATTCCCGTTTCTACAACAAATATTCTCAAATTTACAAACACGAATAATCACCTTGAGTCAATGCTACCTTATTACTATATGTTATTAGTATTCCTACGCTAACATCAAAGATTTAATTTATTTAGAACTAACTTAACAACATATGACGCTACACCTATACTAACCTAGAACTATTGTACGACATGTACTTCACATTTACTCGATTATCAAATTATACCCAATTCCATAACTAACAGTGAAAACAATGTAATCAAACATGACGTGGGTAACCTCGATAATAAATGCGCTACACTCGGTATTATATTCATTCATTGCCTATTTATCTTCCACAATCCACCACATACTTGTTCTCATGCCCGAATTTGATCATAGGAGCAATCTCAGTCTCGACCTCTTAGGAATTCCCGTTTCTACAATAAATATTCTCAAATTTACAAACACGAATAATCACCTTGAGCCAATGCTATCTTATTACTATATGTTATTAGTATTCCTATGCTAACATCAAAGATTTAATTTATTTAAAACTAACTTATCAATATATATATACATTGACTTGCAAGTATTCTCAATCTTGTAATTATGTACATTTGTATAAGATAACATTCCCTAGTCAAAATAAAGTCAATTATACATCAAATCAAAACGTGTCCACCACGTATATTAAATCACATTATTAAACAAAATACGAATACATAAAGTGTAGGGGCCTATTATAATTTCCATAATGTTTCTTGATTTAAGATAAGCATTAAAATATGTTTTACCATGTTCAATACAAAACTCTACTTAACTCATAAAACTTACTTCTAATTCTACATTTATAGATCTTACTCAAGTGAAGTCTCTGTATAACTTTGTCACTTTTCAAGACATTCTAAAGCTGTGACGTGAATCTTAAAAAACCAAATTGTTATCAAATAATATGTTATGATGATGATTGATTTAAGAGGCGTGCATGGTGGGATGATTAATTATCACTTATCAACTAGAGATTTACCTGTTGTTTAAGAATCATATATACTATTTTAACATGATTAGTGACTTGCCTAGACATGATTCATGAATTACCTGAACATATTGTGTGTGTGTGTGTGTTTTTTTGCATGAATAAAAACCCACTATAAAAAGTCGGGTTTTTTTTTTCGTTTTTTATATAACATTATGGTGCTCGTTGGAAAGATAATAAAAAGCTTGTTAATTTTGTGTAATTTTTTTTTATAAAAAATATAGTATGTAAAAGTTACTAACGTTTAAAAATTGTTTGAAGAAGTGCACATGCCATACAAATGAGAGAAAAAAAAAAAACTTTTAAAAAGAAATCAAAATGTCTCACTTAATGTCATAGAACATACCTCTTTTCATTGTATACGTGGATAGATATATATTCAAGACAATTCCATATATTCAGTGCACCATGAATAACGTGTCAAGATCTTGTATCGTAACATAGTGTCATAAAAGCTATGATTAAACAAATCGACCGATTTATAAACGTAATAATGTTGACTTAACTTCAACTTGAAGATTTCTTTCCTCTCCAACGGGTAGATTAATAACGTCATTTCAGTTTAATATTCGAGACCTTTTTTCTATTTATTTTACGTAACCTACATAAATCCATAGAAACCAACTACTTCGGTGACGTTAATGTCACATCAATGTTTCGTGTCTATAATATAAATTAACGACACGTAAACATCTTTTTCTTATCATGATATCTATATTCCAAATCAACGTCAAACTAATAAAACAATTTTTTTTGGTTGATCCAATAATTTGAGGCCATTGAACATGGTCCAATTCCCTAAAATACGAGACAATAATGTCATCAGCCTACCTTTAAGGTTGGGACGACCTTATTTACATATTAATATCACATGCCCTTCTTTAGGTACACTCTATCAATACCAATAAAATATATACGTGATATATTCGAGTTAAATAAAATGGCCGGTGGCAATGTTTTTCAAAATATTATTTTCCAAGGCGATTTTGCAGAAAATAATAGATCCAACTCTCATAAACAAACTCAAACACAAACACGACAGAATCAACACAGAGACAAAGGTATAGCAGCAAAACGGTGACGAAAATTTTGTTATTTACCCAAACCTAAAAACACCCAACCAATACCCAAAGAGTTTCAGTAAATTACTGAAACTCAACAATACAAAGTTCACATTATCTGCTGATGATTTAAATCAACAGATAATCAAAGAAATACAAAGAAGATGATAGAAATACCCTTACAAGACAACAAACCCTAATACAAAGACTATAGAGATAATAAGAGAGGCAATGAAAATATCTGATTGATTAACCCTTCTCGAACCATCTCACACGTATTTATAACCAGGCTGAGCTAGGCTTCTAAACAAACGAGCTAGACTCCTTTTCTAGGCCAAATATTATTCTCAGGCCCACTTCATATATATCAGCCTTCAAACTAGGGATTGCAACGGGTCGGGTATTGGTCAGGTTTGGCTAATACCATACCCATACCTGGTTATAAAATCTCATACCATACCTGTCTCATTACCCGTCGGGTATTACCCGTTGGTATTTGCATGTATATATATTTTTATTTTCTTTTATAGTCTTATGTTTTAAAAAAATTAGAATAAATGAAATTGTAATAAGTAACATATATATTATCATTACCATAATAATATTTGAAACATTAAAATGTAAATATATGTTATAGTATGAATTTTGAAAACTTTTTTTCATATTTCATAGCATATAAATATAAATAACAATGTTATTAGAATATATATTTTAGACGAAAAGTTTATTTTTTAAATAATGAACCTATTAAATGAAACATTATTAAAAATAGTTAAGAAAAGATATATATAAAACTTAAAAGTCTTCGGGTATATGTTTCGGGTAGACGGGTATGTAGTTTCGGGTAATCGGGTCGGATATCACCTAAAACCATACCCGTCTCATACCCGCGAAATATTTTTTTTTCCAATACCAAACCCGTCTCATACCCGTCTGGTTTCGGGTATACCCGCCAGGCTCGGGTTTTTTTGCCATCCCTACTTCAAACCTACTTTGATATTATTAGCCCAAAACCTGAAATACTTGAAATAACATTTGAGATAATAAAATAAATAAAACATTTGAATTAGACAATATTATTTCAACATGCCCCCATAATTCAAATGCTAAACATGTCATCCATGCTTAACTTATCACACAGGCTTTTGTGTTGTTCAACATTTAACACCCTTGTGAAAATGTCAGCAACTTGATCTTCTTAGCTTAGCTTTTTAACTCTAATAACCCCCATTGACTATTTTTTCTCTAATAAAATGAAGTTCCATCTCAAAATATTTAGTCTTCTCATGGAAGACTGGTTTTGCTACTATAGACATAGCAACTTTGCTATCACTATAAAGTGTCACAGGTAATACAACTTTGACACTTAGTTCTTGTAGCAAATTTTTTAACCAAATTATTTCACCTGATGCTGAACACAAAGCCCTGGATTCAGCTTTTGCTAAAGACCTGGATACAATATTTTGTTATTTACTTTTCCATGAAACTATAGAGTTACCTAGAAAAATACAATAACCTGTTACTGAGCTTCTAGTTATTAAAGACTTAGCCCAATCAGTATCAAAATAACCACTTAACTCAAATTCTTCAGACTTACTAAACAAAATCCCCTTTCCAGGAGATGACTTAAGATACCTAATTAATCTAGTGCAACACTGATTCCCCCTTCATTATTGGGAGCATTGTTATTATTATTATTATTATTGGTGTTGTTGTTTAAGACCTTTTCAGTACTTATGTCTTCTTAGACATCAAAAAAATTCTGATTGTCAACATTGCTATATAACACTTTATCATTAGAAAATTTGAAAGAAAAAATGGTTTTTTGTAAAACTTTGTATCTCTTGAATACTCAAACTGTTTTGAATCTAAACACCAGATTTTATATCCCTTTTTAAAAGGCGAGTATCCAATTAAAACTCATTTTCAGACCTACTACACATTTTATCACTTTCATTTATAATGGTTTTAAAACATAAGCATCCAAAAGTTCTTAAATGACTAATAGTTGGGGGGAACCATAAATTTTCTCATATGGACTCTTACCACCTAGGATAGAAGAAGGAAGCCTGCTTATTAAATATGCAGCAGTTAGCACACACTCAGACCAGAAATCCAAAGGAATATTACTTGGGAAAAGTAAGGCTTTAGCTATGTTTAAAAGGGGTCAGTGTTCTCTCCACAACACCATTTTGTTATGAAGTATAAGCACACGAGGTTTAATGAACGATACCTTTTTTTACCACAAAAACTAGACATTTGTTTATTTACAAATTCAGTACCATTGTCACTTCTGAAAACTTTAACACTCTTTTTAAACTGGTTTTTAAGAAGTTCACAAAAAAAACTATTGTGTTTTAAAAAACATCCCCTTTCCTTTTAACATATAACACCAAACAGATCTAGAGAAATCATACACAGTAGTTAAGAAGTACTTATACCCTTCTTTGCTTGTGACCCTATAACGACCCCAAACATCTAAGTGAACTAATTCCCTTAACTCTTTTGTTTTAAGTTCACTAAGAGGAAAATGGACTCTAACTTGTTTAGCCTTGTGACATACCTCACAAGGATTTAAACCTGAATTCTTTATACTAAGACTTCCCTTTAACACAGCTAGAACCTCATTAGAAGGATGACTTAACCTACTATGCCATAGGTTAAAATCATTAACACTATTAAAACATAAATTAACATCACTCACATTATCACCTACAAAATACAGACCATCATGCTCTTTACCAGTCACCAGGATTCTCCTAGACTTGAAATCCTAGACATAATAAGCATGATCATCAAATAAGACACTTAATTTGTTATCCTTAGCTAACTTGTGAACGGAAATTAGATTCACACAATACTCAGCTATATAGAAGACATCAGACAGAACAACTTCATTTCCTAACTTGATATCTCCTATTTTAAAAACTTTTGCACTTGTGCCATTTGGATGTTTAACAAACATGTTATAATTTGACACATCAAGACAGTTGATCATGTTCTCATCAGTACTAACCATGTGCTGGTTAGCACCTGAATCCATGATCCACATAAGTAACAAAGCAGTTTTGACAAGACTTGAACAACCATAATTTTTTTTAAACAAATCACAAACTTTTGTTAACACTGCATACTAGAGAATCCATTAACAAAAACAGACTCACCTCCAACATTAAAAGGTTGAGGATCTGTAACACCCCAAGCGATGGCGGAATCATCGATGTGCCACGTAGTGACGATTGTTCAATAGTTCATGGACTAAAAGTGTAAATATTGATATATTGATTAAGGGGGTGTTTGGGATTGATTATTCAAAACAGATTATGCGTTTTGGAAAAGCAGGGGTGGCGCTCCTTATAGATTATTGCGTTTTGATATCCTAAAAAACTGATTATCTGCGTTTTCAAAACGCAATCCCAAACACTAAAAACTGATTATCTGCGTTTTCAAAACGCAATAATCTAAAAATCATATTCAAAACGCAATCCTAAACACCCTTTAAGTAGTTTATTACATTGAAAGAAAAAAAAAATACAAGATACAATAATTCTAAAGTGACAACTAAAACTGAAATACAATGAATCCAAAATCTATGTAAAAATTTCAAAAGCTTAAAAGTCATCTCATAAATAACCTGAAACATGTACGAAAATAGTATATGTCAATACAAAAATGTATTGGTAAGCATACCCTGTTTTGAATACATATAGTAGAAAAAGTGTTTAGCAATTCATGTGCGGTACCATTTGTAATAATGTAATAAGTAGTATCCGGGTCAAAACCAACCCTAAGACACTGTGACATAAAATTTATATATAGTATGCGCTATTGACAGTAATAATGACATACATAACAATGACCAAGGTCTCTCAATAGAGTCAAGAATGGTATATACCATAGTACTATTCATTCATATGACATGCCCAAACGGTTAATGATTTTGACAAGACATAGATACACACAGACTAACATAAAGCAAACACACATGAGAATTGCATTAAGTGAAAGAAAACATTTAGTCATAAGGTACATGAGTAGCCCCAAAAGAGTAAAACATGAAAAAAGGGACAGATATACTCGCATTGATCGTGATGATGAACATAACGAGAAATAACGAAAGCCGATATAATTGCTAAGTCTTGAATCACGTGTCACAAATTCCTAAAACTTATGCACACCTAAATCCCGTGTTTTCTAAATCAGTTATATAATAATTCAATCACATTCAATGATTTATATAACTTACGAGATTTCTTGTAATTAGTAAGGGAGTAAATGAAAAAAAACAATTGAAGTTACTTAAATAATACCTTAAGTTTCATCTCCATTTATTCGTGTCCATTTTGAAAACCACTCACAATTACTACACTTCAATATTGTATGTTATAACAAAATGTTAAATTTTAGTAAATGTTAGCTTGTTAATTTTAATTAATATATAATAAGCATATGCACATCATAACCGACAATTTAAATGCCACTAGCCATACGTTTTAGTGTTGTTAATATCATTCAAATTAATTGCATTTTTAAAATGTTAGTCCAAACATAATAACTTGGGAAAAAACGGATGCCTTTATTTTCTTATGAACAAATAAAATCATTTGTTAATTAACACTATAATAAACATGTAAAATTTTTATTTTACCTTATACAAATAGAAGTCGATCGGAAGTATTTTAAGATAGAAAGGTCATGAAAGCCGATCAGATAAAGAACAATAGCTATGGTGAACATTACATATTCGAACTTCGGTTTCCTAGTCGCGAAAGCATGCCACTAGAGAATCGAAAGAAACGTATATCAAAGAGAACACCAAGGTCGTATGGCTGACGTTGGAGATTTTGTTTATATAAATAAAATGGGGTATAAACGCGTTCATTTACCAAAAAGAATGAACCCATTATCCCTATCTATAATCTATAATACATTATAAAGGAGGAGTGATGACCAATATGGTCATTTTCATTTTTGTACAATTTAAGAAGCAAGATGTACAATATATTTAAACAAAAAATTTAAGGGTATTATGGGTATAGTGGTGACAATTAAGACACTTAGAAGGGTAATGTAGACATTTCACCCAACTCCTCCTTTGCAATGTCAAAAGAAATTTACGATACTACCCTTTTTTTCCCATCTCTACCCTCACAAACATCTGCTGCTTGCCTTATCGTTTTCCTTTTCATCATCAATGTTACGATTCATTTACCTCCACCATTAAATTGCCATTTACAGAATGCTCCTGCCTACAATTTTCAATGAATGCTCCTTTATTGCCATTTACATCCTATCATAAGAGCAAACAATAATGCTCCCAAACGCTTCTTGTCCTCCTATTTTAGAAGTTCGATTGCTGCTCAGGGAGATGTCGATGTGTGGATGCTTGTATTGGAGCAGAGTCACCGATGCCGTGAATCCCAATTTTGAATCTTTTCTCCCCATTCTTCGACCCCCCAATGGCCTCCAGGTATTCTCAATTCATCATTTGCTATTCTAATTTCACTTTTAGGGTTTTGTTATATGTTCATCGATGTACAATGGATTAAGGAATTTGAGTTCATACGGTTGCCTTTGATCTATACTCTCATAAATGGATTTTTTTTTATAACCAAGGTGTAAAAGGTGTTTCTAAGAGTTGCTTTGTGTTTTCCTTGGTTGCTATATAATGGATTTTTTTGACTTAGGCTCATAATTAGGTAAAATTTTCATTATAAATGGGTTGTTGAGCTTAGTGAGAGAGAGAGACGAAGGAGAAATCGGCCATGGCGGCAATGGTGATACAAGAATAATAGTAGCAGCCGAAATCAATTCCAGATCAATTCCAAATGTATCAACCAAAAACAAATACATTCTTTTCTCATTGTGATCCAGGTACTCCATTTTGTTCTTATTAGGTTTGAAATTGTATACATTCTAATAATATACTTCTTTGATATAATATTGAGTCATGTACAAGTGTGATATTGAAATTTGTTTTTGGTCCTTCTCTTACAATGTGAAAATAAATGGCATCTGGCAAGATAGTAATACTAATGTGTATGATGATGATTTGAAATAAAATTTTAGTTACAAATAACAGCTTCACTTATAAAAAAAAAAAAGGATTGGCATTTTACTACTTTCATCTTTATTTATCTATCATCAATTATGCTTTTTTTTCTTTAGTAACACGCATAAGCACATTTAGCAATATTTTGAATTTTTTTTGTTCATTATGTTTTCTAAAAGAGGCAGAAAGTAATATATGAGGAACAAAAAAAGCTAGCTCAGCAACAAGCACAAGCAAGAAATCAAGAGCTTGTAAAAATGCAAGAAGAATCATCTTTTAGGATTGAGAGAGTAACCATTACGATAAGGGCTATGGCTAAAGCAGAAGGACGAGCCCATGAAGCTAAATTGGCAGAAGATGTGAATAAACGGATGCTGATAGAACGTGCAAATGCAGAAAGGGAGAAATGGGTTTCTACAATTAACACTACTTTTGAACACATCGGAGGTAATTGTGTTTTAATATTAAAGCATGGCCTCATGTATTTATGCCTTAAAAGCTTTCAAAAGTATGAACCCACACTCACCAGTTGGCCTCATTTTACTTGGAAGTAGATATGATAGTATTTGTCACACCCTCAAATTTCCACCTGCGGAGTTCTACCGCGAGGCGTGTGACATACCAGGATCCAAGTCAACGGTCACAATAAACGACGTCTAAATGTAAAAACATACGTAAACAAAACCATGCATAAGTTTAAAACCAACATTTAATAGTGCGGAAGCATTTTAAAGTTTACAAAAGTCATGCATAAATAAACATAAGTTCAAAAGTTCATAATCCCAAAACGTGCAGATGAAACCCTAGACACGAGACGACTCCAGTGCGACCACGTGCGCCTATCCATATGCTGCTACCTTAGCGACCTGAGAAAACATGCTAAAAGAGTCAACATATAATGCTGGTGAGTTCACAGGTTTTAATTAAACGTTTACAGTGATCCTTCAAAAATGTTACCATCACAATTACTACTATGCTTTATGAGAACGCCAACTACCGGCGCAGAATGAGAACGCCAACCTGGGCGCAGAATGAGATACTCATACGGGTGAAACCATTACTGACTAAGCCGTGTGTTACCCTTAGTTCCTATGGGCTACCGTCATCGCCGGTAGACCTTGTTTTGTTAGAGACAATATGCACCCGCACGGTCCGACCGTCGAGTGGGGTTTGTCAGTTCCCAATAGCGCTATCCATATTTCCCCGCCATATACCCATGTTAGTGGTTTCAAGGGATTTTCGATGAACCGTATAGTAAGATAAGTAAGCCATAGTATAACGTGATAACAAGTCATAAGTCATAAGAGTTTAACAAGTCATAAGTCATAAAAGAGTTTGTAAGCATGTTTCTCACCCCGAAAGTAAAAACTCTAAAATGTGGGGCCGTGAACTCACCTTAGATAACGTTCCTCGAATATGTGTAAAGATGTTTTGCCCGTGACAATCCCTCTACCGAAGATCTATCAAAATGTTCACATAAGTATTCCGACTAATAACCATAAGGTTATCTAGTCCCCGATTGTCCAGATCATAACCAAGTATGTTTTAAAACGTGTTTAAATGTTTAACCGACACACTAGACCGACCCGACATCCCGTTGGTGACCCATTACCCTAATTAATCAAGTACACATAGGTTACATGCAAGGTTCAAGCATAAAACACTTAGTTTGTATCAAAAATCTCATTTTTGTTATCACAGGGTCGAATGTAGTTGTAAGTGGTCGAAGGTGACTTGAACTGGTCGAATGTGGGTTCGAACTTCCACCTTCGCCCCTTTTTCTTCCACCTTCGCCCCCTTGTGGTACCTTCGCCCCTTTTTCTTCCAGGTTCGACCCCTGGATTCCACCTTCGCCCGTTCGACTGGCCGAAGGTGTTCCAGGTTCGACCCTGTTGTGTTGTTTACTCAAAAACGCATCCAAAAACATCCGAAAACATCACGAAACATCATGGGTTACAGCAGTCAAGCATCATTAACATATTCCTACGAAACCCTACCAATTTTTACCCCAAAATTTATCCGTTTTACAAGTTTCCTAAAATAGCAAATTATGGAGATGTCACATCATCATGCATGCAAATATTACCCAATTAGGAAACTTTCTGAAATCGATTAATAATCAGTTTATCATACTCGGATTATCATGAACAAGAAACCCCTATCATAACCTTATCATAATCATCCCAAAAACAACCCTAAATCTAACTAAAAACTCCTTTAATCATCAAAACACCATCAACAATCAAAGGTAACACGTTTCAATCATAACCCATCATTAATAACAGCCCTAGGTTGTTGTTATCTCATCTATATAACAAATAATCATCAAACAATGCTTAATACCACATAAACACATGTTAAATTGTATGAAAACTCATTGTTTATGAATAGGTTTTATTTAGAAAGATATTAGGAAGGTTTTTACCCATAAAACATGTTGATATCAGATCTGGACCCTTGGGGTTTAGATTAAAACAAGTCAAAATTGTTTAAAAAGGATTTGTAATGAAGAACACACCTTAGATTTTCACTTGTAATGATTTAGAGAGTTAGGTTATGAAAAACAAGCTCAAAAACTCCTTCCCCAATGATAATAGCTGATAGAGAGTGTTTGGAGGCGTTTAGGGTTTGTGAAATGGTGAAAAATGGCTAAGGATGGTATTTATACTGTCTGCACGTTCGCCCAGTTGAAGTGGTCGAATGTGGAATTTTTCCACGTTCGCCCCTTTTTAGTGGTCGAATGTGGAACTTTTCCACATTCGCCCACTTTGTTTCCACGTTCGCCCCTTTTTAGTGGTCGAATGTGGAACTTTTCCACATTCGCCCACTTTGTTTCCACGTTCAGGTCATCAGCACATTTTTAACACATGTTAACAGCACTTTTAACACATGTTAACCTTTTTCCAGTTTGTCGTGTTTAACGCATTCTAACACATCTTAACACATAAGCATGCATCCATAGTCTATACTTAGTATGTTTAGGCACGTATAATCATTCGTACATCATTTAAGCAAGTATAAGCATACAATCCACCACACGACCCATAATCTACACATATACTAAATTAATTCATGTAATGTTACCAACAACGGGACCCGGTACTAATGTATTCTCAAAACGACTCCCAATGATCCTCCAGATCATTGGACCCTGGACGATCCTAATCTGACCCGACTCAACTAACCCAGTTAAGTTTGCTTATAAACGTTTCTCGCTAAGGTAGACTTACTAGATTTTTAAAAAGTTAGTTACCGAAAGTTGCCGGGTGTCACATCATCCCCCTGTTGAAAGAATTTTCGTCCCGAAAATTTCCCAAAGTCGAGGAGGAAAAATAAATAAGAAGAAAAATTTTTCCGGGTCGTCACATCATCCCCCTGTTGAAAGGAATCTCGTCCCGAGATTCTTTCGGCTTCAACAGTAATGTGTGTCGACCTATGTGCCCAAGTAACGTCTCCCCAAAATACGACAAGTGAAGGTCATGAATCAAACGTGACAGTAACAACCGGGAAACCACTTTCCCCAATGTGAGTATGAGACAAAAGACCCCCGATGAAAGCCTACTGGAGCCTACTATGATCGGTATAACTAATCCACTGGTACCGTCCAAGTAGCATCCCCAAAGGACCCTCATCAACCCAAAGAATGAGAAACAGCGACCAAACCACAAAGAAAACACCCGAACACGAACGCACAACAATGCGGATAAAAGTATGACCAAAGCGTAACAAGAGATAAGAGGGAATACGTACGGGTAACAGTGTCTGGGTCCACCTGGTTCTCCCTAGCACCAATCACATAAACATGACCACGCCGGCCACCGCCTTCATTGTCCCCGTCCTTCCCTGTAGTCCCTGTGCCCCCTTGAGTCAACTTGGGACAGTTTCGCTTGAAGTGTCCCGCTTCCCCACAATGATAGCATCCCTGATTCCCCTGAGGAGCAGGGGTGGTAATAGCAGTAGTCTGAGTCGTCCTGGAAAGGTTGACCCTGCAATCCTTGGCTTGATGCCCCGGCTTCTGACAACGCTCACATCGAATACTCTCACAAGCACCATAGTGATGAAACCCACAACGTGCACACTTAGGGCTTTTCCCAGCATAGCCCCCCTGTTTCTGGTCCGATGCAGACCCCGAAGCTTCAGTCTTCTTCGCTGCCGGTTGTCGCTGAGTCCCCGATGAACCCTTATCCACGTTATCCCACTTCCTCTTGTTCTCAGTCGGCGCCTTCGCAGCAGAGCCTCTAGGAGGCAAGACACCCTCAGCAATCTTCAAGTTGGTCATCTTGGTAGCCGACCGCACAGCCTCTAACATGGTAGTAGGATCCCTAGCAGACACCAGTCCCGCAATCTCTGGCACCAAACCCGCAAGATACTGCTCTATCCTCCTATACTCTGGTGTAGACAAACCTGGACACATCACAGCTAGCTCGTTGTGCCTGATCGTGTACTCCTCCACCTCAGAACCAATCATCTTAAGATTCCCATATTCCTGTTCCAACCTCTTAATCTCCTCACGTGGGCAATACTCCTCCTTCAACCTACGCACAAAATCCGCCCAAAGCATGGCGTTGGCCTCCCCAAGACCAAGTGTCTGTGTGACGCAGTTCCACCACGTCAAGGCGGCTCCTACAAAAGTCCCCGAAGCAAACTTCACCCAATCCGCCGCTGGAGTCTCACATAAAGCAAATACCGACTCCGTCTTCTCCAACCACCTGAGTAACTCCACAGCTCCCTCCGTACCCTGGAAGCTGAGAGGCTGACAATCTTTAAACCGCTTATAGGCAACACCTGCCTGAACTGGAGGAGCAGCAGCACCCATGAAAGTCTGCTGGGCTGCCTGAAAAGCAGCTAGTGCAACGCCCAACTGTTGCTGCATCATCTCATTGAGCTCATCATACGTCATAGTAATGTTACCACCACCTCTACCCCCACCACGGCGTCCACCTCCGCCACCACGGCGTCCACCTGTACGTCCACCAGCGCGACCAGACATGTTCTGCCAGAACATGAGACGAGACACTCAGTACCACAAACAAACCAAGCTACGAGTGACCAAACGAACTCAGAATGCGGTTCCAGCATGACCATTAGTCCGAACACAAAGTCCACCAAGATTTTCATGCATTTCGATTTATGATTTCGTGTGCACCCGAAATAACAAATCGCTCTACATGGTCCCCTAGGCGTGCTCTGAGCTAGAACTTCAAGTCACCCGATACCCACATCCCAAAATGATATAACCAACTTAAAAGATCAATAAAGAAATCCCCTCGGCTGTAACCCCGAGAAGAAAATAAAGCGAGGCTAGGAATAACCAAGGATAAGGTAGGTAATGTGACACTGTGTAGTAAGGAGACCGACACCCCGACAAGGTTAGTATGTTTACCCAAAAGACATGACTCAAATGTATGTGACCGTCTAGTGTGTGTGACTCGGCTATAGTCTAGACTCTACATGCAGTCCTAGTTCACTATAACCATTGGCTCTGATACCAATCTGTCACACCCTCAAATTTCCACCTGCGGAGTTCTACCGCGAGGCGTGTGACATACCAGGATCCAAGTCAACGGTCACAATAAACGGCGTCTAAATGTAAAAACATACGTAAACAAAACCATGCATAAGTTTAAAACCAACATTTAATAGTGCGGAAGCATTTTAAAGTTTACAAAAGTCATGCATAAATAAACATAAGTTCAAAAGTTCATAATCCCAAAACGTGCAGATGAAACCCTAGACACGAGACGACTCCAGTGCGACCACGTGCGCCTATCCATATGCTGCTACCTTAGCGACCTGAGAAAACATGCTAAAAGAGTCAACATATAATGCTGGTGAGTTCACAGGTTTTAATTAAACGTTTACAGTGATCCTTCAAAAATGTTACCATCACAATTACTACTATGCTTTATGAGAACGCCAACTACCGGCGCAGAATGAGAACGCCAACCTGGGCGCAGAATGAGATACTCATACGGGTGAAACCATTACTGACTAAGCCGTGTGTTACCCTTAGTTCCTATGGGCTACCGTCATCGCCGGTAGACCTTGTTTTGTTAGAGACAATATGCACCCGCACGGTCCGACCGTCGAGTGGGGTTTGTCAGTTCCCAATAGCGCTATCCATATTTCCCCGCCATATACCCATGTTAGTGGTTTCAAGGGATTTTCGATGAACCGTATAGTAAGATAAGTAAGCCATAGTATAACGTGATAACAAGTCATAAGTCATAAGAGTTTAACAAGTCATAAGTCATAAAAGAGTTTGTAAGCATGTTTCTCACCCCGAAAGTAAAAACTCTAAAATGTGGGGCCGTGAACTCACCTTAGATAACGTTCCTCGAATATGTGTAAAGATGTTTTGCCCGTGACAATCCCTCTACCGAAGATCTATCAAAATGTTCACATAAGTATTCCGACTAATAACCATAAGGTTATCTAGTCCCCGATTGTCCAGATCATAACCAAGTATGTTTTAAAACGTGTTTAAATGTTTAACCGACACACTAGACCGACCCGACATCCCGTTGGTGACCCATTACCCTAATTAATCAAGTACACATAGGTTACATGCAAGGTTCAAGCATAAAACACTTAGTTTGTATCAAAAATCTCATTTTTGTTATCACAGGGTCGAATGTAGTTGTAAGTGGTCGAAGGTGACTTGAACTGGTCGAATGTGGGTTCGAACTTCCACCTTCGCCCCTTTTTCTTCCACCTTCGCCCCCTTGTGGTACCTTCGCCCCTTTTTCTTCCAGGTTCGACCCCTGGATTCCACCTTCGCCCGTTCGACTGGCCGAAGGTGTTCCAGGTTCGACCCTGTTGTGTTGTTTACTCAAAAACGCATCCAAAAACATCCGAAAACATCACGAAACATCATGGGTTACAGCAGTCAAGCATCATTAACATATTCCTACGAAACCCTACCAATTTTTACCCCAAAATTTATCCGTTTTACAAGTTTCCTAAAATAGCAAATTATGGAGATGTCACATCATCATGCATGCAAATATTACCCAATTAGGAAACTTTCTGAAATCGATTAATAATCAGTTTATCATACTCGGATTATCATGAACAAGAAACCCCTATCATAACCTTATCATAATCATCCCAAAAACAACCCTAAATCTAACTAAAAACTCCTTTAATCATCAAAACACCATCAACAATCAAAGGTAACACGTTTCAATCATAACCCATCATTAATAACAGCCCTAGGTTGTTGTTATCTCATCTATATAACAAATAATCATCAAACAATGCTTAATACCACATAAACACATGTTAAATTGTATGAAAACTCATTGTTTATGAATAGGTTTTATTTAGAAAGATATTAGGAAGGTTTTTACCCATAAAACATGTTGATATCAGATCTGGACCCTTGGGGTTTAGATTAAAACAAGTCAAAATTGTTTAAAAAGGATTTGTAATGAAGAACACACCTTAGATTTTCACTTGTAATGATTTAGAGAGTTAGGTTATGAAAAACAAGCTCAAAAACTCCTTCCCCAATGATAATAGCTGATAGAGAGTGTTTGGAGGCGTTTAGGGTTTGTGAAATGGTGAAAAATGGCTAAGGATGGTATTTATACTGTCTGCACGTTCGCCCAGTTGAAGTGGTCGAATGTGGAATTTTTCCACGTTCGCCCCTTTTTAGTGGTCGAATGTGGAACTTTTCCACATTCGCCCACTTTGTTTCCACGTTCGCCCCTTTTTAGTGGTCGAATGTGGAACTTTTCCACATTCGCCCACTTTGTTTCCACGTTCAGGTCATCAGCACATTTTTAACACATGTTAACAGCACTTTTAACACATGTTAACCTTTTTCCAGTTTGTCGTGTTTAACGCATTCTAACACATCTTAACACATAAGCATGCATCCATAGTCTATACTTAGTATGTTTAGGCACGTATAATCATTCGTACATCATTTAAGCAAGTATAAGCATACAATCCACCACACGACCCATAATCTACACATATACTAAATTAATTCATGTAATGTTACCAACAACGGGACCCGGTACTAATGTATTCTCAAAACGACTCCCAATGATCCTCCAGATCATTGGACCCTGGACGATCCTAATCTGACCCGACTCAACTAACCCAGTTAAGTTTGCTTATAAACGTTTCTCGCTAAGGTAGACTTACTAGATTTTTAAAAAGTTAGTTACCGAAAGTTGCCGGGTGTCACAGTATTAGCAGATTTTCTTATGACGGCTCGTTCGACTTCTGACACATACCAAAAAAATTCCCATTTTGACTTGTTACCAAATCCACCCAACTGGTTTTGACAATAATATGTTCGGAGCCGCTAATTATGGTTTTGAAAAGCGAGAAACAAAATTGGATGGGTTGCTCTACCGTACCACCCAAAATTGTTTGGCTTGGTGCCTTAATGGTTTGCTCAAGTTTGTTTTCTTTCACAACTAATATGGTGGTCTATGTAAACCCACCTTATGTAACCCTAATGAGACATCTAAGGTCTGCTGTTGTTTTAATTGCAGCTGGTGTAACTACTTCAGTACAGTTGTACTTTTTTTTTTTTTCATTTTATAGATTTCTACTTATATGTTATGTTTCATTATGTGTAGGTGGCATCAATTAATTTTGCTTAAGAATAGTGACTTTGTACCACACTTCATAAAGATTGACACAATGTTCGAAACGTTAGGCACTTGCTATTGGCTTTGGAAGAAACACGTGTAGATAATTTTTGTATATAGATTATGCACTCGGATTATGATGATACATCATTCGAGGTATCATCAACCAACACTAACAGATTTCTAACAGTCGAGATTTATTTATTTTTTATGATTTCAAATTTGTAGGCAAATAAGTGTGTATGATCTCATTTCTTTGTGAATTAAAATATTGTTTATCATTTGATTGTGTGGTAAATTGATTCAGGATCCCATTTTAAAAGTTTGCCCGGGGCATAACAAAGCTTGAGCCAACTCTACAGTCTACACACACCACAAAGCCCAACAACTATAAGGTTACAAAACAGATGCACCCGCAGCAACGTGCGGGCATTTCCACTAGTATATAACAAAGTAGTAAATACCAATTTAATGGCCACCATGATTGTGGGAGTTAGCATGATATTGGGGAATCTCATTGCTATTACTCAAACAAGCATGAAACGTATGCTTGCATATTCGTCCATAGGGAAAATCGGATATGTAATTATTGGAATAATTGTTGGAGACTCAAATGATGGATATGCAAGCATGATAACTTATATGCTGTTCTATATCTCCATGAATCTAGGAACTTTTGCTTGCATTGTCTTATTTGGTCTACGTACCGGAACTGAGAACATTCGAGATTATGCAGGATTATACACGAAAGATCCTTTTTTGGCTCTCTCTTTAGCCCTATGTCTCTTATCCCTAGGAGGTCTTCCTCCTTGTAAAGAGAAATTGAAATCGATACGGTGAATAACTTGATGCATTTTAATCAAATTTTCTATTTAAATCATTCAATTAAATCCTCTCATTTCTAATTAACTAAATTCAATAATTCAATTTAATATATAATAACTACTAATGTGTAATAAACGACAACACTTCAATTCCAAAGAATTAATATATATTAATAGCATATATGAACTAACAATTCAAATTTCAATACACATACATTTCGTAATACAACATAGAGTTTATGTGGACATTTATATTTTTATCAAATGTGAATATTGGTGCTATAAAACACACATATATTATTTATTTTATTAAAATATAGGGTGTTACAACACTACCCCAAACGTTACGAAAAAAATATGGTTTAGGTGATTTTCAACTATGGATTATTGTCACTTTAGATCCCCAAAGTTATAATTAACTTACTAGAAAATTTGCGAATGTTACTGTCTCCACTACTTTAGAAAATTCCGTCCCGAAATTCCTTTCAAGTGGAGGTTTATATGAAACAAAAGGTGTTGTAAAAAGGCAAGTAGGTTTTAAGAAATGCATCAGTCATGATTTGACAAAATTTAAAGTAGTTGTCAAATATCTAAAGTAAAAGTATCAAAATATTTGACGTTTGACCCGAGGTTAGTAAGTTGAGAGTCTACAATGAGAAAATGTTTGGGAAAGTATGTAACTGGTGAGGGCAGGGCGCTGATATAGCAGTCTCCCCTACTTTAGAAAGATTTCTGACCAAACTTTATTAACGACATGCAACGAGATTTCGAATAACAGAATGTGTAAGGGTATACAAGATTTGGTCTTTTTGTGTGGGTGGTCAAAAGAAAGATTCCTCGAAGAGGAATTGAAGCTTGTGTAAAAACGTTCTTGTAAAAAATGATAGCCGTTGGTCAACGACCTATAAAGAGGTCGGACCCAACGCTATTAAATAGCCCAATATACAATAAAAAATAATGAGGTAGGTTCTTGGTCAGACTCCTAGTCCACTCCCGCAGTATCATTAATGCTTATATATAGGGTGTACCACAACTAACCCACCACACTACCGATATCTTGGATTCGTACCGATTGTCCACCAATAGCCTAAGTAGAATCACACACCACCCCCCATGTACATGTAAACCCATGATTGTGTTCCGAACCGTAATCACCGATTTACCTTACACTAGGGTGTTTTTCTTTTCCATAACATTAACATAAATGATACAAGAAACAAATGCGTGCAACCAAAATACGTTAAGTAATAGATATTGCAATGAAATAATATTCAAGCATGCCATGGTTAGAGGTCCTTGCCTTTCGGGTTCACCCTTTAACCGTAATGAGAATAATGTGTACGTATAAGACATGGTTAGAGGTCCTTCACCTTTCGGGTTCACCCTTAACCGGTAAATTTCTGTTTACATCGTTGGGCTCTAAACACCCATATTGATAAACTCTGAGGATAACATCGTTCCCCTCGAGTTAGAGGAACACTCTGATTTGAGTTGTGCGTGGGCACTGGCTTAGATCTCATACGAGTTATCAGTTAGTATATTTATTGACCATGGTGTTGAACAAAATAATGAGAAAGTATAACAGGGTCTTGCTCAAAACAGGAAAAGTATGCATACAAAATATGTGGTCATGTAAGTATATAAGTATAGCATAAAATTTCGATTGAAAGAATAATATAACATAAATTGAGTAAATCGCGATTACGCAAAATAAGAGTAAATGAGTTGAACCAAAGTTCAAAATCAGTGATGTAAGAATAACTGCTAATAAATAGTGCGAGAGCAACCACAATTAACGTGTAAGAATAACCGCCAATAAAAGGATAATGCGAGAATAACCATAAATAAGATAATGCGCGAACATAACTATAAATAAAATGGTTTAAGAAAAACTAATTAAATTTTCTGCAAATGAGGGTGTGTAGAACAAGCGTATAGCCTACTGCATGCAGGTTTTAAATTTAGTAGTTTTGCATATATGCTCTAAATGACAACAGTCATCTAACCACATCTCGATGGAGCTATATCCAGCTATTTTGTTAAACCAAAAGTTTTGTTATTGAGAGTACAAGTGTACAAAGATAAATTTTCGTTTATACAACGCAGATTACCCGAACTTTGCGATATAGTTAAAAGAATAATAGTAATGCAACATGAAAATAACTTTTTAAGGATCGAAGAATGTTTTTAGAATCAAAACAAGTTCGCATAAAAGGACTTCGTAGGTACACATATTCATGTGTTTACGAGAAGTCGAGTTGAAAATCGTTATAAGGCATACTATTAGTCGCAAATTTCCTCATTTTCTTTTTCCCGAAAACATGCATTGAATTTGTTATATGAAAATAAAATGGTTTACACATGACTTGTAAATATGCAAAACTAGTTATAAAACGCAATAGGAAACAATTTCATGAAGTATAAATCAAAGGTGCTTTCAAAAGACCACTATTTTAAAAAAATATGATATGAATAAGAATAACCAACTTATATGATACGAATAGATTTCCAAATATTTAAAAATTCATGGCTTCGAAATAACGTGAATGGGAAAAGCTTAAAAATATAACATTTCTGAAAATAGACTTTAAGTTTTCAAAGGATGATCGAGTCACAGCAAAGGAAATGCTAAGGGTTGTGAATAACGTTTAGGGTTCATGCTTCAACTATCAGCTGGTAACCTAGCTTCAAAACCTAAATCAACATTGAAAGTTCACGACGCACAAATTTCTCATGATGCGTTGATTGAGTAAATCGGTTCGGTATTTCTGATAATATGGTGGCTTTAAATCCCACTTTGAACTACGGTCTTGTGGAGTAAAGCCCCATAACTAGAGGTGTTCAAATCGGTTTTTTTGCCAGAACCGGTTTCGGTCCCGAACCGGTTCGGTACAGTACCGGTTCTTAGCCGTACCGGTTTCGGTTCCAAACCGGTTCGGTTTTGGGCCGGTTTCGGTTCGGTTTCGGAGACCGGTTTCGGTTCGGTTTCGGTTTCGGTTTGTTTCGGTTTCGGTTCTTAATCGGTTCTTTCGCGCACATTTTTTTTAAAAGGCGAGACATAATTTTTTTTTTTTACATAAAGTTCAACTTTTATTGATTTTATAATTATTTTAAGGTGTATGGGTATATATTTGTATGTGTGGAAGCTTTTTTGTATAATTTTATTATATATAATTTTTTTAAACATAAAATTCAGTTTTTTTTATTAAAAAATACCGGTTTTTCGTACCGGTTCCAAACCGGTTTTTGGGAACCGGTTCCCAAACCGGTTTGAGTTAAAACCGGTTCGGTTCGGTTTTTCTAGTGGGGATGGGGAACCGATCCTAGAACCGCCGGTTCTTGTAGAAACCGGACTGGTTCGTGTAGGAACCGGTTTTTGGACGAACCGGTTCGATTCGGTTCGTGCGGTTCCGGTTCCCAAACCGGTTTTTTTGAACACCTCTACCCATAACAATTAAAAAAAGTTACATAACTAAAAACGGATTAATTTAACTGCTTAAGGGTTCTCAAAATTCTCCAAGCCGAAACGTGATGAAAATGAGTGTTGTGAAGATGTATGAACTTGTCACGGGCTGCATCAGTCGCTTCATCCTCAATCACGTGCTTGAGGAGATACACCCAACCCATAGCCAAAACGATGTCCTCTTCGGTCCAACTTCTTGCTATTTGAAAATTGATGAAAAAAATATTGAGAGTAAAGAATATAGAGTGACTTGTGTGATTTTTGGAATGAGTTATGGTTTAAATGAGTATTTATAAGGTTTTAAAGTAAAAACAAACGTCCCACAAATTGTATCGTTGGCGCCAGTACTTGGTGAAGTCAGCGCCCAGGAAACAGTGTATGGGGGCGCTATGGAGGTAATGTGGCATAGGGTGTTGTTTAACACCGTGGAGCGTATCTAAGGACTAAGGTGTTAGAACCACCTTATATTAAAACAAAAATGTTGGGTTTTTCTTGAAATTAAGTGAGGCAAAAAAAAAAAAAATGAAAAAAGAAAAAACAAAGAAAGGATTTTTGAAGTTCTTGATTTATTAGAAGAAATACGACTGTACAATATTTCAAGTAGGTCGGTATTGTTGTATGGAGTTTAAATTATTTATTTTATATGTTAAGTTGTGAATTAATAATGACCAGGCAAGTGTATGTCGGGGTCGGCCTATAGTCTTCTAAAAAAAACAAAAAGCTTTAGGTCTGTTAAATTTAAAAGTCCCGTCAACTTCAAAATACTATAAAAAAATTAGTTGAAAAGTTTAGGTTGGGAAGTCTCGTTTTATACATATTTATTTGACAACACCGTTCTTTCTTCAAAAGGGTGACAAAAGGAACATGTTTTAGGGGCGCATAACTCGTAAGTCCCCAGGTTGAAGCGAATTAGTGCGAGTTATGAAACAATCAAACGGGTTGGAATATGTATTTACATTGAAGTTAAGAACTTGATGGGTTGTTTGTTTTAGTTTTGAGTTAAATGCCAATTTAGTCCCTGAGTTTGTCAAAAATTGTCACTTTCATCAAAAAAAAAAATCGTCAATTTAGTCCCCGTGGTTTCATTTTTTTGTCATTTTAGTCCCTGTGGACTAAAAAGATTTGGATGAAAATGACAATTTTTGACAAACCTCAGGGACTAAAATGACAAAAAAATGAAACCACAGAGACTAAATTGACGAAAAAAAAAAGATTTGGATGAAAGTGATAAATTTTGACAAACCTCAGGGACTAAATTGACAATTAACTCTTTAGTTTTTAATGAACTCTTAATGAGACAGGTGTCTTAATCAGGCAGACATACTTCATTGAGGCTGTTTGTCTCGCAAGCAGATGTGTAAATCAGTCAGACATTTGCCTTTAAATTATGGGTAAACATTATATTGAGTTTGAATGATTCAGAACTCTTATTGGTTAAACATTTAATGGTTTAGACCTTTTATAGGTTCAACACTTACCTAGAGGTGAACAAATCGGTTTTTTTCAGGAACCGGTTCCGGTTTGGAACCGGTCCGCTACAGTGTCGGTTCCGTCCGGAACCGGTTTCGTGCGGTTTCGGTCCCGGTTCCGCCGGTTCCAACGACCGGTTTTTAAGACCGGTTTCGGTTCGGTTTCGGTTCCGGAATCGGTTCTTGCGCGCACAACTAAAAAAAAAATATAAGTCGATTAGAAAAAAAATAAACATAAAATTACGACTTTTATTATTATTTTTTATTTCGAAACAAGAAACATGGAAAACTACATGAAAAAAAAAAAAAACAATTTCAAACATTACAATAATATTATTTTTTATTAATCTTCGTCCGAACTACTCATGCGTTGTGTTGCCGCATCATATGCGAGTTCTTCCTCCGATAGGGGTTCAGTTAGTCCCTCTTTCACCTCCTCATTATGTATTCGTTCTTCAATTTCCGTTTGGTCTTCAAGTGATGTCAAATGTTGTACTCGATCCACCGCGTCCAAGTGATCTTTTAAACATATGCACATCTCCAACGACGTGGGACTTAGTTTTGTTCTCTGTATCGATAACACCCTGCCACTAACAGAAAAAGCCGATTCCGAAGCTACCGTAGAAGCTTGGACACTTAGTACATCACGGGCTATAGTGGAAAGGATAGGAAATTCGGATTGCTTTCCTTTCCACCAAGCCAATATATCAAAATTTTCAAATTCGCTTGGCGTCATTGCCGCGGTAAAATTCGAGGCTTTATACCTCCCAAACTCGCTATCTGGGGCTTCACCCCTTTGTCTTTTAGCCGTTTGGTTTTTCACAATATTAAACAAATTAATTTTAAGGTTACCTCGGGTCGAGCTACCCCGACTTCCTTCCCCGTCCATTGATCCTATGTTCGTTTGTGTAAATAAGTTGGGACCATATTTTTCTAAATATGTATCATACAATGCTTGAAAATCTTTATCGAAAGTTTTTCTCATGGTGTTTGCCCAATTTGGTTTTGTTACATAAAAACGTAAAGCCAAACTTATTTCATCTATTATAGTATGAACCCCCGTAACATTTAAGCACAGGTTTAAAACTAAGCCAGTCATGAAAACGTGTGGTATTTCTTCAAAATATTTTAGGAATTTTCAATCATTGGGGGTATCATTAGCTCAAACAATTCATTTTTTTCTTCAAAGTTATATATTGTTTGAAACATTAAATATAATTCTTGCATCGCTTTCAAACTAGTTGGATAATAAACCCCCGATAATTTTGTAGTTGCATTTTTAAAAACCTCAAGAAATTCCGTAAGTTGTTTTATACAATCCCAACCCTCATCGGGAAATGGTATAACTCGATTACGCCTAGCAAGCTTATTATGAAACCATTGTAAAGTATCTTTTTGTTTCAAAGCCCTTTCGAACATTGTAAATGTCGAATTCCACCTAGTCGGCACGTCCCAATTCGCGCCTAAAAAGGAACGGTTCGTATCCATACAATGCATTTTATATGTCGTTGTTTACCCGATTTAAAAATGTCATGTAACATTATTCTAAAAGCTTGTTTGAATGTTTCAACACGGGGAACTCCAAGACCATCTTGCACAACTAAGTTAATAATGTGTGCAACACACCGTGTATGAAAAAAAAATCCCCTCGCAAATCGGGTTATATTTTAATATTAATTTTTCCACGGCGACATTATTATTTGACGCGTTGTCGAACGACATTGAAAATATTTTGTTTTCTAAATTGAAAGTTTGTATTACATGGTCTAAAACATAAAATATGTTTTCGCCGGTGTGTGGATACTCGAAACATTCAAACGCAATCGTACGTTTCATCATTTGCCACGTCACGGGATCTATCCAATGAGCGGTGACACAAAGGTACGATTCCGGTAAACCGTGAGGAGCCAACCAAACATCGGTTGTTAAGCTCACACCGGTTTGTAAGTTTGTAAAAAATACAATTAAATCTTTTCTTGCTTGTTTCCATAATTTCATACAATGACGTTTTAAAGTAATACGACTTACGTGCTTGTAACGAGGTTGGAGCGTCTCACGAATCAAACTTGTCAATGCGGGATTGTCGAAGTGGTTGAACGGCAAACCTTGTTGAATCACAAACTTCGCCATTCGGTCTTGAACCTTGTTAAAGTCATAAAGAAAAATCCCACCTTGAGTATCAAGTTGCGTTAGACCACTCACCTCGACTGGATTATCTTTAACTAGCTTGCAATACTTGTCTTTATGTTTTCTCAAAGTTGAGTTTGCGTTTGGTTGGAGACTAGTACCACACGCTCTACAACGTGCCTTTTTTTCGCCATTCGACATAAGACACAAGTCGAAAAAACCATTTACGCCAAAAAGTTTGGCGTTTCGTGTCGTCTCGAGAATTTGAACAACGGTAGGCTCATTTGTGGAATCGGTTTGGGATGGGTTTGAAGATGAAGCCATGGAATGATGTAAAAGCAAAGCGAACACAAACTTAAGTGTATACGATAGTGGGTTTTGCGTTTTCGGGTAGTTTTTTATGCGTTTTTGGGTGTTGTGATGAACCTAAACATCCCAAACCTATTTATACAAAACTAGGGTGGCAAAATGGTGATTTTGGAGGTAAATAATGGCTAGATAACGGCTACTTTCGATTGCAACGGTCAAAATTTCGTTCTTTTTAACGGTAGGAACCGGTTTGGAACCGGTTCTGGGACCGGTTTTTGGCATCAGGTCCGGTTCTGGAACCGGTTCGGGCCCAAAATCTTTCTAAAACTTGGAACCGGTTATGGAACCGCCGGGTTTTTTATAAACTGGAACCGGTTCTACTGTTTTCCGGGCTAGAACCGGAACCGGTCCCGGTTCGGTTCTACGATCCTGGTTCCGGAACCGGTTTTTATGTTCACCTCTACACTTACCTATTTAAAAGCTGCCAAACAACTCTAAGATTGCTAAGGTTTTCAAAGAATTTTAGTGATGCTTAAATATTAGTATTTGAAAGTATAGGTCTGGACTTGAATAAAGAGGACATTAAATCAACATGATTACAAGCTTAAATAGTATTAACCTAATATGAATTGTGTGTACTCGGGGTTTGATTTATTTAACCCGATTTATTGGTTGTTAAAGAAAAATATGAATTGAACAACTTATGTTGTGCAAGTAAAAATAAATTGGCATAATACTTCAGAGATGGTCATTAGTTTAGTTTGAATGAGATTATAAATACTCAAATACGATTACCTAAACAAATTAAAAAAGTAAAAAAATAATTGAAACCATACGTTCTACACGGGAAAATTCGAAACGCTATAATTGTATATCGTTCAACCATGCTCCTTTAGTTCAATTTTTCGAGAAAAAAAGCTTATTTTTTAAATTTAGTTGTAAACTTATTATCCATTTAGTTTTTATCTAACATTATGACGTGTTAGGCCTGTAAACAAACCGAACGAACACGAATACAGGCGTATTCGTGTTTGTTCATTTAACTTTAACCGAACACGAACACATAATCGAACACATTTTTGTGTTCGTGTTCGTTCATTAAAAAATTTGTCGTGTTCGTGTTCGTTTATGTTCGTTCATTTAAAACCTAAATGCAATAGAATGGTTACTTCTAATCTATACCTGAGTGAAATAACTAGGACACCCTTGTGTTGTTTTGATTTTTTAGAAAAACTATAATTTTGCGAACATTATTTAACTTTTAATTATAAGGTAATTGACTATCTTAATCAGCAAACACGTTAGAATGATACCAAACTTTTATCATACAGTTAATAGAAAAAAATGTTTATAAATATATAGGTGTTGTTAGAATAAGCCACCTCCCATTTTACCTAATCAAATTACAATCATTGAGACCATATGTGCACGCAATAAGTTTCAAATTTAAAAAAAAAATATGTTAACGATAAAAAAAAACATTCAAGTTTTGTGTACATGATTTATGTAAAGAAATAAAATACATGCTTTAGATATTTTTATTTATCCTAGTTGCATCATGTTATTTAAATTTATGTAAAGAAATAAAATATATGGATAAGAATAAAATAGGTTTAAATAATTGTTAATATCATCCATGACTTAATGGTTTAGTGATATAATTTCTACCTTTATAAAAATCTTGTGGATTAAGTATAAAATAGAGTGTCAATGATGTTGTAGCCTAGTGGTTATAGCGGAGGTGGGAAGGTTTTCCCCATTGAGGTTCCTGCCCGTGGGTACTCGGTTCGATCCTCGCAGTGGGACGGGCGACCTACCTTAATGTGTTATGACCCTTTTGGAGAAACACGCTATGTGGCACTCGAACTCTGGATGGGGAAGGGGTTGCGCCTTAGCAGTTATAGGGTTTACCACTGAACTACGCCTTAAAAAAAAGCACAAAATGGAGTGAGATTTATGTGTAAAAAATGTTGGTAAAAAATAATAATAAATGACATTATGGTCTAATTTTAGATACTCTGGTTAGGATGTATAACCTACTGTGAAATGTGAAATGTTCAAAACCGATAAATTTGATTGGACAAATTTAACTACAACTAAACCAGCATTAAATTGTTGCATCAATCACACCGACACTACAAGGAAGTCGACCTTTAGCGGCCACGCCTGCTGCCGCTAAAGGTATACCTTTAGCGGCAGCAAGACCTTTAGCGGCTACGGCTGCCGCTAAAAGTCCTGCCATCTTTAGTCTGTCGCTATTGCTCCTGTTGCCGCTAAAGGTGTAGCCGCTAAAAGTAATTATCTACGTGGCATTATCTTTTAACTTTATTTTTTTTTCCACGTGGCATGCCACGTGGCAGATTTCTGTGCATCCTGGGTAAGACTTTTAGCGGCGACGCGTCGCCGCTAAAGGTCTTTTTTTTTTTTTTTTTTTTTTTTTTTTTTTTCTATTGGTTTACTCCGCACACGCATAACCAAACTAAATAATAACAAAAATAATAAACCAACATCTACATATATATAAAATAAACGTAACAAAGTTAAACGAACATTCGTCAAAACATATCAAACAAAATAAACTAACATACCAACCTAATATTTGAATCAAGTCTACACCATCAAAACTAAACAAACATACCAAAGTTGCCTAAAAGTCTTCGTCTTGCTCTTCGTCTTCGGCTTCATCGTCGTGATCGTGATCGCCACTATTACCACTTCCGCCTAGATTTCCAAGCCTTTGTTGGACCAATTGATTAGCCATTTGGAGCAATTGCGCTTGAAATTGAGGAGTCGCTATTATATCATTAATGTGCTCCTACAAAACATATATATACCAAATGGGTCAACTATCAACATTTAAACTACAAACACTAAACATAAAAAAAGAAATTAAAAAGAAAAAATAAAAAACAAATTAGAAAAACATCAAAAAAAAAAAAAGAAAAAAAAAAAGAACAAACTTACAGATCTGCGGAGGTGGAGGGGCGGAGGTGGAGGGGCGGAGGTGGAGGGGGCGGAGGTGGAGGGCTGCGGTGGTGGAGGGGCTGCGGTGGTGGAGGGGGGCGGAG
Source organism: Ambrosia trifida (assembly GCA_028751855.1). NCBI lineage: Eukaryota > Viridiplantae > Streptophyta > Magnoliopsida > Asterales > Asteraceae > Ambrosia > Ambrosia trifida. The sequence goes on from CM054122.1 coordinate 72,453,876, forward strand.
GTGGAGCTGCGCGCGGCGAGGGAGGGAGAAGAGAGAGTGAGGCGGAGAGGGCGGCGGCGGCGGAGAGGGCGGCGGCGGAGTGGGCGGCGACCGGAGAGGGAGAAGAGAGAGTTGGAGAGAGTGAGATTGAGAGAAATGAGAGGGAAGAAGAGAAATGGCGGTATATGGTGAAAATTGGGGGAGACCTTTAGCGGCTACGCGTGGCCGCTAATAATCAGTTTCTTTAGCCGTTGGATCAGATTATCAAGGGCCAGGATCAGATTAGACCTTTAGCGGCTACCCGCCTGGCCGTGGCCGCTAAAGGTGTAGCCGCTAAAGGTCAAATTTCTTGTAGTGCGACTAAACACACAAAACCACTCAACTTGGCTTGACAATTTAATCTCTTTCACACTAGATAAAAAAAATACAAAATTAGCAAGTTTTCATATGTAAAATACCTCTATATATATAGAGACATGAAACACTACAAAATCTCAGAAATTTACTTAGCTTCATAATTTTTTGTTAATTTGGCAAAACCACTTAACCACACTACTATTATGTTAAAACAAATTCCAATAGATTAATGCTAAACTTGGTTTAGTGGCCTAAAGTGGGGATGTAATTAAATGTCTTTAAAAAAATAATTGAAATTGAGCATATTATGGGGCCCATCCATTAGGTAATGCCACATGCATATACAACGAAATTGGGTGGGTGCCTTCTGGATTAAGCCAACCCACCAACTTAGACACATACCCATGACTTTAAGGCCAATTCACATCATACTTATAAACAAACCATCCCCTACCCAAATAACCACTAATTAGCACATCACTCTCTCTATTCTCACCCTCAACCAAAAATAATATTATCATTCCCTAGCCAAACTTTTTTTTTTTCATCAAAACCTCTCCGGTGGTGGCTGCCTCTCTCAAACATGACAATATCCTACCGAATTATGGTATTTATGATACTCGTTGTCGCCACGGTTAACGCGGTCAACGTGCGAAAGCTCGACGACACCACCACTAACCCCGTGGGATCGCCAAATGATGAGATTAAGTGTGGAGCATGTCCTTGTGGTACCACTTGCTATAGCAGCCCTCCACCACCTAAACCATCACCGCCACCGCCATCGCCACCACCGCCGCCAAAGAAGACTCCAACTCCCGGAGCTGACTGTCCCCCACCGCCATATCACGGCGGCGGTGGGGGCGGTGGAGGTGGCGGTGGACATGCACCGCCGGATTATATTTACATAACTGGTCCACCAGGAGATTTGTATCCGGTTGTTACGTCGGTCAACGCTGCTTCACGGTGGTCAACGGTGGCGCCGCCGGTTATGGTGGTGTCTGGAATATTAGTGGGTATGGCTGCTTTTTGGTGAATTTTATGTGATTGATTACAAAAGTTTGTGTAAAAAATGGTTTAAAGTGATTGGTCGGAATTAGAATCAGATACTATGGAGAAAAGTGCAATCTTTTTGTGATCAAAAGACACAAACGGTTGTAGCATTTTGTTCTTTTTTTTTTTAATTTCTGTTAAATCCATAAATAAACAATTGTCTTCTTTGTAGTTTTTTTTTTTGCTTTTTATATATAATCGAAGCCAATAATTATGTTCATAGTTGTTCTTCCATGAAGTTAATAGAGTTATTCATACATGCTAGTTGTTTAATTTAATTGTTTGTTAAATTATAGTTTGAGATTAAAAAAAAAAAAAACAGATTAGTTCATTAGTTAGTGTTATGTTATAATAAATCCAATAATTGAAGAAAGTTGACTACTAGAGTAAGGCATATTGGAAATGGAACACTTTGTGATGCATAATTTAAACATAGTTAATGTTGGCCGGATTGATAATTAATAGTTATTGTAATTTATATTTATAATAATAACAAAATAACAAAGTATTTATATTTTAATTGTGATGTGAAATATTATTAAGATTTATTTTAGAAAAAATAAAAAATAAAGTGAAAAATAGAAGGTTTTGGAAGATGTGAGTCATGCAGCAGATTGCGATCCACGTAAAGTAAACGGGTGTAGCACGTAATTCTACACTTTGAATTTACATCTTTGACCTTCTCATTTATCATAAATTTTTTTCAACTAATAATTTGTCAATAAATCAGCGAATTATGTACTTGTAGCCATATTATTTAAAGCCGGTTTTATAGGTGACTACAGGGGCGGATTTAGGTTGTGAAGAGTGGGTTCCCGGGAACCCACTCGGTTTGGAAATTTTAGTGTTAATATACATAGAAAATTTAGAAGGAACCCATAAATATAATACAAAAGGAACCCATAACTAAATATTGAAGTGTTCCAATGGTTGAGGGCGCCCATTTTAAACACAACATCCCCGGTTCAAATCCTGTGAACTGCATCCAACATGTATTTTTGCGTTCTATTTTTTTTTAATTTAAAACCCAGGGTTTCACTTAAACAAACATGCCTGAAGTCTTCACTTCCTTCTCCTCCTCAAAGACTCTTTTCTACCCCTAGCCGCCACCCCTGCCCTCACTAATTCGGACCGCCTACAGCCTCCACCTCCATGTATGATTCTTTCTATCATTTCCTTTGACCCATTTTTTATTTGTTGTCTTTGGTGTTTATAAATCTTATATGCTTGTAATTGTTGATTCAAAAGTTCATGAAAATAACCAATCTTGTATAAATAATATTAGTTGACAATTACACAGTATTGCTACGGTTGAAATAGGAGATCAGAAGTACACTCTACTTGGAATTCTGGGTGGCTGGTGGGTTTTTAAACTGCTCTTTCTAGATTTAGAAGCAGAACTCTACAAAGACTAGAAACAGTTGTAAGTAGTGAATTGTAGTTATATTTATCTACTAATGTCATCTTAATTAAGTTTCCTGATCATAAATTATTAGTTTTGACTTTTTGATTATTGGGATGCCACTGAAATAGTTGGATTGAAAATAGCTTATTATACGAACTTTTTATTTCTGTTCAAAACGAAAATTTTGTGTACCATAGTGTCTTTTATAAAGTTAGAATGAGAGTTTATGTGGATTCAATGGTCAAGGCTACTGAATGTGTAGGTCCTGTATAGCATCTCAAATTTCCTAGTTTAGGATTATTTACAATTATACTATATAATGCTATTATAAATTTATATGATAAAGGAATTAGTGAAGTTTAACCTTCTTTGCTGATTATAAGTTGAGAGGGACGGGGATTATAAATTTAACCCTAAATCGACCCGAACCCCTAAACCGACCCGAACCGTCAAATCGACCCGAACCGTCAAACCGACCCGAACCTATGTATCGACCTGGATTTTTTTATGTTTGGTCATATGAAATTAGAACATCTAATAAAAGGAACCCAGCGAAAAAAATTCCTGGATCCGCCACTGGGTGACTAAGTTTGATGTTGTAGTGTCTATTAAGTCCCTTTCGGTTTTGTGGTTTAAACATAGATCCAGGTTAAAAAATATTATATGGAAGAATTGGGTAGAGTCTCCTTTGTACATAATGTAATCGGGATTGTTTGTTGGAAGTTCTCGATTTGAGGACTGTTTGTTTTTTTTTTTTAATGAAAGTTAATATTCAAATAATAAAAAGTTTGAAGTTAAAATTGTTATTCATCGTTTAACTAATGTCCTTTCTAAAAGTTATTCAATAATACCTTCGAATATTACGTTTTTGATGTCACAAGATACTTGACGTTACCTTACGACGACATCTATTGGGGTCGTCATCAAAGTGGTTTACTAATGACGAATCAACTCACCAACAAAAAAAGACACATGGTCGTCTTGCTATTTACTTTATTGGTTTTTTTTTACGTTAAATCTTTTGTTTTATTTTAATTATGGTGTTATTGGTTCTCTCTTTTAAGTCAATTTGTTCACATATCTAAACGTCGCAATGTTGAGAAGAAGCTAACAAATGTTGAAACTTGAAAGTGAATAGATACTATAAATTCTAGAATAGTCTTAAGTATTTTATATGATTTTTAGTTTCTTTTACATTGTATATTTGATTGGTCAATAATGAGCAAAATTATAATTAATTCAAAAGTTACTAGAAATGATTTATTTTACAACATTTGAAAGAAAAAAAAACGATTTGGATTGTAGTAATTATATCTATAGATACTTTATGCATATAGTATAGGTTAAAAATTATGTAGAGTGAAAAGATATAAATGATTAATCGTCAGAGGTTTATTGTCAGAACGGTGAGTATAAAATCAATCTAGAATTCCACGACCCTTTGGCCCACTATCCTTGTTGTCTTAAAGTAATAACTTTTATGCAACTAATAATAGAGGGGAGAAAAGAACAATAAGACGCAAACAATAGACGGAGAAGTCTCCATTAATGAAATTGGAGGGAGCTAAAGTTGAGGCTATGTAAAGGTAGAGAGATCAATTTCGATCGGAATCATATTTTGCCCGACCACCGGTAATACCACTTGCCGTTAAAAAAAAGACGTAAACAATAATTTATGAATTTCATTTTGATTAAACAAAACATCTCATTATATTAAGCATATATTTAAATATATATATATATATATATATATATATATATATATAAACACTTTACTAACTTATTGTTAAATCGCCATTGGGGTTGGTGGTCTAGTGGTAAGGCAAAGTCTTTTAATACACTAAAAAGTGTGAGGTCTTGAGTTCAAGTCTCACAAGAAGCAAGAAATTCACCTTTAAAAGAAAAACTTATTGTTAAATCCATAAATAAAATTTCTTTTTCTTAATTTCTTCCTCTTGTTCTTCCATAAAATTCATAGGTTATTCATGTAATCATGTATGCTAGTTGTATGATTGTTCATTAAATTATATTTTAAGATTAAAGGGAAAAAAGGCTTAATATAAGAAGGGAAAAAAAATATTTAACTAAAGTTGAAAAAAAGTTGAAAGTTGGTATTATTTACCGTTAAATACAAAAATTGAAGTAGTTGACTACTAGCGCTCCCAATGCCGACGTTATTTAAACGTCTCAAAACTTGTCCTGTCGATTTATGTATGTCATGTGGTATTATTGGACCTTAATTTTGGTTGCTTTCACAATATAATATTGAATTATTCGTAATTATCATAACATATATATAGTGTGGATTTATATTATATTTTAAGTTTTCGTATCATGTATATTAAAGTTAAGTATGTAAAATTGTAAATAGTTGTTGTGGTTTGTCACACATGGTCAGTGGCTCTTGGTTCTCGATTCGGTGGGAGTCGAGCTTAATTTTTTTCGAACGGTAGTGGCCGGAAGATCAAATCGATAAGGGTCGGACTCAACCCATACTCAATTTGCCTACAAAATCGCAAAATTCCATTACTGTGCCAAATATCGGTGGTGACCAGGCCCCTCACCTCAGACCATAAAGAAGTTGTGCCCTTGCACATTGTCTTACTTCAATTTCCGTTAGTGTGATTCCGAATATTGTTACACAAATTTGCCATTTTTTTTTCTTTTAACTAAGATCAGTCTTATACCTCAAATCTGATACAATTCAGATCTTTAGATCTTTTTTTTTTTTTGATGATAAAATAATTCATTCCAGGACAAAGAAAATTACATTAAAAACATAACCATGTCCACCCGGAGCCGAGACACTACTGTGAATAACCCGCTGGACCCTGGTCAGGAAACGGGTAGCCTCCGGTGCCAATGAGCCAAAGGTATCAAAAGCCAAAGGTATAAAAACGTGTTGGTTCTCCTCGCAGGCTTTAGCATGTTTTTCTACCTTCTTTGCCTCTACTTTCCGGACTGCTTGCCCTGCAACAAAGCCACTGTCCCTCAACCCAACTAGGGGAGATACACCCGTCAAGTCAACACAAGCATGCTTCCCCCCGGCCCACCCAAAGACAAGGAGATCTGCTGGTCGTAGGGTGGATCTCCCTTCTGCTGGATCCGAGAGGAAGTTTACAGGGGCCTCCTTCTTGGCTGAGATCCCAGCCCGTCTTAAAATGTCCCACAGAATGTCTCGAACCCAATCATGCCGATATTTAAAACCGGGCAACTCCTTATAATGAACCGCGTGTTCCCCGTATTCATCCAGGCAGGCCTTACGGCACATCGGACAGATGTCATCCTCCTGGTACATTGGGATCATCAGACGATATTTAAGAATGGCCCTGTATTCAATAGCGGACATGCTTTGGCCTAAACCTTCGATCGGGATAACAGTTAGGAAATCTTGGGCGTGGGGGGTTTGCAGGCATTCAATAACTGCCCTCTGACGGGGGACAGACCAAAAACTTCACCCAGGTTCTGAGCGATTTTGCCATAAAGGGCATTCGCCAAAGTTTTCTGAGGCTTTGGGGGGGGGGGGGGGGCGGTGTCCTTGTTAGAAAAACCGCCAATATCAAAACCTGGGAGATACTCATTTAGCTTTTCGAGGGCCTGCACGTAGTCCAAGTCTGCGCCGAAAACCCCGCTATTTCGTAGGATGTGGTCTTGAAGGTTCCAGGACTGAGCTCGTGACGCCACAAACGCATACATGCCGACATCCTTCGCAGAGAGGAGCCCTAATCCTCCCACACGCATCAGCAAAGACGCCATCCGCCATTGTAGGTCACCAAAGAAAGGCCCCCCACATACCACTATGTCTTCAATGGCTTCCCGTAAACCCTTGTCAAAACATGATACTGCTTCATTCATCATGGAGGGTTGGCAGGTCCGTAACCCAAAAAGCAACTTAGCAACCCCCATACATGACCTGAGCAGGAGGAGTTCACTCTGGGGATCCCTAAGGCAGGGCAATAGTTGCATGAGTTCAACAGCGCGCGATGCCCTCCGCCTTGCCAATCCGCGGATAAAATAAGGGTCACGGCTAACAGCCCCTCCGAGGAGCTTCACCCCTTTTTCTGGCCTACCAATCCCGCTGGGAAAAAGACCCTCCTGAAGTTTCACCCATTACAAGAGGGCCAAAAAACCTCTGTTTTCTTAATATTAAGCTGAAGCCCCAAGGATGGCCCCTCTAGCCGGATAATGTCTAAGGCTTTAGCAACTTCGGTGGCCTCACCAATAATCGTCCCATCGTCCAGGTACCACGCATGAAATGGGAGTTTACAAATTTCTTGTAGCCGGAGAACCATAGGGTGTAAAGCAAGGGCGAAAAGGAGGGGACCTAAAGGGTCCCCCTGCTGAACCCCCGTGGTGGCCCCTATACAGTCATTACCAACATACAACCTAGCTGGCTGGGCATATAGGAACTGGACCCATGAATAGATAGACGGGCAACGTTGATGGACCTCTCGAAGAAGGGCAGTGCGGTCGATCATATTAAAGGCGTTCGAAAAATCTACCGTGAGCATAGCCAAGGACCCGTCCGCATGGAAGGAGCTTAAGAACCTGTTCGCGCTGTGAAGCACCGCCTCCACCCCATTGGGTGTTCCCACCCCAAATTGAAAGTCCCCAAGGTACTTAGCCATTTCCTTCCCAACCTTCCTCATAGCCACTTTAGAAACTAATCTGCGCCAAATGTCCCCTACGGCAATGGGCCGAATCCCGTTATCAGGTTTCAATAAAGGGGTGAGGGGGGCCGAAGAAATAAATTCAGCTAGAACCCTTGGGCACAAACCCCCTAGCCAAAGGTTGACGACTTCAGTAATAGCTGAGAGCAACCCCGTGGAAGTCACTGACCCTTCTCCAGTAAGAGCGTCTAGCAAATGTTGGGCCCTCAAACCGTCCCTCCCACAAGAAATCCCTTTAGGGAAAGACCGAAGACATCCAAGCACACAATCCATATCCACAATAAGGGCGGGCATGACGTCAGAGTTGGCGGGCAGGGACGGAGGAGGCATCACCGGATGTTTGTCAATAAGGGCGTTCATGGTAGATTCCCCAAAAGGAGCAACCCCACTGGAACACAACACCTTGACAGCAACTGTGAAGTGACCATCCCTAACTTTTCTTAGGTATTGTTTGACATTGGGGCTCTCTTCAGAAGACTTAATCCCCCTTACACCCTGGGTAAAGAAAACACCCTCCCCCGCACTATCAAAAAGGGAAGAAACCAAATCTGAAAACCCAGAACCGTCTTTTCACAAGGAAAGCGCTTGCAGGATGCTACTACATTGCAAGGATTTCCTATTCCCAGACCCCCGCTCCTGCCTAGTGGACGGTTTGACCACCCGCAGAGTACACCTCGGCAATAAAAGCAATTTGACCCAACTTTCTACAGACCCTGGAGAGGCCACCACCTTTCGTAAGGCACCTGTCAAAACTTGGGCAAACGCCAATCGACAGCTTGGCGGAATGCTTTTGACAGTTTGAATGGGCAGAGAGAAAACCTTTTCAAGGAGGGATAAGTCCCCGACAACCCCTCCTGAAGGACCTGGTTCCATATCAGTAGCCACACGCCAAGGTTTCTGAATCCCCACAATGAAATCTTCCACATCCCCTGTATTCATAGAAAAGGAGAAGACATCAATTTGCGATTTTTTCGAATAAAAATATAATGCATCCTTAGCCTAATACTTAACTTCATAAAAAATGTTGGATTAATAACTAAATTCTTATTGCAATTGCTAGTAAATAATCATAAAAGACATGTAAACACCAATTGTTATCCAATATATTTATATAATTTATTTAAAAAGAAAAAGATAAAGCCAAAATGGATGTGTTAGGAAGGAAGGTGTCTAGCATGCCGTAGATTGCGACACACGTCAAGTGAGCTGGTTATAAGCACGGAAATTCCACACTTTGATTTCCATATTTGACCTTCTCATTATCATCCCAAAGTTTTCAAACCATTTTCTGTGTTCATTTATATATCATTAAATATTTAATCAATCTATACATCTAATAAACTAAAGTCCATGAGGACACTTGGCATTCCCATGTTGCTCCTCAATTGTGTAGCCTATCATATTGTGCCAAGTGGCACAACAATAGAATTTATAAAAAAATTTATTTTTTTAAAAAGCAAAAATCATTTATTTCTTTTGTTCAAAATTGGTCAACAGTTTTATTGCATTTCCTAAATTACATTGATCCTCATTATTATCATTCCTAAAACACAATCAAACCCATTATACAAAACCGATTATTATTCATCAAACCCTAAATCAAACCATGAATTCGTCTCCTTCATCTCCTCTCTGGCGTCTCCTTCGTCACCTCTCCGGCGTCTCCTTCGTCACCTCTGTATTATTGTTCTTCTTCTCTGCTAGCCACAAACCCTAATCAAGGCGATAATCTCGATTCTGCAGTTCACATGGTATTCAGCGATCTTCTTCTCCGCGAGCCACAAACCCTAATCAAGGCGATCATCTCGATTCTGCAGTTCACATTGTAAGATCTATACGCGTCTTGATTTGATTTTGAAAACGACTTTACTTTTTGTTTCCTGGAGATGATTCTTGCTGTAAAAGGTGATTGTTGCTGTATAGTTGTGTTATCATATATGTCACAGTATAAGAAAATCAATCTATGGACAAATAAGTAGTGGTGGGTCAAACATAACGACATCTAACCCATTTCAATCCTCACTAAAGTTTTCACCTCTTACTCATGAGTACATCATTACAATTTATATAGGAGATCCAAGAATGAAATGAATGAAATTGAGTGTTGCAGTAGGTTTCTTCACGATAAAATATTTCTTTTATTTGTATTATAATTATAATACCTAAATACGAAATCCATTTTTCTAATATCTTTTGTTTATTTATTATATACATGGAGATCAATATAAATACGAAAATAATGGATAAACACGTTTTATATAAGAAATTGTGTGTATTATTTTTCATTATCTTAAATCTTGTGATTTGACTGTGTAATTTTTCAGAAATATGGGATGCACTTCGAGCCGCTACTGAAGCTGACGGATAAGACGTTTCGTTTTGATACTGCTATTAAGGAAGCACAAAGTGCCATTACTTTCCAATATAAGTTTTACAAATCTCTCCATAACATAAAGAAACTGTACGATTCTTTTTTATATAAATTTTGCCATACAAACTTAATATTTACTAGACAGATGTTGATTGTTTCTACTTTTATTGCCAACAGGTTATAGGGTTCGAATAATAAGAGAAAAGGAAGCAACGACACTATTATGCGCTGATAGGAGTAGCAAAGGAGTCAGCGTCGTGAATAATAAGAGAAAAGGAAGCAGTTGTTGAAAGAGCGGCTCGACGCAACGCTAAGCTGGAGGCTATGATTATTGATCTACACGGCAGTTTATCGACTATTATTTTGAAGTGGAACACGTCCGAGCAAAACTGGTAGTGGTAAGGCGATATGATTATTCATCCATATGGCAGTTTATCGACTATTATTTTGGTAAGGCGATTATGTATAGATTATTTTGTTGATTGTTGTGGTTCTGATCATGAATAGGTTTGTAAGCGTAGCTGTTTAATTTGTTGTTTTGATCAGTAAAACAACTCGGCTCAAAGTGAGTCTGCGCCTGTTGATAGTGGTAAATACAAGCAAACCACTTATGAGGTACAATGTTCTTAAACATGACTATTTTTAGGTGTGGCAACTTTGACCTGGTGGTGATGATGCCCGAAGACGTTCCAGAATTCACGGAAAAGGGAAAAGGAGAACGCAGGCACCTGAGGTCAGGTCAGGTATTATCTATTTACAGTTACTACTGTTTTGGGGATTTATGGATTTACATCTTTCATTGCTTTATTGCATTGATGTGTATAGTGGGTCATTCATGGTAGTTCATGCATTATTTGATTTGTAAGAATTTCTTATATCGGTGGCTTAAAATAGGTTTAGAATAGTTGGAATAGTTGGAGGTTAAACTTAACTCATTTCAGTTGCAGGGATGTTTGTTGAGTTTATTAAATGGGTTTTCTTTATATCTGATTTAATGACTTTTGAACCGTCTAAAGCATGGTCTCTTTCATTGTGGTTAACTGTTCTGCACCGAGGTCTTGATGGCGATGACCGCGTAAAAGTGGAGTTTGAAGACAACTAAGATTTTCTCAGTATATTTGAAAAGGTCCAGCCTTTTCCACAACCTATTATTACTGTATTTTTGTGTATTTTTATCTTTTAATTTTATGCTAATGGTCATATCTAAATTTCAAGTCTGACTTTTAATTTCTGGAAGGTATTCGCAGAAAATTCTTATGGAATGGATCATCTAACTCGAATAAAATCAAGTGGGTGGCGTGGGAGAAAATCCTTAAACCGAAAAGGTTTGGCGGTCTCGGGGTTGGTTGTATTGAAGATCTTAATTTAGCGCTACTTTCAAAATGGTGGTGGCGCTTTAAGAATTCGGAAAATCAATTGTGGCGAAAGGTCGCTTCTGCAATCCATTCGGGTAGCTCAAGGTACAGCTTTGTCTCATGCAAGAGAAGTATTCCAGACATTTGGAGGTCCATTGGCACGCTAAATTCTGAATTCAGTAAGAGAGGATTATCGCTTGAGTCGAAGTTTTCGTGTGTCGTCGGGAAGGGTAAATTGGTTGGTTTCTGGGATGAAATATGGTGTTGTGATAGCAGTCTTAAGGTAAAGTTCCCATCTCTATTCGAATTGTGCAGGAAAAAAAGAATTAAAGTTGCGGACTGTTGTAAGATTGTTAATGGGGAGGCGATTTGGGAAGTAATGTGGGAGAAAAATCTAGCTTCAGCTGCTGAAATACTTGAATGGGACTCGCTCAAGGTTATGTTAAGATCATTTAAGATTAATAATTTGGATGATATATGGAGGTGGACAACGACAAATGCGGCGAAAGACTTTTCGGTTAAGGCTGTGAGAGAATCATTGGGACTGATAAATGTAGATGGGATCCCTTCGAATAGCTTCAAGTGGAACAAGTTGACTTTGTTTGGGTCAAACGAATCCCATATACCAACAAATGTCTTTAAATGGTAAGTTGCAATTGCAAGGCATACGCTTAAAATAAGAGTGTAATAATAATGTCATTGTTGGTATTGATTTGTGTTGTATCGTTATTTTGCAGGGCGGGGAACATAGGTTGAAACAATAATTAGTAGTTTGAGCTTGTCAAAATCGACACCCGGGTCACAAGTGGAGATGGCAAGGTATCCAGAAAAGTCAGTGAAATCTTTTAGCCCGAAGATCCACTCACAGCTCATACAACAACCGCATTGAGCTGAATGCAGTTAATTTCTCTGGCCTTGCTTAGCTTCAGGTTCTGTATGTATACACTAGAAGAAAAAGAAAAAAAATTGTGGTGACGTTCTGACAAGCTAAGTGTATGTATAGAGCAAGGTCTTTATCCATGTGATTCATTAGTTGCTTGCTGTAGTGTAAAGTGTAATTCTGAACTTTATCCATATGATAATTTGTGCAATTTGATACTGAACTTTGTTTAATAAATGATCATTAGATGGTGAGGTTTATTACCAAAAAATAATTTTTTTTGGATTTACATAAGACCAACTCCAATGCATCCGAAATCCAGTCATCCAAGCCACGTTGGAGACGTCCGAAGTTATGTGCTACGTTGGAGCCGGCCGACCGATGACCTCCGAAGGTGAGGCGCCCTTAGTTGAGGGCTTGGTTTTTCTCGGTTATTGAGCCATTTTCTTTTGTTTTTAAATTATTTTTACTCAAACGATACATTTCAGTTCATGCTTGGGTGGTGTTAGAAAGCTTCATGGAGGTTTAATGGAGAAGATAAGCATATGAAGATGAAGGGTAAAAAAAGAGAGAATTTTTTTTGTTTTATTACTCACAGATGAGATGATAGGCAAAAGAAAAGAGAATTGAAGTCTTTTTTTGTTTTATTATTATTGGAAATGACGTGTTTTTCTATCTACCATTTATTTGCTCTTTATTTTGACTCCTTGAATTAAGGCCAAGTCTTTGTATTTTCCTAAAATATAATTTTCTTGGTTGTATATTTATTGGGAATAATAATACATAAAAACTTTGGAACCAATTTGTTCAATTATATATACATTAGTTTTAAAACTTTCATGAATAGTACTAACGGAGTTACTATTTAACTCCGTTAAGTTACTATTTAACTCAGTTAAATTGCTATTTAGCTTAACGGAGTTACAATTCAACTCTGTTAGGTTACTATTCAACTCCGTCAAGTTACTATTTACTCTACTTTTTTTTTTCCTAATTCTGTTTTTTTTTTCTCCGTTAATTCAACCTTAATTTATATAATCCAAGGTTTGATTGAATTATATATATATATGTTCTATATTTGTAAATATCTAAACTAAAAATAATTTAAAATGTAGTTATACGTAATTTATATTAGTTATTTACTTTATTAATTTTAATCATTTAAATATATTTTGATAATTTAAGTAATAGTTTTAAATAATAAAAGGTAATGATGTTGAAAATGTAAGGATGTTTGTATGGTTAGAGATGAAATTGAGGATTTTTAAAGATTTGTAAGGATTTTTGGGATTTATAAGGATATGACGTGGAAGCTGACTAGGCAGGTAAGGGCGCCTAAGGGCGGCCTTAGCATTAAAGATAGTCTAATATGTTGGTTGCTTACATCTGTTTTGCAACCTCTGTTCACCTTAACATCTGTTTTGACCAACAGAGTTGCTTGAACATCTGTCAAGAGTTAAAAGCAGGGTATGAGTGAAGTTAACTTATACTTGATGGTGATGGGAATGTCAAGACTAAAACAAAAAATGTGGTGTATAAGGAAATATTTAGTGATATTTGAATAAAATGTGTATTGTTTGCTTTTAAATTTGAATAAAACTAGATTTTTACCCGCCGCGCGTTGCGGCGGCGGGGAAAAGTATTCGTCAAGTTTTTTAAATCGAACATAAATATTCATGACGATCTCACAAATTGGGTCAAAAAGCCATCGGCATTGTATTACGAACTTTACAAACTGTAGTGTTTTCATGAAGCTAAGTACAATGACTGCATATAGACTATAACCTATGTGACACTTTAAAGCTACTAAGTACCGGATATTGATTAATTTCCTGTATGTAAGTAGTTGTCAAGCAGCTCCAACGACACCAGATTATAATAATGAAGTTCGCTTGAATTGAGGTACTGATACATGGGGGAGTCTTGATACATACCAACTGAAAGAAAAGAAATTTAATGTTAATATTTGACGTTAGAATGATAATGATGGCATTATACAAAAAAATAGATACTAAGTGATGCGGCGTATATCATTCAACTTTCTAAGGCAAAAAGTAGTAAATGAAATCCACGTCAGTGAGTTGTTCTTTGAAATAATACTAAAAGTTGGCTATTTCGCTTTGTTACAATAAGCTAGATACAACACAACATCCACGCTACTTTATATCAATTACACATACACGTCTAATAGCAAACTTCAAGCATAAATAAAATGATATTTATTGACATTGATAATAATAATAATAAGATAAGCTTAAATCTAATCCTCGACAGTCCTTACCAACATAAATAGTTTCATTTAGAGCTTCTGCAACACCTTGTCCATTATCGTAGCATCACTCGGTCTTATTGTGGCCACTGGTTTGAAAACCATGGTACCTGCATAGATATAAACTTTATTAGTTGATTGTAAGCTGAATAGCGAATCGTGTCAAATATCCACGTATAGGGCAGCTGATATAGTAATGGTTTACCATCTATTCCGTGGTCGTAGGGTGTTGGTGATACTTATCAATGTGTAGGGCAGCCGATATGTTTGCCGAATAGTGGGAAATATTAAACTGGAAACGTTATAGCATTTTTCAGACCAATGTATCAAATATGCGTGACCCGAATCAATAATCTCTACGCAGATAAAAGGAGCGTACACATATCTGACCTTTTGCAGTGAAGAAAGAACAGAAAGACACATTAATTGCTACAAAGAATTGAAGTTAAAATCTATATTCATCCGAAACCAAGAGGTTTGTGGCTCAGAACATGAAAACGCTATGGCTGCAAAGATGGGTTGCAGCGTTACAGGTGCATAGCTGCCATCCACATTCGTTGCCCCGCCATTTGCATCAATTATCCAAGAAAAATAGGAGTTCATCACAGCCTAGGAAACTTGAAAACAATAACCAAAGGTTAGACCATATAACATTTGCCAAAACCAGTTATCAGTTAACAACCGACATAAGCCATCAGCACCTACGTTCAAATCACATAAAAGAGGCTGCCAAATATCTAGGAAGTTGAATGATCAGACAATCAAAGCAAACCCTGAAAAAAAAATACTCTCAGTTTATCTTTGTGCATTCCAATTTACCATAGAATCAATCAATTAATACTTTCTTATAAAGCGAAAACATCAAACATAAACACTTACCTTGTGAAATTACCACCTTCATCACCTTAGGGTGCACTTGATCAAATCTAAGAATCACAACAAAATTCGCATAATTTTTTTTTACAAAAGTATCTATATTTGTACTAAGAGTTTAAGAAATGGTCAAACAAACATATAAAGCATTTTTTTTTTGTTATTTTAGTATTTCTTCTAATCCTTCCTCGTGATTTGATGTAAAGCTTTATTCCTAACCACGTAGTAATGGGAATAAAACCACATTTTTGGGAAATAAAATCAAAACAAAATAAAATAAAGTAAATAGAAAAAGGAACATGGTTGTTCATGGGAATAGAATACTATGTCCACTACTTGCCTAGACCAGATGACAATTATGAGACTATAGAAACATAGCTAGTTGAAAAAAAAAATAGTCGAATACATGACTGTGAGCACAAATGCTCACAAATGACCCGACCCAGTTGACCAAGTGAAAAACAGAAAACTACAATAGAAAAATAATCCAGTGAAATTAAAACCCTGAAACACCTAAATCAACTTTTTAACTCATCATCTAAATCATAATAAGAATAAGGCTCTAATACCATACAATCTATGATAATCACTTAGGCAATAAACAAACAAATATTAGATGAAATTGAAGGGGACAACATAATATTAGATGAATAAAAAATCTTCAGTTTCTTATAAATTAGTGAAGATAACAATTACCTCAACACCATTCTGTATTGCAATAAAGATTACATCAAAAATCCCCATTTTGATTACTGATTCCAACAACTATCCCACCATGGTAACTACCACCAGTGTTGGGCGACATAAATTTGAGGCGATGGAGGTCACAGGTTGCCTTTACTCCGACAACAACCATCTACTTCACCGCCACTCGTTGGTCAAGATAAACACCACCACGGGTTTCACCATCCTTGAATCATTAGGTCAAGGAGGTCCACGCGCCGGTAAGGCCGTGTCTCCACAACGCCCTCCCGCCATGCCCATAGTCATGACTCCTTTCACCTCCATCACTGTCAACCACGGCTGCCACAACTGCGACCATCCACCGCCTCCGAGCATCACATCTAAAGCCTCAGACCACCAAAACAACCAAAGAAGCTTCGGGCAAAAAAGAAACCCGCGAAACACGAAAGGAGTGTGACAGTGATGACGGCGTAGTGGTGTAACGAAGGAGATGGTGGTCGCGTGGTGGTGTGACGGTGACTGTGACGGGGAGGTAGGTAGAGAGAAGGAGGGAGAGAAGCTTCGGGAAGAATGAAGAAAACAGAAGTGGTTGGTGGCTTTTAAACCAAGACTACATACCAAAGTACAACCCATACATTCATATGTGCAACCCTCAAATGCAAGTAACACCCTTAAAGCCAAGAGTACAACTTACCATTGCACAAAAGCTTTAGTTTTTAGAAGTATATAAATATTTATACTATATTTTTTTTTAAATTTTAATAAAATTTTTCTACTGTATTTTTCTTATACATTATACTACTCCAAATAATCGTACGTTGGTGAACTGCGTGTCAACGCGGGCAAATATCTAGTACATATAATATTTAGGAGCAATTTTGGACACTTGGCAATCATTTACCCCCCTAGCAATTAATTCTCCTCCATTGGTGATCCTACATGGCACATTGTGAGAATTAATAAAATTTTCTTTTTTTTAAATCAAAAATCCCGAAATAATTAATTAATATGTTGACTTTTGGAGGAGACAATTCTCATTTATCACAATTATTAACTTTCCTAATTTTAAAAGAATTCTTCCCTTATACTCTTCCTTTACAAAGCTTTCCTCCCTTACAAAATTTAGATGATTAAATAATCAGATGGAACATAACCTGTATCTCAAATTCGTGTCATCATCCTCTCCATTTCCACAAATCCTAATCAGGCGATCGTTCGAATCAACCATTCTTTTACCGTGTTCTTCAGCTTCAATCCAAGGTTTTATCTCTTCCATTCTTTATTAATCAAATCGTTCTTCATGTCAATGTTTTCTCTTTATTTTTTTCGTGTTTTTTCCAGATTTCTTTGTCAATTAAGGTATGTTGTCTCTGTTTTGACTGATTTCAATTATTTATATACTTGATTTTGTATTGATGTTCTTGGTTTTACTGATTGTTCTTGGTTTTTTGTTTATTATTGTTCAATCAAATTAATTGTTTTGATTTTGTATTGATGTTTTAGGGTTTATATTTTAGCTTTCGATTTAGGGGTTTTTAGGGTTCGACTGATAAGATTAAGTTTTGATTGATTGTTCTTTATTTTTTGATGGATTATTATTAAGACTGATTAGGGTTAATGAGTGATTAGTGTTCGACTGATAAGACTAATGTTTATGTTTTAGGTTTCGAATTAGGGTTAATGTTTTAGGTTTCGGTTTAGGGTTAAATTGATGTTTAAAAAAACCTACGAATGGATTGTTATGATTTAGCCACATGGCACTTTGTGAGAATTAATAAAATTTTCTCTTTTTTTAAATCAATAATCATTCAATTACTTTTGGTCAAAATCATTTACTAATATTATTATTAACTTTCCTAAAACCTTGCTCAATCATAATTTATAAGAATTTTTGTTTTTTTTTAAATCAAAAATCATTAATTACTTTGGTCAAAATCGGTCAATAATATTAAATACGTATTTAAAAATAAAAATGAATAAAATGCTTCATCTTCTCTTTAAGGTTTGATTTATTAAGACTGATTAGTGGTTTAAGTGTTAGATTTCGAATTATGTTTAATGTTTAAGGTTACGATTTATGGTTAAATTGATGTTTTAAGAAAGCTACGAATGGATTATTATGCTTTTAGGTTTCAATTTAGGGGTTTATGATTTAGGTATCGATTTAGGGATTTTTTTTTTTTGTTCAATTGATGTTTTAAGGCTTATGTTTTTCAAAAAACAAGGTTTGTTCAGGCTTTCTAATGTGGTTAGAGTTGACGGTAATTAGGTGGTTTAGTTTATGACGTTATTTTGGTAGGATGAAAACTTTTGGTGGGTAACTTTTGACTAAAATGGTTTGTGGTTTGTACTGACCAACTTTTGCACGTTTACTACTCATGTGGTAATTCGTGAATTTTGGGGTTTTTTATGTTTAGAATCACTAATATTTTGGGTTATTCTTATTAGTTAAAAACACTATATTTTGCATATTATGTTATGGATATTAGTGGTATATATTAATGTTATTTTGTTGTTTAGGAACTAAGATAGTAAACATAGTTGATAAGGGTTTCTTTAAAAAAAAAAAAACTGTTTTTAAAACAATAATGTTATTTTTTTAGTAAATGGTTTGACCTTTCTTAAAAATTCATTGTAATCTCTTATTAATAACAGTTTTTGTAATTATGGAAATAATTTAATTTTTAACAATCAACCGTGATATTTAATATTATTGATAAAACATTAATTCTTATTTTCGGTTAGTAAATGGTTTGACTTTTTTAAAAAATCATATTAATTTCTTATTAATGTCAATGTTTGTAATTATGGAAATAATTTATGTTGTACACAACCATCTGTGATTTTTTAAAAAAATTTCCTTTTGAAAACAATAATTGTTTTTTTCGGTTAGTATATGGTTTGACTTTTTTTAAAAATTCATATTAATTTCTTATTAATGCCATTTTTTTAATTCTGGAATAATATTTTATGTTTTACAAACCATACTTAACAAACAATCAAAAGTAAATTTTTGGTAAATTGAAATCGTGCAATTTTAGCAAATAAAGAATCAAGGTTTGACTTTGTTTTTTAAAATTCAAA
Source organism: Ambrosia trifida (assembly GCA_028751855.1). Classification (NCBI taxonomy): domain Eukaryota; kingdom Viridiplantae; phylum Streptophyta; class Magnoliopsida; order Asterales; family Asteraceae; genus Ambrosia; species Ambrosia trifida. The sequence goes on from CM054122.1 coordinate 72,472,853, forward strand.
CACAATCTTTGAATGCAAAACAGATTCAGTTTTTTTTACTTCTAACAATTTATGAGTTTTTATTAACTGTAATATTTTAAATTTTTTTCAACAGAAAAAATAACAATTACTAAACCCAATCAAACAAATTTAACAAACAATTAAAATAAATTTGGTAGATTGCCATCTTTAAATTTTAGAAACAAACATTCAAATTTTAGAAATAAACAATCAACCTGTTTTTTGGTAAATTTAAAACATTGAAAGATTGAAATTAACCATTCAATAATTTTTTTAAACATTAATTTGTAGTTTTTTGGTTTATAAATTTAACATTTTAGTTAATTATTTTTTTTTGATACTTTTAGCAATGTTTGACTTCTTTAACCACCTTAATTGTTTGACACGGTTTGACTTTTTTTAGTCAATAGATACTAACAAACAATAAATTATATTTAAAAAATATACCTATAAAACTTAAAAATCTACGGATTATATATGTTTAAGTTTATTTTAGGTATATTGAAATTTTTACATTTTATACCTATACATTTTAAAAATCGTCTATAATTTAAATAAAAAAAATTCGAATTTTTAATTATTGCAACATTTTAATCTAAATTAATTATAGCAACATTTTAAGCTAAATTAATTTTGATTTCCATTTTATATTACTTGTGTTTTTTCATTTAACTTATGGTTTTTTTTTAAGGTAATGACAAAGGAACACTGTTATCTAATATATCTAACGGTAAACGAATTTCATATATTTTACATCTTTATTTATATGCTAATGGTATTATGCAAGTAATTTATTTTTCTTCACAGTTCTCTCGAATGAAGAAAAAAATAAGAATGCGGTCGAGTGTCGCAAATTTAGAAAATTACAACTAGATGCCAAGAGATGCAAGGTCAATAATCCTACAAATGATGGAATACAAAATGTACCACCAAGTGGAGTATTTAACTGCGACTCCATTGAATCTTCACACCGTTTCAATGTGTCTAAAGATGTGGTGTATAAAGAAATATTTAGTGATATTTGAATACAATGTGTATTGGTTTCTTTAAATCTTCATAAAATATTTATGCTACATTTTTTTATATGTTTTACCCCTCAAAATAATTGTACGTTGGTGAACCGCGTGTAACGCAGGCAAAGATCTAGTTTATAATAAATAAAAATACATTATATATGAAGATGAGCCTTGAAGCAACGCTAAGATTGTTGTTATGTGACCTTCAGGTCATTGGTTCTAGCCGTGAGAAACACCCTTCTATAGAAACTATAGAAACATCCATCCATAGTGGTAGAGTGCATGGGCGGACCTAAAGCAAGCCCAAGGGGTACGGGCGTCCACCCTGAAAAAAAAAATTTAGTGTTATATATGCGCGTTCATCCCGTCCGCACCCCATGAAATTTTTCAGCCGCACCCCTTGGACTTTTGAAACCGACCTCAAGAAAAAAAATATAATTATATGTTAAGAGTTAGCCCAATTATTAGTTAGTAGCCCAATTTCAAGAATGAGCCCAAGCCCAAAGTTTATAATAAGCCGACATGTGTTTTAATATTAATTAAAATGAAAAAACAAACAAAAAATAAACCTAAAGCCAGAAGAGCGCTAAACAAAGAAAAACAAAAAAATGAAAAAAACAAACAAAAAATAAACCTAAAGCCAGAAGAGCGCTAAACAAAGAAAAACAAAAAGAAAAAGTTGTCTGTCTCCCTCCCTGCTTCTGATCGGCGATCGCTAAACAAAGAAGAGGAACCTGTGACGTTGACCAGTCACAATTCACAAACAATTGAACAAATACAACAAAACTCCAAAAAGCTAATTAGGTAAATGTGATTATGTGAATATTTTTCTTGAACGGCCAACAAATCAATCCCGAGCACTTTCAAAGTGCCCACTGGACAAAGGAGTACCCCGAGAGTAATCCGGATCCACAAGTAATTTCACACCAATTCCCGGGGGAAACCCGCCACCCGAAGACCCACTGCGGTAAAACTCGACCCACCAGTAGCATTTTAGTATTATTATTTTTGGTATACGAGTCGACCCGAACCGAACCGACCCGGGCCACCTGATGGATAAACGACCTATATAAGGTCTATGATTCCGCACCCCATAAAAAAAATCCTCGGTCCGCCACTGGTAGAGTGGTGGAGTGACTTTTGTTTCACCTATGTGATCAAAGGTTCAATTCTCACTTCCAACATTTATGGTTTGGTATCTGGGTGAATATCGAATACGGGTGGCGCCAGTTCGAATCTGACGGGCGGCGAGGTTTTACCGAGTTCTATAAAACTGTTGTGCCTTCGGGCGGGTGGGGCTCGGGTTTCCGCGCATCGGGAGAAGACGGGAGCTGCTGGAGGTCGAGTAGTCGATTCTTGGGCACGACGCCCCGCAAGAGTGGTTGCCACACAGTGATAAAAAAAAAGGCTGTGTACAATATTAAGGAGCAAAATGATCCGGCCCTTGCACAAATAGGGGAGCTAAGCAAGACATTGGGTACGCCCATCAATCCAATGTTTAATGTAAAACATATATAGGGTTGGGTTATTCTACAAAGGCTACAAAAAATGAGAAGGGTGAGAATGATACAAAAAAACACAATAGATCATCAAATATGACACAATAAGCCACGAAATATAACACAGTGCCAAAAAATATAACACAATGCTGAAGAAAAAAGACACAATGAATTGAAAAAATGACACAACGATGAAAATAAGAAAAAGACACAATGGTATATAAAAGACACAATGATATAACGCATATTCTAAAAACTACAAGCTAAAACCCCAAAAAAACGAAGACCTAAAAACTAACGACGTAGGGTTCGATAAGACGATTCCAATGCCGCTTGAATGAGTTCGATCGGAGTCTGTTTGATACCCTTCCTACAACTTCCTATTTTTCTTTCACTGTGTATTTGATCCTAACCCAACATATATAAATCATATGACAATCTTTCAATACATATAAAATAACACAAAAGATCTTAACTACAAATTTCTTATGCATATACCGCCCCCACATGTAATTACGTTTGTATCCTTATTCCTTAACCACGATTACAACAATATTATTTAGTTTGTCAATAAAGTAGTGAATCATGTATTAAATATATTAAGTTTTGAGTTTAAAATATGTGTTCGAAATTAAAGGTGTTATTCATCAATTAATTATCGTTCTCATCACCTTTTGCTCTCGGATACTACGATTTTGGTGTTGCAAAAGATTTGAGGTTACCTCACTACAACTTAAGTGGTTGTCATCAAAGTGGTTTACAAATCAATTATTGACGTGGCCCTAAAATCCCCACGTTTAGTCCCTTGTTAAAAAATAAAGCAATGTAAAGTGTTAAAAATGTCTGACTTAATGGAGTTGAACAACCTACGTAGGGCAGCACAGGGCACCCTAAGCTGCCATACGGTAATTAACGCTGCACTGAAAAGTGAATAGTAGGAAAGATAAAAAGGTATTTTGGTTCTTGCTATGGTCAGAAGTAAAAAACAACACACATCTCCAAACTGATCTAGAAAGTAGCAAAAGCTGAAAATATACCAAATAGGCAAAGCTTCTCTGCAAAGGAGAGTCAAATATTACCAGGTATAGTAGGAAGACTACCTTATGGGAGCTCCCTGGCAGAAATCCACTGCCTACATAAGGAGACCCATAGGTTGTTATTCCACACATTCATTCATGCTTATTCCTTTCATCCTTATACTCTCTGCTTCATCTTTACCCAACTCCTAAAGAATACATACTTATTCTCACGCCGGAGTTCAAACACGGGAGGCCCCCTCATGCGTTAAAGCTAATGGTGTTTGCTTCATTGTGCAGGTCAATCCGGCAGCTCAGGAACCCTCCAAACCTAAAACCCTCGAAACCTTAAACATCTCCTAACCTAATCCTGGACATTTTCCTTGTTGTAGCAACATCAATCAACAAAAAAATGAAAAGAATTATATTATCTCCTTAAATAAATAGGAGGTTTTTTTTTTATAAACGTATAACTGACACACTCTCTAAATCTACACTAATATCCATCATAAGAATATGACCTCCAACCACTTAAAAGATGGACAAGTATAGGGCAAACCTGTTGGTAAATCAAGAACGAGAGTGTTGGAGGAGATCAAAGTGAATATATTTCGTTGGATCAAATATAGGGCCAACATATATGTTGGTAAATCAAGAACGAATTTAGAGAATACAAAACTTACAAACTGAAACTATGATTATTGGATTGAATGATACAATTGTTCAATAGTACATCAACCCTATATATACAAGATGAAAAGACTGTTAAAAGATCATGTTATCATTTGTAATTCTTTGTCCAAACAAGTCTACTCAAATGTTTAATGTGTAATATTGCATTGGGCTTCTAATATTGTTCTTTGAGTATAAAACAGGTTTTGGGCTTATTTCCATAAGTGGGCTTGTTTCAGCTAATGTCAACTAATAGGCTTGTGAGATTATTGGGCCTGTTCTTGTTGGTTGGCTAATGGGCTAAGGGCTCGAGTATATATATCTGCTGTGTCTCGAGAAGCTTCATTATTCAGTCATATTTTTCTTGTTTCTTGTGTCTGTTCTCTCTGAGGCGATTAGGGTTTCTTCCTGATTGTCTCGTGTATTGTTCGTCTGTAAGTCTTTCTTTGTTTGTATTATTCGTATTACTTGACTGATCATTTCAATCAGTCGAGTACCTGAGACTTTGTATCATTAGGGTTCATTGAGTTGAATATGAAACAAGTGGATATTTATGTTAATCAATTAGAATCCTTGGGTATTTGGGGGAACGTTTTAGGGTTGGTTAATAATATTTTTGTCACCATTTTCTGTCGCTATCTCCGGTGTTCTTGTGTTCTATTTTGTTTGGGGTTGTGGTTGTTTGATTATGTATGTTTAGATCTTGTTTGGATCATATCTACATCTACATCTACACTATATAATAAAAGAAAACACATGAGGGACACATGACACTCCTTCATGAATTCTCTCATTTTATTATTTAATACATTAAACTCAAATTTAATTATAATAATTAATTTGAAAAACCATGATATAAGTTTATTAAATTAAATTTTAGTAATTATATTAATAATCATAGTTGTAACTGAAATCATTAATAAAAGAAAACACATGATTCTTTTTTATATAACATATTTATATTTATGTATTATTAACTTTGAATTTAAATCATGTACCTTAAATTAACCCATTTTTAAAAAATTTAATCTGTTATTCTACGTTTAAAATTAATTTTGTTACAATATTTGACAAATGATTATTAAGTTTTATTGTTTTGGTCTTTGTTTTAGATGTTAAACTATGTTCAGCAAATACATATTAATTTTAAATGCTTAAAATAATTCAAAAGTCAAATAAAGAAATTAATAATAACACAATGCAATTAGTCAAGCTTTTTTTGTGAGACTTTTATATTGTTCAAAACAAATAAATAATATAAATCAATCAACATTAATCGATTTTATCTATAGTAATAAAAGACAGCACATGAAGTATATAGAACTCCATTATAAAGCCTCCCATTTTATTATTTCAAACAATACATTTATTTTAATTTGTTTCTTTATTTAATAATTATTACCTATTTAGTTTTTATTTGTTACAACTATAATTATTAATATAATAACTGGAATTCAGTTTAATATATATTCTATGTTTTTGTAAATCAATTAATATAATTATATTTTAATACAAAATTAGAAATAAATTAATAGACATAATTTGAAAATGTTTATGAAATAACAAAAGTAATCTTTATTAAAAATTATTTATTTTTTAAGATAATGTATTTATATGTTATTAAATTACAATCGTGTACCTTAAAAAACGTGTTTTAATATGTTTGGCTATATTCGTATTATAATAGCTTGATATATAAAATACATTTTATGTATGAAAAATCATTAATTGAAATCTTCATTGACTTTGTTTTTTTCAAGTTACTTCAATTGAGAAATGCAATATCTAAACAGTCTTTGCATTACTAATTCGTTTCAATCTTTTTTTTTTCAGGCTATTAATTTACACAATCTTTTTTTATAATACAATCAAATTGAACCAATAAATGTCATTATGCTTAAGGACCTTGATGTTAGAAAAAAAATGATTATACACTCAAAGTTATAAATACTTTGGCTTTGAGGAAACTTGATGTCAAATTCCAAAATGAACAATACTCGATTGGGATGGTTTAACGGATGAGGAGATACTTTTAAATTAATTTCATTTTTTATATCTTAGCCTAAACAGATTTACCTTTATTACTTTTTTATTTTTGTTTTGTTTTGTTATACCTGCAGTCTACAAGGTAATAGCTGTGTAAGGAAGATATATTTTGGAATATTTGAAAAAAGTTTTATGTGAATAAAAATGTTTTTTACAAGAAATCATTTAGGGGCTGATGAATATTTAATATTTTTTCGGTTGTACAGGAAACTTTTTTTATTTTAAATAACATATGTAATTTAATTTTTCTTAATTATATTTTAAATTTATATATAATATATATAATTTAAATTGTTCAACACATGTATCACACGGGTACATAACCTAGTTTTTCTACAAAGACATCACCTAATTGACTCAACACTTGATAAATTGCCACAATCTTTGATTGAATTGGTGTGTCTATTGGTTGATTGAAGTTAAAACCTTGCGTCCCTTGAAGCATCACAACCCTAGTGTTTTGATGCCTTTCTATGATCGACGTGATGCTTTTAGTCGCATCCCTTCATTTGATTTTCCAGCCTACTCATTTTTTAATTTTAACCCAAAAACCTTTGCATAGCTTACTTATATAACTAATACAAAGTTGTATAGAACTGAGATGCTTGGTGTAATTTAATTTTTAATTGTGAATATCCTTTGTATTTTGCCTCCTCGATCTAGAATCTTACTACTTACTAGCCTGCAATTGTTATTGTTTTTAATAAATATATATATCATAAGTTTATAACTCAAAAACTGGTTCTAAGAAAGAGCTAGATCCACCCCCACAACCCCCCCCCCCCTCAAAAAAAAAAAAAAAAAGAAAAAAAAGAAAAGAAAAAAAAAACAAGCACCAAAGAGTTTACAAGTCGTAGTTCAATGGTGAAATCATAGTCCTAACAACATCCGGGTCATAATGTTGAAATTATGATTTAAACATCAATTTATAACCAAAAGTCCTTTTATTCTTATTATGGTTAAGTGGGTACTTTGATATGTTGCATAAGAACTATTGCAGGTCATGCTTCGGATATGATTAGATGATGATATGGAGGTTGATATGCTGATTGAATGGAGTCGAGCTAGGTGCATGATGGGCCAGAGTTTCATATATAAGCGATAATGGATTGAAGGATATGGACTACAATGATATTGTGGGCTTAAAGTTCATAAAGTTAAAGTGATGAAGGGCTGGGCCTTGGTGTTCCACCGGCCCAGTATTAGAAGTCCAGGACACGTCATGAATCCGTGTGGTTATATTTTATTTGATCTTGATCGTTGATAGAAGAAGCACAAAGTCATCCTGGTCGTTCATTTTGTGTTTTCGTACAAGTGGCATCTGAGCACTATAAATAGCTCTCTCTCTCTCTCTCTCTCTCTCTCTCTCTCTCTCCAGCTCAAGGGTTACGATCATAATTCAGTCATTCATTCTTATTTCACTTTCAACATTATTCGAGTCTCTCAGTCATCTAGGGTTAGATTGTATTGTGAAGATCTGTGAACGTCTTGTTCCAGTTCTTGAGTTGTTTTTGTCTTTCCTTTGTTGTAGGTGCTAGTGATCATTAGATCAGAGAGTTTTCAGGTTGAGAGTTGTTTGTCTTTGTATTGTTCTTGATTATTTGGGTGTAATATCTTTCTGTTTGGGTTTAATAAAGTTTAGAAGTTTTGATATCATGTTTTTGACATGGTATCAGAGCTCTAGGGTTTAGATTGGGATCTGATATAGATTGATAAAGGTGATCTCGATCTAATTTGTAGATCTGGGGTTTCTCTTCCGCTGACACCTGTGATTCAAGAAGTCTTCATTGAATCTGACTGGATATGTCAGATCTTGTGTAGATCTGGTGATTGCTGGATTGGAGTATTATTTTCTTTTTGCTTCAATTGCCTCACAATTGTATAACCCTAAATGAAGGATGTACAGTTGTGAGTTTGGCGAACCCTAACTTGGGCCCTGCTTGGTGAGATCGTTCCTTTCTATTACGTTCTTTATTTTTGTTGTGTCTAGGAGCATTATCCGGGTTAGGGGGACCGGAGTTGGCTCATTGTTTGAGTTTGTTAGTATTGTGTGTCTAGGTCTAGAGGCTCCCAAGTTAAGACCTGCGCTAGAACCCTTTTGAGGATCCATTGATCTGGATCACTGGCTTGGCTTCGCCTAGTGTCATTGTGATTTGTTCTTGGATTGTTTTGTGTGTTTTTGACTGTGTGATTAACTGATTAAATAGTGACTTATTAAAATGGGTGATAATGTTGATTCTACCAACCCTGTTGGTAGTGGTCCAGTTGTCAATATTAATGAGACTTTAGTTAGTAAACTTGATGCAAGTGATCATCTCTATTTGCATCCATCTGATTCTAGCAACCTGACTATTATATCTTTTAAACTGAAAGGGTCAGAAAACTACTCGGTTTGGGCAAATGCATTAACTCTTGCTTTGCAAGTAAAGAACAAATGGGGTTTTATTGATAAAAGTTGTAAAAAATCCTTAACTGATGACATACTTGCTAGACAATGGGATAGATGCAATTGTATAGTTTTGACTTGGATCCTCAATTCCATTAGTGAGGATCTATATATGGGTCATGTGTTTTCTAAGTCAGCTAGTGATGTATGGGCTGAACTTAAGGAAACATATGACAATGTTGATGGTTCTGTGGTATTTGATTTGTACCAAAAGATAAATTCATTTAGTCAAAAGGTATGACTGTAGCTGAATATTATCACAAATTAAATATTATGTGGAAACAGTTAGATCAAATTTTGCAATTACCTGCCTGTACTTGTGATGCTGCTAGGGAGTTTAATAACTTTAGTAGTATGATTAAGTTGATGCAATTCCTGATGGGTCTTGACAGTGTGTACCAACCTGTTAGAACTAGTCTATTAATCAAAGATATTTTACCAACTGTTAAAGAAGCTTTTTCAATAGTATCAAGGGAAGAATCCCATAGGAACTATGTAGGTGGATCTAAAAAGGGTCCATCTGTAGTTTTTTTTGTAAATGCTAATCAACCCTCTGAGATTAACAAAAAGTTTGAAAGAACTAGTGGTCAAACATCTAAATGTACACACTGTAATAAAACTGGACATACTGCTGATAAATGTTTTCAGTTAATTGGGTATCCTCCATGGGCTAAGGCTAAGGGAATGCATAATATAAAAGTTACTGTTAAGAACACTAGTTGTGATAAAATTGATGCTCAGCTCTCTTCTTTGACTAGTGAACAAATGTCTAAACTCTTAAGTTTGCTGTCAGATAAGAGTATTGACCCCCCTCAGAGTCATAATGTTTCAGGTAGTCTATTTAACCATCCTTTTTGTGCAAACTCTTTTGTAAAACCTATTTTCTGTTTTAATGTAAATGGGAGAAAGGTTAGGATGGGTTGGATAATAGACTCAGGTGCTAACCAACATATGGTTGTTAGTGAACATGACTTATCTGATTACATTGATGTCTCTGATTTGAATATGCAAGTTAGACATCCTAATGGTACAAATGCTCTGGTCACAAAAATTGGAACCTTAAAACTTGGTAACAATGTAGTGTTACATGATGTCTTTGTTGTCCCTGAGTATTGTGTGAATCTTATCTCTGTGCATAAGTTAGTCAAAGATAATCACTTATATGTTGGATTTGATGAAAATAATTGCTATATTCAGGATTTGTCAACAAAGAAAACCCTGGTGACTGGTAGTCAGCTTGAGGGTTTATATTTTTGTGGAAGATCATATGTTAGTAATAAGGTAGGTATTACTAATAAAAGTTTTGAGTTATGGCATGCTAGATTAGGTCATCCTGCATATATTGTGATCAAAAAATTAGAGTCTATTGTTGGGGACATAGGTCCTAAAGACTCTGATTTGCCTTGTGATGTGTGTCATAAAGCAAAACAGCATAGGGAACCATTTCCCTTAAGTGGTCACAAGTCTGTTAGTGTAGGAGATCTGGTCCACCTTGATGTGTGGGGGCCATATAGAGTATCTAGTAGGGAAGGATTCAAATACTTCCTTACTATAGTTGATGACTATTCTAGGGCTGTTTGGGTGTGTCTTATGAAGCATAAGAGTGAAGTTTTTGAAAACATACAAGAGTTTGTTAATATTGTCAAAACTCAGTTTAGTAAAACTGTTAAATGTTTTAGGAGTGACAATGGATCAGAATTTGTCAATAATCAAATGTCTGATTACTTTAAAAAATTGGGAATATTTCATCAAACCACTTGTGCTTACACACCTCAACAGAATGGAATAGCTGAGAGAAAACATAGGCATCTTTTAAATATCACTAGGTCACTTTTGTTTCAAAGTAACTTACTTGTTAGATTCTGGTCTGATTGTGTCCTGACTGCTGCATACTTGATTAATAGGACCCCTTCTTCTATTTTGGATGGAAAGACCCCCTATGAACTCATGTTTGGTTTTGAACCCTTCCTAGGACACTTAAAAGTTTTTGGATGTTTGTGTTTTTCTACAATTTTAAATGAGTCTAACAAATTAAATGAAAAGGCTGGAAAGTGTGTTTTCATTGGATACTCAAATGAGAAAAAAAGATATAAGGTGTATAGCTTAGATTCTAAAGTCACATCTTATTCCAGAGATGTGAAGTTTTATGAAAGTATTTTTTCCTTTTAAAGATAGTACTGTCTTTCAAAGATTCAATGATAACAGTAACAGTGAGTTAACCTCATTAATTTTTTTTGATAATTTTGATTTTGAATTACAAACACAAACATCTATTAACTCTGAAGAGCCCAATGATGAGGGAAGGGGCTTAGGTAAGACAGATTCAGGGACACATGAGTCTCAGCAGTCCTCCTCTGCTGTTCAGGAAAATGATTCTGGTGAATAATCTATTCCTGATACCAATAGAGGAGTTGACAGGGCAGAGCATGTGATGACTGAACATGAGAGAACTTCTAATTCTGAGGGCAATGACTCTATATCTCAAAGTGTTAGAAGAGGGACTAGGGGGACTTCTCTTCAAAGAAGGTTAGATGACTTTGTAGTGGAAGGGAAAGTCAAGTATGGTGTAGAGAGAGTGGTTAACTACTCTAATCTGACTTGTGAGCATAGGGTTTTTGCTAGTATTTTAAATAAGAGTGTTAAACCCAAAAGTTATAAACAAGCTGCCACTGATCCCAATTGGATCAGTGCCATGAATGATGAGATAGAGGCTTTGAATAGGAACAATACTTGGACCTTAGTAGATCCTCCCAAAGGCAGAAACCTTGTGGGCTGTAAATGGATCTACAAGATCAAGTATAAGTCTGGTGGTGAGATAGAGAGATTCAAAGCTAGGCTTGTTGCTAAGGGTTATAGTCAAAGAGAAGGAGTAGACTTTGATGAAACATTCTCTCCAGTTGTAAAGTTTGTAACTGTTAAAACAGTTATGGCTATTGCTGTGCAAAACAGTTGAAGAATGTTTCAAATGGATATTAATAATGCCTTTCTCTATGGTGATTTAAATGAGGATGTATATATGACCTTACCTGAAGGGTTTTTTTCAGAAAAAGAAACCAAAGTTTGCAAGTTAAATAAGTCTTTGTATGGGCTTAAGCAAGCTCCTAGAATGTGGAATGAAAAACTTGTGAGTGTTTTATGTGGTCTTGGTTTCTCTCAGAGTAGATGTGACTACTCCTTATTTTTTAGGATTTCTGAATCATCTACTACTTTGCTACTTGTATATGTAGATGATATTGTGTTGACTGGTAATAGTATTAGAGATATAGATGAAGTTAAAGGTTGTCTTAGGGAGTAATTCATGATTAAGGATCTTGGAGAGTTAAAGTACTTTTTAGGTCTAGAAGTTGTTCCTTTTAAAGGTGACATATGTTTGTCACAAAGGATGTACTGCTTGGATCTATTAGCTGAGTATGGTATGCTTGCATGCAAACCAGTTAACAATCCTTTAGAACCTAATCCTACCTTGACCAATATATGCAATGACAAGTCTGTTAAGCTAATGAATATAACTGGCTATCAGCAATTAGTAGGGAAGTTAATATATCTGTCTCATACAAGACCAGATATATCCTATGTTGTTCATTATCTTAGCCAGTTTATGCATAGTCCAACAGAGGGTCATCTTAAGATTGCATTAAGGTTGTTAAGGTATCTAAAGTTGGCTCCTGGCCAAGGAATTTCTTTTAAAAGACAATCTGACTTCAGTCTTTTAGCCTATTAAGACTCTGATTGAGCTAAATGCACTAATACCAGAAAGTCAGTGACTGGATTCTGCATATTTCTAGGAGGATCTCTTGTATCCTGGAAAAGTAAGAACCAGTCTACAATTGCTAGGTCTTCTGCTGAAGCAGAATTTAGGGCTATGTGTTCTACTGCTTGTGAAGTATTATGGCTCAAAAATCTCTTGACTGAACTTAATATTAAGGTCAAGTTGCCTGTCAAGGTTATGTGTGATAATAGTGAAGCATTATCCATTGCTGCTAATCTGGTGTTTTTTGACAAGACAAAACATTTCGAGTTAGATTTGTTTTTCTTGAGAGACTTAATTACAAAAGAGATTATTGAAACTGTAAAAGTTTGTTCTGATCAGCAGATTACTGATATCATGACAAAAGGTCTTGGTGTAAGTATTCATGAACAAATGTTTAAGTTTTTAAATATGCAAAATGCTTTTGGTTATTAAATTGTGGGGGTGTTGAAATTATGATTTAAACATCAATTTATAACCAAAAGTCCTTTTATTCTTATTATGGTTAAGTGGGTACTTTGATATGTTGCATAAGAACTATTGCAGGTCATGCTTCGGATATGATTAGATGATGATATGGAGGTTGATATGCTGATTGAATGGAGTCGAGCTAGGTGCATGATGGGCCAGAGTTTCATATATAAGCGATAATGGATTGAAGGATATGGGCTACAATGATATTGTGGACTTAAAGTTCATAAAGTTAAAGTGATGAAGGGCTGGGCCTTGGTGTTCCACCGGCCCAGTATTAGAAGGACACGTCATGAATCCGTGTGGTTATATTTTGTTTGATCTTGATCGTTGATAGAAGAAGCACAAAGTCATCCTGGTCGTTCATTTTGTGTTTTCGTACAAGTGGCATCTGAGCACTATAAATAGCGCTCTCTCTCTCTCTCTCTCTCTCTCTCTCTCTCTCTCTCTCTCTCTCTCTCTCTCTCTCTCTCTCTCTCTCAAGGGTTATGATCATAATTCAGTCATTCATTCTTATTTCACTCTCAACATTATTCGAGTCTCTCAGTCATCTAGGGTTAGATTGTATTGTGAAGATCTGTGAACGTCTTGTTCCAGTTCTTGAGTTGTTTTTGTCTTTCCTTTGTTGTAGGTGCTAGTGATCATTAGATCAGAGAGTTTTCAGGTTGAGAGTTGTTTGTCTTTTTATTGTTCTTGATTATTTGGGTGTAATATCTTTCTGGTTTGGGTTGAATAAAGTTTAGAAGTTTTGATATCATGTTTTTGACACATAAGTTCGATTCCTCCCATACGCCGGGCCCTTTCAACCGTAATGAGTATGATTGAGTGAATAAAAGAAAAGAAATATGTAAAGTTTAGATTACAAGCTTTACAAAAAAAAAAAGTTTAGATTACAAAATGAAGTTACCTTTCTTTTAAAAGGAAAGAATCAGAATATTATTAGAGAACAAAAGGGGCTCTAGCTTAAATATGAAAGTTAAAAACATAAATATGATTAGTTGTCAGAACAAGTTGCTTTTGTTTTGAAAGGCAAGAATCAGAACATTAACAGAGAACAAAAGGAAGTGGTATGTAAGACCTATGCTGAAGGTCATGAGTTTGATTTTTGAGAGCGCCGTGTTTTACCGATTATTATATTGTCGTACTTTCGGGCGGGTGGATAGTCGGGTTTTCCTCGGAACTGGTGAATTTGGTGAAACCTGGAGCTCTCTTACATGTCTGGCTATGCATGATGAAAGAGGTCCTAGTTTGACTGAGTAAAGACTCCGAATGGAATTCTTGGTGATTTTCATTAGCTGTTAAAAAAAAAAAAAGAAACAAAGGAACTCTAGCTTAAAAAACAAATATCGGAATAAAATCATTGATAAATATACCAATGTGAGGTAGACAAGCTAGCACAGGCTCATGTCAGGGGGTCCGAGATTCGCAGGAGATCTTGGATTCAATCCAAACAAGATAACTATTTAGTGTCATTTGAGAGATGCACAACAGTTAAAAAAAATTACTCAAAACAGCGACGAGGATTAATAAAAAAAAAAAAAAATACATGATGCATGTACTAATAGTGATCAGATCAACCATTATCATATACTAATACTTTACCCGTCCGTTGGACGGGAACATAAACGCTATAATGTTAGCATTACACCAAATTATATTGACAACCAATATCATGTCGCTTAAATAAAATAAAAAAATAAATAACATAATATTGGTACCGAAAAGAACGCGCTCCGCCGCTCCTATACACATAAATAGAATATGCTATGTAAACAAATGTATTTTTCTTACTTTGATTGTTGTGTTGTATATATCAAGTGTTGGGTCATTTAATTCTCAAATTTGAACTTGTCAACAGGATATATCAAGTGTTGTGTTGTATGCACGGTGGGTTTTGTTGGAAGTGGCCGTGTTGATGTGGTTAAATGGTAACCTACCTTAGAATAAAGCAAGCGCGATGCTACAACGGCGGCAATTTGCAACACTCATAAATCAAAATTCTCAACACATAGCGAAGCGATAGCACTAAGATGGTAACAAATAAATAACATAGAAGTCCATTCTTATAACTAACAATTTCAATTGTCTACAGTTCTTATTCACTATTGGTTATTGTATTTTATTTTTATATTAATATTTGTATTACGTTCTTATTCCCTCTTGGTGCTTATATAGTATTTCTATATTAATTAAGATTTTATAACATTTTCAATTGTCGTTCTTATTCACTATTGGTTGTTGTATTTTATTTTTATATTAATCTTTGCATTACATTCTTATTCCCTGTTGGTGCTTATATAGTATTTCTATATTAAGATTTTATTATTGTTTATTGTAGATATATTATATTTAGTGTTAAAACTCCCGAGTTACGTCACATAATTAGTAAAATGCTTATCTCTACTACATTATAAAGAGTGAGGGATGGGTAAAGTTGTCCAAGTTGGTAAACTTAAGATGACATATGAAAAGTCATGTGCTTTAACCCTCAAATGTCATATAAATCTTCCCTAATTTACCCTTCAATGCATTAAGATACTTGTACCATGTAACCCAAAGAAATCATTTCATCCCTCTTTATTATAATTACTCCTTCTTTATGTTTATGTTTATCTATATCTATACTTCTATACTACATTATAAAATGGGAGCCATGGCCAAAAATGTCTAAAATGTCAAAATTAAGATGGCATACCAAAAGTCTCAAGTGTAATCTTCAAATTTTTACCCTCTTTGTTCCATTTATACCCTTATGTACCACTTCTAATAGCAATTGTACAAAATAATAATGCAACTCATAAACTCTATCATTAACCATCGAGACATCTATCATGGATCGATCATGGACAATGCAAAATAATAATGCAACTCATAAACTCTATCATTAACCATCGATACATCTATCACGGATCGATCATGGACAATGCAAAATAATAATGCAACTCATAAACTCTATCATTAACCATCGATACATCTATCACGGATCGATCATGGACAATGCAAAATAATAATGCAACTCATAAACTCTATTATTAACCATCGAGACATCTATCATGGATCGATCATGGACAATGCAAAATAATAATGCAACTCATAAACTCTATCATTAACCATCGATATATCTATCACGGATCGATCATGGATAATGCAAAATAATAATGCAACTCATAAACTCTATCATCAACCATCGATACATCGTGTTTAGTCAATTTCATGCAATCACTAAAGCATAGATGAATAAAGTGATTAATTTTTTTATTTTCTTTTTTAGATGTCATTCTGGCTATCGTAAGTGCGCATATTGGCCTTGACGACATAGTTTACAACATAAATATTTCACATTCATAACTATCATATCACTAAGCCGGAATTTGGTCCCCTATTCTTATTAAACAAAAATATTTAGAGAACATTAACGACTTCTTAAATGCTTTAGTGTGCGACTAGCATCTTATAACATGTCTTTTAGATTGTGTATAGTAGCGTTATATTAGAGGTTGTGTACCCGCTGCATCGCGCGGGCCAACCCACTAGTTTTTATTAGCGTTTCGATATGATTTTTTGGGGCAGTTGACACCGGTGTACGAGCACGATTTATTTAAATTACGACGTACTTTTGCGTTGTTACGTTTCGTCATTTAGAGTCAAGCCGTAGCCACAAAAAATCGAACAAATGTAGATATTATTTTGGTTAATGTTACGACATATTTTTTTTCTTTATCCTTTGTTATTGGGTGCGATACTGATCCGCGTCCCCATCGCAACACCGTTTAGATTAAAGTCTACATGGTCTATATTAACGCCTCAATACACAATGTAACAAATTTAATTCTCTTCTTTATCCAACCCAATATAATTAAAGCTAACATAAGTGATAAGTCTAGACATGCTTACTTAACTGTATTGCTTGCTTATATTTATTGTCGATTAGATTAAAACCTAAGTGGTCTAATATTATTCCATTAATATACCGGATAACAAATACATACTCGCCGGTATCTTTTTATGAACCCCGCCGTGAAGCGCGAGATCAAATACTAGTTAAATACAATTTTAAGTATAAAAAATCTTCAAAGTATATCACAGTACTCAATAGTAATGAAGTCATGCCACTTCATTAGTTAAAGGATAAAGTACCTTCACATTTGGACTCAGAATCGGCACATCACAATCGATATGAACATATCATATATTCTCTCTTTATATATAGAAGCTCCCATTAATCATTCAGTCATTTGTACTAAGCATCGAAACATATTTAACCTTCAATCAGATTATGCATTAACATATAACATCAGGTAAAAGAAAGCAAAGCAGTCATGAGGCAAATACTATTTATGAAAGATCAACCTCACCTGATCAGGACCTGCATCAGCATCACGGTCCACAATCATCGATGCAGCGGTCGATGCACCAGATTGCACAATCCTCAAATATTTAACTCGCAGCAGGTACAACCTTTTTACGAGATGGAGTACTCGTTGTTGGTCATCCATGAGAAAGTCTAAAGAAAAAAGTTGGTCGGTCATGCACTACTAGAAAACTGCTAAGTTTTCGACAGCAAAATTTGTCGGAAATTTTTAGAAAATGGTCATTATCGACAAATTTGCCACAAATAAATTCCTGGGAAAAAAACTTGTCGGAATTCCATCTAGCGACAAATCTGCCACAAACTCTTTGGCAATATTCCGACAAAAGCTCTCATCGCACAACTTCCGACAAAGTTCTGGCAAAACGCCTTTTTATGTTTTTTCCGACAAATCTTCGACAAATTCGTATTTTTTTATATATTTTATTTCTAAAATTAATAATACCAAGAAAAATAATTTATAAATACAAATATATATATATATATATGATTTTTTTTGCGACAAAATTCCTACAAATCCTTTTGAAGACCTTCGACAAATTTCCCACATTCCAAAAAAAATTCCACCAGATTAAATGTAACTTTTCCGACAAAATTGCGAAAAATCTTGTTTCCAATATTTCGACAAAATTGCGACAAAACTGGTTTCCAATGTTTTCGACAGATGTTAAAAATTCTACCTGAATATCAGTAATAACATTAATTTTAATGCAAAAAAATGCAGCAAAATCCTGAAATATCCCAAATATAAACATGTTTATAGCCATAATATAATAATACCAAAAATCCTAATCAAAAGCAAGTTATTTGATTCAAAAGTAAAATCGGATCTTTAACATTCCAAACATAATACAACAAGAGTTTTTTTTTTACCTCTTGCCGATGTTTTTCACCAACTCTTCCATACTTTTTCGCCATGCCGCTTGGTCGGCCCGCTCTTGTTCACGTTCTTGTTGTTCAAAACGGGCTTCTATATTTTGTCGGGCCTCTCGTTAACTTTCTAATTCCGCTTGAACTTTTTGAAGCTAAAAGTTAACAAAAAAAAAACATGTAATTAATACTATTAACAACATAAAACCCAACACTACCCAACTGCTTGTAGGTTCAATAATCACCACCATGCATAAACGAGTAACAATTTGAGATGTTTGACAATTAGGCGTAAAATATTACCTTATCAATTAGGTCCTAAATAAATAAATAAAAATAACAATTATTAAAAAAACATGTGTTTGTCGAAAATTTGTCGGAAATGTCTAAAAATATATGTTCTTTTTTTTTTTTTTGAAAATTTGTCAGGAACGTCTTAAATATAAGTTTTTGTCGAAAATCTGTCAGAAAAGTCTTAAAAATACGCTTTGTCAAAAAATTGTCGGAAACGTCTTAAATATATGTTTTTGTTGAAAATTCGCCGGAAATTAGCAGCAAACTTGCAAATTATTTTGTAGCTTATTTATCAAAAAGTTGACGGATGAAGCATGGTTTCTACTTTTTGTCGGAAATTAGCAGCAAACTTGTCACAAATAAAATTTATCGGAAATTTTTGTAGTAAATGGAGCCATTTTCTAGTAGTGAAGTCACGTATTTTTTGACAATACGCATCAACTCGACTCCTGAAGGATGGAGTCTTACCTCCTCTCGATTTCAATGATTTTGGATCATGTGTGAAGTGTCTTAAGGGTAAAATGACATTTGCAAATAAGAAATGTGCCACTAGAAACTGTAATTTATTAGAACTCATTTACACACTGAAATTAGTGGGCTAGTGGCCCTTATTCCATCGCTAAGGCTATAGGGTGTGGAGACATGAGAAATGTCATGTCTCCATGCCATGTAGGATGCCACATTGGATTGTTGATGTCTCAAACTTCTTGAGACATGAGTGGGGTGTGAAGACACCAATAGCTCATGTCTCAAGCATTTATTACTATTATTTTTTTATAAATATTAATTTTAACTAGTTTTATAAAACTAACAAATAAACAAAATAAAATTAAAATAAATAGTAGATTTAAAATAAAAATTACAAACCATCCTAAAAATTAAAAAAAATTACAAATCATCCTAAAAATTAAAAAATTAAAAAAAATTACAAACCATCCTAAAATTAAGTAGTAAAATACTAATCGTCGATTCCGTTGTTCCATATATATTCGATCAAGTCGGCTTGTAGATGATGATGGATGTGTTCGTTACGTAACGCGAAATCGTTTAACTCTTGTTGCGCTTCGTCATCCGGAATAGTATTCTCCTCCACGGCATTTTCATCGAACTCACAAATAGCTCGGCCTTCGTCTTCGATGATCATGTTATGCAACAAGATACAAGCATACATACAATAACGAAGTTTTTTTTGGTGTGAAAGCACGTGCCGGGTTTGCGATGATGTGCCATTTCGCTTGTAGAACCCCATAAGTTTGTTCGATATCCTTTCGCGCCGCTTCTTGAAACTTTGCAAATTTCTTTCTTTTTTCGTCGTGAGGGTGCTTAATACTTTTTACAAGTGTAGAATAGGTTGGGTATATTAGATCCGCAAGATAATACCCGTGCTTGTACTCCACCCCTGAAACTGTGAATTTTGCATCCGGACCGGTTCCCTTTCTAACATCGTCAAACACCAATGATTGGTTAAGAACATTAAGGTCGTTATTGGAACCGGGAACACCAAAAAAGGCATGCCAAATCCACAAGTCTTGTGACGCGGCAGCCTCTAAGATAATAGTCGGGTGACCCTGATCGCCTCGATAAAACATGCCACGCCATGCATTAGGGCAATTTTTCCACGGCCAATGCATGCAATCGATGCTTCCAAGCATCCCTGGAAAACCATGCTTTTCGTGATGGAACTGATACAATTTCTGGATATCGTTCGAGTTTGGTTTTCTCAAATATTTTTTGCTATAGATCTTGACAACGCGCTTGGAAAACTTATACAAGCAATCACGTGACGTTCTTTCGGCCATCCGTAAATACTCATCCCACGAGTCGGATGTCGTCCCGTAAGCTAGTTGCCGCAATGCCGCCGTGCATTTTTGATAAGTTGTGAACCCTCGCTTGCCTCTAGCATCGTGCCGTAATTTAAAATACGGGTCACAACTCGCCAAATCATCGGCAATACGTACGAACAATCGACGGCTCATCCGGAACCGCCGCCTAAACATCTCGTCCGTATACACCAGTTGGTCGGCAAAGTAATCTCTGATTAATCGCTCGTGTGCACCTACACGTATGTTGTTACCAAATTACTAACATATATATTTGAAGAAAAATTATACTTTCTAAAAAATAAAGTATCTAAATATGTATTTGAAAATAAATTATAAACTTACCCTCCCGGTCTCTGTTTATGGCCGCTTGCCTAGGTCGCGGTTGCGAGCTCAACTCGTCTTCCTCCGCCACGATTAGTTGTGCCGATTCCCAAACCGCGTTCACAAAAACCCGGTTTTCTTCGCTCGACGAAGATGAGGAATCAATCATTGGTAGGTATGACATTTGATATACGTTAAATTACACATATAAAAGTCCCCGTTTAATTCCCATTTTCATACGTTTTTTGACCTTATACATAGGAATTGGTACTTATTTGGGTATCTTTACGATTTCAGGTCTTAAACGATGTCCCGGAAGCACAAAGGAAGGAAAAACGAAGATTTCGGCGCGCAAACAGACCAGCAGGACCTTGGAGCGGCCGCTCCAAGGCTTCGAGCGGTCACGCGCCCCTCCCAGAAATTTCTGGGGACCTTCCAGAAGGCCTACGTCAACTCAGGAGCAATTGGTCCACTTGGTGATAAAGCGAGCGGCCGCTCCAAGAGGCCGAGCGGCCGCTCGAACCCTCTGTTCTACTATAAAACCCCCATTTCAGCTCACTGATCATGGTTGGATCTTGGGGGAAGCTTTTCTGGCAATTTTTGGAGCTTTTGAAGTGCTGCACAGGCGTGGAACGGGCTCGGGAATCCATCCAATCCATCCTTCAATCATCCAATCCATCTCTTAGCATTTTATATGGTTTGATCCTTTAAACATTTGAGTTTCAAATCTGATTTTGGATTGCTATTTTGATGTTATTATAGTTATTCGTACGCCTACGGGCAAGAACAATAGTATTTAGTATGTTAAACAATCGTTCGTGTAGTTAATCATGTTTTGTATAAATTTGGCGTTTTTCACGTTTAGATCTTGATGATCATAGCGCAACCTTGTTTCATTGTTGTTGGATTTGTAGTTGTATTCGAATGACTTTGGCGAATGTCGAATGTGTTAGGCGGATAAATGTTGAAAAACCGTCCGTTTAATCGTCCGGTAGTAGACTAGTTAACTTGTTAAATAGTTTATGCCATGAAACTGTAACCGGGTATTGGTTTGGTTAAAGTCAGTCGAATAACGGTTAAAAATGCTTACCGGCACGTAAAAGGGTTTAAAAAGCCTAATGGTGCCGTTACTAGTCTTTGACACGGTTAATGATCTTTGGTAGTTATTTTGGTAAAAATAGCGATCTTAGTAGATCTGGGTTCAAAGTTGGTAAAATGGAATAGGTTGTGAAATGCTCTACTTTATGCTAGTTTAGGTGGCTGTGTTGTGTATTCGGTATTGCTTCCCTGAATTAGTAAGGTTAGAAAACTCTTAACGGATGACTAACTTATCTTTAGAAGATCTGCGTGAGATCATATCAGCTACTCGCTAATAAACGACTTGAAGTGGTTAACGTGTGTACTCGTGTTAGCTTTCTGTATAGTTGTCATGTTAGGATGCCCGAAAGGGACACTAACTGTCGGAAAATGGGAATGTTGATCACACGCCTTTATTTCATATGATTTATAGATGACATGCTAGGTTTGATATATTATAGTTTATATAGTTATATTTTGTATTTGGATTCTTACATATGTTAAATATATGTTTTAGAATTAATCTAGTTATAAAAAAACTCAACTATCTTTTCTTACTGGTAAATCGGGGATAGAGTTTTAGTACCATTGCTCCGCGCGCGTCCATGAATCGATATCTGGTTCTTATCTGTACATTACTACATATATGACAGGGTACACTTGCCCTATTGTGTGTGTTTTAATATTAAGGTCTAAACCATTTTTATAAATATTAAAGCAAAACGTGTGTTATTTCATTGTAAAATTATGTGTATATTCGCACACGTCAACATTGTTGGGTATTTTTTTTAAAGAAACTAGAAGAGAGTTTTATGTTGGTTTTGGTTGATTTATATGGGTTTATTTGGATGGTTGGGTTTATATATTTGGTTTTGGTTTAAAAAATTTTAAAAAAAAAACAAAAATAGCCGTTAGGCTAAAAAAGTAGCCGTTGGATTTTTTTTTTTTTAAAAAAAGGAAAATCTTTTGATTGGTGCGTCTTCGTCGTTCTCCAAGGGACGGGAGGGACGGGGGGAAGGGGGACGGGGCAGGGGGACGGTGTGGGGGTGGGGGACGGGACAAAAAGTGAGGGGACGGGGGTGGGGGTGCGTCTGCATACCCAGTAGCCTAAGGCTAAGCGGTATGCAGACGCCCCACCCCGTCCCTTCCTTTTGCTCCCGTCCCGGTTGCGTACACCACCCTCTCCCCCGTTCCCGTTCCCGTTCCCGTCCCCAACGGAGCAAATAGAACGAACCAATAGGAGTTTTTCTTTATTTATTTTTGAACATTGAACGGCTCTATTTCAACGGTTATATTATTTAATTTTTTTTAAACCAAATTATTTACTTTACTTATATATATATATATTAACCTTTTCACAATAATTTTTATACCACTACAATATTCTACATTTCTTTATACATTTTATAAACCCACAAAATTTTATAAAAAACTTCATGGACCCATTCCACCAATTCAACCAAAACCTGAATCAACCTAACCCGAATCATCATTTCACCACATCGGGTTACATGCCGGTGTGTTTGTTTTTTTTTTAAAAATTTTAGTATGGTTTGTAATTTTTTTTTATAATATTTAGTATTTATTTTAACATTATTTTATTTATTTGTTACTTTTAAAACTAATTAAAATTAATATTAAAAAATAAATTAATAACTAATAAATGAAAGAGACATGGATTAGGCATGTCTCCACACCCTTGCTATGTCTTAACCAAGAGAACATGAGAGTCATCATAGGTGGCATCCTATGTGGCATTGAGACATGAACATTTTCATGTCTCCACACCCCATAGCCTAAACCACATCATCTTAGGCAATGTGGTACTTTCCTTTGTTTGCATTTTTTCACTAAAGTTTGTTTCTTTATACTTTTGCCACAAACTTCCTTCTTCCTCTCTCACACCGACTGTAACGCCGCGGCCACCACCTCCATCGCCCCTACTGTCTCCATCACCGCTACCACCTCCTCCCTTGCTTCCACCACCACGGAGTTTTGGTTCACCCTTTAAGCGCCACAACAACACAAATTACCCTATCCTTTTCTCTTCTTCCTCCTAATGCCTTCCTCTTCTTCTCCAAAAGCCTTCATCCTGTAAGAAGTCACCGGTCACAATGGAAATTTTCCCAGCCGCTGAACGAATACCAGATGTCGGCGTCAACCAAAAACGACCTTAGGAAACCGACGTCTTGCTATACAAGAACCAATGGTCACCCTCCGTGGTTTAGAAAACACTGGCCGACATGGATGTCAAGAACCGACGATAGATTCTATGCATGCCAGGAGATCGTTGAGGGCCTTCAAAGGGTTAAGTAGATCCGCCACCACGGCGATTCAGTAAGCGATATCCGGTAGTGGGGAGCGGTGGATTTCATGAAACTTTGTGTCCGCCGCCGAATTCAAAACCCTAACCGTTGACGTAGAGAAAGAAGATAGAGGCAGTGGTTTCATGTGTGGAATAGTAATAAGGGTGGCACCATGGTGGTGGTATCTGAGATTTTAGAGACAGATAATTGGTTTTTATAGAGATGTTCCTAAATGTGAGAAGAAAATTGTAACACCTAGGCATATCCCACATCTCCCGTGGACAGGAGAGATCTTGGTTCATAAGTAATGTCATGCCTCAATAATCACCAACGCGTTTTGAGCTTAGTTGGCTGTGGAGCACATGAAAACTCCACAGTTAAGCGTGCTCAGGTGGGAGTAGTACTAGGATGGGTGACCTCCTAGGAAGTCTCCACCGAGGCGACAAAAACAAATCCGTGAGCTCTGGATGGGCAACCCATCGGGGGCAAAACGGACAATATTGGTGGTGAGAGAGGCCAGATGTTACAGATTGGTATCAGAGCCACTCCTATGCCATCCGGGATGGTGGGGTAAACCTCATCGAGGACGATGAGTCCCTGAGGGGGGAGGGTGATTGTAACACCCTAGGCATATCCCACATCTCCCGTGGACAGGAGAGATCTTGGTTCATAAGTAATGTCCTGCCTCAATAATCACCAACGCGTTTTGGGCTTAGTTGGCTGTGGAGCACATGAAAACTCCACAGTTAAGCGTGCTCAGGTGGGAGTAGTACTAGGATGGGTGACCTCCTGTGAAGTTTTCACTTGAGCAACCAAAAACAAATCCGTGAGCTTCTAGTGAGCAAAGCGGACAATATTAAATGATATTAGATGCGGGGTGTTACAAAAATCTATAATCCGTTCAATAGTGTTGATCATTACTTTAAAAAAAGTTTGTCTTGACCATTGTCTAGAAGTGTGTACCTGTTTGCTCTTTATGCCCACACAGCCCACATATTTGATTTAGAGTGGTAACATTCTTTTTCTTTTAATTAATATAACAATTTTTATTTAATTTTTTTTTTGAAACGTGAATATCATTAAACAAGGCGCATCCTCAAAATGAGGACCGCACACAACAACTTACAGCATATACAAAGGGTTATCAATCCAATCCTTCCAAACCATACATGAAAATCTAGATCTATTCTTAAGCCAGAGGTAAGACCACGATTTAACCAAACTAACTACTTCGATCACCTTTGGCGTTTTCGCTTGAAAGATTTTCATATTTCGAGTCTTCCAAAGTGCCCAACAAGTAATCATGATAATACCTTTGACAATCTTTTTGGCTCATTTATTACCTGAAATGTTATTATGAGAAGATAATAAATCCTCAAAGTCAAAAGGATGGAAATACCCAATCTTGCACCAAGTACTAATGGCCGACCAAACTCCGAAGGAGAAACCACAATCGATAAATAAATGAATGGCGTCCTCCTCTCCTGTATCACATAGGCCGCATGTAATCTGAGGTATATTAATCTGTCTCAACCGGAGCGCCATTCGAGTGGGAATTCTTTTCATCTCCATCCTCCAAGGTAAATATGTTAACTTTTAACGGCACCCATGACTCCCATTGCATAATCTATCTTCGCTGCACCTCCGACCCGTATCGAATGAGCTTCGTAACTACTGCCGCTGAATATCCGCTGTTGGGGTCTTCGGCCCAATACCAAGAGTCTTCGAACCCCACCAGGGAGACGTTTTTCAGCAGAAACATTAAATCCTGCATTTTCGATAATTCCCCAACTGAAGACAAGCCTCTCTTCCACTCCGGATGAAATCACAGGCCATTTATATGTTGTTTAAGACGATCAGCGACCACAACCTGTTTTCGAGATTCCAGTTTATAAAGATTAGGCCATCTATGCTTGAGACACGTCTCGCCAACCCAAATATCGGACCAGAAACGAATGTTCTGCCCATTACCCACCTTCGGGCAGATTAAAAACTCAAGTTTTCTGCCCTTAAAAGTCTGTTTATGCAACTCCTTAAATATCTTCGACCAACACCCTTTAATCCGATTATTAAGCGGAAGAAAATCCCATCGCCCTCTACCACCATGAACTAGCTTAACCACATTCCTGCAGATACTGTTAGGCTGCGTTTTGAATCTCCAAGCCCATTTTGTCAAAAGAGCAATATTCACATCCTGTAACTTTGTGATCCCCAATCCACCATTTTTCTTCGACATGGTGACAATGTCCCAACCCACCCAACTCATTTTTCTATCATCCGTGGAACCTCCCCAAAGAAAATTCCGCATCATTCATTCAATTTGGTCCGTAATTTTAACCGGGGCTTTATAAAGAGAGAGGTAGTAAACCGGCAAACTAGAGAGGACCGACTTAATCAAAGTTAATCGGCCACCCATAGAAAGGGTGTTAGCCTTCCAAGAAGCCAAACGGTCATGAACCGTATCGATAACCGGTCTCCAATTATGACATTTGTTCATATCCGCCCCTACCTTGATGCCAAGATAATCAAAAGGGAACTCTCCAACTCTACAATCCAACACAGAGGCCATAGAAAGATGATAATATTATACTATGTATTATTTGAAAATGAAGTTGATTTCAATAAATTCGAATATATATAGAAAGATTAATCAACAAGGTAGCAGAAGTTAAATAACTAATAATCAAAACCTTTGTTATGTTTTGCGCGTACAACTTTTACAATGCAATATTATTTACCAACCAACATTTAGCGATTTTGAAACGGATGGGGTCAAGTATAATACATACGGCACCCGCTTAGCCTTCCATCCATGCAGCACCGATAATACGACTTCTAGAAAACGTCTTGTCCTTGCTCCGGGGTATATGTTTGCTTTACTCATACGAGAATACTGGCGTGTATCCCTTCAGCACCGATAATACGACTTCTAGAAAACTACTAGTTTGAACTAAGGGAGGACGGGGCATAACCCGAGTTGGACACGTGTATCCCTTTACTCATACGAGAATACTGGCGTCGTGGTTACTAGTAAGGTTCTTGTGGAGTAAATGCTGGTTCTAGGCAACGGGCATGGACATTGGAATTTTGTTTTTGTTTTTTGTGTCAACAGTGATATTTTCGTTGGCAGTCAACTTTTAGAAAAAAAAATATTTCCTAGAATAACTATATATATATTTTTCACTCCATTTTTCCTCTAAATCCAAATCTCACTCCAAATTTTCTCTTCACTTTTATAAAAAAAAAATGAGTGACGTTGAAGTTGTAGAAGATCATATATGCATTCCTGTGACACCCGCCAATTTTCTCGGTCAAATCCGTACACTTAACTAAACGAGCTTTTTATTTCATTACGTGCATTAGACATTGTTTAATTAGTCATGTCATTCGAGGTCTAGCAAGACCCAAACAATTTCAAAAGATTGTATTCACAACTCACATTTATTGTCAATTTATGCATGCAAATATCCGATTAACCCGAGCGTTGGTGACAAATCTCTAATAACTAATGTAGTTATCGTAGAACGATCAAATTTAGATAATAATTTTGTGTAACAAAATAGAGTTTATACATGCGATTACTATATACAAAACTACACGTATATTATGTAAGTGTAAACAAATATCTTTTACATAATAAAGGTTATGGAGGATCAAATATATGGAGACACAAATCTATTTTCACATGTTCATGCATAGAATTATAAGTAAAAACATTTGGATACAATATGATGCTACAATATATACATACATATACATATATATATATATGATACCACATAGATTGTCGGAAAAGTATATAGAGAAGAAGAAAGATTTACATATGGTTTTTATTGACCTTGAAAAGGTGTACGACAGCATACCACGCAGATTGATTTGGGCTAGTTTGGAAAGTAGAGGGGTACCAGGAAAGTATATAGATTTAATTAGAGATATGTATGCTAATATTGAAACAAGCGTGCGAGCACTTGTGGGAGATACGAACTTCTTCCCTGTGGAGGTAGGCCTCCACCAAGGGTCCACGTTAAGCCCTCTCCTTTTCGCGATTATCTTATACAAGTTGTCAAAATCGATCTATGAGGGAGTTGTGTGGTGCATGTTATTCCCTGACGATATCGTGTTAGTCGCAGAAAGTAAACATAGCCTAAATATTAGACTAGAAGAAGCGAGGTGCCCTAGTAACTTTTATATACGACATTTAAAAAAAAGTACACCAAATTAACGAGAGCTTTATTATATTTCTAATGAACACCATAGTGCTATACAAAAAGCGAAAAAAAAACAGACTTTTTAGTGGGCTTTATTCATGCAGAAAAAAAAACCACAATGTTATGATAGTGTACATGCTTTTGAACTTACTATTACATATAAGAACCGCTAACTACATATATATTCATAGATGTAGTTAGTTTGGTAAGAATCTAGTTCTTTTTATTGGTGTTGTTAGGAACATTGATTACAAAGGTTGCTAAGCCTGTTAGATAAACCTATGATTCTTAGACATCAGATAAATCTCTAGCTGATAAGTGATAATTAATCACTCCACCATGCATGTTTCTTAAATCAATCATCATCATGACATTATTTGATACCAATTTGGTTGTTTATTTTCCTAGGTTCACATCTTAGCTTTAGAATTTTTGAGGAAGTGACAAAGTTGTATGGAGACTTCACTCAAGCAAGACGTGCACACGTAGAATTAGAAGTAGGTTTTCTGAGTTATCGAGTGTTGATTCATTAAAAAAAAATCTTGAAAAAATGACCGATTTCTCTTACGGTACATACATTTTGTCATTTCATATTAAACTTGCTTATCCCGGGAAGCACCTGAGGGATAATCTAGTTATTGATAATCATATAAATTATAGAGGCTAGTTTTAATACTAGTTTTCTTTCAATTGTAAATATAGATGAAAATTGAACTTGAACCCGATGTGTAAACTCGAAACTTGACACGTTTGGTAATATACACGTTTACCTGACATACTTTCTTTTTTTTTCTTCTTAAAAATGTATATACATGATATATTAATTATTGAAATACACTATTTTTGTCATCTAATTGTCATCTATGTATTTTTTATGTACCTTATGGTACTATACACACATTATAGTTTTTTGATATATTTTTATAGTGATAATATTAAATGTAATTGATTAGTATTTAGTTACCCAACATACACCCAACTAGATTTTGGCTAGGTATACCCAACCGGTAATTTGGGGTTTAACTGAAATTCACAATTATACCCAATACCCAAAAGGTAATTACCTAATTACAGGATAACTTGGTCTAAGGTTCTGTTCCCGAGTTTACTTGAGGATAGAAAAGAAAGGAAAAGAAACGAAAGGATACATATCATTTCCTTGTGTTTCCTTCTAAATCGGAAGGAAAACTAAACTAAAGGATTTGACCTAGTTTTCCTTCCATTTCCTTTATTAAGTGAAACTCGGAAACACAACATGTTTTGTTTTCCTTTTTTATTTCTCTCTCCTTAAATGAAAGTCGGAAACACAAGAAAGTTTTCATTTCATTCAAAATACTTTCTTTTATCTTGTAAAGTGAACTCGGGAACATAGTGTAATAGTCTAATGGGTATGTTTGGCAAAATTAGCTGGTGACCGGTAGTTGGAAGCTGCAAACTGGTGGCTGGAAGCTAGTAGCTCGTAGCTATAGCTTTTTAAATATATTTTGTTGTTTGGCAGAGTAGCTGAAGTTTTTAATAAAATAACCAAAATGGGCATTAACTAAAAACTTGTATGCATGTTTTTTTATTATAGAATGGGTATTTGTATCATTTACTCATTAAAAGCTTGTAGCTAGTAGGAGTTTTTTTTTAAACACTAAAATAGCTTTTCAATATAGAGTTTCTTCTTTTAACCTAAAAGCTTCATATATATATATATATATATATACACACACACACACACTAGCTTATACCCCGGGAGCGTCCCGGGTTGAGAAATCTAAATAAAGTGAATAAAATTAGAAGTATCTAAACTATAAAAATGACATCTATGTATCAACTTACATTAGATACTTTAAAAAAATATACCAAAAGATCCTTTCACCTTACAACATCAACACCTAAAATAGAATATTAAGATCTCAAGCACTTCAAGGGGACAGAGATTGTTTAGCACCAATACATTCAGTCAAAGGTCTTTAACTGCATACAATAAGATTTGAGCTATTTCAAAATATGGTAGAAAAAGAAAACATAGCAATTACATGTTGGAGAGCTTCCCGGGAAGAAATATCTAATATGACATAATAAAATATCTAATATGACAACATAATTAATGACTTGCCAATATATGATTAATGAATATTATTATTATTATTATTATTATTATTATTATTATTATTTTAAACAAATCTCTGTCATAAGTTATCATATTCTAATATAAAAAAGGGTAATTGGGTCGGGTATCACCTAATCCCAGACCCGACCCAAACCTACAATTTTTTTAAACTAATTCCAAACCTGACACAATACCTGTCGGGTTACAAAAAATAGTCGTTTTTTTCTCCGTTTTTTATATAGCATTATGGTACTCGTTGGAAAGATAATAAAACGCTCGTTAATTTGGTGTAATTTTTTTCTTTAAAAAAATCTCATATATAAAAGATATTAACGTTTAAAA
Organism: Ambrosia trifida; assembly: GCA_028751855.1. Classification (NCBI taxonomy): domain Eukaryota; kingdom Viridiplantae; phylum Streptophyta; class Magnoliopsida; order Asterales; family Asteraceae; genus Ambrosia; species Ambrosia trifida. Next base: position 72,503,475 of record CM054122.1, read on the forward strand.
GTTATGAAAGGAAACATGAGAGAGAAAATAAAAAAGTTTTAATATTCACATTTAGTAGATTATGTATTTAATAGATTATGTTAAATCATATTTAAACCATATTTATTCCTTTTTTTTAATTTGTCTAGAGTTGCCACATCACATCCTATGTGGCATCTCTCAAAAGAGAGATTGTATAATATTATGACATGTCATCAAAAATGCTTTGGTTTATTATATACTAGCTGATTACCCCGGGAGGGTCCCGGGGTTGAAAAATCTAATTTTACGTGACAACCTATTGCAAATGGCTCAAGTTAACTAACCACAAAATCTCTCAATCATTGTAATAATTCATATTCCCTAATCTAAAACCTAATCAGTTTTCATCTAAAGAATCACTTATGTAAGCTGCAACTATTAAAAAACTCATCACATCTCTCTAATTTCTCACATTCTAATGGCTCTTATAATTCCTAACCTAATCAACTAAACAAACCCTTAAGTTGGAAGTTGTAATCATTGCATCTCATTATGCCACGTGGCATAATCAAGAGATGGTTGAGGCCACCATTGAACGCCACGTCAGCAACTATCAATTCTTTCCGGGAGCGTCCCGGGGTTGAAAAATATAACCATTCTAATAATACTAATACTAATGGTAATAATTATTACTCTTGTAATTAAACTAGTGGGTTTACCCGCGCGTTGCTGCAGGGCTTAAATAAGACCCAACGACAAAGAATACGCACTGGCTAATTTTCTTAATAAGATGCTTATAACTCCTTTGTAGTGCAAAGAATGCGCATCATGGTAAATTTACATATAACTCCTTTTGTTTACAAAATTGAACAAAAAAATCCATATGTTTTTCTGTTAACAAACTATAAGCAAATCTTGTAGAAGCATAGCAAAATACAACAATAAGAACACAAATAGTAGACACAACATGTTGTAGAAGCATGAAAAAAAAAACAACAATAAACATAAAAAAATTGTAGACGCAACTAAAATAGTTCCTTGTAAAACATCAATACCTTATAGAAATATTAGATCGTACATCAACATTAAATCACAAAGACTTGGTTACCTGTTAAGTAAACATGAGGCATGAGAAAGAAAACAGACACATAGAAGAGGAATGGAAGCCATTGAGTAACAAATTCATCTTCAAATGCACTGAAACATTAAAAGACATGAATGAAAAATTAGTGTTTAGGAAAAAGAACAATCGCAATTTGATCAAAGAACATTATGCTTTTAGTTGAGAGTCTATGAAGAGGAGGCACAATAAATAGGTAGGGCAATTGAAGGAGAATGACATTCAATAGTAGTGAATGCGATTGAATTGAGAAACCATTTAATTGAAAGACGATGAAGGGCCTTGAGAAGAAAACGAAGAGAACAATTTTGGTGACATAATGGCAAGTATGGAAGAAGTTTTTATGTTTTAACTATAAAACCATGATCAAATTACTATCATGCCCTTAAAAGCATCTTAATTGTGACAAATATTCTTATTATACCCTTATGAATTAAGATTGATTCAATTGTACATGTTGCTTTGGTACTTAATAAGATAGCATAATAGATAAGAGAATGATATTTCAAGTTATCCATTCATGTGCAAATCATAACTTATTGATTAGTTGGTGGGTAATAATGGAGGACTATGAAGTGGTTTATAATAATGAGGGGTTTCACAAAGTTAATGTGGTCATCTAATTCTATATAAATGGGAGGTTACATGTTGGAAATGATATTAAGTGTGTATTACACACATATACAATAAGTATGATATGTTGTACACAAGGGGCAAAAAGGGAAGGAAATAACCAAAAAATAGACATTTGTGAAGAGTCTATTCAACTCTCATCTTAAAATTATGTTGAAATTACCTTATTGGACATGCTTGGTACTTAATAATATATATATAATAAGGTAATAATAAAATAATAATAATAAATAAATAATAGAGAAGAGATATATGTATATCCATATGTAGAAAAAAGTTTTAAAAAATCTATGTAACTAAAAATTAATTAATATTAATATACATTTCAAGAGATAGCAAATTGTTGAAGTTTTTTTAGCTTCTCTGACCCAGTAAGTGTAAGACAGCGTCGTAGCAGAGTCTGTGTTTTGTTTCCCAAGTGACACTTTACCACCTACTTCCATCTTCAAATTGAATTAGGAAGTTGGGGAGAATGAATGTTGTTTAATCAGAAAGAGAAAAAGTTTTAAGGTGAGATCTGTGTTAACTTAAGAATGATGCTTAATGAATAATCAATGGAAATAAAAGTTGATAAATTTTATTTTAAAAATTAAAAACCACTTAATAAAATAATGAAGCATTCTGTATTTAAGTGACAATACTATGAAGATCTTTCAAAGAATCAAACCTACCAAAAAGATAAAATCTTAGCCACCTCAAAATTTTATATATCCATAAACATGCAAAAAAAAATAGCTATAAAAAAATAAAAAATAAAGTAACTTAACATTAAGTAATTGTAATTATATTTAGATGAATAAAGGGTATATAAAAATAGTTAAAATCATTAATATTGGACTATATGTTTAAGAGTTGAAGGATTAAACTGGAGGATTAATATCATACATTGAATCTGGCAGCTGGCTATAGCTCCAAAAAGCACCATAAAATCAGCAAAGAGTCTTGATCACATTTGTAACAACTGAAACGGTCTTTATTGCACTCATTTTAAACAACTAAACTCTGCAAAAATAACAAAATTATTAAAGGTATACATTAAAGATAAACTTGGAGTGGTTTTCAACCAATTCGAATCGACAAGTAACACAATGTAATAATCAACATGTAGTTTATAGATTAACAATTGTTATACAAAATTAGAACCGAGAGAAGAAACCTGGACTACTGGGGTCCCTCCGGTGCGCGCTGATTATCATAAACTGCTAGAAGCATTAGCTCTCAACTAAACGAAGATGCAACAATCAACACTAAGTAACATTGAAACAAAAATCGATAACAATACCTTATCTACAAAGGTAGAATGTGAACAGAAAAGAAATAAGTAAAGGGATAACAATGAACAGAACATATGCATTGAGCTTGATAGAAACTGATTAGAGAAAGATAGAAGGTGAATGGTAAAGAGATAAGGGCAAGAACTTACATACATCCCTTCCATTACTATCAATGGAAGTTTCTTCATGGAATGGAATAGAAATTGTTATGAATGATTAATATAAATAAAACACAATCAATGAATAATTAATTAGGAGAGCTCTTCATATGGCCTAAGAGGGAAGGTGAAGGGAGTTAGGGGTACTATAAGAATGATATTTTAGCTTTTAACTAAAGACAAAAGATAAAATTACTATACTAACCCTCTAAGTGTCTTAATTGTCCCCAATATCCCTATAATACCCTTATGAAATAAGCTTTATTTTCTTATACTTGTTGCTTTAAAAATTGTACCCATGTCAAAATTCCAATATGATACATCACTCCTCCTTTATAATGTACTAGTGGGGTGCCCGCGCGATGCGGCGGGAATACAACACTTAAAGGTTGAGTCGAGCTAAGGCTAGCTCGAGCTTGACTTGCACTTCCTACCGAGTTGGCTTGGGTTGACTCTAATTTAAAATCAAGCTGGAATCTTAAACTCGAGCTCGGCTTGATCAAAATCGAGTTGGCTTGCTTAACTTGATTTGGTTAGATATTGCAACTAATTTATCATGAGGGTCAAACATATAAATTATTCTTGCCAAAAGGCTAAAATTAAATTTTTTGCTTAATTAGCCAAAGGACCATGTATGTATATTACACAATTTATTAACTCTTGTACGGCTTATGCCAACGGACTCTTTCATAGGAAACCGATACCCACCTTTTAATCTCTATTAATGTTTTGTTTCAAACATAAGTTAATAATTATGTCAAAAACAAATAATGAACTTCGATGTCTGCATTTTTGTTTAACGAAGAAGAAGTTGAGCCAATTTGGTTGAATGCCTGTTTATGTTTACCTGAGATCCAGGTCGATGTTTGAATTGTCCCACCCATGTCGTATGTTGACCCAATGTGGGCTCGGTTACCTCTTAGGCCATCACCTACAATGCAACCACTACATATGCTTATCATAATATATCTAACCAAGTATTTTAGTTTATGAGTTGTAAAAAAAGGATGAAGATTATCAAATAGTTATAAGCTGTAAGAGTTAACAATTTATGAAAAAATGTAGAGTAATTAGAGGGTTATAGTTGCTTTAAACTACGTTAATAAGATATATTAATATTATATACAGTAAAACTTGTGGACTTTCTAAGCATTTCTTTATATAAATAAAATATTATTTTTATTTGCTAATCTACGCAATGTGTATAGCATTTACATAGAGTTAGTATTGTCGTGTATTTATTATTGTTGTTTTGTAAACCTAATAACCTGTTCACTTCAATATAATTAGTCTTGCTTTTGTTTTCTTCTCTGTACATGACATGACGAAGAGAGCGTATGTAAGAAATTATAGTAACTTTTACTCGTAATAAATGTAATGAATACAAGGAAAGTTAATGCATTTGGTTTTGTAACAATAACATGGAACCCATCCGTGTTGTGACGTTCTAGTTCGAATGGATGTGAATTAGATTAGAGATTCAAATTACAACATCAAATTACCACAAACTGTCCTAGATGCTAGAGTCCATTGTCACCAACATACATGCGAAATCAAACAAACAACGAGCTTAATCATATTACAATACGAGAGTGCTTTTATTTGTGTTAAGTCATTGACATGTGTCATGATGCACGAATTTTTCATCGTTGTCCACAATTTCCCTTGTAATACACTCTGCTTCACGTCCTGCGTGTTTCTCGTTTAAGCTATATCTCAATGAGGAACATGAGTTGTTAAAGTTTATCGCAACATGCTACCATTTCATGTATTCTCAATGGTTATTCCTAGTAACCACTATACAAGGTATGTAAACATAAGAACAAAGATTATAAAGTGAAAGATAAGAAGAAAAATGAGAGAGCTCTTTATCAATGAGTTATACCAAATGTAACGACCCAGGTGGCGCAGCGGATTAGCCTTAACAGGTTTAACGGTAATGATTACATTAAGCTGGATTAAAATGTAACCATAGTATCCTCTTCTTATCCAGATCTTCTACTCTTCGGCATGCTCTTTAATACTTCGTATAAATACCTGACAACATGCTTAAAGTACATTAGTATTTTCATACTAGTGAGACATGCCGAATTTAGACATATTATAATAATAAATCGAGTTTAACGATCATACAACTCTTTCTATTTAGTTCGGTCATTCTATGGTGGAATATATTATCGATGAAGCACCATACAAATGCTTATTGTGGTTCTAAACCTCTACTTGGTTTAGATAAATATATTCCTGTGAGTATAGATCGATTATAATGGTCCTGTAACCTCTGATTGGTCCAGGCTATACTCTATGATACCGAATGGATCCATCCTACGTAGTTTCTATTCAACCGAGTTCTATTATTTCTATTAACAACTCGATAATACTTTTATAATATAATTCGTATAAAATACTTGATAACGACTAAGCAAGCATGTAATCAGCCCAAAGGCTTTTAAGGGAAAGGGTCATGTACTCACCTTTATTATATTCTTCCAGATTCTGTAGACTATTTCTTAACCGTATAATCTCCAATATATGGTACCTATTATATTTCGATAATATTAGTACGTGCAGAGCTTGTGCACGTGATAACTGTGGGGACAATCCTTTAATATATTATATTCTTTTATATTCTATTTTAATATTATGTATTCTTGTATAATAATATATATATTTATATAGGTATCCGGTTAATATTATTGTCCCACTCGTTACACGTTAATATTAATAATAAACTTAATAATAACATTTATACCTTTATACACCCGGGTATTTGACTTGTGCGCATGGGTTATAACCCGGTTCAGGATCATACGTCCGGGTTTGTACCCTTTAAATAATATAAAGAATTCCTGGTCAGATAAGACTTCCTTTCCAACCAAAGATCTATTTTGTGACTTCACTGGAAGACTCCTAACGTCAGAGTGAGTTCATGACATCTGGAATTACGGGAATCACCGGGAACCGGTCACCGATGACAGCAGGTGACCGGAGAAGACAACCAGCGGAGGTGTATTATCGGAACAGAAGACTCCTTGGTGATAACCTGAGTATATTGAATAAGTGTAACCGGCTGATGTTGATGTCGTTGGTTATTAAAACAGGGTGGCCGGTTACCGTTGATGATAGAGGGCTGCCGGAGAAGAAGGCAGCGGCCGGAGATTATTTGTAAGGTTACCGGAACACAGAGATGATAGAACAGAGCATGTTATTATGGTTCGATAACTGGTTACCGGAGGAGAATAGTAGTTAAAAGGTGAAGGTTGCGAGTCGTTTGGAGAGGACCTGTTACTGTTATTTATGGTCGGGGAAGGTAACTAGATTAATCAGACCTTAGGTTAACAAACACACGTATTATACATCTTCTCCAATACATATACATATACATATAGTACATATACACATATGAAGATGACCGGTTTAATGATAACAGGTTGTGTAATTGATTAGAAGGATGGTTGTTATCGTGGTGGTTGTCGAGGTTGATGATGATGATGGCTGGTAACAGTTGGATGATGGAGGATCACGAGTTGTTTAGAGGTGACCAGGGAGGTTGAATGGTTATAACGGTGTTACGACAAAGACGATAGATAACTGGATAACTGATTCGGGAATGAATTCTGTAACAGAACGGGTAGCAGTTGGTGATTAGTCGGAGTACCGGAACACAGAGTAGTCGGAGCTGGATATGGTGAACGATATGATTGATTGGTTGACGAAGATGGTGACCGGTTATATACTAACAGGTTCGAATAGTAATCCGGTAACCATGATGGCAGTCGGGTGTTCTTATGGCTCACCGGAGACGACCACTCGGCCGGAGAAGATGATAGCTCCGGTCAACTTCACTCTTATCTCACTCTACGTACTCTCTCTCTCTCCCTGCGTATTATACAAACAGTATGTATGCATGGATGCGTAGAATTGCAGCAAGGGAAAGGGGCTGGTAGGTTGGGCTTGTAGGTATTGGGCCAGAAAGACTTATGGGCCTAAGTAAATTAGATGGGCTGAATTAATTGTTGGGCTTTCACTATAAGAATACAATGATAATGGGTTCAGACTAATTTATTTTGGGCTTGATCTATTGGGCCGATTCCATTGGGCCGGATTATCTTAAATTATAATACTAAATGTTAATTAATTATAGATTATAGAAAGTTTATTCTTTCGGTCGTTACATTCTCCCCAACCTATATGAATCTCGTCCTCGAGATTCGTTTCTAGTAGTTTTCTAATGTTTAATAAATATCTTTTAGTTATTATTCCTGATAATCTTTATAATACTTATTATTAGATTCTCCCCAACCTATAGAAATTGTCCCCACTTATTTTTCTGATAATAAATTCTAAACCTATAAGGATAGGGTAAATGCTTAATTCTAGAGTCCCCTCTTAACAATTCTATAATTCAAACTTATAAACTCTAAATGGCTTTCTATTCTCGTTAGTTTCTCATAACATCATTTATCGTTGGCCATTTTCTTAGTCGCATCAATTATAGGTTTTCTGGGGGTGTTAAGATATCATTATATCTTAACCCTTTTCTATTTATAACAATCGCTCGATAAATACTAAGTCTACGTGTATAATTCCTCTTATAATTATCTCTGGTTATTCATAATAATACACGTTATCTTAAAATATTTTACATTCTATAATAGATTATTTTTTTCAGAATTTTGTTCTATAATACGTTTTAAATTATATTCTATACTTTGATAACAAATATTTTATAACCAAATCATATGGCTTAAATTCTTAGAAATAGAGACTTCTTTTATATATTCTGAAAATAAACAACTGGAAAGTCACTTGTCAAATTGCCATAGGCATATACGATTATATCATTTATGGTATTTTATTAATTCTCAAATTATTTTCTATAATTTATCGGCTTATGTAGAATGGTATAAATACTTCTATTTGTTTCATATAATCCATCCGCTGCTTCGAGTTTAATAAATATAAGCGATTATTTTCGAGAATAGCGAGCTGTAGATAATTTTAAGTTGTATTAAATATTCGAATTAAGCCTAGGCTTTGCAGAAAGCTCAAATGAATAATCGTATAGAGTAGGTCATTAGAAAGTATCATCCCTGCTTGAGGAAAATATATTTAACACTTACATACTTCTCAAGAGATTTTATGAAATAGGATCCTTTACAAAACGAAGATCATTGAAGATAATACGTCGCAACTTACACTATGTCAAGAAAACTATCTGAGAATATTTTGTCAATGTTATACATATGTATATATATACATATCGGAAAAAGATTCAATACATATTTTCTACGTATGGAAATGATCGTAATAAATCTTTTCATTGAAAATAATCAATTGTGATCGAATCGAGCTGGCTTAATGAGTAACTCTTATACTAAATATCTTGCAATTAACTCGGATGATGAACACCAAGAACAATAATTCATGATGTTGAGAATAATCTATCTCAGGAGACCTGTCAGAAAACATTCGAGTATACACTGGAAAATGATCTCTATCATATAGGATATTTATAATATAATCGAACGATAGAGTTCTCTTATCAATATGAAATGAATAGAATATGACCGAAGGGAGTCAATCTATTAGTTTTAATCTAGAAATAGGTCATTCTCATATCCAATAAAATATAGATATTATGTTGACCGAACTAAAAGATCTCTTGATACTATTCTCAAAGTATTAGCAACATCTGTACTGAAAAGTACAAGAATTCTCTCTAACATTAGATAATGCATCTTTTCCTTTATAGTATCATATGTCCTTGCACAGAATCCTGAGGAAACATCCGGATATACCTTTCATAAGGGTCCAGATTTCTTTTACCCCAGGGAATGCATAAAGAACATATAGTCATCTTGGATTCTACATACTGAATTGATCACTAGCTTTTAATCAATTCTGTATATATATGAATCTGGTTATAAAGAGTTTTGGATTTTTGAAGTCTAAGCTGCTATGGACATGCCCAATCTACAGAATCTCAATTTATAGACGATGGTTTATCATCACGATATATTATACTTTCAGTATAATCAAAGTTCTCTCATCACATTGTCACAAGTTTCAGGTTTCGTGACTTAATGGTTGAGAATACCGAGTATGATAATCGTCCACAAACTTTTCCAAATTTCTTTAACGGATGATAGTGGTAGTATCGCTGATGTAGTATCGTTTCAAACTTTCACAAAATTTTACTGGATGTTCAAGTCTTCGAACTTGATTTCCAATATTATTTTGAAGGATACAAAGAAAGTAGATATACTCTAGAATATACACATTTTTCTTTATATTCTTGGAATAATAACCCACTCCATATTTGGAAAACTTAATTTGTCTCGGAGAGACTCATAAATTTCCAAAAATTAACATGTCGTTAGATTATCTGTGAGGCTAATATTCTGGTTGGAATTTACTACTCGAATACTGGTTTTTAAAGAAAACCAAAGTATCATAAGTCATCTATATCTGACTTAATCATCTTTAGTAGATTGTAGAGTCTTACTGAAAAGATATGAAGTAGTTCGACATAAGTATTATTTTATAAAGTCAAGAATATAATACACTGAGTAGAGATCCTGATAACAATCGGGTGAGGATTGTTTATAGGATTTCGGAGTAACGATTAACAATAGTGCTGATAACCGGGGTATAAAGTCGTTAAGATCGAGTTTCAAACTTTGATATTAAAAAGGATAAGAATTCAACTGAACAGGTTGGGATACTTTATAAGATTTCTGAGGTAGTAATTTAGTAGTACTAGGTCGTTTATAATTATAATTAGAGTTGTATAATCGATCTTTTAAGCTCGGCGATAAACAAAATCGTAAATGTTTATATTATGAATAAAGTCAGGGAATAACTCATGACAGAATCAAAAGTTATTTAACAAGTTTTGAGACTTGATCTCGAGCTAAACATGAAGAATTGGCAACCTTAGACATAAAGTTCAGGATATAGAATTCACCTATTGCTCTTGGGCCCAATTTCATTGGAGGAAATAACCACCTTACTTCCAAAATCTAAGAAAGTTGTGTAGGTTAAGTTTGATTCGGCCATTCAAGATAGCAGTAGAATCTCAATATTGGTAAAATGCTTAGGGTTTTAAACCAAAGATATTGTGATGTTACGGTTGTTGGTAACATGGTGTGCAAAGCTTTAATGAAGGAATCAGCAATTTTATCATCTTGTAATATTATAGAAAACGCTTCCGTTGTATAGGAGTTTCTTAAGGGTAGAAAGCTTCCTGAACTTATAGCCTTGGATAGAAAAACTCGTGTTTCGTCATACTAGAGATTCCAAAATCTTTGGAAAGGAACGAGATTATATAAAGATTGTATACTAATATATTTTCAGATTGGAATTCCAAGAAATCTTCAGGTGGAACATTACGTCTAACGAGCTGAGCTTCAAACTATACAATTTGTTTCAAACTGTATACCGATCAGGTTTCGAATTGAAATACAAGGAAGTCTTCATATGACATTTCAAGTCTAACGAGCTGGACTTTTGAACTTGTTTCGGATGGAATGGAAGTATCTCTAAAATGTTTCGATTTAATATAACTTTAATATTGCTTCTATTAGTTCGTTCGTATCAATATGACGCTGATATTATTTTCTTGATAATATAAGTTGGATGTTGATATTCTTTTATCGACTTATTATAAGATTCCTAAGTGAAAGTACTTTTCTAGATTCGAGAAATAGTCTTGCCAGACGGATAAAATGAAGTTCAAAAGAAATTATAGAATATATATTTCCGGATATATTTCGTGGAAATATCTATACTGGTGGTTTCAAATGATAAGTTATACGGAATGATATATTCTTATAATTATATTTATATTCGCTTGATTTTCATTGAAAGGAAATCCGTATAAACGGCAGATATGACGAAATTTGTCGGGAGAGTTATATCTTTTTAACGACTTGATCACAGGAATGGTCAAGTGGGAGTACAGTACCTGTACAGTTTTATAAATTTTCTTGTATTAACCAATTAGATTTTTCTAATTATGTTTGATTTCGATTATTTTTAAACATGGATTTCTTCTGAGGAGGTTTATTACCTTTGATCTTCTTATCTCTCGATTAGATAATAAAGATTTAATAACTTTTTATGTGATAATATATATAATTATATTCTTATTCTTAACACGTTGTTTCTATATTCTTCTAACTGATATAAGAGATTGAAAAGATATTTCTATAATAACTTATTTATATTTCATAAAATTCTTGTTTATTCATATTTCTTATGTTTCTATTGTTTTATATCTTTTGGTATTACCAAAGAATTTTCTAGAATTCAATCGTGCCTGTAAATTCACAATTTTCTGGCCATTAAAAATTGTCAATTTACCTCACAATATTATTCTAGTAATCTTCCTTGATAATTTTTCTATACTTTCTTATAATTTCTATTAACATATATTTCTTTCTAATATACCTTTGGTTGATCCGGATCAGAAGAGGATTTCTATTAGTTAAACCTGTTGCTCTGATACCACCTGTAACGACCCAGGTGGCGCAGCGGATTAGCCTTAACAGGTTTAACGGTAATGATTACATTAAGCTGGATTAAAATGTAACCATAGTATCCTCTTCTTATCCAGATCTTCTACTCTTCGGCATGCTCTTTAATACTTCGTATAAATACCTGACAACATGCTTAAAGTACATTAGTATTTTCATACTAGTGAGACATGCCGAATTTAGACATATTATAATAATAAATCGAGTTTAACGATCATACAACTCTTTCTATTTAGTTCGGTCATTCTATGGTGGAATATATTATCGATGAAGCACCATACAAATGCTTATTGTGGTTCTAAACCTCTACTTGGTTTAGATAAATATATTCCTGTGAGTATAGATCGATTATAATGGTCCTGTAACCTCTGATTGGTCCAGGCTATACTCTATGATACCGAATGGATCCATCCTACGTAGTTTCTATTCAACCGAGTTCTATTATTTCTATTAACAACTCGATAATACTTTTATAATATAATTCGTATAAAATACTTGATAACGACTAAGCAAGCATGTAATCAGCCCAAAGGCTTTTAAGGGAAAGGGTCATGTACTCACCTTTATTATATTCTTCCAGATTCTGTAGACTATTTCTTAACCGTATAATCTCCAATATATGGTACCTATTATATTTCGATAATATTAGTACGTGCAGAGCTTGTGCACGTGATAACTGTGGGGACAATCCTTTAATATATTATATTCTTTTATATTCTATTTTAATATTATGTATTCTTGTATAATAATATATATATTTATATAGGTATCCGGTTAATATTATTGTCCCACTCGTTACACGTTAATATTAATAATAAACTTAATAATAACATTTATACCTTTATACACCCGGGTATTTGACTTGTGCGCATGGGTTATAACCCGGTTCAGGATCATACGTCCGGGTTTGTACCCTTTAAATAATATAAAGAATTCCTGGTCAGATAAGACTTCCTTTCCAACCAAAGATCTATTTTGTGACTTCACTGGAAGACTCCTAACGTCAGAGTGAGTTCATGACATCTGGAATTACGGGAATCACCGGGAACCGGTCACCGATGACAGCAGGTGACCGGAGAAGACAACCAGCGGAGGTGTATTATCGGAACAGAAGACTCCTTGGTGATAACCTGAGTATATTGAATAAGTGTAACCGGCTGATGTTGATGTCGTTGGTTATTAAAACAGGGTGGCCGGTTACCGTTGATGATAGAGGGCTGCCGGAGAAGAAGGCAGCGGCCGGAGATTATTTGTAAGGTTACCGGAACACAGAGATGATAGAACAGAGCATGTTATTATGGTTCGATAACTGGTTACCGGAGGAGAATAGTAGTTAAAAGGTGAAGGTTGCGAGTCGTTTGGAGAGGACCTGTTACTGTTATTTATGGTCGGGGAAGGTAACTAGATTAATCAGACCTTAGGTTAACAAACACACGTATTATACATCTTCTCCAATACATATACATATACATATAGTACATATACACATATGAAGATGACCGGTTTAATGATAACAGGTTGTGTAATTGATTAGAAGGATGGTTGTTATCGTGGTGGTTGTCGAGGTTGATGATGATGATGGCTGGTAACAGTTGGATGATGGAGGATCACGAGTTGTTTAGAGGTGACCAGGGAGGTTGAATGGTTATAACGGTGTTACGACAAAGACGATAGATAACTGGATAACTGATTCGGGAATGAATTCTGTAACAGAACGGGTAGCAGTTGGTGATTAGTCGGAGTACCGGAACACAGAGTAGTCGGAGCTGGATATGGTGAACGATATGATTGATTGGTTGACGAAGATGGTGACCGGTTATATACTAACAGGTTCGAATAGTAATCCGGTAACCATGATGGCAGTCGGGTGTTCTTATGGCTCACCGGAGACGACCACTCGGCCGGAGAAGATGATAGCTCCGGTCAACTTCACTCTTATCTCACTCTACGTACTCTCTCTCTCTCCCTGCGTATTATACAAACAGTATGTATGCATGGATGCGTAGAATTGCAGCAAGGGAAAGGGGCTGGTAGGTTGGGCTTGTAGGTATTGGGCCAGAAAGACTTATGGGCCTAAGTAAATTAGATGGGCTGAATTAATTGTTGGGCTTTCACTATAAGAATACAATGATAATGGGTTCAGACTAATTTATTTTGGGCTTGATCTATTGGGCCGATTCCATTGGGCCGGATTATCTTAAATTATAATACTAAATGTTAATTAATTATAGATTATAGAAAGTTTATTCTTTCGGTCGTTACACCAAATACAATAAACCTATATTTATAGAGATACAACATTAATACAAACTTAACGGTGTATGGGAGTTAGAATATAAATAGTCACCATAATAAATATGTTTATTACAAAGAAAGATTAATTATATTACAACTCTTTATATTGAGTTATACCAATTACAATAAGCCTCTATTTATTGAGACATAACATTAATATACAAACTTAATGGTATATGAGAGTTAGAATATGTATAGTCACCATAATATATATGTTTATAACAAAGAAATATTAATTATATAAACTAAATCCTTTTAGCGGTAGCAAAAAAATGCCTCCTTTACTCAAGGTTAGTGATAATCTTTACTCCAAGCGAAGATTTAGGAACAAGTGGTAGGTACAAGCATAGAAATTTTCATCCCACACACTTGTCTGGTTGGGATAAATAATGAGTGCTAAAATCCCTAAGGATAATCTTGAACTCTACCTAGATAACACACAACTCTTTTTACCAATTTAGAAAGAATGTAACTACCTTAGATAATATAGATTAATGGTTTTTTATATATTCTTAGAACTTACTGTTTAATGTAAATACTACATTTGATCTTAATATTTATTAATGTTTTTTTTTTTTTTGTATTCTCAAAACTTGATATTTTTTATTTTAATTTGTTTCAATAATCATACAACTCTTAGGCTTCTACGGTTACAAAGCAATGAAAAGAATTAAAGCAATTCAATACTCTTAATTTCAAGTAATGCAAAATGAATGTGATCATAATGTATATAAAATAATTATTCATTATTCAATTTAATATTTATATGGAAAGACAATTTTTCCCTCTTACTAACTTCATTAAGTTGTTGTACCATAAGCATAATATGTAGTATTTACTTAAATTGGTTGGAATCATTCTCAAATGCTTTATAATACAGTATAGATAGATATAGATATAGATATTTGCTAAAGAAAACATAGAACTCATGATGATAAAAAAGTACTAAAGAGTTAAGAATCAAAATCAAGGGAATAAAAACATAAAGAGATAACACGTATTGAGTCTTATAAACAACAGGTAGCAAAATGTTTGATACGTATAAAAACTGATACTTAAAACAAAAATCCCCTCTGCTTTAGAAAATCTTTATAAGAGTATAAGGAGATGATGAGACCTTTCGCGTTATCCCCGGTGATCTCGAATCCATCTTTTGCCATTTAGAGACTATTAATCCCACCTGTCAATTATCATTAATCACCATAAATCCACGAACTCATTTTTTCCATTAACCCGGTTTTATGGTTAAAAAAACTATTTGACCAACTAAATCAAGATTCCTAAAAAAAAAAATACTAATTAACATCACAATGCTTACGTATCAAGCTTCAGTGGAAGTAATGTTTGCGTATCAAGCTTTAGTAAAATGCCATAGAGAAAAAAAAAAGAAAACAATAAATAAAATGAAATATACGGATAGGAAATAATGTTTGCATACCAAGCTTTAATGAAATGCCATAGTGAAAAAAAATGATAAATAAAATGAACGATACGGTAAGGAACCTGTGATGATAGAAGGGTTTTGAGGCGAGAAACCAAAGAATTAGGTTTGGTGCTTTATGTGGTGATTCTTGTTGTTGTTGACTCCACATAGATGATATATATAGATATATAAGAGGAAGGAGTTACTAATTAATTGATGATAATGATGATGAAAGATTGATGATTATGAGAGGTTGATGATTATAAGGGATTGAAAGGTCTCACATTTAAGATGCATTATAGGTTGTATTTTGTGTTCTAAAAGTTGGACATGAGGGTAGAATTGGGATAAGATTTTAGGATGTGAGGTAATGGATTATGCTAAATTTACCATTCTACCCTTCTAAGTGTCTTAAATGTCCATAAAGTTCCAATTATACCCTCATTATATAAGCATAATTCAATTGTACATATTGCTTTAATAGTTGGATGCTTGACAAAATTACAAACTTGGCCATCACTCCTCCTTAATAAGATAATATAGATTATAGATTATAGATTATTATATAAATAAAAAAATAAGCTTGCTATAAGGTGACACTATGTGTTGCAGTGTTGCGCGATTCTTTCTCCTAACTTCTCTTGATGAAGTATACCTAGTAAAATTCCAATGATAACATGGCGATTGGGTTGATTTTCAACATCGTAGATAAGAACCTGGTTTAAAAGAAAAAACATGATTAATGAATAACATGAACACTTTGTGTGTTTTTTTCAAGTATGAACGAAACCCCATAAAAATAGTCGATTTTTCTCCGTTTTTTTATATAGGACTATGGTACTCGTTGGAAAGATAATAAAACGCTCGTTAATTTGGTGTAATTTTTTTCTTTAAAAAATCCGGTATATAAAAGATATAAACGTTTAAAAAATATGGAACGAAACATGAGAGAGGAAATTTTAAATTTATTTTTAAATTCTTTTTTTCCTAAAATAACTTAATTTAATTTAGGGTTTTGTGTTTATCTTTTTTTTTAATTAAAAAGAAAATAGTTCAAAAACACTAAAATCTTTCAATTATGATGCCACGTGGCACTCTCAAGGGGAGGTTGAGGCCTCCATTGCACGCCACGTTAGTATATACGTTTTCTTTTATATATATAGATAGATATAGATATACTAGCTGATTACTCGGGAAGGTCCCGGGGTTGAAAAATCTAATTTTACGTGATAACCTATTGCAAATGGTTCAAGTTAACTAACCACAAAATCTCTATGATAACATGAACACTTTGTGTGTTTTTTTCCTGTATGAACGAAACCCCACAAAAAATAGTCGATTTTTTCTCCGTTTTTTATATAGCACTATGGTACTTGTTGGAAAGATAATAAAACGCTCGTTAATTTGGTGTAATTTTTTTTCTTTAAAAAATCCCGTATATAAAAGATATAAACGTTTAAAAATTATGGGAGGAAATATGAGAAAGAAAATTTTAAATTTATTTTTAAATTATTTTTTCCTAAAATAACTCAATTTAATTAAAAAAGAAAACAATTCAAAAACACCAAAAACTCTCAATTATGATGCCACATGGCACTCTCAAAGGAAGGTTGAGGCCTCCATTGCACGCCACGTCAGCATATACGTTTTCTTTTATATATATACTAGATACTAGATTGTATCCCGGGAGCGTCCTGGGTTGAGAAATCTAATTTGAAATATCAATTTTACATCTGAAATAAACTGATGCATTTTACAGTTACATGCAGGAAAGCTTCGGGTAGCACTTAACCTAAAACAATTAACAATGTATCTCCAATGTTAGTGCATAACCTTAAACAATGTATAACTCTAATATTAAAACCTAACCTAAAACAATGTACAACTCCAATGCTAACACATGTTGTAAATAAAATTAATATTTACTGGTTTGAACATAACTAATGACTTGCATATACATGATTAATGAATAACCTTAACACTTTGTTTTTTTTCGTGTACGAATAAAACCACACAAAAATAGTCGTTTTTTTCTCTGTTTTTTATATAGCAATATGGTATCCGTTGGAAAGATAATAAAGGGCTTGCCACATGGGATGACACATGTCACACTCAATGAAGAGAGTACCCTCTTTGAATGCCATGTCATTAAAATGGCTTTGATTTATTATATGTATAGATAGATAGATAGATAGATAGATAGATAGATAGATAGATAGATAGATAGATAGATAGATATACATACATACTCTGAGTAGAATTGAGGATTTGAGGTGATAGTAATCTAGTATTGATACTTAATCAAGTGGTGCAATCCAAATCGTACCATTAGGCTATGGGGTGTGGAGACATGAGAAAGATCATGTTTCCATGCCATATAGGATGCCACCTCAACAAAGTCATGTCTCCATATGCTTGAGACATGGGTGGGGTGTGGAGACATGAGAAACCCATGTCTCAAGCATTAAATTACTTTTTAATTTATTTTTAAATATTAATTTTAATTTGTTTTAAAACTAATAAATAAATAAAATAATGTTAAATTAAAAACTAAATATTATAAATAAAAAGTACAAGACATGATAAATTTTAAAAATAAAAATGAACACACCGAAAAAAAAAAGATACGATATCCTAAAATATATAAAACTATTTCCACTTGTTAAGCAACTTGTCTTGCAAATTTTTCAACACGGCGCGTTTATCTTCGGGATAACTCGAGATATCGGCGGACATAATCTTCCACTCTTCCACCGCCTTCGCTTCGTAAATCAACCTAAGCTTATCTTCCTTGATTTTTATTTTTCTTTCGTTAGCTTGGTTGAATGCTTCCATTTGTGCGCTTAATGTTTCAAGCCTGGAAGCGCTCCCGCTCGAGCTACCCGTTGCCGCTTTCTTCCCGGCCGCCGCCTCTTTTCGAGCTTTGTCCCGACCTACATAATAAAAATTAAAATATTTTTATACTATAACGAAAACGCAAAGAATTATATATAAAAATAACTATAAATTTATAAACCTATGGGGCGTGGCTCCTCCATGAATACTGGTTCATCGAACTCGGGCTCGTCGTTGATATCAATGTCGATTGGAACAGGCGGACCTCCCTGTTTAGCTTTAGTTTTTCTTTTGGCCCGTTCAACCTCGTTCCGAACCCCCGCCCATTTTTGTTCATCTTTCAACACCTGCCAAGCACGTATCATGGAGAACGGTCTATTTGTCTCATCTTTATATTTCTTCAACGCCGCCTCAAAAATATTTTGCTCGTTCCAACCACTAGGCGGTTTTGACTTAATACGGTTGTAAATTCCATTGAATTTACCACAATCCGCATTTACCTTTCTCCACTTCGAGCTAAGAGCGTCGTTTTTTCGATACGGGTTGCTTTGCATCAACTTGTGAAAGTATTCGTTCGCCGCATCCCATAATTGGGATATCGATTGGGCGGTACCTTTAATTAAGTAATAACATCAACAATATAAAACATAAACATATATATTTTGAAAAAAAAAAGGTAATAACATAAACATATATATTTCGAAAAAAAATACATATCTATAAATTTAAATAATTTACCGATGTTGGCACGTGTTGAAGCAAAGACATACGCCTTAGCTAAGGCTTCCTCTTCGACATCGGACCATGGTCTAGGGGCTCTCTCTAGTGGTTTACCACGTCCCGGTCCCGGTTCTCTTTGTTTTCCTTTGCGTTTGCCTTTGGTTCGTGGCGTAGGTTGGGTTTCGGGAATTATCTCATCGTCGGTTTCATTCTCTGATTCTACGGCTTGGGATGTTCCAAGAGGTTCTACGGGTTGGGATGGTACAAGAGGTGTAGCGGGTTGGGATGTTCCAAGAGGTGTCATGGGTTGTGGTTGTAAAGAAACTTGTTGGCTATTTTGGTAGTTTTGAATTTGTTGCATATAGCTTTGCATTTGCATATATGCGATCGGGTTTAATTGTGCAAAGGCGACCGGGTTTTGAAGCATTTGGGCTACCGCCGGTATTGGTGTAACGGTTTGTGAGATAGGTGGATCGACTACCGGCGTGTAACCCGGTGATGAGAAAGGATGAGTGGGGTTTTCATTTGGGTTTTGGTTGAATTGGTGGAAGGGATCCATGAGATTTTTTTATAATATGTGGTTAGTTTATAAAATATATGGTATAAAATGTAGAGATATGTAGTAGAAATTGGTTGATTTGGGGTATATATATTTTTTTTTCAACCTTGAAAACATAAAAATATTTAAAAAAAGCCGTTTGGCTTTTAGCCGTTGCCCAACGTCATTTTTTCAAAAAAAAAAAGAAAGAAAGAAAATTATGTGATTGGTCAGGCCTTTATGTCCGCAGAGGGACGGGGGGAAAGGGGACAGGGGCAGGGGACAGTGTGTGGGTGGGGAACGGGGCAAAAAGCACGGACGGGGCAGGGAGCGTCTCCACACCGTTGAGCCTAAGATACACAAGTACACTCTGTCCACCCTTAGTTTTAACTTTTAACTACCCTATTGGGGTTGGTAGCCCAATGGTAGAAGCAAAGCTTCTAGGAACACCTAAGGGGAGGTCATGGGTTCAAGTCTCACAAGGAGTGAAATTTGCCGTTCAAAAAAAAAAAAAAAAAAACTTTTAACTACCCTCTTAAAAGCATCATAATTAAAGAAAGAGAGAGCTTGCCGAGTTTGACTGAGTTTTGAACTCATGCCCGGAGTTTGTTTGCAATATTAGAATGACTCACTCACCCATAATTGATATATATTGCGTGTCCTCTTCATCACCAAAAAGACGAACAAAATTGTAATCATCGACCGTAAAGAAAGTGACCTCTCAACCATTTTTCTTATTTTCTCCATTTCACTCAAACTCATTTAACTTTCTCTAATATTTTCAAAGAACAATAATAATAATAATAATAATATGGCTTCAATACTACTTCTCCCAACCACCCTCCTCTACATAACTCTAATTTATCCACCTTCCACGGTGGCACAGTGCCCCTACCCTTGCAACCCACCACCAACCGCGGGTGGCGGCACCACCAACATGCCACCATCAATAACCATGCCGCCACCCGCGACACCAACGGGGAATAATTATCCCCCGCCAACGGCTATATACACACCACCATCAAATGTTTTTCCTTATAACCCTCCAACCCCTACCTTTTATGGAGCACCACCTGCCCCGGACCCTATAGTCCCTTGGTTCCCCTTTTACTACAAGGATCCGCCACGTAACCCTCGTAAATCTTCATCGTCTAATGCGAAAAGCGGATCAACGGCTGTGATTTTCTTTGTTCATGTTCTTCTGTTCGTCCAGATGCAGCCATAATTACGTAGGAGTAGCATGCAATGAAGTTAGTTACTTATTTTTAATCTCATATGGTTTATGGTTATGATTCTATTCTGTATTTTACTCACAGATTTTTATTCATCAGTGATATAATATGGGAGTTTGAGTGTTCTAATTAATCTTTCCTTTTTCACCATTTTGTTCGGTTTTTTTTAATTATTTTTTTTTTTTTTTGTAAATGGTAATATATTTGAAGTATGTTGTGAATATGTAAAGGCAAAAAGAGAATCATATAGTTGTGCTAAGTTTTTCATTTTTTATAAATAGACTGTTGTTTGTGCATATTTACAATAACTATATTGTATAATTTGTTAGTGATAGTAAAAATTGACTGCCTTCCAAAAAAAAAAGTAAAAATTGACTTGTTGACTAAAGTAAATTGTAACACACATCAATCAAACAAGTTAGGAAGTGCGTGAGTGCGCACTTGTTTGAGTTTATTATAATTCTAAGTAATCGGGGCTCAGGAGTCCCTAAGCATTGCAGGTTCCAAGGGGGTGATGTCGCCTTGACAGGGATGCGGGGGCATCACCCCTGGGTGCATGGTCCAACCAAGGGGCAGAGCGCCTGGCTAGAAAATTGACTCAATTTTTTAGGCATTTTGTTTTCCAAAATAATAACTGAGTGGAGGTAGTTTCAGGTGATCATCCCTGAATTCGAAATACTTTTACTTTTGGTCGCACACTGGTTCGAAAATCATTCTCAGAATTCATACCCGTTCTTGCAAATTTGAGTCTCAGTTTTATTAGGTTGAATCATTCAAGTAAACCATCGAATAGTTTCAATATGAAATTGTCCAACACGAATATCAGACTATCCAAGATTGATCCAAAATCCCCAACATTTAAAGCACATAAAGTGTACAATACTATGAAATAATATTGGAATCACTAAGGAAATGGTTTAATTCATATTAAAGGCAATTGGAAAGATCTACATGTAATTTCACACTAGAAATATAAATGGTTATTTACCATACTCTTTAAGTTTAAAAACAAAAACAAGAAAAAACACATTAGTTTTAATAATTCTAATACAAATAACCGTACTTTACAAAAATATCAAATGTAGATCCATCATTCATATCATGATCTGGTTTGACGATGAGCTTAATCTTTTCCTGCTACAACTTTATATATACGAATCAAAACTCGATCCAGCAAGTTTACCAAGCATAATATGATCAAATGATAATACTTCATATGTTATGTTGAGCTCTTATTTTTTCATATATAATGGATGATGGATTGATCCAAAACTCCCATATATTCAGAACTTGAAGAGCCCAATAGCCCATTATAATATTTGATTCTCATCATCTCTCAAATCTTTTACAAATTCTCTAACTGACACTCTTTTGAGGTAAGACTTTAGATTGATTAAGGAGTTTTCCACCTTGGTGTACCAACTTTGGAATTCAAACAAATGAAAATGGTTTGTTACTACCTATGACCTTAAGACGAGTTCTCTCTCTCATTAGGCTGTGTGGTATGAAGCGACACCCTTCATTCACCTCAGCTTGAAAACGTGCAATGCAACCCCATGCGCGAGCATTAACGGGCATTAATTGTGGGGCTCATATATAACAGCCAAAAAAAATATTTTAATTAAAGGGGCATTATTCTTTTGCATGGGTGTCATTGAATGGAGTCCCTATCTACGTGCGCAATTCAGCACCTAGGGCCCCCATTCCATACCATATAGCCTTAAAGCAATTTCGCCCCATTTTCGGACATGCATTGGACTAAATAGGAACAATAACAAAGAGATTTGATAACAAAGACTAAATCGGTTTAAGTTATTGGTGAATTACTTTCTAAGATTATAATGAAACAGCATATATAGAATGTTAATCAACTCTTGCATATCAGGCGATGAATAGAGCCCCTCCCTAGTGCGCAATGGAGCCCCTAGGGCCTCCATCCCATACCATATAGCCTTAAAGCAATTTCACCCCATATTCGTACATGCACCGGACCAAATAGACACGATAACAAAGAGATTTGATAACAAAGACTAAATCGGTTTAAGTTATTGGTGAATTACTTCCTGGGATTATAATGAAACAACATATATAGAATGTTAACCAACTCTTGCACATCAGGCGATAATCAAGTATAATTAAACAAGTGCTAAGAGAATTCTGAATACAAATCATTTGATAATATACTCAATCGGTTTAAGTTATGACATAAGACATACTTAAAAAAATAGAGGAAAATACAGGCTAAAAAATAAGCGAACGGACCCTCCAGGTTAACCCAGACACAATCCCTTTAGCTCGAACACCTTTTTAGCTACACGTATATTCAGACTCAACCCAAACCTATATAGAGTATACGTCTAAACCCAAAACTACGAATTTGGTATTAGGTTCAATGTTCATGTCATGTCATATATTCAAGCTCCTGTTTGAACTCTATCAATGGTATCAGAGCTTTTATCTACCTAATCACAGGGTGATAAACACAAAGGAGATGGAATGGTGTGTCAACTCTGCTGAAATTTTCATTGTTAGAAAACTTCATTGAACGAGTAAGGGCACGAGCAGCAGCTAATACTGTATCATGTAAAATTTTAAGCATCAATGCTGGCCATGATCCAAACACACACCACCACACTAATGTGTTAGCTTTCAAGTCATTAAGTTCTCAACCTGAACCAGATTGATACATTTTTAAGATGGCCCGTTTCTGCACGGACCCATTTGACCAGCCCATTTTGCCAGGATTGTATTGTAATATAGAAGACTAGCTGATAAAATTTATTACAGTAAAAAAAGGTAAAACAGAGTTACTTTGTTTGTACTTACGACGACTATGGGTTCGCCTGAACTAAGATGGGCAAACCCAAAGCAATCTAGAATGTTACAGACACGTGGTACCGGACAGGTCATTCGTTATCATATGATTGCTCTGAATTTGACCACTATAGCTCAATCCTGATATAAGTTGCTACAGAATCACATATTACATCTACCTTACTACAACACATCTAAAGTTGCTTTAAGATGCAATACCAACTTTAGGACCGTTCCATGTGTGACTGCCTTTCACATTCACATATTTTTTCATCATGTCTCTGCCTCTTGGTTCTGGATCTTTTTGTTTATTTCTCACAGCACTTTCTAAAACACGGATCCTGTTGATTGATGAACTTGAAGAGCTCGGTCTATTGTTTAATGGAACGGAAGGCTTTAATGGATTATTGTGATGTCGAGTTGATGAACATGAAGAGCTTGGTCTATTGTTTAATGGAGCGGAAGACTTCCATGGATTCTTGTCACGTCGAGTTGATGACATTGAAGAGCTCGGTCTATTGTTTAATGGAACGGAAGACTTCAATGGATTCTTGTCTTGTTGAGTTGATGACGTTGAAGAGCTCGGTATATTGTTTAATGGAACGGAAGACTTGACTGGATTCTTGTCATGCCGAGTTGCTGAAGTTGAAGAGCTCGGTCTATTGTTTAAAGGAACGGAAGACTTGACTGGATTCTTGTCATGTCGAGTTGCTGAAGTTGAAGAGCTCGGTCTATTGTTTAAAGGAGTGGAAGACTTGACTGGATTCTTGTCACGTCGAGTGGATAAAGTTGAAGAGCTCGGTCTATTGTTTAATGGAAGGGAAGACTTCAATGGATTCTTGTCATGTTGAGTAGCCATTGCTTGTGAAGTTGGTCGTTGTTGATTTGGTGTCTTGCTGATGGGTGTAGCCTGTAAAGTGCATTGCATATGTCAGCCAGGTTTATGTTTCTTACCAACTCTTAGACTATGTGGTGTGGTTGAGGGAAGCCTTGCCGCCACGTCAGCAAAAAGTGGGCCAGCCTTGGATTTAGACAACTTGAGGACTACCCAAGGGTGTGAGGTAGTCTTCCTCGGGTAGTCCTCCACTCCTACTGGTCCATTATTTATATTATATTATGTTATTATCTGAGTTAGAAGGCCCCACCAAAATCAAACAACCAATCCCATGGCCCGTCTCAAACGTCCAAAGTTGGACGAATTGGCAGCCCCAAACACGGCGGGGTCGGTGTTGGCCGCCCTTAGACGGGCTGGACGGGCCGATGCCGCCCCCCACACCGTTTAGTCTTAAGCCTGTTGTCGGTTCGTGTAATAGGTCAAAACAGGCTAGGTACAAACTATTATGATGCAACTATATATAGAATGTTTCTGAAATGTAATAATGTAACCTTATGTAGATCTGAAGCACGAGCAGATTCGTTGTAGAAAGAAGGCAGTGGTTTTGCTTTAAAATTGAGACTTTTTCGAAATTGCTTCATCTCAGCTGCTTGTTTTTCCTGCAAATGTACAAACACATGTAATTGTTGATCTTTTGTGGGTATGGAATATTGTTACATATTGCATCCATTCTATATTCATACCATTATTTTTGCTTCAACTTGGTTAATTTCCACCTCTTTAGCATGTATTTTCTCCGCGATTTTTGTATAAAACTGTGATACGTGTGACAAAACTCGTATTAATAAAAAGAACAAATTAATTATAAACTAACAAGAAAAGACAATTCTTGCCTCTTTCCTATTTTCCGCTCGCTGATCAGTCTTGAAATTAAAACCAGTAGCACTGCGAATGGTGTTTGTTTTGCTTGGATTAACAGACTGTTTTGGCCTGGAAAAAGGATGAATATATGTTAAGATTACACTAAAGAATTTTTTAATAATTTATTGTTAAAATGTGAGCTGTTACCAACCTGTTAACGGTCGTGCGCCCAGGAAGAGATTTCTCTGACAATGGACGCTGAGCTTTGACTGCCTTTTCAGATCTTAATTCCTTCACAGTTATATGCAATGAAATAAGATACAGCGTAAAATAGTATTGTGCAAACACTCAATAATCAACAAAAAATGTTACAGTTGTAAATATAATTTGAAGACAGTTGGCATTCACCTCTGCTTTCATAGTTTTCACTCGTGAGACAATCGAGGGACTAGCAGGCCGCGGCGACTTCTTTTCTGTTTTCGTAACAATTAAACCTTTACTTTCACTTGTTCTAGGCTTCATTAAGCCTTTGGATGCTCCGTTAAGAACCTTTTTTTGGGAACTATCAACATTGACCTGAGTCTTTAATGTTGACCTTGTAAATTTCTTTTCTGCTGCAGGCTTTACCTAATACCAGTAGAAGTCAAGCATCGTAAGCACATAATACAGTATAAATAGTAAATAACAGAGCATATATAATCATCCTTTATCACCAAAAAAAATAATACAATTGAATTTCATAATTCATTTTTTCAAGTCAATAGTTGCATTTAATATAAGTGATCCCATTGACACAAGAATTCACCTTAGGAGAAACTGTTGTCATGGCAACAGGTGCGGAGCTGAGGCTATCATGATCCTTCTCAGGTATTTGACAAGCAAATGATGAATCATCATGGGCTTCTGATGACACATCCGCCAGTACTAGATGATCAACAACTGTTGTCATGGCAATAGGTGTGGAGCTGATGCTATCATCATCATCCGTCTCAGGTATTTGACAAGCAAGCGATGAATCATCATGGGCTTCTGATGACATATCCACAGATACTACATGGTCAATGAGCGTCAACCCAATACTTTGTTCGGTGTTTCCAGCTACATTCTCATTTTCATATTGATCCGTTTCACCAAGCTCATCCTGACTTGTAACACGATGAAACTCGTATTTTTGACTTTCCGAATGCTGACTTACAGCATTATCATCATCATATCCTGAATTACGGGGTGCAACATCTGTGTTTGCATAACGTTGAACTTCGGTTTCTGTATCGCATTTGGAAGGATCAGAACTGCAAGGACTGCCATCACAATTACCATACTCTTCAAAATCACGCAGATCACCATTTCCATCTGTCGGGGACTCGCCTCCGTCTTGGCCTTCAGAAGCACGTTGTTTCAAAAGTGCTTTCCTTCTAAACTCAGCCTCAAAATACGCCTTCTTTTCAGTAACCGATCCCGGCTTTGAATATTTTTCGACTTCCTCAAGATACCTATTATGCGAAAACACCGATCTTCTTTCCCAAGACAACGATTCAGATTCAAATCTCCCAAAGGAAATTGAACCAGATCGCAAAAGGTCCGGCTATCCAATTATAGATACAAAACAATATCAGCCTCTTCAGAAATGAAAATAGATATATACAAATAGATATTATAGAGCAACACAGCTTTCTAAACAACACTTTATTAAGATCTATTATTATTAATAACCAATTGCCATAATAATCATTCGTTCAGTCACTTTCTATACAAAAAGTTTGCAAAATCATTAGACAATTAGTATTATGTCCTACAAACAATATCTAGACTTAAATTCATTAATATCACAGTTAATATTATAAAATCTAACACAGAAATATGCAATAAACATTGTTATTAATAAATGAAATCCAAATCATGAAGAATCAGATCTAGTAGAAATAAGTGCAGTAAGGAAACGTAATTTACCTGAAAATTTAAGCGAAACGGTTCTTCAATTTCACCAGCCATTGATATATTAATAATAATAATAACTTCAAAGCATTATACAGCCCTGGAACCGATAATATTCACCAGAAACCCTAACGAAACTGCGTCGTTTAAGAGAAAGTGAACAAGTTGATTAAATTAAGAGTAGTCACGTGTCGGTGTGTGTGTGTAAGGAGATAGATATAGAATTAAATGATAAGGCATCGATTTGTTATATAGAACACTAACGGTTACAGAGAAGAAGACGATGTTTGATTGTTGTTAGAGAGAGAGAGAGAGAGAAGGAAGGGGGTTTGGTTTGGTTTGTGAAGGAAGTAAGTAGGAGTGAAGATAAAACTGCATCTATGATCGATCATGTGTCTGTGTGTGTGTGTTTTTTTTAATTTTTTTTATTTAATTTTATTTAATAATAATGATGAGACTTTTTTGGTCAACGGTTAAAATGTGGCCCCTCAATCAATCCGCCTTTTCATCGTTTATATTTCTAAGAAAATTAATGTTTTCAGATACAATCGGTTGATTAATAATAATCCACAAAGTTATTAGAGTTAGATGTAGATTTGGAATTAATTTAATGGCAAGTCGGATTGGTTATGTAGACGATTTACTTTACAAGAATAGAAAATGTTACTTTTACTCTACTTTACACCAATGTAGACTGTTACATAGGTTTGAAGTTGACATTGTCAAATATATGATGTATGTGACAGTGTCAAATAGGCTAGTCCTACATGAACACATTGGCATGTAGACGAGTTTCTGTTTAAACGACAGGTTAGTTCTAGAAAAAGGGATGATCATCTATACTAGTCTACTAAATTGGATGCGGGTTAATTATCAACTAAACGAAAAAAGAGAGAGAAAACAGAGAAAGAAAGATAATGACGTTCTCATGTAATTACTATATTTATATTAGGTCTAAAAAAATAGAAGTATATATTTCTTCACATTATATGTAATGTAGCTTCCAAAATATTATTTTGTCGAGTTGCCTCACCTTTTTCATATCATATCTCAAATGAGTTTTGGCTTGAAATGGAGAAACTGTCACATGAGTTTTGGCTTCAAATGGAAAATCTGAATAAAATTTGTCTGGTTGCCTTCTTTGGAATTCAAGATAAAGACGTTTCACAATGTTCTGTAATAGAAGTACAATATTAATCTTGATTAGCTATTTTGAGAGGATATTAATGTAATTGTCATGCTTCGGAGTGTTCAAATCATGCAAGGTGCACGGTGCAGGTATTGCCGTATTGGTGATTAATAGAATTGGAGTAAAAGTATGTTAGTTTATCATTAAAAAAAGGGGTAACTTTGTAAAATAGTAACCAACTTTCAAAAGTGTTCCAATTAGGTCACTCAACAATTTTTTTTGTCTCAATTAGGTCACTTAACATTCACTTAGTATGTAAATTAGAGGTTTTTTCATCTATTTTGTAGGTAACTATGGTAATGTGGCTTTTTGTTTATTTTTTTCCTATCTATTAATGCCGACGTTAAGTGATGGTGTGGATTTAACATATTTTTTTTAATTTTTTAATATAATTAACATTTTATTTTCTTTTTTTAATACATCTACATATATTTAAAATCCTGACTCCAACATCTTCTCCTCCATGTCATTCTTGACACATACAAAATTTTACAAGACTCGATTTTAATGTTTAGTCATTTAATTGGGCAAAAAAAAGGATGAGTGACCTAATTGGAACACTTTTGAAACTTGGTTACTATTCTATGAAATATTCCCTTAAAAAAATTTATCATGCACCGGAAATTAACTAAAATATCATTCGGAGTCTTGGAGAGTGAACACTAAACACTTCCTAGTTATGAAATAGTTTTAATAGATATACACAATAAGACCTAATTTTTTTCAGTGGTCTAATGGTCTTATTACATATAAAAAAACTCATAAATTAGTTTTAGTTTTTATTTTGAATGTACGCTAACTCTCTATGGCTGGTCGGAAACCTATTCCGGCCAACATCCTACAAAGATTAACTAAGGTTTTCGTTACAAATCTACCAGAAAAGTGCAGCGGCAACGATCTCTCGGATTTTATTCGGTCTTATGGCGACATCTATGATCTCTATATTGCTCGTAAGCGGGACAAGGCTGGGAACCGTTTTGGATTTGTCTCCTTCTTAGACGTTAAGGATTGCACGGAGTTGATCAGGAAGTTGTGTAATACTCGTATCGGTGATTGTTGGTTGAGGGCTAATATCGCTCGCTTCACTCTTGAAGAAGGAGAGTTTAGGCCAGAACCGGACATGCCAAAGAAGAAGACGGTTGATGATGGTAAGGCTCGGAATGGTGGCAGGCCGAATGTTCAGGCTTTTCCTCTTCGTTTGTCAATGAAAACAGATCCTTTACGGATACGCTTTTGGGAAGACAAGGGACTCTGAATGTCCGAAAGACGGTGGTTGTAACAGTCACATGAATGCCTTCCAAAGTTTGCATGGAAGGGCGGTGGTGGCGAGAATGGTCGACTTAGAAGCTTTGAAATGTATCTACCTGATACTGGAAGATTTATCTCCAGGATCGGGTAAGGTGCAATACATTGGCGGATTATCGGTTTTAATTTCGTTTGAAGAAAACTCGGTGGCCTTGAAGTTTATTGAGGCTGCGAGGAAGGTGATTGATAGTTTTTCATCGGTAGACCTGTGGAAAGGTCAGGTTTTTGGTTATGAACGATTGGCGTGGCTCAAACTCTTGGGGATTCCTCTCCACCTTCTTTCTAGTGAAACGATTGAAGATGTTGGGAAGGTTTTTGGGAGGGTGATTCACAGGGCATCAAGATCGGACAACGATGGTGATCTTTCTTACGATTACATTGGTGTTCTTGTTGGTAGGGGTGTTCATCGGTTCGGTTTACGGTTTATTTGGTTTATTCGATTCGGTTTATTCGGTTTTCAAAATTTTGTACCTCAAACCAAAAACCAAACCAAACCAAATTAGAAATATGAAAACCAAACCAAATCCAACCAAATTGAATTCGGTTCGGTTTCGGTTTAAAACCAAACAAACCAAATTCAACCAAACAAACCAAATTGAAACGAAGTTTTTTTTTTACCAACTTATATACATATATGTTCCAAAATCTGAAAAGAAAGTTTGAAATAAATATAAACCAAAAAATCAAACCACGCAAAGTCGCAAAATAGTCTTAAACACAAACATAAACAACATATAAATGAGAAATAGAAAATAAGTCTTTGCCAATTGTGTGACGGTCGCCCAGCGGCTATTGAGTGAATTGTGAAATGAACCCTAGTTTTTAGTAGTAGATTATAAACTATGAATATTACCTACTTATTTGGGTTGGGCACTACTTGGGCTTACTAATATATGTTGGGCTTATATTAATATATATATATATATATATATATTATTTTTATTTAATAATTAATTAATTTACCGGTTTATTCGGTTATCCAAATAAACCAAATAAACCAAATAAAAAAAAATGTAAAACCAAATCCAAACCAAAAACCAAATTAGCAATTCGGTTTCGGTTAAAACCAAACCAAAAACCAAATTCGTTGTTCGTATCGGTTTTTTCGGTTACGGTTACGGTTTGGTTTTCGGTTTTTATTTGGTTTGCGGTTTTTCTGAACACCCCTACTTGTTGGGGAGGGTAAAAGGATCGGGGAAGAAGTAACATTTGTAACACCCCAACCGATGGCGGAAACATCGGGATGTCACGTATTGATGATTGTTCAGTAGCTCATGGTGAATAGTAAATTTCTTTAAATAATTTAAATAAGTTACATTCAATTGTTCTAAGAATTTGTACATCAAATTGAATAAAACTATACAAACATCTTCAAGCATCAAATCAAATCTTCAAGCAAGTAGAACCTGAACATGTTAAGTTGAAAATATTTTGGGTCAACAAAAGTTGGTGAGAATTACATAGGTTTTTGATAATAGAATAAAATTATTGTGCAATTCATGTGTCATGGCAATCTAGTCCATATGTGAAAACATACTAGAAGTAAATCGAGTGCATAATCAACCATTGTGACTGTTGTATTGTGGTACATCCCATACGCTCATGGTTCACTCGTTTATATTGCAGTAACAAACACCCACGCAACCTTTGTAGGAGGCACGTATCCGGGTGGGATTGTCAGTCCAATAGATCTATCAATGTATACCGTTTGGCTGATGAATGTTTATGCTAGAATTGTGCTTACCCTAGTCATGTTCAAGACATAATGCAACATAGAAATACACATAGACACATTGATGATTGAATTGCATGAATAATGTTGTAACATGTTTCACCCCGAAAATGGTGATAAATTAGAAAAGGGGCTATGTAAAACTCACCTTAGCAAAATGTTATATCTGTTGAAAAATTGAATAATGGTGTTGCCCAAATGTATCATCTATCACCCTATAATAAGGTAATAAATATGTCTAAGTCTATCAAGTCTACAATTGTATAAGTTTCTAGGGCTTCGAATTGGGGATAAATGCTTGTTTGATTAATAATAAAATGTCTTAATAAATAAGGGAAATTTGATAATTAAATAAATGAAAGTCTTTTTGTAAAATTTGAATTTAGGATGGTCACAATAATGTGTTTAAAGTATAAAAATAATTTTTATAAAATTATTTTCTTTAAAATAGAATATTAATTCTATTTATAACAAATTGACGAAATTTAACTTTAATATTTAAAAATACTAAAGTTAAAGAATTATTAGTCTAAAATTTATATTTCTGTTCTAAATAATCAGAAATAATTTGTATAAAATTTTGATGCAAAAATATTAAAAATTGAATTTATTATGATTTAATTATGATTAAAACTAACAAAAATTGAGTAAAAATATTAAATAAATGATTTTTCAGAATTAAAAATAATTTCAGAAAAGTTTAATATTATATAAACTCAGAATAAATTTTGTGGAAATTTATAAAATTGTTTTGATATTTTAATGGAATTTTATAAATATAATAGAATAAAATTGATTTAATTATTAAATATATTAAATAAATGAATTTTTGAAAACTAAAAATTGTAGGTGAAGCATTTATATCAGATTAACTAAAAGTAATTTTTTTAGAATTTTTAAAAGGATTTTGATAATTAAAAACGAATTTATAAAATTAAATGTATTATATATAAATATTTGATTTGTTTAAAAAGAATAAATGAAAAAAAGACAAAAGGACGCCACTGCCGGGACTCGAACCCGGGTGGCTCGTGTATAAGGCATCAAACACAACCATCTGGTCCAGCCAGTGGTTATGTTGATTCTTGTTTTTTAAAAAAAATAAATATCATAACAGATTATCATGGTCTTCCCCAATTAATTGCAATCGAGCCCTAGAATCTGCAATTGGTTAAATCACACAACGTTAACCCAATTAATCATGGGGTAAACGTTGTGTGTAGGCCGATTAATGAAACCCACGATTAAAGTTACACTTACAAACTTGTTTCGATACTGAATCGTTTGGTCAAGGCTCGGGTCAAAAGACGAACAGAAATCCAAGAACATCTGTTAGTGAATAGAAATTGGAGGTTGAGAGAGATTGAGTGGCGAGTTGTGAAGGTCTGGGTTGGTCCAATTTATAGTGATGATGTCTGGTTCGTATTATTGGAAAGTTTGACCCGTTTTGAATGGTCACGCGTATAATGGTTAAAATTGGTATGAATTGATTTATAATCGGACGTGTAATGACACATAACAGGCCGATAATCACGACTCCAAGTCAACCCATGATAAATTTCGCGTTAATAGTGCCAATTAGACTGGTAAAAAAAATGGAAGCTTCTTTGTGGTCAAATCTGCTGCTGCTGCTCGTCGCATAGGAAAGGAAGGAGGAGGGGAATCATTTGTGCATTAATACAAAGCAAATTAGATTTAAAACAAGTTATAGGTGTGGCTCAGCTGGTTGGATGGTTGTGTTTGGTTGGCTCGGCGCACGAGTTCGAAACCCGGCTGGGACAGCCCCTTTTTCTTTTCTTTTTAACAGCAAAAGGGGAGGGAGTGGGCCGGAGGTCTAGTGGGCTGGGTTTTGTGGGCTGTGATGCTGGGCTCCGAAATTTCTAAAGGTGAAGGGTGGTTTGGACTTGGTCAGATATGGTTCCATGTTGTAGTTATTTTTTTTTTTTTTAAACTGAAATATTATTATTATCATCATAAACATATATATATATATATATATATAAATAATGGGGACTTAGGTACATTTGTATAAAATGTAACAAAAATAAGGGCGTTTATTTTAAAATTTGGGGAAAAAATTTCGCGATGTTACAACATTGGCTTGGGGTGATCGGAAATTTGTTATCTGGGTGACTGAAGAGACAGGAGAATGGGTGCCCGAATTTTACGCAGTGTCTAAATCCATGCCGAATGGGTCGTCTCATAATGATAGCGGTGAAGATTTGCCCAGGGACGGTGATGAAGTTCCGGCGTCCGACGATGAAGATGTTCCGGCGTCCCCTGTAGAAGTTCCGGCGTCTCATAATGACGTGGAGGTCAACGGTGGCACTGATTTGGAAACGATTGTACACATGAATGCTGACATTAATTCTCCAATTAATATGGAGGTAATTAAGGAAGCTGAGGAGGTATTTATTCCAGGTCATTTATTTGATTTTGAAAAAGATGGTCAAGGGGTTGATATTGAAAATAATGGGCTTGTTAATAAACGTAAGAAAAAATCGATGCTGGGCTCTGAAAATAGGCCCAATCTGGCTTACTCTAGCAGCTTGGAGAAGAAAAAAATCGGTAAAAAGGCCAAACACATTGAAGACATTTTCGGGCTTGATTCTTTTATTGGGCTTGGGCCAGAAGAGTCAGTGGCAGACTCTCTCGAGGAAGGGGCTGAAGTGTCTGAGGAAGTTGGGCCTGTTTATGTTGTGGATCCCAATTCCAAGCCCAGTACCGAGGTGGGTAATTGCACCGTGGTTGAGGCTCCAGTGGGTGCGCAAACTGATGGTTTTAATACCACTCAGTTGGGTGAAGTTGAAGCCACAATTGATGTGGGTGGTAAATTGGGTGCTAACTTATGCAACTCTCACGATTTGATTGCCGAATCCATCGCTAATGAAGGGTTACAGGGAGGTATATCATGAATTGTTTGTCCGTTAATATCCGCGGGGTTGGGGTGGATGGAAAACCGGGTTGGATTAGAAAAATTAAAAAAGATTTTGGTATTTCTTTTATTGGGTTGCAAGAGACAATGAGTAGTAATATGCAAGTGGGTTTGGTGTCTTCGTATTGGGGCGAGAGTGATTTTGATTTTGATTTTGTAAATGCTAGTGGTAATTCTGGTGGGCTTTTGAGTATTTGGGATCCTAAAGTGTTCTTGAAAGATTCGGTTAATAAAGATAACAATTTTCTTCATGTGGCGGGGACGATATTAGCTAATTCAGTGAGGTTGAATATGTTAAACATTTATGCCCCACAATCTAATGTTGATAAACGTCAACTTTGGAACAAGATTACAAATCTTATTAGTTCCAATCAGGGGTGGTGGATCCTTCACGGCGATTTCAATGCGGTTAGAGATCGGGGGGAAAGGAAAAACTCGAGGTTTGATAATATTTGTGCCCGGGATTTCAATAACTTCATAGATGATAATGGCCTTCGGGAATATAATTTGAAGGGATTGCGGTTTACTTATATGTCTAATAGAAGGGGGGTTTGTAATTGGAGTAGAATTGACAGATTCTTGGTTTGCGATAATGTTTTCAACAAGTGGCCTACCGCTTGTGTTCGGGCGTTAAACAGGGATTTTTCCGATCACTCCCCTTTAGTCTTGTCGGTCATAGACACGAATTTTGGCCCGAAACCTTTTAGAATGTTTGACTCTTGGCTCGATCGCCCGGGATGTGTTGAAACGGTTACCTCGGCCTTCGAGAATTGGGTAAATAGGGGCCCGACTGATTTGAATTTGCTGAATAAGTTGAAACATCTCCGTGGGAAACTTAGAGCGTGGTTCGACGCTTGTAACACTAAAGAGAAAAAAGATGAAGCCCGGTTACGAAAAGAAAAGGAAGACTTAGAGATCCAAATGGAACTTGAAGATGTCGAGGAATCGGATATGTGGATTTGGTCGGAATGTTTGAAAGGTATTGAAGAGATAGAGAGACATAAGGCGAAAGACATAAGACAAAAATCTCGTGTCAAATGGGCGGCTTTGGGCGACGAGAATTCCAGTTTCTTCCACAATATGGTTAACGGTAGAAAGGCTCGGAATTCAATCCCGGGTATTTTGATTAATGGGGAGTGGGTGACTAATCCGCCCCTTGTCAAGAAAGAGGTCCTGCGTTTTTTTAGATCCCATTTTCGAGAACAATATGTGGTTCGGCCGAATTTGGTCTGTGAAGGTTTAAAAAAATTAAATGACTAAGATGTGGCTGATGTGGTAGCGATTTTTTCGAGACAAGAGATTAAGGAAGCCGTCTTCGGGTGTGGTTCTAATAAGGCGCCGGGTCCCGATGGCTTTAATGTCAGTTTCGTTAAACGGTTCTGGAATTTTTTCGAGGATGATTTTTTTAACATCTTGGCTGATTTTTATGATACAGGCAATATTAATATCGGATGTGGGTCTTCTTTCATCACTTTAATTCCAAAGGTGAAAACGCCATTGGGACTTAAAGATTATAGGCCTATTACCCTGATTGGTATGATTAGTAAAGTGATTTCAAAAATCCTTGCTAATCGTATTAAGAAGGTTTTAGGTCGTATTATTTCGGATACTCAATCGGCATTTTTGGCTGATCGTTTTATTCTTGACGGTCCTCTTATGGTGAATGAAATTATGGATTTGTTGAAGAAAAGAAACAGGAAGGCCTTTATGTTAAAAGTTGATTTTGAGAAAGCATATGATAATGTTAACTGGAATTTTTTGATATCTATGCTTTCTCAAATGGGTTTCCCGGCTAGATGGTGCGCGTGGATCAAAGGTATATGTCTTTCTTCCCGAGCCGCGGTTCTTGTCAACGGTTCGCCTACTTTTGATTTCCGGTGTGAAAAGGGTCTTCGACAAGGTGACCCTCTTTCCCCGTTTTTATTCTTGATAGTGATGGAAGCTTTATCTTGTTTGATTGACAAAGCGAAAAGGATTGGTATTTTTAAAGGCATTTGTTTGGCGGGAGATGTGGAGGAGGTTTCCCATTTATTTTATGCAGACGATGCTCTTATTATAGGAGAATGGTCTCGGGATAACATTCTTAGCATTGCCAGGATTCTTCGGGTCTTCTACCTTTGTTCAGGGCTGAGAATTAATATTCACAAGTCCAACATTTTTGGGGTTGGAACGACCGATGCAGAAGTTGACAGTATGATTGAGTTTTTGGGCTGTAGACATGGTGATTTTCCTTTCTCTTATTTGGGAATTAAAGTGGGGTCAAAAATGACTCGCATCAGTAGCTGGGATCCTGTTGTCGATGTGGTCCGAAATCGGTTGGTTAATTGGAAAGCTAAATGTCTTTCCATAGATGGTCGTCTAGTGCTCATCAAATCGGTGCTTGAAAACTTACCGGTCTATTATTTATCGCTTTATAAGGCACCCAAAGCTGTGATTAATAATATTGAAGCTATTATGAGACGGTTTCTTTGGGCAGGTTCAAGTGACGAGAAGAAGATCCCTTGGGTTGCTTGGGATATTATCACGGCTCCGAAAAATAAAGGGGGTTTGGGTATTTCAAGACTTCAAGATGTTAATGACGCATTGTTATTAAAGTGGACGTGGAGATTTTTAAAAGAAAAAAATAGTTTATGGAAAAAAATAATCATGGGGTGCCACGGATCTAGTAGACCATGGGCGTTAATTCCTTGTGCCAAATCTTCAAATGGGTGTTGGAAACATATCGTTAAAGTTGGAGAGAGTGTTGCTCCAAACGGCATGAAATTAAATTCTTTTTTCAAGGGAGAGATAGGTGATGGTTCCGATATAAATTTTTGGGGGGATAGTTGGTTGGGTGATGAACCTCTTCGATTTAGATATCCTAACTTATTTAGGCTTGAGAAAGATAAATGGGTTAAGGTAGCTAATCGGATCACCTTTTCTAATAACTTCAAATCGATGGTATGGGGTTGGCGCTCTAATCCTTCTTCTCCAGAAGAGGTCAGCGAGTTATTCGGCTTACTAGACGAAATCCATGAATTTGGTTGGCGTGGGGGTGATGATATTTGGAAGTGGAGTTTCGATAAAGATGGTCTATTCTCAGTCTCCTCAGCAAAAAAACTGTTGTCCAGCAACATCGCGGGAGATCCTATTGCGGGTTTTAAGTGGAAAGGTTGGCTCCCCCTTAAGTGTAAGATCATGGTATGGAGGGCCGCCCGTGATCGTTTGCCGACTACTACGGAGCTGTTAAAGCGAGGCGTTTCAATTGATCACGCAAATTGTTATTTTTGCGATGAAGTGGTTGAGACAACTCTACATCTCTTCACCGGGTGCACCTTCGCTCAAGAAGTTTGGTTTCGTATCGAAGCTTGGTGTCATATTCAACATGGTATTTTATTTGACATCCCAGATCTCCTCCAACTTCCTGGAAATAATGCGGTTTCTAAAGACTCAAGACACATTATTAGAGGGATAGTGTACGCCACAATGTGGATGTTATGGAATGAGCGAAACGAGCGGGTCTTCAACAACAAGAAGCGGAAACCGTGCGAGATTGTCGAGATTGTGAAAGCTAAGACTTATTTCTGGATTCGTAATAGATCTAGGATTAAGACTTTAGATTGGAAACAATGGTGTATATGTCCGCGGATTTGATTTTGTATGTGGTGTTTCGGCTCGTTGGTCCTTGATTTTGCCTTGACATATTTATTCTACATCATTACATAATTTAGCTATGAAAGATATTTGTCATTATCAGCTATATATCTTGAAACTGCATTACTCTACTGTCTACATAACATAAATGTTTACTATTATGGCGCCTAAAAAGTATTCACAAAAAGTTCTTATAAATCAAATAACTATTATTAATTCTGAGATAGCATTTTTAAAGACAAACAATGTTAATGTAATAAAAAATTGTTTCCAGTGGACAAAACATACATATGTTGCTTTGAGCTATCTAAAGGACAATGATGAAAAAAAATCTTGCCTTTTTACATTTTTGATTGTTGGTGAAATGAATATAAGAATTGCTTTTTTATCATCTTTGGGGCCAATCATGATTGAGATATTATAAGAATCCTAAAAAGGTGCAATACATAGTGAACATAAATGTTGCTCTTGTACATGGATGCTGATGTGGATTGTTTATTTTTTTGCCATCATGTTCTTGCTTTAAAGTTTAAACACATTTAGTAAATTACTAACAATCGGTGGGAAACCCGTATGTTGTTGCGGGGCGTTCTTGTGAGATGGGGGTAAATTTGTATTGTTTTTGCACCATTATTTACGTAACTTTTTGTTATATAAAGAGTAGTTACACTTTTGCCCACCCATCTCTATTCATGTATTTCTTTAATTTCATTTTTGAACCAACAATATAATGCCGCATGACACACTCATAACAATGTCTTTATTTTTTGTTTGCCATCTAGTAGGGTGTCGCGCTTCGCGGCGGGAACACGATGCATTTGTAAGTTTAAAGGTTTCCGAATACTAAACCAAGAATTCGACATTACAACATAAACTATGCAAGTGATTCAATTTGTTTTTACTTCACCTCGTTCCTTGGCAGACAATTATTTGCAACGTTCATTTAAAGAGAATATTTGGCTTTGAAGTTTGTGAGTAGGGGTATAAATGGAAGACAATTGATAAAATTTAGTGATTTATACTTGTGTTTTTTCACATGCCATCTTAAATTTGACATTTTGGACATATTTGCCTATATTTCCCTTTTATAATGTAGTATAGAAAGTATAGAATAGATATAGATAAAGATTAAACTTATGACCATATAAGTTTTTAAACGTACAACAAATGATTGAATATGTGTGTGTATACATGTTGTAAAAACACTTAAAATGATAAAAATGTAAAAAAAAAAACCAATTACCCCTAAAGCCCCCATTTTTTAAACGGTTGTAGTTTTGTTTATACGTTAACGTTTTTTAATTAAATAACTCAATAAAAACGAGCATTTTATTCTCTTTAATTTGAGTAGGGTATTACTATAGTATTTTAAAAAAATGAAAAAAAAAACTACAAGCTATGTGATTACATAATTATGTAATATGCATTTTATTCGAGAACAAGTATAACGTTATGTGATTTTGTATAACGTTGTGTGATGTTATGTCAGTAGTAGTTACATAACACTACGTAACTATGTATCATCACGTAATTATGTACACTATATGATTATGTACTCCCGCTACGTACATGAACGATTATACTCTTGCTTAAAGTATATGTGCCAGATTTTTCTTGATTTTAACTTTTAAGCTTTATTTTTATTATTATTATTATTATTATTATTATTATTATTATTATTATTAATTGAAATGGAAAGGAAGAGATAGAAGAATGGAACATACAATGAAGGTATGGAGTTTTGATACCCTACCCATGTGGGAACAAGTTACATCATGTGCTACATTCCAAGATCTCTTTATCAAGCAGGGATGTTTGGTGAGACTGGAACATCACTTGTGTAACCATTGACTTGATGTTCAATGTATAAAACCACTCTTCTTTATATACAAATTGCTACTCACATGTTTCTCCTTCATTCTTTGGCCTTTACATTGAAAACAACCAACCATGTTTTTTTTACCATATCAAAATTCATGTAAGACCCCAATTGTTTTAGATTTAGAAGTACATTAATTTTGCCCACTTGGTAGAGACATATGTCTCTTAGATGGGAGGTCTAAGGTTCAATCCTTGGCAAGGGTGTTGTAATTTAGAATTATTGGTGTAATATATAGGAGATGTAACGTTTGCTGTTCAAAAAAAAAGAAGTACATTAATTTTGATTAAAAAGATGAAGGAAGTTGATGAGACTACATGAGGTTTATGAAGGTCACGTGTATGACCCGTGTCGCGCGGCCAACTCATGTGATACACAGAGTCTTTTGTTTTTCTTGTTGCCATGTGATTCCACAATCCACATGCTCTCTTCAAGAGGTTGCTTTAGAAATAAAACATAAGTTCGGGGTTTTCAAGTGCAATTAAAAAAAATTGTTCTCCAGATGTAATCTCTTTTTGGGGTCATTGGGGTTATTATTAATTTATTATTATTATTATTATTATTATTATTATTATTATTATTATTATTATTATTATTATTATTATTGGCCCGGGTACTCTCGGGTACCTGATTCGCCAAAAGGGTGCCCGAGAGTGCTCGGAATTGATTCGTTGGCCGTTCAAAAAAAAATTATTATTATTATTATTATTTTGGGGGGTTTCTAGCAGGGAAAAACAAAATTGTATCTTTTTCACAAAATGTCTTCAAAATTCATCATGCTAAACATTTTAATTGAGGAGAGAAAAAACTTAAAGTTTAATTGGGGTTTTTGTAGTAGGAGGGGCCAAACCAAATAAAGATAATATCATCAAAGATAGTGGACTAAAAGCTTACGCTTTAGCTGTAAACAAACTAACGTTTAACAAACCCTTTGTGAAATATTTGGTGGGAAGTTTGTTTGTGTTCGTTCGTTTAATAAATGAACGAACACAAACAAGAAATTTTGTTCGTTTAGTTAAACAAGCAAACATGAACAGAGGTCGCGTTCGTTAATTTATGTTCGTGAACGTTCGGTAACGTATTCGTTTATGTTTGTATTTGTTGGATAATTCATTTGGGTTTTTAACTTTTTACTTTTAGTTTATGTACTTCAAATTTCTCATTGGTGGATTATTTAATATATATAAATATATATATATAGGATTTGGATCATTTGAGAACCACCATTTAGGGAGAGAACCAAAGAACCAAGTGTGAACACAAAAATCCCTCCTCCAAAAAATCAAAAAAAAATTATATAACTTAAAAAAATAAAAAAATAAAAACACCAAAATGTTTTTTTAGTGTTAATCTTTCTGAAAAAAAAATAAAAAAATACAAAAAAAATAAAAAAAACAAAAAAATGGCCTTTTTTACGTCATAATTACGTCATATGCCGTATGCACATGTGCATTTCACTATTAGAGCACACTTTTGAATAAATTATCAATTGCCATAATGAAATGATCATTAAATGGACGTGATATGATATATAAGGTGGAAAAAAATTTATTCAATGATCTTTAAATAAACGCGAAGTGCATTTCACTATTATAGTTAGGTTTTTTTTCATGGGTTTAGCTTTAGGGTTTAGTTTTTAGTTATGATGGGAATGGGGTTAGGTTTTTTGAGGTTGTTGGTGAATAAACTTAAAAAAACCCCTATATAAAACTATAAAATAAGATAATTGTACTACATGCACATGTGCATTTCACTATTATAGTTAAGTTTTTTAATGGGTTTAGCTTTAGGGTTTAGTTTTTGGGTATGGTGGAAGAGGGGGTATCTTTTTTGGGGGGATGGGATGGAGCGTTTTGGTTTTTGGGGGGTGTGGGGTTAGCTGCACATGTGCATTTCACAATTGGGGGGGGGGGGGGGGGTTGGGGCGGTGTGGGGGATAGGGGATGGGGGGTTTAGGTTTTTAGGGAGTGAGGTGGGTGGGTTTAGGTTTTTAGGGGGTGGAGGTGGGGTTTTTAGGTTTTTTTTGTTTGTGTTGACAATGGTTCTCTGGTTCTCTCCCTAAAGTTGGTTCTCGTATGATCCCTACCCTATATATATAAGTATATCACATATTAATATTACTTTAACTATTTTTATTAAGTTTATTCTAGGTAGATTAAACGAGTATTTCATGTTTAATATGATAATTGTGCGTTTCTATGGGATATTATATGCTCAAGATTATCTCAAGTATATTTGTGTAATTATATTAGTATATGTTGGGTGGACAATGTTCGTGATGAATTTTTTGGAATTTAATATGTGTTAGTTTGTGCTCGGTTTTGTTTATTAATGCCTGTTTGTGTCCGTTTATGTTCATTGGTGTTTTTATATGTCCGTTTTTGTCTGATAACTAAATTTAACAATAAAGACAAATGAACAAGAATACGTTCATTTCTTTAACAAACGAACACGAAAAAAACCGCGTTCAATAATTGTTCAAGAACAATTCGTGAACAAGTTATTTTCTTAACAAACAAACATGAACAAAAAAACTCGTTCGTTAAGTGTTCATGAACAGTTCGTGAACACGTTATTTCCTTAACAACCAAACACGAACAAGGCCATATTCGTGTTCGTTTGGTTCGTTTACAGCCCTACTTCTAATCCTAAAATAGGGGTGGGCCTCTAGTAGGGGTGAGCA
This sequence comes from Ambrosia trifida, assembly GCA_028751855.1. Taxonomy (NCBI): domain Eukaryota; kingdom Viridiplantae; phylum Streptophyta; class Magnoliopsida; order Asterales; family Asteraceae; genus Ambrosia; species Ambrosia trifida. The sequence goes on from CM054122.1 coordinate 72,546,005, forward strand.
AATGCCGGTTCGGTTCGGTTTTTACATATAACCGAAACCGATAACCGAAGTTCGGTTTTTAGGAAAATCCATAACCGAAACTGTTCGGTTACTTCGGTTAATATGTCGGTTATCGGTTCGGTTTCGGTTATGTTCGGTTAATAACCAAACATAAAACTTGTGCAAAATTATAAACTTAAAATAGTTAGTAAAGTGTTTTGAACATTTTTCAAGAATACAAATATATATAAAAATGCAAGAAAAATACATGAAATACCCATGAAATAAATAAAATAGTCTTCAAATATATGAATATGCATGAAAAATACATGAGTTACATAAAAATATATTTCAAATACGTAAATATACATGAAAGATACATGAAATATACCGAAAATACATGAAAATATTTTCCAAATATATGGATATATGTATGAAACATAATTAAGTATATAACTATCAGTTCGGTTTTGGTTACAGAAGAGGGGAAAACCGTAACCGTAACCGAATGGTTCGGTTTTGGCCATATGTTAACCGTAACCGATCGGTTAATTTGGTTTCGGTTATTTTCGGTTCGGTTATCGGTTCGGTTTCGGTTTTTTTCGGCTATCGGTTTTCATATGCTCACCCCTAGCCTCTAGTGCCCCTAAGTAAGCTCCGCCAATGACCATTTGACAATATGATATGATAATATTCAAACTTTTTACAATACCAAATACCCTAAACCTAAACACATCTATAAAAAATGCATTAAGTGTTCAAGTTTTTCCCGAGTTTTAAGTTTTTCATGTCAAAATTTGAGTTTTTCGTTAGGAAAAAAGGATTCAATAACCAATCAATGTAAGATTCAAGTTGGACAGATTAGGGTTTTTGTGGTATTCTCTAATTCAGGTTCGGGTTTCTCTAATTTGGTTTCCGGTGAACGTTGCATGCCTACATGTAATTTATGTAGTTGAAATTGATACATAAAGTGTAACATCCCCTCACAACTATAATATTATTCCATTTTACGTCCACTACACTCTGTTTCAGAGTTTCATTAAAGGATGAAAGAGAAATGATATCCCTCCTCTTCCTTTCTCTCCAATTCCTTCCAAAATGGAAAGATTGAAAATCACCCTAAAAACCTCTTTATTATCCCTCTCATTCCCTCATACAAAAAAACTCTAAAACACATTTTTTCCCCACTTCCTTCTCAATCCTTTCTCTTCCATTTTTTAATAAAACTCTGAAACATAAGGTAACTGTCTCCAAGAGTAAGGGAATCACATATTGAAACCCTGATGGTGTACAAAAGTGATAACAACGTACTAGAATAGTGGTCTAGACTAGTACCTCACTGGTACAACCAATGTAACAACCCCACAAAATCTGAATGAAACAATTGTATGTCGCATCAAAAAGACCCGAAGCAACAAAAAATACAAAACAATTGTCCTTTTAAGTTTTGAAACTATTTAGCAAATTTCCATACCTGATAGGCCTAATAACCTGACATACAATAAAGAGAAAGTAAAATTTACTTATGATCAACTGATACAAGTATAAAATGACATGCTTTATATTAGTCAATAGGATTCTTACAAAAAAAAATAGATTATACTTGCAAAGTGTTCGCACGATGCGGCGGGGAATACATACACCTTTAAGGGTTTGTGTAACACCCTAACCGATGGCGGAAACATCGAGGTGTCACGTAGTGACAATTGCTCAATTGCTCAATAGCTCATGGTACTAAAGTGTAAATTTGTATACATTGAATTGAATAGTTTATTACATTGAAAGAAATTACAATATACAAAATTCTAAAGTGGCGACTAAAACTGAAATACAATAACCCAACATCTAAGTAAAAATTCCAAAAGCTTAAAAGTCATCTCATAGATAACCTGAAACATGTACGAAAATAATTTTGTCAATACCAAATGTATTGGTGAGCATACCTTGTTTGAATAGATATAGTAGTAAAAGAGTTTCGCAATTCACGTGTTGTATACTGTTTGCAATTATGTAATAGGTAATATCCGTTCAAAATCAACCCTAAGAATCAAGTATCAAGATTCAAGAATCAAGAATCAAACCATTTTTTAGTATAAAGAATCACAAGACAATGACCAAGGTCTCTCAACAGAGTCACAGGGGGTATATACCATAGTACTATGATTTTGACAAGTCATAGACACACATATTAACATAAAGCAAACGCACATGAGAATTGTATTTAGTGAAAGAATAACATTTAGTAATAGTGTACATGAATAGCCCCAAAAGAGTAAAACATGAAAAAGGGAAAAGATATACTCACATGAAGGGATAGGGAGCCTAATCTGAAAGGCGTCCCTATCCCCGTGAAACAACAACCCTACGCCAGATCACGGCGCAGGAACGCACCCGCGCGGGGACAAGCAATCAACATGTCCCGCGCGCCAAGACAGATGATAAGCAGCAAACAATACCTGATACGCGCGTACAACCACGCGCGGAATCTTCCCTTAGCACTTTTCATACGAAGTACAAAGAACGACAGAAGGAAGATTCATAAAGATCCATGTCAGAGTACACACCAGCAGGAGAAGGACATGTGGCAGATAGTACAAAAGGTGAGCGGCTGCACTGTGCATGCTGTCGTGAACAGTGACCAGCAGGCATTACCTCGCCAACTGTCAGACGTCACATCAGACAGCAGAGATAGCCTGAACACTGTAGCAAGTACGACGTTACTATGCACCACCAGAAATCCGCCACGTGTCCAGCTACAACAATGTTGGTTGTCGAATCCAGCAAATAAATAAAAATATTCTACTTAGTATAAGTGAAAGTAGAGTTCGTGTCCTCAGGGATACAGACCAAATGATTATACCAAAAGCGTTTTCGCACAAATACTACTATAAAAAAAGGGGGGGTTGGTGTATTTTAAGTTGATGAAAATAAAACTAAAATTAATAAGACGAATAACTAGAAAACGTTAATTAAATTGTGAGATAAATTCAAATGTTAAAGCTAATTCCAACACTAAGGCAGTTTCTTAATTTGACCCGGACTTATGATCATTAACAATTATGGTGCAATAACCCTTTAATTAAAAGGTTTGTATCAATACTAGACGTCACGCCGTTCGGACATCCACTCTATCTAATGTCTAACCAAACGCCGTTCGTTGATTAGAGCCAACCCGCTACTCCAAGCTCACGCCGTTCGGATCTTAGCGTGCGGATTGCAATGATAGAAGTATTGATTACAATCAAACACTCACACCGTTCGGAGTGCTTAATTATATTGTTTAATTCTATAACAAATTTAAATTCATAGACAAACCTAAACCGTTATTTGTTCCTTTTTATCAAATATATAAAACCGGTTAAAGTGTTATAAATTGATGAACACTATTAGAGTGATTAACAAAGTGGCCAATTTTATCAACCAACTAATATTTTACCTAAAGGTATTAAATCAAGAACCAACCAAACAAACCATTCAAAAATCGGATCTCATAAGAGTTTCACATAAGTTTTAGAATCAAAATTAAGAAATCATACCAAAGTGCCGGAATTAAAAAGGTTCTAGCCGGACATGGCGGCTAGTTCAATCAAAACAAATACGAAGCTAAACATTAGAAATTATAAAATCTTACGGAAAGAAAAAAAAACCACACAATTGTCTTTTGCCAAGATAAATAGAATTGCTTCTCTTGTTGGCTTCGATGCACAGCAGCTTTTGTCCCTTTGATGAATAATAATCCCCTTCAATAATAGTGATGATTGATAAATAATGCCAATTTCCTCTGATGCTTTCTTTCTTTTTTTTTTCGAAATCCTTACAACAAACTCTCAAAGTTTGTTATCATTATTTTAAATCATATGTTCAATTCAACCCCCTCTAGTTCTTGCCATTCTACTTGAGTCTAAACTTATTTTCAATGTTCAACGAAATCCAAGTAAATTGCGACCTCGCCTCGTCAATGCTCGTCATTTCCTCTTTCAATTCTCCACCCCTACAAAATCAACCAAAAACAAGCCAAAGTAGATTCCATTCCACCAAAACACGCATTTCACGAAAATAATGCAATATGTACAACCTAAATGCATAAAAACGCCTAAACTAGCTACTTAATGAATGATAAAATATGCCAAAAAATGCAACTAACAAATCTCCCCAAGCTTAAACCTTTTCTTGTCCTCAAGGAAGTCAAGAATAAAACTAAGTCGAGGAGCGAACACGAAAACAAACAAAACACATATGCATGCTTGAAATGAAATATTTTTTTTCTTTTTATCCCTTGGCAAAACTTCATGCTAAACACGTCCAACACATTCCCAAGACTTAGACGACTAACATCAAACGGAGTCGAATATAAGCCACAAACCGTAGGAACACATTAATTCACAAGACTAACAACGATCAATAGATTTACGACCCAACAAGTCTAGATGGTGCCATTTTTAAAAACCATGGGCGTACCTATTCAAGTTTCGCCTCCCTTCAAGAATCTAACCATACATAGCATGTACCCCTCACAATAATCACTCAACACTCGGTTATATATATGCAATTTGGAGTGATTCTCTCAAAACCGGACAATAAAAACATCGTTAACATAAGCTTGTACATTAATCAAATCTACACCTAATTGTTAAAACTTAACATAGATCAAGAGGGCTTTTTGGGTTGGCAAGGGCTAAAGGTAGGAAAATTTGGGGAAGTGGCGAAAACAAAAGACAATCCGGTCTAATAAACAAAACTTCTAAACACATAGCACAACTTAGTCTTTTCGACTCAACAATTTATTCTATTTTTTTTCTCTTTTTTTTTTCATCATTCATTTTTTTTTCACATAACATACTCTTCTGTCTTATTTATATACTTCAGTAAAGTCACGAAGTAAGCACAAGTTAAACCGGATGTAGAAAACGAATCATGAGTTAAATCAAAAGAAAAGGTCAAGGCTCAAATGGGCTACTATTGGGAATGTTTCAATTGGGTTAATAACAAAATAAACGAAAATAAAGATGATGAAAAGGGCTCAACATATGGGTAATCCTAATGCCTCTGTCACTTCTATGTCAAATCTCAACCTAAGGTCTCAAAATGTATGTAATGCACAAGTTCTAAAATGATGAATCATGTCGGTATACACTCATCAAACGAAACAATGAATATATGTATGGAAATTTAAAGGCTCAAAACTCACTGAACGTATGGAATTGGGTTGCCGATACAAGCTATGCATAGCTATCAACCATCTAGTCAACTACACCATCCTAAGTACCCCAAACATTTTATATTTTCTAAAAAAAAAAAAATTGACTATGCTGGGCCTACTTTATCCCGCAACTTAAAGAATTTGCGTCCTAAAGCGTGTAAGCCCATACCGACCCGCCTTCAGCTTACGTTTTACAATGAATGAGACGTGCCTTTCGTGTGCAATCAGAAAACCTTGGGATTTATTTTATTTTATTTTATTTTATTTTTTTTTAGATGCAATTTTTTTTTTTTTTTTTTGCAAAATGGCTACTAATAATGCATGAAATATATACAAACTAATGCAAACAAAAGAAATAGAAAATACCTCTCCCCAAGCTTGAATAAAGCAGTGTCCTCAATGCTCAGAGACGAGGGCGGAAGGCATCTAATGCGGCGGTGGAGGTGGCGGAGGCCCGAGTTGATCGCGAATAGCAACAATGGCACGACCCATCTCCCGCTGATATGCATAAACCAGGCGAAGCATTTTCCTCTGATCAGACATCTCGGTGTGGAGATGACCTAATTCACCTCGTATGGCGGCAAGCTCGCTCTCGACAGCGGTGGAGTGGGTCGTGGTCTCCTGGAGTGAATCTTCGGAAGTTTCACTTGAAACCTCTGGCTCATAAACTCGGAATCGGTCATAAAACACTGCCCAATTAGTCTCGGATACGGGGTCGGCTAAGGACAACCTGTGATGTTCCTTCTTTGATATAGTAACTGTTTTCCTTGACCCTTTTAACCACCTAACACCATCGCCACTTTTTGGGAGCTCATATAACTTCAATCTCGCCAACTGAACCATATCCAGATACTGAACACCCTTTAGTTCTTCCAGTGGTGTTGGGAAGTGAATCTTCAGGGATCGATGGCGGGCTAATATAGTGATTACCGAGCCACAACAGATCAGTCCCTTTGTCGCCTTCGACACCTGTAACAGTCGAGTGCTCAAGTATTTCCCAAAATTGGGCCTGGCAGGTTGCGGGTGTATCATGTTCCATAATAAGTAGAGCTCACTTTGTGTAACTAAACCCGTATCTTGCCTGCTATCGATGATGTTTGACAGCACACGGTGCGTAACCCGTAGGACAGGATGGATGATCTGCGAGGCCTTGAGCTTGCTACTTGAATAGGATTCATCAGAGGTTATAGCTCTCCAAAATTTTTTAGGCTTGAAGTCTTCATTAACAGGATCACCAGGGCTAAATGTTCCTTCAGTTGGAGCATCTATCATACCACAAATATCAGCCATAGAGAGCGCATAAGTCTTCTTAAAAAGTCGGAAATGTATTTTATCTTCTTCAAGAGACAAGGAACTCAAAAACTCCAATGTGACCCTTTCAAAACCGATGCCAAACCATGTTAGAAGCTTGCCCCATCCTATGTTCTCAAACAGCTTCTTCACTTCTTCATAGACGCCTAAATCCTTTAGTGACTCTTCGTGGGCGAACTTGGTGCTGCATAGTCCACGCCTTCTTAACATTTCAAGCTTATCACCTTCTTTGAGTTTGTTAGGCTTCTTGGCACTGCTGGATGCTTGCTCTTGATTTGGCTTTGTCTTTGGCCGCTTTGCCAATGGTTGTGATGGCGCGGTTGAGCCACGCTTTGCTGATATCCGCATCTCAAAACCTGGTGCGCTTCCTCAAAAACCCATAAGATTCGACAAACATCAACACAACCAATTAATTTCAATAGCATTAACAAACTCAAGTTTATAATTTAATTTTCTCTTCTATTTTCTTTTATACCCACATTAAGAGCAATCAACAACAAACTAATATAATTAAAAGAAGAGAGAAAAAAATGGAATTAGGGCTCTAGCAGGGTACTACGATTAGGGGATAGGGATCGGGTCTAGGGCCATGGTGGCTGTGGAATGGGGGAGGCGGTTATGGCAGAAGATGGTGGGGCTGTGACCGGAGGGGATGGCTGTGGTGGTGAAGCAAAGGTGGTCTGCGGCGGTGGTTAGGGAACAGGGGTGGAGCAGGGAAGCGGAGGTGGTGGTTAAGGGAGGCGGTAGCGGGTGGTCAGCGGCGGCGGACGGTGGTGGCTTGAGCGGCGGCGAAGGTTGGTCAGCGGCGGCGAGGGTTGGTTAATTAAGGTGGAGCAAGATGAAGAACGAAGAAAGAAAGAAAGGGAAGAAAGAAAGACACACCTGAATCGGTGGCGAGTGGCGAGTCAGCTGGACAGAGGCGGCAGCGGGTGGTCAGCAGCGGCGGAGGTGATGGTGGCAGCGGGGCGGTGGTTAGCAGCGGCGGAGGTGAAGGTGGGCTGCAGCGGTGGTTGTACAGGGGCTGGGCAGCGGTTCTTGGTGTTAGGGTAATAAAAGAACTTTAGGATTTTTGTGAAGATTGTGTTTGAGATAAAGGTGTAGAAGAAGATGATGATTGGGGATTTAGGGTTTTATGAGAATGATATGTGAGGATGAAGAAGAAAAGATGTTATATCTATTATTATTATTGTCAGTTATTTTGTTCTTTCAAACCATTCAAGTCAGGGACCTTGCCTGCCCAGGTAAAGGAGTTGACCCGCCCGGGTCTGTTGTTTTAGAGATTCTATTAGATTTACATCAGAACGCTTACCCGCCCGGGTAAGACGTGACACCAGCCCGGGTCATTTTTTTTGAAGTTTATTTGAAGTACATTCAGAACCAAGACCCGCCCGGGTCATTCATGACACCCGCCCGGGTAAACGATGTTGAGATTTTTTCTGAATTCAATCAACTTTGACATGCCCGGGTCACTTTGGCAACTTGCCCGGGTAAACATGCACTCGCCCGGGTCTGTTTTTTTTTTTTTTTTTTTTTTTTTTTTAACATAAAGAAATAAGTAAATATGGAACCACGGGTTGCCTCCCGTGCAGCGCCTCTCTTTCACGTCTTTAGGCTAGACTTAGACCGAGTCTAATCTTGGTAATGCACGCATTCCAACTCCATTGCACACTCTTCTTTGTGTTGGAATGTTTCATAAAACACTTTCAAACGATGGCCGTTCACCTTAAACGTTTTTCCTGTTTGTTCACTTGTTATTTCTACTGCACCATGAGGATAAACGTTAGTAACTACAAACGGTCCGACCCATCGTGACCGTAATTTGCCAGGAAATAATTTAAGTCTAGATGAGAATAACAATACCTTCTGGCCCACACTAAAAGTTTTTCGCGTGTTTACCTTATCATGGAAAGCTTTAGTTTTTTCTTTATAAATCCGGGAATTTTCGTAAGCATCGTTACGGATTTCTTCTAACTCTTGAATTTGTAGCTTACGATAAATTCCCGCTTCGTCAATCTTCAAGTTGAACTGCTTCACGGCCCAATAAGCCTTGTGTTCCAATTCAACAGGAAGATGACAAGCTTTTCCAAAGACCAGGCGAAACGGCGACATACCTATAGGTGTTTTGTAGGCAGTGCGATATGCCCACAATGCATCATCCAAGCGTAAGCTCCAGTCCTTACGGTTTGGGTTAACCGTCTTTTCAAGGATCGATTTGATTTCTCGATTTGATACCTCTGCTTGACCATTCGTCTGCGGATGGTATGCTGTCGAAACTCGATGCGCAACACCATATTTCTTGAAAAGTGCTTCAATGGTTCTATTGCAGAAATGTGATCCTCTGTCGCTTATGAATGCTCTTGGTGTACCGAACCTGTTAAAAATATTAGCCTTCACAAAATCTGAAACAACTTTAGCATCGTTAGTTCTCGTGGCTTTTGCCTCCACCCATTTGGAGACATAGTCCACGGCCAAAAGAATATAAACATTACCAAACGACGATGGGAATGGACCCATAAAATCAATGCCCCATACATCAAAAATTTCACACACTAAAATGGGTTGGAGGGGCATTTGATCCTTAGACCTCAAGTTACCGGTTTTCTGGCACCTTTCACAAGATTTACAAAACATGTATGAATCAAGAAATATCGTTGGCCAAAAGAAACCGGATTCGAGTATCTTGTGTGCTGTTCGTTTTGGACCAAAATGTCCTCCACAAGCTTGTGAATGACAAAAATCTAAAATTGAAGGTACCTCACTTTTGTCGACACACCTTCTTATGACTTGATCGGCACAGATTTTCCAAAGGTATGGATCGTCCCAAACATATCGCCTTGCTTCCTTCTTGATTTTATCCTTCTGAGCACGTGAAAGATCGAAAGGAAGAGTGTGCGTCACCAAGTAATTGACGATGTCCGCATACCAAGGAGTCGTCACTTCAGTAGCGAATAGCTGTTCATCCGGAAATGAATCGTTCAAAGGCATCGGATCCTCATTGTTGATGATCCTACTCAGATGGTCTGCTACTAAGTTATGCTTCCCACTTTTATCTCTAATCTCCAAATCGAATTCTTGGAGTAAAAGCACCCACCGAATCAGTTTCGGTTTTGCATCCTTCTTTGTCATGAGATATCTCAAAGCTGCATGATCAGAATAAACAATTACTTTAGTACCCAATAAGTATTGTCTAAATTTCTCTAAAGCAAAAACAATAGCTAAGAGCTCCTTTTCTGTAGTCGAGTAATTGCTTTGAGCATGGTCCAATGTCCTCGAAGCATAGTAGATCACATGTGGTACTCGATCCTTCCTTTGACACAACACCGCCCCTACTGCATGATTGCTTGCATCGCACATGATCTCGAATGGTAACTCCCAATCAGGCGGTTGGATTATGGGAGCGGTAACTAGCAAGTCTTTCAAGGTGTCAAAGGCTTTCTTGCATGCTTCGGAGAAGTTGAATTCAACATCTTTCTGTAAAAGCTCACACATTGGTCTTGCTATTTTTGAAAAATCTTTGATAAATCTTCGGTAAAAACCTGCATGACCAAGAAAAGAACGTACCTCGCGGATAGAGTTAGGATAAGGTAAAGATCTAATAATGTCTATCTTTGCCTTGTCAACTTCCAAACCTTTTGCAGAAACAACATGCCCCAGAATGAGACCTTGGTCAACCATAAAATGACATTTTTCATAATTCAAAACAAGGTTGGTCTCAATGCATCTTTTCAAAATCTTTGTCAAATTTGTTAAACATTCTTTAAAAGAGTTTCCATAAACAGTAACATCGTCCATGAAAACTTCAATGATCTCTTCAACATATTCTGAAAAAATGCTTACCATGCACCTTTGGAATGTGGCGGGAGCATTGCAAAGCCCAAAAGGCATCCGCCTATATGCAAACGTTCCAAAGGGGCACGTAAACGTGGTTTTCTCTTGGTCTTCCGGTGCGACGGGTATTTGGTGAAAACCGGAGTACCCGTCCAAGCAACAATAATGGGTCTTTCCCGCTAACCTCTCTAACATTTGGTCAATAAATGGTAGCGGGAAATGGTCCTTTCGGGTCGAGGCATTCAGCCTTCTATAATCTATGCACACTCTCCACCCGTTTTGTACACGGGTGGGGACCAACTCACCTTGTTCATTTTCAGTGACAGTAATACCTGATTTCTTTGGCACTACCTGTACGGGGCTCACCCACTTGCTATCAGATATTGGGTAGATCATACCTGCATTCAACAACTTGAGAATCTCCTTTTTCACAACTTCCATCATAGGAGGATTTAACCTTCTTTGTGCTTCCCTTGTTGGCTTGTAATCTTCCTCCATAAGGATCTTATGCATACAAAGTGTTGGACTTAAGCCTTTGATGTCGGCTATAGTCCATCCTATTGCTTCCTTATAGTGCTTCAGAGTCTCAACCAACTCACTTTCTTGCTCCCTTGACAACTTGTTGGATATAATCACCGGTAAAGTTTCCTACTCCCCAAGGTATGCATACTTTAAGTGTTCGGGGAGAGCTTTCAACTCCAAATCCGGTGCCTGCAAAATAGATGGAAGAAGCTTTTGGTTAGTAATTGGTAGTTGTATTTTTGGAGCTTCGTACCTGGCTTTCCCTTGTGCATCCATAAAAGTCACAAGTTCCATAAGATCCTCCCCAAGCTTGAACTTTTCAGTAAGTTCTTTTGCTGCAACTTCATCAATGCTTCTGTTTAAGACTAATGCTAAAACATCAAGGTTAGATAACTCAAAATAATCATCAGACAAGGGTTCAATAACCTCTAACCAATTCAAAGATGAAACATCACTTGGGTAACGCATAGCATCATAGATATTAAAATTGATAACTTCCCCATCAAATTCCATTGATAGGGTACCACTATAGACATCAATTTTTGTTTTAGCAGTTTTCAAAAATGGTCTCCCTAACAAAATGGAACTTGAGCTTGGAGTGTCATCATCCTCCATATCCAACACATAAAAATCAGCGGGAAATACCAATTCATTCACTTGAACCAAAACATCCTCTAATACACCTTTTGGGTATACTAAGGATCGATCGGCCAACTGAATGACCACCCCGGTCCTTTTTAATGGTCCTACATTTAGTGTTTTGAAAATAGAATTTGGTAGGACATTAATAGAGGCCCCAAGGTCGAGCATGGCTCGTGGTATAGTTAGATTCCCCAATTTGCAAGGAACCGTGAAAACACCCGGGTCCTTGCACTTTTGAGGTAATCTTTTTTGTAAAACCGCTGAAATATTTTCACCAACCTTAACAGTTTCATTACCTTTCAGCTTCTTCTTCGATGTGCAAAGCTCTTTTAAAAACTTTGCATATCGTGGAACCTGTTTAATAGCATCAAGTAAAGGAATGTTTACCTCTACCTTTTGAAAGGTCTCCATGATCTCTTGCTCTTCCCTTTGCTTTTGTGTGCTTCGCAGTCTAGAAGGGAATGGAGGAGGAGTAGTGAACTTTGCCTTCACTTCATCAGATTTGGGCATCTCATGCTTTTCATTGCCCTTTTTCTCAACAACAATTTCTTCCTCTTCCTCTTGCAATTCGGGAGCATCATAACTCTTTCCACTTCTCAAGGTGATGGCACAAGCATTGTGTTTGGGATTTGCTTCGGTTTGTGGGGGTAACTTGCCTTGAGATTCTATCTTGCTGACCGAGCTAGCGAGTTGTGCCATTTGTTGCTCCAAATTCTTGATGCTGGATCTAGTCTCTTGTTGGAATGAGTGAGTACTAGTGGCTAAACTCTTCACAATGTCTTCTAAAGATGGCCCTGAGCTTCCCGCTTGTTGTTGTGCAGGTGGTTGTTGCCTTGATTGATAGTTTTGCTGTTGTTGATTGCCTTGAGAGGACTGGCGTTGTTGAAATTGTGGCGGCCTCTGTTGATAACCCATATTAGAGGGATGTCCCCAATTTTGATTGCCTCGTGGTTGTTCATACTGTCTCAAATTCTGTCCCGAGTAACCAATTGCATTTGCATCTTCAACATCCTCTTGCAATGTAGGACACATATCCGTGGGGTGTCCATGTTGCAAGCATATCCCACAAGCTTTTGATTTTTGGTCAACTCCCTTCTCTTTGGTAAGTAGCATCACAGCTTTTGTCAATTCAGCGATTTGGCTTTCAAGATGAGGAGTATTCACTTCTTTGACACCCCTTGGCGGATCAACATACCATTCTTCCTCATGTGCTGAATGCTTCGAGTCTTCAGCAATTGATGTGATTAGAGCTCGAATTTGAGTAGGAGTTTTATCAAGTAGAGCTCCTCCACTAGAGGCATTTATCAAACGCCTCTCCATCGGTGCCAATCCTTCACAGAAGTACTGAAGGAGTTGATGCTCAGATATGCCATGTTGTGGGCATCGAGCACAAAGCTTCTTGTACCTGTCCCAATAAGTGTGCAATGCTTCCCTTTTGATTTGCTTGATCCTGATGATCTCTTTACGGAGTATTGAAGCTTTGACTTCCGGGAAGTATTTGTCAAGGAATAGTGTTGCAAGTTCATTCCATGTGGTTATTGACCCCGGTGGCAGGTAATATAACCACTCTTTAGCTGAATCTTGAAGAGAGAAGGGGAATGCCCTTAGTTTGATTTGGTCTTCAGTAATGTCGTGTGGCTTCATACCTGAACACACAACATGAAACTCTTTAAGGAACTTGTGTGGGTCCTCATTCTCTAAGCCTCTGAAAACGGGTAACAGATGGATCAACCCGGATTTCAGTTCAAAGTTTTCCATTGCAGGGTAGTTGATGCAAAGTGGTTGTTGTGGGACATCACGATTCGCCCACTGTCTAAGGGTTTGTTCGGCTGCCATTGTTGGTTCGGGTGAGTTTGGTTCTTGATGGGTATGGGTGGGTGAGTGTGGTGGAGTAATGAGTGTTTGTGGATGTGAGAGAGATTCGGTTTCAGCTTCGGATTCACTTGACAAGAGTATGTCTTGCCAAATGTTAGTGATCGGAGGTGAAGTGATAGAGGTTGGGGAGCTTGCTAACTTCTTTCGTTGTTTTGCTTGCTTCCTTAATCTCCTTGCAGTTTTCTCTATTTCCGGATCAACTTCAAGTGGTGTACCTGTACGAGAAGATCTTGGCATAAAACAATTAGAATTGCCGTATCCCCGGCAACGGCGCCAATTTGTTGGTTGTCGAATCCAGCAAATAAATAAAAATATTCTACTTAGTATAAGTGAAAGTAGAGTTCGTGTCCTCAGGGATACAGACCAAATGATTATACCAAAAGCGTTTTCGCACAAATACTACTATAAAAAAAGGGGGGGTTGGTGTATTTTAAGTTGATGAAAATAAAACTAAAATTAATAAGACGAATAACTAGAAAACGTTAATTAAATTGTGAGATAAATTCAAATGTTAAAGCTAATTCCAACACTAAGGCAGTTTCTTAATTTGACCCGGACTTATGATCATTAACAATTATGGTGCAATGACCCTTTAATTAAACGGTTTGTATCAATACTAGACGTCACGCCGTTCGGACATCCACTCTATCTAATGTCTAACCAAACGCCGTTCGTTGATTAGAGCCAACCCGCTACTCCAAGCTCACGCCGTTCGGATCTTAGCGTGCGGATTGCAATGATAGACGTATTGATTACAATCAAACACTCACACCGTTCGGAGTGCTTAATTATATTGTTTAATTCTATAACAAATTTAAATTCATAGACAAACCTAAACCGTTATTTGTTCCTTTTTATCAAATATATAAAACCGGTTAAAGTGTTATAAATTGATGAACACTATTAGAGTGATTAACAAAGTGGCCAATTTTATCAACCAACTAATATTTTACCTAAAGGTATTAAATCAAGAACCAACCAAACAAACCATTCAAAAATCGGATCTCATAAGAGTTTCACATAAGTTTTAGAATCAAAATTAAGAAATCATACCAAAGTGCCGGAATTAAAAAGGTTCTAGCCGGACATGGCGGCTAGTTCAATCAAAACAAATACGAAGCTAAACATTAGAAATAATAAAATCTTACGGAAAGAAAAAAAAACCACACAATTGTCTTTTGCCAAGATAAATAGAATTGCTTCTCTTGTTGGCTTCGATGCACAGCAGCTTTTGTCCCTTTGATGAATAATAATCCCCTTCAATAATAATGATGATTGATAAATAATGCCAATTTCCTCTGATGCTTTCTTTTTTTTTTTTTTTTGAAATCCTTACAACAAACTCTCAAAGTTTGTTATCATTATTTTAAATCATATGTTCAATTCAACCCCCTCTAGTTCTTGCCATTCTACTTGAGTCTAAACTTCTTTTCAATGTTCAACGAAATCCAAGTAAATTGCGACCTCGCCTCGTCAATGCTCGTCATTTCCTCTTTCAATTCTCCACCCCTACAAACTCAACCAAAAACAAGCCAAAGTAGATTCCATTCCACCAAAACACGCATTTCACGAAAATAATGCAATATGTACAACCTAAATGCATAAAAACGCCTAAACTAGCTACTTAATGAATGATAAAATATGCCAAAAAATGCAACTAACAAACAACGACCACACTATAGCATGACGTCATCAACAGTAACCTGCCTTTTCCCGCCATTTTCAGAAGGACCATGGACTTGGGCCTCGGCTGGGCCCAGGCCAATGGTGTCACCTGTGGGCCTCTCCACGCAGCCCACTTTGGTGCCTATAAATAGGATTAGATGCAATCCTTGTAGATTCATTCAAAAATAGCCATAACCACTACATACAATCCTTGTAATCTCTCGTTCTTAATAACATTCCGGTATACTTGCAGTGGACGTAGGTCATTAAAGACCGAACCACTTAACTCTCGTGTTCTCACACACTTCTAGCACACACTCACATACACTAAACATTCACAAGGGTCACCATCACGGTTTGGGTAAAGGATTAACCTTGTAGTTACGTAAGTATAAGCCCCCCGGTGATTAGTCCTAATCCCCGGTATACTTATTGTTTCTTCATTGGCGCCATCCAACGGTTAGAACAGCTTTTTTCACCCATCTTTTAACCCACCCATGGCTGAACCCAACCCTAACACCTCCAGCATGCACCGAGCCGGAGAGGATGACCTCCAACAGCCGGAGGACCAAACCACACCCCACACCGTCGTCAAACAAGCAACTTCACGACTCGACAGGTCAGCTGTTGAGATCCGTAACGTCGAGTCAGACGACGACAGCCAAGATCTCTCTGAGGAGGACCCGGACCAATGGCTCCTCCGTCAGAACGCCAAGAGTGCTGCAATCTACCAACGGAAGCTCCTGCAGCAAGCTAAGAAGAAAGGCAAGACCCTTGCTTTCGACACACCGTCAAAAGCAAGGCACAAAAAGAAAGACATGGCCGATCATGGTGATGGTCGTAGCGGGGAGCTCGGCTGAAACGTCAGAGCTCGGGGCTACGCCAAACCACGTGAGGAGCCGGATGGCTATGAATCATCAAGTAGCGACTCAGGCTACAAAGGAAAGAAACACACTCACGCGTCGCGAGACAGCGAGATAGATGATGACTTGGTCAAACCATTTCGACCAAAAGCCTTTGCCGAGAAGTCCAAGTTTGTCGCCCGCATAGCGGCTGCCAAAATCCCAAGAAAGGCCAAGCTCCCAAGCAGCATCGGTAGATACGATGGCCTGCGTGATCCCGACGACCATGTGCACGACTTTGAGTGCGCAGGTATGTCTGTGGACTGGCCTGTCCAAGTATGGTGCCACCTTTTTGCTCAAACCCTTACGGGTGCCGCCAGGGTATGGTTCGACAACCTCCCGGCGGGAAGCGTAAAAGATTTCGACGACCTCACAGACAAGTTTGGCAGTCATTTCTCGCACTTGCGCAAACATAAAAAGGACAAAGCACACATTTTGCTATGCCGTCGATACGACCATGAAACAATTGAGGACTACATTGTTCGGTTTAACAAAGAAGCCTTGCAAATAGGCTGCGGAGAAGAGCTCACGTGGGCTGCGTTCATTCACAATGTGCGCAGTCCGGACCTCATGAAATGTCTGACCGGCAAGGATGGTATCCCAGAGTCTTGGGATGAACTCATCCGCTCAGCAAAAATATATGCTCCCTCCGAAAGATCTTTCAACCAGCTGCACGGCTTCCAACCACAACACCATAATAATAATAATAATAAGCACAAAAACAAATCCGTTTGGAGCCGCATCACTGGCACCACCGACGAGGGGAAATATTCACCCGCCGGTGATGCCCGCCAAATCATCAGCTCAAAGCAAACGCGGGACCAACGTGGACACTCCAAGAAAAACCATGATTGGACCCCGCTGACGAAGACACCGTCCCAAGTTCTGAAAACCGAGCAGGTCACGCTGAAGGAGCCCAATCCTTTGGGAAAGCGGCGAAACGTGGACCGTAGCAAGTTCTGTGAGTACCACAACGACTACGGTCACCTCACTGACAATTGCTATAGTCTAAAGATGGAGATTGAAGCCGCGCTGAAGTCAGGCGAGCTGGGCCACTTGGTCAAGAATGTTCACCGAGCTGGCAAGGGCCAAGCCAACGAGGAAACCCAAGGCGAGGGGTCGCGGAAAAAAATCCGAGACCTCAATACTCATGCAGCCACGCTAATTCCCCGCCACCAATGCAACATGACAAGACGGGGCAAAAACACCCAACATGGGAAGCGCACCCGGGTACAACCGTTGGACGACTCTTGGAAAGAGGCTGACATCCTCATGCCAAGAGTCAGAGGCGGCGCCTCTTGTACAGCTCCACTCGTGATAACCGGCGTCTTCGGACATTACCGCACGCGGTATATGTTCTTAGACGGCGACAACAGCACGAATATTATGTACGACCAGTGTTTTCAGCAACTTGATGAGGAAGACAAAGCAAAGCTCATTTCAGTCAACGAGCCCATCTCTGGTTTCATCCATGAGACCATCATGCCCCGCGGCATGCTATCCTTGCCTGTAACTTGGACCGATGGCACCCATGAGCGCACAGAAATATGCGATTTCATGGTCTTACCAGCCACATCAAATCATGACATACTCCTGGGAAGAGAAGGCATCGCACGCTTCAACGCCAACGCCTCCACGGCACACGCAATGGTGGGTTTCCCCACCAAAACAGGCGTTGCCTTCATCCGGGGAAACAAGGATTGCCATGTCGCGGATACAGCTAAACCGCCAAAAATGGTCAAAACAAACGCCCGCACAGAGCCGGAAAAATGGGTACTCAACCCTAAATTTCCGGAGCAAACGGTGACCATTGGCCATGAAATCTCCGAGACCATACGCAACCACCTGAAGCAACTCTTGATCAACAACATGGATATTTTCGCATGGCAACCAGCGGACATGGTGGGTGTTCCCCGAGAAATAGCGGAACACAGGCTCAATGTCTATCGCTCCGCGGAGCCAATAGTGTAGAAGAAACGAAGTATGGGCCCGGAGAAAACAAAGGCCATGAACGAACAAGTCACCGAGCTGCTCAATGCGGGCATCCTCCGCCCCATCAGATACCAGACTTGGGTGGCCAATCCTGTCATGGTCGCCAAGGCGAATGGGAGTTGGCGCATGTGCGTCAACTACAAAGACATCAACAAGGCGTGCCCAAAAGACTGTTATCCTCTACCTGAAATCGACTTAAAAGTGGATTCTCTCGCCCCTTACCGGTTCAAGTGTTTCCTGGACGCTTACAAGGGGTACCACCAGATACAGATGGCCAAAGAGGATGAAGACAAGACAGCGTTCCGCACAGACGCGGGTATCTTTTGTTACACAAAGATGCCTTTCGGTCTGAAAAACGCGGGCGCAACATACCAGCGTCTGATGGACACGGCCTTTGTGAAGGAAATCGGCGTACGACTTGAAGTGTACGTCGATGATTTGGTGATTAAAAGCAAGGAAGACAGTGACATGCTGCGGGACATCCAACAAACGTTCAGCCAATTGCGCAAGGTGCGCATGAAGTTGAACCCCAGCAAATGCTCGTTCGGGATGGAAGAAGGAAAGTTTTTGGGCGTCATTGTCACGCGGGATGGTTTCCGCGCCAACCCAGAAAAGGTACAGGCAATCGAAAGGATGCCATCACTGGCCTCCGTTAAGGAGGTACAAACACTGATGGGTCGCTTAGTCGCCCTAAACTGCTTCCTATCCAATTATGCTTCAAAGTCATTCCCATTCGTGGACACTTTGAAGAACTGCCTAAAGAAGAGCAATTTCCGCTGGACCCCAGAGGCGGAATCAGCATTCCAGCAAATGAAACAATGCCTAATGAATCTTCCCACACTAACAGCTCCGCTCCCTAAAGAGCCGCTCACACTCTATCTCTCAGTCACGGAGCGGGCAATAGGCGCAGTCCTGATGGTTGATCGTAAAGGCGTGCAAACGCCAATCTACTATATCAGCCGCACACTGTTAGATGCGGAAACTCGGTACACAATAATGGAAAAGCTGGTCCTCGCCCTCATTCATGCATCCCGAAGACTGCGCAGGTACTTTCAAGGCCACCCGATAAACGTCCTCACGGACTATCGGATAAACGATATCCTGGCCAAACCCGAGTTGTCAGGAAGACTGGCGAAATGGGCTATCGAGCTGGGAGAGCACACAATCAGTTACAAGCCCCGACCCGCAATCAAAGGTCAAGTACTAGCAGACTTCGTCGCTGAGATTCCTACCGACAAAATACAAGAGTGCCTCGAAGAAGAATCACCCGCTCCAGCGCACGATCCATCACAAAAATGGTCCCTATACACTGACGGGGCCTCCAAAGGAGATGGCGCTGGCGCCGGATTGCGCCTTATCAGCCCAGATAAGCACGAGTTCACATATGCCATCCGCCTAGAGTTTAAAAGTACAAATAATGAGGCGGAATACGAAGCGTTGGTGGCAGGCCTCCGCATAGCGGAAAAAATGGGGGCCAGGCACGTGGAGGCGCATGTGGACTCACTGTTAGTAGCGCGACAGATCAACGGGACCTACGACGCAAAAGACGAGACCATGGCTCTGTACCTGGAACAAGCCAAGCAACTCATGCGCCGATTCGACACATGCACAGTCGAACACATCAGGCGCAGCGAGAACAAACCAGCCGATGCGCTGAGCAAAATGGCGTCCACAGTCTTCGAGCACATGGCCAAAGAGGTCCGAATCGAGGTCCGAGACAAACCGTCCGTCCCCCCGCGCCAAGTCAATGTCACCCAAACGGGCAACGCGTCATGGATGACGCCAATCAAAGCCTTTCTATCCTCTGGAACCTTGCCTGACGATAGGTTAGAAGCCTGGAAGATAAAGAACAAGGATTTACAATATCAACTGGCAGATGGCACCCTGTACCGCCGTTATTACCTAGGGCCGCTTTTGCGCTGCGTAGACCCTGCAGAAGCCTCCTTTCTCCTCAAGGACATACATGAAGGAACCTGCGGGCTACACGCAGGCCCAAGGATGGTGGTAGCGAAGTTGATGAACGCAGGGTATTACTGGCCTGGCATGCATGTCGACGCGGTCAACGAATTACGCAAATGTGACAGCTGCCAGCGCCACGCCCCAAATACCCTGCGCCCCAAGAACAACCTGGTGCCGGTCACAGCGGCTTGGCCTTTCCAAAAATGGGCCATCGACCTGGTGGGGCCATTCCCAACCGCGCCGGGTAATGTGAAATACTTAATTGTTGCCATCGACTACTTCACCAAATGGGTCGAAGCCAAGCCTCTAGCCAAGATCGACGGCGCGCACGTAAAGAAATTTCTCTGGGAGTTCATCATCTGTCGGTTCGGCTTACCGATGCAATTGGTCAGCGACAACGGAACACAATTCGAAGACCAATCCCTTCAACAATGGTTGGCCCAGATGGGAGTCAAACAAATATTCACATCCGTTGCGCACCCGCAAGGCAACGGCCAAGTAGAAAGGGCCAACCGCACAATTGTAGAAGGCAACAAGACAAGGCTGGGAACCAAAAGAACAGGGTGGGTAGACGAACTTCCACACGTTTTGTGGGCCTACCGCACCCTCACAAAAACAAGTAACGGAGAAACACCGTTCAGCTTAACATATGGTTCCGAGGCAGTGATTCCCACAGAAATAACTTGCCCCACGACAAGGGTATTAATGGCCGACACAACCGATAATGATAAAGAGCTCCACATGAACCTCGACCTACTAGAAGAGCGTCGTGACCTCGCGGCAATAAAGGAGGCCAACTACAAGACTCAACTGGAACAATATTATAACAAGCGCGTCAAAGAACAGACCTTCAAGATTGGGGATTACGTCTTCCGCAACAACGAAGCTTCCAACGCCGAAAAGCCGGGGAAACTCGCCCCAACTTGGGAAGGTCCTTACAAGATACAAGAAGTGTTAGGCAAAGGCGCCTACGCGCTAGAAAGGTTAGATGGCACTCCTATTCCGCGATCATGGAACGGCGCACAGTTGCGGCGTTGTTATTTGTAATCATGTAACATGGTTACACATGCCACACTATCAATAAAAACGTTTCCTATATCTGTGTTTCTACTTGTATTTTCCGCGCCAAAGTCTTCAAGACTTGGGCAAAATCACGTCGGACCAAAGCCGCTAGCTAATAAAGCAAGGTGTGCCTTCAAGACGCGCCGCGTGCACGTCGGCTTACACTCCTTACACAGCGCATGGTCTTCAAGACGGATTTACTTGCCGGACCTATAACCCCGCATAACAATGGCACGCGCATAAACTCTTGTCTTCTAGAGTCGTTGCAACTCGGACAAGAGAACAGCGCGTGGCATGAAACGCGGCGAAAGGTCTTCTAGGCAAGACTATGACTCGCCTAAGTCGGACTCAATGGCACAAGTCGATCTCCGCTACAGTCTTCAAGGCAAAAAAGTGTTAACACTTAAACGCCAGACTGTCTAGCCGAGCGCGCGTCTTAACTTCTACTTATACACCGGGTGACGACTTGGTTAAATAAGTAAGTTAGGAACGAGACAACACGATATAACAAACTTACAATTTCATTAAAGAAAGGGACTTAAAAACCCTTTTGTATTTACATAAACGATTACAAATAACAAGGTTAACGCCTATCCACTACCCGCCCCGGAGGTTCCTTCGCCAGAAGCCCTTGCCAACTCATCAGATTTGTCGATAAAATATTTCAAGGCGCCAAGGGGATCCGCGTTGTTGTTGCATTCAGCAATGACTTGGAGGATAGGAAAGTCGATCTCTTCAAACTTGGCCAGCTCCGCCTCATATTCCTCCTTCAGCGGCTTGCCATAATGTTCCGCATCCTCAAGCCGCCCATCACCCTGGGCACTCAGGAAACCATCCGCATAGCCCTCGCCATATCCAAAAGCTTGTGCGGCGGCAGCAATGGAGGCAACCTGATCGCCCAACTTGGGCTCCTGCCAAAATCTTTTAAAGACCTACAAAGAAAACAAAAGTTAGCATATTGGCTGGAAAGACAAACACCAAAAATAAGGAAAGCACGAGAACTCACCCCATTCATTCCATCTGTCATCAACCAGTTGATGGAATTCTGCATCTGGGTCTTGGCGGAGACCGCCTCCTCCAACAAGACCTTGGCCGCTGATGTGCTAAAAGTAGTTTAATAAAAATAACTAAATTAAAGCTAAAACTAGACACCTAGTAATACTCTAGACTCTCTAAAACTAAACTACTGACAGGCAAGCGAACCTATCGACTCTAGTAAAGCTAAAGTAAGTCCGGATATCAAACCCACGAGACTCTAATTGAAAACGGAAACTAGACTCAATTACTTATCCTAAATACTGATTAAATTAATTTATTATTTTAAAGGGGGGTTTTACTGAAAAATAAATTGCAATAAAATAAAGCTTAAATAAGATTAACTAAACTGAACTAGAGACACGAACTTAGCTGAGCTGAATTCAGATGATGACGAGACACTACCTAGACCAGACTCCTAACTATGCCTGATAAGCTTCTATGGTTATGGAACTGAATTGGAACCGGGATCTTAAAATACTAAACATCAAGAATAAACTAGACACCCTCGACCCTTCTCAAGGGGAAACCCTAGAATATTGTTGTGCTGTTAAACCACCGGTTGGAGTACAAACCCTCACAGGTTATCTAACTCTTATGATCGAGTACCCGCTAGACTATCTACCTCACAGCGCGAAAGCCTCACTACACTAGGTGCAAGGGGTAATTATTGAAGCCTAGATCTAACTTGATATGCAAGAGTTGAAAGGGAAACTAGGCAGATCTTCTCACAAAGCCTCTAACCTAGCAATTTAACAACCTAGAAATACCAACAAGTCCTCACCTCACAGCTATTGAACTTGGAAGAATACCTAAAATCTTCTAACCACCAAATACCACTCCTATGGTAAACTCGCGACTATTGACCATAAACTAGTTGCTACACAAAGTCTGCAACCTAACTAGCACTCATACATGAAAGACATTCACAAAAGTGCAAGTGGAGTGAATAAGTGACAATCAAAAAATAATAGATACGCACATACACTAGATCTAGAGAAATCAAAATCTTTACTGAATCATAAATCCAAACAAGTTCCAAAAAACCATAGAAAATGCAAATCAAAACATAGTATTTGTCTTAGTCTAGGTAGCTATAAAAGTTTTAGCCACAAATCATCTTGAATAGAGAAACAAAGCCAAATAAAAATTCAGCAATCATTGTATAGAACAAAGATAATAAAGGAACGAAAAAACCGAATGATTGACACCCGAATAATCGCTCCCTGGCTTAGAACCTTTGATCCTTGGCTTGCCTCCCTAATAATATTTGCTGCTTTGTTCGATGGAATAATAATATAAATCACCCTTCTGTTCTTGTGCGCAGCAGCCTTCTCCTTCCCCCCAATAATAATATGCGGCACCCTCTAAAGATAATACCATGTTTTTTTCACCGACATTGTTCGTTGGGCCTTTGGGCCGATCACTTTCATATCACATTTCTTTTTGTTTTTGTTTTATTTATTTCTTTTTTCTTATTCCTATTATTATTATTATTATTATTATTATATTAAATATACTATTATTATATATAGTATTATAACTTCATGCTCTCGACTCGGGTGTTCTTGACTTGACCAAAGTTGCTCGTTTACGCTCCAACGTCCATGAACACCTACAAAAATATAAAATAAATACATAAATACTAAAAATGACCCAAGACTAATAAAAATCTATAAAAACCTATACTAGATAAAATAGATCGGTACAAGCCTAAAACTAATAAAAGTACATTTAAACGACTCTGAAGAAACAATAAGTATCCCGGAGATTAGGACTAATCACCGGGGGGTTAATACCTATGTTACTGTCAGATTAATCCTTTACCCAAACCGTAATGGTAACCCGTGTGAGTGTTAATGTAAGTGAAGGTGTGTATGAAGTGTGTGAGAACACGAGAGTTAAGTGGTTCGGTCGTTAATGACCTACGTCCACTGTAAGTACACCGGAATATTATTGATAATAAAGGAGATTACAATGAGTGTAGTAGTTATGGTTATTTTTGAATGAATCTACAAGAATTACATGTGATCTTATTTATAGAGATCACGGTGGGCTGCATGGGGCGGCCCACGGATGACGGCATTGGTTTGGGCCCGGCTGAGGCCCAAGCCCATGGTTCTTCTGATAATGGCGGGAAAGGACCTGTTACTGTTGATGTCGTCATGCTATAGTGTGGTCGTTGTAGTAGCTGGACACGTGGCGGACTTCTGGTGGTGCACAGTAACGTCGTACTTGCTACAGTGCTCAGGCTATCCATGCTGTCTGATGTGACGTCTGACAGTTGGCGAGGTAATGCCTGCTGGACACTATTCTCGACAGCATGTACAGTGTAGCCGTTCACCTTTTGTACCATCTGCCACATGTCCTTCTCCTGCTGGTGTGTACTCTGACATGGATCTTTATGAATCTTCCTTCTGCCGTTCCTTGTACTTCATATGAGAGGTGCCAAGGGAAGATTCCGCGCGTGGTAGCACGCGCGTATCAGGTGTTGTATGTTGCTTATCGTATGCTTTGGCGCGCGAGACATGTTGATTGCTTGTCCCCGCGCGAGTATGTTCCCGCGCCATGATCTGGCGTGGGGTTGCTGTTGTACGGGGATAGGGACGCCTTTCAGATTAGGCTCCCTATCCCTTCAAGTCCCCCTAGTCTAGGACTTCTCCTGCTCGCTGATGAGGAGGTGGAGTGCTAGACTCAATGTGTTAGTCACAGATGAAAGCTCATTTGCTCGTGTTGTAGCTCGTTGGCGCGGATTCTTGGAAAACTCAGCGGGGAACGTCTTCCGTTTTTACGTCAAAGTTGCGCTGAGAAGGATGTGCTCCGGCTTACCCTTGCAGGCGTTAAGCGGGGAACGTCTTTTGTAGACTTACGTCAACTTTGCGCTGTGCAGGACGTTTTCCGCCTTGTCTTTGCAGGCGTTGGGCGGGGAACGTCTTTTGCAAACTTACGTCAAGTTTACGCCATGAAGGACGCACTCCGCCTTAACCTTGCAAAATTTTAGGCGGGGAACGTCTTTTGCAAATTTACGTCAAGTTTGCGCCCATGAATTAAATGCTGTTGGAGTGATTTAATGCGGGCCCTGAGTTGGTGATAAATTCTAAATCATTGGCATTCAATTTGTCTCTCATGAGCTGGAGTGAATGCGCCTGGAATTCGAATGATCAGTTACTTCTGATGGAAGTTTAATGGTTGCTGACGTGTTCAGTGACTGTCTGGTTGTGCAGACTGAGGCACGTCACGTCCTGGTTGCAGTTACCAACTTCTCGTCTGTGTCAGGAGCGTGGGATGCCACGCGTCTGACGCTTTGTCTTCGTGGTGGAGATTGTGCCACGTGTCAGTGTGCACGTGTTTTCTGTCAGGCGCGTGGGTTATCACGCGCTCACTTTATTGAGATCGTGAGATCTGTTGACACGTGTCGATCATCCGGCTCGTGTGTGGCACACGACTGTCACACACTACCATCTGAGCCGCCCGTTTGTGTTATTTGACACGTGTCACCATCTGGTGTCTGGAATTTGAAAAGGTGTGACGTTTGGCGCTTCCCAGGTGGGCCCCTCTGTCATTAATGCGATGAGTATATAAACCTCATCGTGGTTCATTTGAACGGTTATTCTCTCAAAATTTTCTTCTTCTACTCTTTACTTTCACTTTTCTCCCAAAGTTCCGGTCGTCTTCCGTTGAAGTTTCCGTTCAATCTTCGAAGACTTTCTTTGTCTTGGAGATTTATTGTTGAAACTTCAAGTGTGTCTGCCTTTTGCTTCCCTTTTGTTTGCTTTTCGATCCTTGAAATATTTTCTTCTTGTACTTCCGTTGAAGATTTCGGTGAATCTTCATATTTTCCGGCGTCTTTTTTCCAGAATTGTTATATTTTCCGGCGTCTTTTTCCCAGAATCATTATAATGTCTGAAATTCCGGTAAGTCCCCCATTGTCCGCCGAGGATGTTGTGATGGGTCTGACTACGGAAGAGGTGGTGGAAGAAGAAGTTCTTGTCGAGCATGGCAAGATAAAAGAAAGGAAGTTGATGTCCAACACTTACTGTGTTTGGAATCAGGAGGCTTTCAACCGGTTTTGTATCATGTATGGGATCTTGCCGGAATGGGAGCCTACCCTTCCCTCTCCGACCAGCACCGTGCTTTCTGCCGGTAGCGGTCAGTTGGCACTGTACGAGGCCCACTTTGCTAAGTGTGGGTTTCGTCTTCCCTGTACGCGCTTCCAGGTTGATACTATGGTGGCCTATGGTGTTGGGCCCACACAACTAACCGCCTTCGGGCTTCTGAGGTTAGTTCATTTTGAGGCTTCGTGCCGCGCTCTGGACATTGAGCCAACCGTTGAGCGGTTCAGTGTCTTCTACTTCATTGCGCGGGACGAGATGTGGTTCTCGTTTAAACCACGCCCGAAGGTGCCGCCGATGGCTACTCATACTCCTAAGTCCTTACATTGGGCTAAGGAGAAGTTTTTCTTTGTGAAGAGGGGTGTGATCCCCATTAGTCTCCCCTGGAAGGTGATAGGGGATGGGCAGCGGGTGGCCGACATGCCTGTGCCCAAAGACTTTAAGAAGCAGGCGTGGTTCATCGCCCTTACTTCCAACGCCACTAAGCTGGAGTTCCACTACTTGACAGAAGGCATCTTCTTCCTTCTTGGGATGAGCCGCAATGGAATCCGGGCGGGCAAAGAGCCTTATATTGCGGAGGAGGGTACGTTTGTTTATTATCATTATTGTTATTATTATTTTCTGTGTCCTTCCTCTTATCATGTATGTTTGCAGGTGTGAGCAAGTTTCAGTTCTTCGCTGCCCGCCAGGAGAGGGGTATTAAGTGGAGGCCTTTGGCGGAAGGTCAGACCTCTTGTTTGGACGAGCTTGCTGACCGCTTTTATTACCCTGATCTGACCACCGCGCCCAAGCCTTATTATACAACCGGTGAGTCTTCGGATCCCTTCAGCCCTAGCATATTTGGAGATGATACTACTGGATTTTCAGTAGGGGTCGTCCCGCCGGTGAGCCCATCCGCGGGGCGTGGGCGTTGGAAACACGCGCCGCGGAATCATGGGTACCGAGCGAAAGTTGTGCTTTCTGACTCGGGTTCTTCCGTTTCAGCAGGGGAGGTTGTGAAAGGGCGTCGACGGCGTAAGGATGGCCCGCCCTCTGAAGATGAGGAGGAGGTTGAGTCTTCTCAGCTGGAGAAGAAGAAGAGGGCGCGTGTTGATAGCGCTGCCACTAGCAGTGCTGTTGCTGCTATGGAGAATGTGTCTACCGCCCCAGCTGGTGGGGGCGAGAGTGGGGGTACCATTCAGATGACTGAACCAGTGGCAGCTTCTGAAGGTGTTACTGATGTTGCTGGTACTCAGAAGACCAGCGCTGCTGGGGGGCAGGGAGGAAGTGCCCCTGTTTTCTCTATGGGGATTCGCGCTGCCCCAACTAGGCAGCCGTTGTTTCAAAAACTGATAAAGAAGAAGGCGCCTGGTAAGCGATTTTTACCGTTCTTTAAGTCTTTAACTTTGAATTCTTGCTCTAATGTTTTGTTTTGTTTCCACAGTGTCGCCCAAGATAACTCCCACTCCTCCTCCTTTGTCTCCATCTGCGGAGGCTGCTCGCGTAGAGGAGGAGCGGTTATGGCAAGAGCAAGAGGTTGCTCGCAAACAGGCGGAAGCTGATGAAGCCTTGCAAAAGGCTGAGGCTGACCGTGCTACCGCTGCTGCAAAGAAGCGGGCGGAGGCCGATGAAGCCTTGTTAAAGGCTGAGGCCGCTAAGGCTGCTGCTGCCAATAAAGCCAGACAAAAGGCTGAGGCAGAGAAGAAGGCGGAAGTTGATCGCCTTCGCCTTCAAGAACAACAGTTCTTGGAGGAGCGGGCCAGGTTGGCCAAAGAGCGCGAGGCAAAGGAGCGCGCGGATGCTGAGGGCCAGGAGGTGGGCCTTGGAGGTGATGGCTTTGAGAGGGCCCTGTTTGAGTAGGGCGCTTCTGTGGCTGCTGGTTCGCGCCCGGATAGGCGCGAATCTTCAAAGGTTGGTGAGGCGTCAGGGGCCTATGATGGCTCCTGCTGGGCTGGTGGTGACGCCATTTGGCGCCCTCGCTGAGCAATCAGGGAGAATACATTATTCTCCAACTCCCTGGCTGCCGAGGAGTTTATCAGCGAGGTGGTGCCTCCCTATGAGCGCACTCACCAAGACATGTTGAGTCGTCCAGACCTTATTGCTGCCTTGTGCGTTAATCAGGCGGCTCAACTGTTAATGATGGACTCGCTGCGGCGCCGTGATTCGGCGTTGTGGCGAGATATGGAGAAGGTCGAGGCGGAGAAGGCGGACCTCGCGGAAAAGGAGGCTGCCTTCAAGGCGGAAATTGCCAAATACCGCCGCCGTGCTCATGATGCGGAGGCAAAGGTCTCCAAGCTTGAAGAAGAGGCTGCTGCTTCAAAGCGCCGTTGGGCAGAGTCCTGGAAGAAAGCTAACCTTGAAACCATGAAGGTTAAGGATACTCTAGCCGAGGTGCAGGAGGAGAGGCGGACGGCGGTCCGCCAGCTAGAGGAGAAGAGCAGGGCTCTTACAGAGAGGACCGCCAAGTATGTGGAGATGCGGAAGGAGTTGGAGTCTAAGGACTCGGCTCTTGTTGCAGCCACAGAGCGTGTCTCTTTCTTGGAGCAGGAGAAGGTTCGGATCCTTGGCGCTAAGGAAGATCTGGAGCGGGATCTGGACTCTTCTGACCAAGCTCGCCTCGAGGCTATGAAGGAATGCGAGGCGGCGAAGGTCTTGTTGGAGGAGGCGGTCTCTGCGCAGACCCAGATGCAGAGTTCCATCAGCTGGTTGATGACGGATGGAATGAACGGGGTGAGTTCTCGCGCTTTTCTTGTTCTTGATAGTTGCTTTTCCTGCCATCATGCTAACTTTATTTTCTTTGTAGGTCTTCAAGAGGTTTTGGCAAGAGCCCAAGTTGGGCGATCAAGTTGCCTCTATCGCTGCTGCAGCCCAAGCCTTTGGATATGGCGAGGGCTATGGTGATGGCTTCTTAAGCGCGCAGAATGATGGGCGGCTTGAGGATGCGGAGCATTATGGCAAGCCGCTGAAGGAGGAGTATGAGGCGGAACTTGCCAAATTTGAAGAGATCGATTTTCCCATCCTTCAAATTATAGCTGACTGCAACAACAATGCGGATCCCCTTGCTGCCTTGAAGTATTTTATCGACAGATCTGATGAACTTGCAAGAGGTTCTGGCGGAGAGGCCTCGGGGGCGGGTAGTGTTTAGGCGCTGTTTTTGTCAGTTGTAATCATTGTTGTGAATATATGAGGGTTTTTAAGTCCCTTCTTTTAATGAAGTTTTTAAGTTTGTTATATCGTGTTGTCTCGTACTTAACTTACTTATTTAACCAAGTCGTCACCCGGTGTGTAAGTAGAAGTTAAGACGGGCGCTCGGCTAGACAGTCCGGCGTTTAAGTGTTAACACTTTTGCCTTGAAGACCGTAGCGGAGACTAACTTGAGCCATTGAGTCTGACTTAGGCGCGTGATGGCCTTGCCTAGAAGACCTTTTACCGCGTTTCGCGCTGCGCGCTGTTGTCTTGTCCGAGTTGCAACGACTCTAGAAGACAAGTGTTTATGCGCGTGGCGTTGTTATGCGGGGTTGTTGGTCCGGCAAGTAAATCCATCTTGAAGACCATGCGCTGTATAGCAGGTGTAAGCCCGACGCGCACGTGACGCGTCTTGAAGGCGGACCTTGCTTATCTAGCGAGCGGCTTTGGTCCGACGTGATTTTGCCTAACTCTTGAAGACTTTTGGCGCTGAAAATGCAAGTAGAAACACAGATATAGGAAACGTTTTCATTGATAGTATGGCATGTGTAGCCATGTTACATGATTACAAATAACAACGCCGCAGCTGTGCGCCGTTCCATGATCGCGGAATGGGAGTGTCATCTAGCCTTTCTAGCGTGTAAGCGCCTTTGCCTAACACTTCTTGTATCTTGTAAGGACCTTCCCAGGTTGGGGCAAGTTTCCCCGGCTTTTCGGCATTGGAAGCCTCGTTGTTGCGGAAGACGTAATCCCCCACCTTGAAGGTTTGCTTTTTGACGCGCTTGTTGTAATATTGTTCCAGCTGAGTCTTGTAGCTGGCTTCTTTTATTGCCGCGAGGTCTCGGCGCTCTTCTAGTAGGTCGAGGTTTATGCGGAGTTCTTTATCATTGTCGGTCGTGTCAGCCATCAATACTCTTGCCGTGGGGCAAGTGATTTCTGCGGGAATTACCGCTTCGGAACCATATGTTAGGCTGAACGGTGTTTCTCCGTTGCTTGTTTTTGTGAGGGCGCGGTAGGCCCACAAGACGTGTGGAAGTTCGTCTATCCACCCTGTTCTTTTTGTTCCCAACCTTGTCTTGGTGCCTTCTACAATTGTGCGGTTGGCCCTTTCTACTTGACCATTGCCTTGCGGGTGCGCAACGGATGTAAATATTTGTTTGACTCCCATCTGAGCCAACCATTGCTGAAGGGATTGATCCTTGGGCCTGCGTGCAGCCCGCAAGTTCCCTCGTGTATGTCTCTGAGGATGAATGAGGCTATTGCGGGGTCTACGCAGCGCAATAGCGGCCCTAGGTAGGAGCGGCGGTACAGGATGTCTCCTGTGAGTTGGTATTGTAGAGCTTTGTTCTTGATCTTCCGGGCTTCTAACTTGTCGTTAGGCAAGGTTCCGGAGGATAGGAAGGTTTTGATTGGCGTCATCCATGATGCGTTGCCTGTTTGGGTGACGTTGACCTGGCGCGGGGGAACAGACGGTTTATCTCGGACCTCGATTCGGACCTCTTTGGCCATGTGCTCGAAGACTGTGGACGCCATTTTGCTCAGCGCATCGGCTGGCTTGTTTTCGCTGCGCCTGATGTGTTCGACAGTGCATGTGTCGAATTGGCGCATGAGTTTTTTGGCTTGCTCTAGGTACATAGCCATAGTCTCGTCCTTTGCGTCGTAGGTCCCGTTGATCTGCCGCGCTACTAACAGTGAGTCCACGTGCACTTCCACGTGCCTGGCCCCCATTTTTTCCGCTATGCGGAGGCCTGCCAGCAACGCTTCGTATTCCGCCTCGTTGTTTGTGCTTTTGAACTCTAGGCGGATGGCATATGTGAACTCGTGCTTATCTGGGCTGATGAGGCGGAGCCCGGCGCCAGCGCCATCTACGTTGGAGGCCACGTCGGTGTACAGGGACCATTTTTGTGACGGATCATGCGCTGGCGCGGGCGACTCTTCTTCAAGGCATTCTTGTATTTTGTCGGTAGGGATTTCAGGGGCGAAGTCTGCTAGTACTTGGCCCTTGATTGCGGGCGGGACTTGTAACTGATTGTGTGCTCCCCCAGCTCGATAGCCCATTTCGCTAGCCTTCCTGATAATTCTGGTTTGGCCAAGATATCGTTGATCCGATAGTCCGTGAGGACATTTATCGGGTGGCCTTGAAAGTATCTGCGTAGTCTGCGGGATGCATGGATGAGGGCGAGGACCAGCTTTTCCATAATTGTGTATCGAGTTTCCGCATCTAACAGCGTGCGGCTGATATAGTAGATTGGCGTTTGCACACCTTTACGATCAACCATCAGAACCGCGCCTATTGCTCTCTCGGTGACTGAAAGATAGAGCGTGAGCGGCTCTTTGGGGAGCGGCGCTGTTAGTGTGGGGAGATTCATTAGGCACTGTTTCATTTGCTGAAATGTTGATTCTGCCTCTGTGGTCCAGCGAAAGTTGCTCTTCTTCAGACAGTTCTTCAAGGTGTCCACGAATGGGAATGACTTTGAAGCGTAATTGGATAAGAAACGGTTTAGGGCGACTAACCGTCCCATGAGCGTTTGTACTTCTTTGACGGAGGCCGGTGATGGCATCCTTTCGATTGCTTGTACTTTGTCCGGGTTAGCGCGGAAACCATCCCGTGTGACGATGACGCCCAAAAATTTCCCTTCTTCCATCCCGAATGAGCATTTGCTGGGGTTCAGCTTCATGCGCACTTTGCGCAATTGGCTGAACGTTTGCTCGATGTCCCGCAGCATGTCACTTTCTTCCTTGCTTTTAATTACCAAATCATCGACGTATACTTCGAGTCGTACGGTGATTTCATTCACAAAAGCCGTGTCCATTAGGCGCTGATATGTTGCGCCCGCGTTTTTCAGACCGAAGGGCATCTTTGTGTAGCAGAAGATGCCTGTCTCTGTGCGGAACGCTGTTTTGTCTTCATCCTCTTTGGCCATCTGTATCTGGTGGTACCCCTTGTAGGCGTCCAAGAAACATTTGAACCGGTAAGGGGCGAGGGAATCCACCTTTAAGTCGATTTCCGGTAGAGGATAACAATCTTTTGGGCATGCCTTGTTGATGTCTTTGTAGTCGACACACATGCGCCATCCTCCATTTGCCTTGGCGACCATTACGGGATTGGCCACCCAGGTCTGGTATCTGATGGGGCGGAGGATGCCCGCGTTGAGCAGCTCGGTGACTTGTTCATTCATGGCCTTTGTTTTCTCCGGGCCCATACTTCTTTTCTTTTGCACTATTAGTTCTGCGGAGCGATAGACGTTGAGCCTGTGTTCCGCTATTTCCCGTGGAACACCCACCATGTCTGCTGGTTGCCAGGCGAAAATATCCATGTTAGTGATCAAGAGTTGTTTCAAGTGACTGCGTATGGTCTCGGAGATTGCATGGCCAATGATCACCGTTTGCTCCGGGAATTTAGGGTTGAGTACCCATTTTTCCGGCTCTAAGCGGGTATCAGTCTTGACCATTTTTGGCGGTTTGGATGTATCCGCGACATGGCAATCCTTGTTTCCCCGGATGAAGGCAACGCCTGTTTTGGTGGGGAATCCTACCATTGCGTGCGCCGTGGAGGCGTTGGCGTTAAAGCGTGCAATGCCTTCTCTTCCTAGGAGTATGTCATGATTTGATGTGGCTGGTAAGACCATGAAGTCGCATATCTCTGTGCGCTCATGTGTGCCATCGGTCCAAGTTACGGGCAAGGAGAGCATGCCGCGGGGCATGATGGTCTCATGGATGAAACCGGAGATGGGCTCGTTGACTGGAATGAGCCTTGCCTTGTCTTCGCGATCAAGCTGTTGAAAGCATTGATCGTACATGATGTCTGTGCTGCTGCCGCCATCCAGGAACATATACCGCGTGCGGTAATGTCCAAAGACGACGGTTATCACAAGTGGAGCTGTGCAAGAGGCGCCGCCTCTGACCCTTGGCATGAGGATGTCAGCCTCTTTCCAAGAGTCATTCAAAGGTTGTACCCGGGTACGTTTCCCTTGTTGGGTGTTGTTCCCTCGCCTCGTCATGTTGCATTAGTGACGGGGAATCAGCGTGACTGCATGAGTATTGAGGTCCCGGATTTTTTTCCGCGACCCTTCGCCCTGGGTTTCCTCATGAGCATTACCTTTGCCAGCTCGGTGAACGTTCTTAACCAAGTGGCCCAACTGGCCTGATTTTAGCGCGGCTTCAATCTCCATCTTTAGGCTGTAGCAGTTGTCCGTGAGGTGACCGTAGTCGTTGTGAAATTCACAGAACTTGCTACGGTCCACGTTTCGCCGCTTCCCTAGACGGTTAGGCTCTTTTAGGGTGACCTGCTCGGTTTTCAGAACTTGGGATGGTGTTTTTGTTAGCGGGGTCCAATCGTAGTTTTTCTTGGACTGTCCGCGTTGGTCCCGCGTCTGTTTGGAGCTGATGATTTGGCGGGCATCACCGGCGGAAGAATATTTCCCCTCGTCGGTGGTGCCTGTGATGCGGTTCCAAACGGATTTGTTTTTGTGCTTAGTATTATTATTATTATGGTGTTGTGGTTGGAAACCATGTTGCTGATTGAAAGATTTTTCGGAAGAGGCATATATTTTGGCTGAGCGGATGAGCTCATCCCAAGACTCTGGGATGCCATCCTTGCCGGTGAGGCATTTCATGAGGTCTGGACTGCGCACATTGTGGATGAACGCAGCCCGTGTGAGCTCCTCTCCGCAGCCTATTTGCAATGCTTCTTTGTTAAACCGGACTATGTCAATTGTTTCTCGGTCGTACCGTCGACACAGCAGAATGTCCGCTTTGTCTTTCTTGTGTTTACGCAAGTGCGAGAAGTGGCTACCAAACTTGTCTGTGAGGTCGTCGAAGTCTTTTACGCTTCCCGCTGGGAGGCTGTCAAACCATACCCTGGCGGCACCCGTAAGGGTTTGAGCGAAAAGGTGGCACCATACTTGGACAGGCCAGTCCACAGACATACCTGCGCACTCGAAGTCGTGTACATGGTCGTCTGGGTCACGCAGGCCATCGTATCTACCGATGCTGCTTGGGAGTTTGGCCTTTCTTGGGATTTTGGCAGCCGCTATGCGGGTAACAAACTTGGATTTCTCGGCAAAAGCCTTTGGTCGGAATGGTTTGACCAGGTCATCATCTATCTCACTGTCTCGCGACGTGTGAGCGTGTTTCTTTCCTTTGTAGCCTGAGTCGCTGCTTGACGATTCGTAGCCATCTGGCTCGTCACGTGATTTGGCGTAGCCCCGAGCTCTGACGTTTCCGCCGAGCTCCCCGCTACGACCATCACCGTGATCGGCCGTGTCTTTTTTCTTGTACTTTGCTTTTGCCGGTGTGTCAAAGGCAAGTGTCTTGCCCTTCTTCTTGGCTTGCTGTAGGAGCTTCCGCTGGTAGATTGCAGCACTTTTGGCGTTTTGACGGAGGAGCCATTGGTCCGGGTCCTCCTCGGCGAGATCTTGGCTGGCGTCGTCTGACTCGACGTCACGGATCTCAACAGCTGACCTGTCAAGCCGCGAAGTTGTTTGTTTGACGACGGTGTTTGGTGTGGTTTGGTTCTCCGGCTGTTGGAGGTCATCTTCTCCGGCTCGGTGTACGCCGGAGGTGTTGGGGTTGGGTTCAGCCATGGGTGGGTTAAAAGATGAGTGAAAAAGAGCTGTTCTAACCGTTGGATGGCGCCAATGAAGAAACAATAAGTATCCCGGAGATTAGGACTAATCACCGGGGGGTTAATACCTATGTTACTGTCAGATTAATCCTTTACCCAAACCGTAATGGTAACCCGTGTGAGTGTTAATGTAAGTGAAGGTGTGTATGAAGTGTGTGAGAACACGAGAGTTAAGTGGTTCGGTCGTTAATGACCTACGTCCACTGTAAGTACACCGGAATATTATTGATAATAAAGGAGATTATAATGAGTGTAGTAGTTATGGTTATTTCTGAATGAATCTACAAGAATTGCATGTGATCTTATTTATAGAGATCACGGTGGGCTGCATGGGGCGGCCCACGGATGACGCCATTGGTCTGGGCCTGGCTGAGGCCCAAGCCCATGGTTCTTCTGATAATGGCGGGAAAGGACCTGTTACTGTTGATGTCGTCATGCTATAGTGTGGTCTTGTAGTAGCTGGACACGTGGCGGACTTCTGGTGGTGCACAGTAACGTCGTACTTGCTACAGTGCCCAGGCTATCCATGCTGTCTGATGTGACGTCTGACAGTTGGCGAGGTAATGCCTGCTGGACACTATTCATGACAGCATGTACAGTGTAGCCGTTCACCTTTTGTACCATCTGCCACATGTCCTTCTCCTGCTGGTGTGTACTCTGACATGGATCTTTATGAATCTTCCTTCTGCCGTTCCTTGTACTTCATATGAGAGGTGCCAAGGGAAGATTCCACGTGTGGTAGCACGCGCGTATCAGGTGTTGTATGTTGCTTATCGTATGCTTTGGCGCGCGAGACATGTTGATTGCTTGTCCCCGCGCGAGTATGTTTCCGCGCCATGATCTGGCGTGGGGTTGCTGTTGTACGGGGATAGGGACGCCTTTCAGATTAGGCTCCCTATCCCTTCAGACTCGAAAACTGTACAAACTTTACACTGGAAATAGATGTATTTTACAATACATCAGCCGCCTCACACTCCTTGACAGCCTCAAGGCGAGCCTGGTCAGAAGAATCCAGATCCCGCTCCAGATCCTCCTTTGCGCCAAGGATCCGGACCTTCTCCTGCTCCAAGAAAGAGACGCGCTCTGTGGCTGCAACAAGGGCCGAGTCCTTAGACTCCAGCTCTTTACGCATTTCCACGTATTTAGCGGTCCTCTCAGTAAGGGCCTTGCTCTTCTCCTCCAGCTTGCGGACCGCCGTCCGCCTCTCCTCCTGCACCTCAGCCAGAGTGTCCTTAACCTTCATTGTTTCAAGGTTGGCCTTCTTCCAGGACTCTGCCCAACGGCGCTTTGCTGCAACAGCCTCCTCCTCAAGCTTGGAGACTTTTGCCTCCGCATCATGGGCACGATGGCGGTACTTGGCAATTTCTGCCTTGAAGGCAGCCTCCTTCTCCGCAAGGCCTGCCTTCTCCGCCTCCACCCTCTCAATATCTCGCCACACCGCCGAATCACGGCGGCGCAGCGAGTCCATCATAGACAGTTGAGTCGCCTGATTAACGCACAGGGCGGCAATAAGGTCCTGACGACTCAACATGTCTTGGTGAGCACGCTCGTAGGGAGGCACCACCTCGCTGACAAACTCCTCGGCAGCCAGGGAGTTAGAAAATAATGTATTCTCCCTGATTGCCCAGCGAGGGCGCCAAATGGCGTCACCACCAGACCAACAGGAGCCATCATAGGCTCCTGACGGTTCCCCAACCCTTGAAGACTCGTGCCTATCCTGGCGCGAGCCACCAGCCCCAGAAGCGCCCTGCTCGAACAGGGCCCTCTCAAAACCATCTCCTTCATGGGCCACTTCCCGGCCCTCAACATCAGCGCGCTCCTTCGCCTCGCGCTCCTTTGCCAACCGGGCTCGCTCCTCCAAGAATTGCTGTTCTTGGAGGCGAAGGCGATCAGCTTCCGCCTTCTTATCTGCCTCAGCCTTTCGTTTGGCTTCATTGGCAGCAGCTGTCTTAGCAGCCTCAGCCTTTTGCAAGGCTTCATCAGCCTCCGCCTGCTTCCTTGCAGCAACGGCGGCCCGTTCGGCCTCAGCCTTTTGCAAGGCTTCATCGGCTTCCGCCTGCTCTCGAGCCACCTCCTGCTCTCTTCACAGCCTCTCCTCCTCTACGTGAGCTGCCTCCGCGGATGGAGACACAGGAGGAGGAGTAGGAGTTATCTTGGGCGACACTATCAAAGCAAAACAGAATATTAAGAGAAAAATTCAAAAGGACAATGAGCATTGCTTACCAGGCGCTTTCTTCTTAATTAGCTTCTGGAACAGAGGCTGTCTGGTCGGGGCAGCGCTGATCCCTACAAAAAAAACAGGGGCGCTCCCTCCTTGCTCCCCAGCAAAGCTGACTTTCTGCGTGCCAGCGCCCTCAGCAGCAGTCTCTGAAGCCGCCACTGATTCAGAGATTTGAGTGGCACCCCCACTCTCGCCCCCACCAGCCGGGGCAGAAGACACACCCTCCGCAGCAGCAGCACTGCTAGTCGCAGCGCTATCAGGACGAGCCCTCTTCCTCCTCTCTAGCTGAGAGGACTCAGCTTCCTCTTCATCTTCCGAGGGCGGCCCATCCGTCCGCCATCGGCGCCCCTTTATAACCTCTCCTGCTGAAACGGAAGAACCCGAGTCAGAATGAGCAACCATTGCTCGATACCCATGCCTCCGCGGCGCGTGTTTCCAACGTCCACGCCCCGCGGACGAGCTCACCGGCGGAACGATCTCTACTGAAAACTCAGTAGAATCATCTCCAAAAATGCTAGTGCCGAAGGGATCCGAAGACTCACCGGTTGTATAATAAGGCTTGGGCGCGGTGGTGAGATCAGGATAGTAGAAGCGGTCAGCAAATTCATCTATACAAGAGGTCTGACCCTCCGCCAAAGGCCTCCACTTGATACCCTTCTCCTTGCGGGCAGCATAAAACTGGAACTTGTCCACACCTACAAAAATAAACAATAAGGGAAACGGCGCAGAAAAACATAAAAGGAAAAAATAAAGTACATACCCTCCTCCGCAATGTAAGGCTCTTTGCCTGCCCGGATGCCAAGGCGGCTCATTCCAAGGAGGAAAAAGATGCCCTCTGTCAGATTGTTGAATTCCAGCTTGGTGGCATTGGAGGTAAGGGTAAGGAACCAAGCCTGCTTCTTGAAATCCTTGGGCACAGCAATGTCCGCTACACGCTGCCCATCCCCTATAACCTTCCAGGGGAGACTGATGGGGATCACACCCCTCTTAACAGAGAAAAACTTCTCCTTCGCCCAATGCAAGGACTTAGGAGTGTGGGTGGCCATAGGCGGCACCTTTGGGCGCGGCTTGAACGAGAACCACATCTCGTCTCGCGCCATAAAGTAAAAGACATTGAACCGTTCAACGGTAGGCTCAATGTCTAGGGCGCGGCATGAAGCTTCAAAGTGAACTAACCTTAGAAGCCCGAAGGCGGTTAGTTGTGTAGGCCCAACGCCATAGGCCACCATGGTGTCAACCTGGAAGCGGGTACAGGGCAGGCGGAACCCACACTTAGCAAAGTGGGCCTCGTACAACGCCAACTGACCACTACCGGCAGAGAGAACGGTGCTGGTCGGAGACGGAAGGGTGGGCTCCCATTCCGGCAGAATCCCATACATAATACAGAACCGGTTGAAGGCCTCCTGACTCCAAACACAATAGGTGTTGGACATCAGTTTTCTCTCCTTTATCTTGCCATGTTCGACAAGAACCTCTTCCTCCACCACCTCCTCCACAGCTGGCTCCACCCCAACATCCTCGGTGGATGGCGGTGGACTCACTAGAACTTCAGACATGATAACAAGAAAACTCAAGAAATTTGGAAAATGTGCCGGAAAATATGAAGATCCACCGGAATCTTCAACGGAAGTTGAAAGAAAAATGGATTTCAAAAATTAACAAGTGAAAAGGAAGGAACGAAAAGGAAGCAGAAACAAAGAAACCTGAAGTTTCAACAATGAATCTTCAAGATCAGAAAGATCTTTGAAGATTTAACGGAAACTTCAAAGGAAGTTGGCCGGAAGTTTGAGAGAAAACTGAAAGCAAGGAAAGGAAGAAGAAAATTATGAGAGAGTAACCGTCCAGATGAACCCTGATGAGGTTTATATACTCATCGCATTAATGACAGTGGGACCCACCAGGGAAGCGCATTAATGAGGTTTATATACTCACATGAAGGGATAGGGAGCCTAATCTGAAAGGCGTCCCTATCCCCGTGAAACAACAACCCTACGCCAGATCACGGCGCAGGAACGCACCCGCGCGGGGACAAGCAATCAACATGTCCCGCGCGCCAAGATAGATGATAAGCAGCAAACAATACCTGATACGCGCGTACAACCACGCGCGGAATCTTCCCTTAGCACTTTTCATACGAAGTACAAAGAACGACAGAAGGAAGATTCATAAAGATCCATGTCAGAGTACACACCAGCAGGAGAAGGACATGTGGCAGATAGTACAAAAGGTGAACGGCTGCACTGTGCATGCTGTCGTGAACAGTGACCAGCAGGCATTACCTCGCCAACTGTCAGACGTCACATTAGACAGCAGAGATAGCCTGAACACTGTAGCAAGTACGACGTTACTATGCACCACCAGAAATCCGCCACGTGTCCAGCTACAACAACGACCACACTATAGCATGACGTCATCAACAGTAACCTGCCTTTTCCCGCCATTTTCAGAAGGACCATGGACTTGGGCCTCGGCTGGGCCTAGGCCAATGGTGTCACCTGTGGGCCTCTCCACGCAGCCCACTTTGGTGCCTATAAATAGGATTAGATGCAATCCTTGTAGATTCATTCAAAAATAGCCATAACCACTACATACAATCCTTGTAATCTCTCGTTCTTAATAACATTCCGGTATACTTGCAGTGGACGTAGGTCATTAAAGACCGAACCACTTAACTCTCGTGTTCTCACACACTTCTAGCACACACTCACATACACTAAACATTCACAAGGGTCACCATCGCGGTTTGGGTAAAGGATTAACCTTGTAGTTACGTAAGTATAAGCCCCCGGGTGATTAGTCCTAATCCCCGGTATACTTATTGTTTCTTCATCACAGTTTGCGAAAGCGATCAAAATCCAACTTAAGCGGTCGTGAGCTAAGTAATGGGAATTTAGAGGAATTCAACCTATAATGTATATGAATAATAATAATAAGGAAATGTCTAAAAGTCTAAAGTAACTAGGGTCTAAGGCATTAGGATTTGCTAAGTTGATTTGGGGACTTAAAGTTTTTGCGATAAAATCAATTTGATATTTTATTTTTATGCCAAAATAAAATGATTAAAATCTATGATTATCATATGAAAATTTAAATACTACTTAATTGAATATTTAAAGAAGAATATGTTATGAATAAATAAGATAAGGAATAAGTTTAATTATAATTATAATTACAATAATTATTAATTATTGCACAATTAATTATAAGTTACTCAACTGATTCAACCAAATAAAATTTTGACTTTCAACATAGGAATCTTTATATTTTATAAGAAAATTTTTCTTAAAACAGCTATTATAAATAAATAATTGATTTATTATGTCTAATTAAACATAAATAAGACTAAAAATACAAAACATGGTCCAAAAAATAATATTTTTCTGAAAAACGATTATTTTCTGATGTAAAGTAGTGAAAATAATTTTTCCATAATTTTTCTCACTTTATTTGTATTTAGAACATATTTAATGAAATTAAATAGTGTTTTAATGATTAAAAATGTTAAAAAAACAGCAAAATAACTATTTTATGAGAAAATAAATTTTATTTCGGCTTATTATACTTAGAAATAATTTCCCAGAAAATTTGAGATTAAAATCATTAAAAATGAATTTTTATCAATTAATTATGATTAAAACAATTTAAATTGAAAAATTATGATAATAATATATTTTTCAGAAAATAAAAACATGATAATTTTTTTTTATGGTTTCAAGACACTACATATAAATTTATATAATTTTTGGATAAAAAATGAATTTATTATAAATATTATAAATTTATGTACATTATAAATATTTATATCAAACATAAATAAATTCTGAGGGAATATTGTAACACCCCAACCGATGGCGGAATCATCGAGGTGCCACGTAGTGACGATTGTTCAAAAGCTCATGGTACTAAAATGTAAATATATGATTATTGGATATTGTTTTACAACATGTGAAATTAAATACAAGACAACAAGATAAAGATAGTTGATTGATTTAATCTAAGTCCAAAGTCCTATGTGAAGCATCAAGCAGCTTATCCTGAAACATGCACGAAAATAATTTTGTCAACATATGATGTTGGTGAGTACTACTTAGCTTTGTACATATAAAATAAGTTTGAAAAGGTAGTACAATTCATGTGTCTAGCATCACTAAGGCATTATGTAAACACGCAAGTAACCAAACAAGACAAAGATCATATGTAAAGTTGTACAATGAAATTGATAATGAGCACCTCAACACGTGTGAGTCTAAAAGAGCACCATAACATAAGTTATGTCTAAATGAGCACCGTAACATAAGTTACGTCTAAATGAGCACCGTAACATAAGTTACGTCTGAGTGTAAAGAGCACCATAACATAAGTTATGTCTAAATGTATGATTTTGTATGTAAGCTACGTTCATGTTCAAGCATAAGCACAAAGATAAACAAGACACGTATATGAATATGAAAGTTTTGTATACTTGTGAATGAATCACCCCAAAAGTTGTAAAAGCGGAAAAAGGGGATAAGTAATACTCACCTTTAGCAAGGTGGTAAGTCTTGTGTAATTGATTAAGTGTAATCCAACGTTTGTCGAGTATCACCCTATGTATAAGGTAACAAATAAGTCTAAGTCTATCTAGTCTATAAGTATTTTCTAGGGCTTCGAATTGGGGATAAGTATTTATTTGATTAATAGTCAAATTGTTTATTAAATATAAGAAATTTAATAAATAAATGAATAAAAGTCTTTTTGTAAATTTTAAGTTAAAGATGGTCACAAAATAAAGTTTTTAGTATGAAAATAATTTTCATAAAATTATTTTATTGAAAATAGAATATTTAATCTATTTATTTCAAATTGTCAAAATATGACTTTAATATCTAAAAATATTAAAATTAAAGAATTATTGAATTAAAAATTGTATTTCTGTTCCAAATGAAACGAAATAATTTATGTAAAATTTTGGTACAAAAATATTGAAAAATGAATTTATTATGAATTATTTATGATTAAAAATAACAAAAATTAATTAAAAATATGAAATGCACGGTTTTTCTGAATTAAAAATAAATTCTCAAATGTATATTGTTATACAAGTTTAGTATAATTTTTGTGGAATTTTATAAAATCGTTTAGATATTTTTATTGAATTTTATAATTTTAAATGAATAAATTTGTAATATTTATAATATATATTAAATAAATTATTTTTGAAAAACTAAAAATTGGACAGCAAAGTTTATCATAAAATAAATTTTGTAGAATTTATAAAATAGTTTTAGTATTTTAAAACGATTTTCAAAAGAATAAAGGTAATATAAGTGTAAAGGATAACACAAAAAAATAAAAATAAAATAAAAGGTTGTTTATGGTGGGGGTCGAACCTGGGTCAGACCCGGTTCAATGTCTTTAGCCAAACACCCCAACCAACTGGTCTGTACCTCAGATTTGTAAATGTTTCAGTTTTGAAAAATATTTATCACATGCGTGAATTGGTCATCTTCCCCAATTTGAATGATAATTAAGAACCCTAGTTTCTTGAATCGAATCAATTAACGGTCAATAGCCTCAGTAATGTTAGGGCTATTGATCGATTGATCATGAATAATAAAACCCATAAAAAATAAACAACTTACAAACACTAATTCGTGTATGATGCTCGGTCAAACAAAAAGTCAACGGGTCTTGAAATCGTGAATTAAAGCTTGGACAGAAAGATTTGAGAGAAGGGAAATGATTTTTTTGGCACATTTAGTTGGTTGTGGATACCTCAATTTATACTATGTGGCCCGGGTTGGTGAAATGGAAGGTTTTGAAGTCTTGACCAAAGTCGGTCAAAACCGAGTCAAGGATGATTAATTCAAGCTGAAATCATGGATTATATTTATGAGGGTATGTTAGTCGGTCAAAGGGAGTTAAAATTCTACCAAAAACAAGGCTCGTAATTGTGAAAAGTGACTGGGTGTTGACCACAGTCTTCGGGTCGGGTCTTGGTTCTGAAAAAAAAAAAACAGACAAGGTTTTTGGGTTATGGTTAGGCTTTAGTGTTTTGGGTATAAGTTTGGTTATGGTTTAGAGGTGGTAAAATATAATGACTAACTTTATTATTATTATTATTATGAGGATAAAATGTGGCGTACAAGATAGGAGGTGCGAAATAAAAAAATGTATATATATATATATATATAATAATAGTGATAAAAGTGACGGATGTCACAGCATCCCCTACTTTTAGAAACTTCGTCCCGAAGTTATTAGAAACATAGGGTTATGGATGTTCTGGGAAAAATGATTTGGATAAGAGGTTTGATAGGTGTGAGTTAAGGATTGGATTATGTAACACCCCGACCCGACTAGGGCTGACGTGTCACTATTACAGATATCAATAACCAAACACATTCCATTAAAAGACAGAGTCGAAAACAAAATATCAAGTCTTAAACACAAAATCCCAAGAAAAACCTAAGTCAAATTATTAATTACTGAAATAAATAAAAGTCTTTATTCTTGAATTCCATTTTACTCTCATCATCACTAAGTCCCTTGATTTCCCGGATTACCTGTCAAACAAATAAGACAAACACAACAAAGAAAAACACGGCTGAGCCAAAGGTTGCTCAGTAAAGGAGAAATCAATAGTAAAAGTAAAGGTATTGAAATATGAAGCGATACTGATATTAAAACTGAAATGAGCGATGAAACAAAAATGGATAGTGATACTATTTGAATCTCAAAACTTATATAACACCAATGTTAATTCAACCAGAAACATAATGAATATGAAATCTGAACATACTCAGGTTGATAATCAAAACATATCACATATATCAAAAATGAACTGAACTGAACAGACGCTAAGTTACGCGACTATAAGTATCAATAAATAAGTCACGTAATACAGAAACACCCACGAGCCTAAACAGAGGGGTACACAGCTAGCTAGTCCATGTACCGAGACGGTGCATGTAGGCGTACATACATTATTCCATCTCATCAGGATTCAGGATACAGGATTCAGGAGTCTGAGCTAAGATCGATCTATTCGCCTCTAAGTGGCCAAGGTACTACATAAGTACAGTTAGAGACGCCGTGATTTTGTTTACGCACTGTCACGATAAGTGCCATGTCGTTGACACCCCAACAACAAGCCAGAGATGCTCGGGTGACAGAGTACAAAAGTCATATCATAAATAAAAGTACTAATATAAGTCCAAGGGAACATGCAACAATGATTACAATACTAAGAAATATTGCATGCTAAAATGACTTATCAAAAGAATTATACGAATATGAGAT
Organism: Ambrosia trifida; assembly: GCA_028751855.1. NCBI lineage: Eukaryota > Viridiplantae > Streptophyta > Magnoliopsida > Asterales > Asteraceae > Ambrosia > Ambrosia trifida. Next base: position 72,590,382 of record CM054122.1, read on the forward strand.
AATTAACGAAAAAGACAAAATCCGCACTCCAAAGTAACGGATATGATAAGAAGAAACACTATGATGTCAGAAAGGGGAATCCGTACCTTAGGTGTCAAGCAAAAGCAAAATCCACAAACAAGATCCTCAAGAACTATGCAAACCTAAGTCCCATACTTACAAGATTAGTTTATTATAATTATTTAATTTGGAGGTTCGTTTTAGATGTTTTCCCCGACGACCACGGATTACGGTTATAAAACATTCCAAGCAATACTTAGATTTGTAAATCATTTAATTGATAACAATTATTTATGGTGTAGAACAACCTCAAATTATCTATGCATATAATATGCCGCAACATGAACAACCCATTGGTTAGTTTCATTTGCATTCACAAACATTGATTAGTTTCATTTTAGAATTATTAAGTTGTCATGCATATTTACGTTTTATAACTACACAGCTTAAGAAAACGTTTTCATTTGAATCATATAGTAAGCTTAAGAACAAAATGATATATATTTATAACTAAAATCTACATAACACACACACACACACAAAATAATCCGCGTAATAGTCGGGGTCGAATCGGTGGAATCAAACTCAAAACAAAGAGTTAGGCGATTACCTTATAACAACGTGAGAATTGATGGTCCGGTAAGTTCGATATCAGAAAATGAGGGTGCTGCTACGGTTGTTTACCAAAGACGGAGTACGGAGGTCCGATGAGAAATCACGGTGGTTACACTGTGACAACGTTCTAATTCGAATGGTTGTGATGTCGACGGTTGTGATGGCTGTTTATGAGCTACGTTGGTTCGCAAGGAGTTATTACGTACAGAGACGGTGGTGTCGGTGTGGGATGTGATCGGAGGTGGCGGTTGCTTTGGTGTTGTTCTGCGTAGTTTTCGGTTTGGCGGAAGACAATAGCCGGAAATGGTCCGAAGTAGCAGGGATCCGAGGGGTGGTGTTTGGCTTTTAAACTCATCCGAATTGAAGGTTCCGATCGGTTTCGTTTTGCTAATAATTGTGTTTTAAGTATTGTTAATGTGAACTTAATATCAATGATTGTGGGTTTAAAGGTTACGGTTAAGGAATTCGAAAAGAACGAAATGGATCTTAATTAATTGGTTCCTACCTCTTATATTTAATTTATTCCTATTATTATTATTTCTATTACTTAATAATGTTAATTTAATAATTAAGAAAATATTAAGTATAAACCATTCATACCTTAGTCGATTAACCACACAATTAATTCGTTTACCATCCGACATATTAAATTGAAATTTATTATTCTAGGCTTATCGGATTTTCGGGTATTACAGATTAGGTTTGTCTCGAATAATAAGGAGAATAAGAATCTAGTAACACTAAACTTCAAGTTTTAGGAATCCTAAAATAATTGCATGAGTTGATTGACTACAGAAAGACTAAATGAACTACCAAGTAACTAGAGTTTGTTCCTGGTCCGACTTCCAGTCTCACTTTCAATGCATCATTAGTGTTTGTATACAGGGTGTACCGCAGCTAACCCACCACACCTTTGATACCTTGAAAACGTACTGGACGCCTACCAAAAACTCTAATAGAATTTCACACTACCCTAACGCACCTGTAAATTCATGATTACGTTCCGGACCGGAATCATCAATTTACCTTATGTCACACCCTCAAAATCCACTTGCGGAGTTTTACCGCGAGGCGCATGACAAACCAGGATCCAAACCAACGATCACAATAAACAAGTCCAAATGAATATAAATGCAATTTCAAAACATAGTTTAAAATCCCGTTTACAGCGGAAGCTTATTCAAAAACAGTATCTCAATAGTTCAAAGTTCATAAGACCATGCAACCCTAGTTAGACGCCGTGCAGACGCGTGCGCCCTAGTCCAGTTGTGCTACCTTAGCGACCTGAGAAAACATGTAAAAGTTTACGTCAGCACAAAAATGCTGGTGAGTTTACAGGTTTTGTATCCAAGTACCAAGTTCACCTGTCCATACTATAACAAATCGAAAACCAGTATACGCTAGCTAGGCGTACGTTTTGTTACTACCACGATTGGAAAACCATTACTAACTCGAATACCAGATGTTGTGCCCGAAAAGTACCAAATGTTCCTGTTGTTCCTGTTTGAGACAATATGCACCCGCCGACCCTCCAAGTCGACGAGCGGGGTTGGTCACTCCCAATAGCGCTATTCACATTTCCCCGTTGTGCAAACCCGCACATTCATGGTTCCCCCCGGGACTTCCAAAGATCGTGTAGTACACAATAGAAACCCATAGTATGACAGTAGTTACCAAATAATCGTTTTAACACATGTTTTCTCCCCCGAAAATATGAAACCAGTTTAAAAGAGGGGCCGTAAACTCACCTTAAGTTGCGTTACTCCTTAACCCGAGTAAACTCAGCTGCTATGCTAGTCCCGTAAAGCGGCGACCTAACATACGACAGTTACAAGTACTTAGACTAATAACCCGCAGGTTAATTAGTCCCTAGATGTCCAGACCATAACCAAGTTCGTTTGAAAACACCGTGACTGTTTAACTGACCCAAAGTACAAGACTCGACATCCCATTGGTGACCCGAGACTCCCCGTGTTATGTTTACGCTCCACAACATACAATAACGCATTCACACTTAACATACGTTAACGCACAACAAGTCCTAGCACATAGTTCACGTATCACCGAATTACACCCAAATATATGTTACCAAGTTATTAGACATGTTACGGGGTTCCTAGCATGTTACTACATGTTAAATCGGGTCTCGGAATGCTAATTTACACTTACAGCAGCAGTACACGCGATTAGGAAAAGTCAACTAGCATTTAGGTTGGTCAACTAGCAATTAGGAACCCTACTCGCCTCCATTATAGGCGATTAGGAGGTAATCACATGAACTTACTAGCAATTAGGGCTAATCACATGAACTTACTAGCAATTAGGGCTAATCACATGAACTTACTAGCAATTAGGGCTAATCACATGAACTTACTAGCAATTAGGGCTAATCACCCCTACTGTCACACGAGTAGGCCTCTACTCGCCTGAGTTATAGGCGATTAGCACCCTACTCGCCTATAACATAGGCGATTAGGAATGCTACTCGCCTGTAACCTTGCTGTTCCGGTTTTTCGCGCGTTTAACGCTCCAAATCAGATCCAGAACGTGTGTAACCACCCAATATCATCCCAAACACTATCCTAAACATGTTTAACCCAAAATCCTTCGTTTAACCTCGTATAATCAGTCCTGCATGCAACCAAGTAATCCAAACACCATTCACATAGCATGCAACATCATACTAACATGCGTAATCATAACCCTAATATCCAATTACTGAGATTTCTATCATCATACTATCAATATCAATTCTGATCTAACATAATAACATATCAAATCATCATCATGAATCATAAAAATCCTATCTTTTTAATCATACACACCCATAACGCATGTATATTAGTTATAATCCGATAAACAACCCTTATTGACGATTTTCAGAAAGCTTTTTCGTTTAAGAACAGGTCTGGACCATTAGGGATTGATTAAAAACGTTTATAAAGAGTTATGGATGAAAATCAAACCTTAGGATTATGAAAGTATGATGATTCAAGCTTGAAACCTTGTGTTTTGATCAAAAATCGCCTTCCAGAGGTTGTTTATGTGTTGGGGCGGGTTATGGGACGACTAGGGTTGGTATAATGAAGTTTAGGAGGTTAAGTATGGTATTTATAGTCGTTTTTAGTCGTCCAGCACGTAACTAGCGAGTATGCAGCCCTTACACGCGATTAGGGCTGCTAATCGCATGAAGGTTCACACAATTAGGCCTAATCGCCTAAACCTTCACACGAGTAGGCCCCTAATCGCCCTTAGGGTCTCCTACTCGCCTCCCCTATAGGTGATTAGGCTTCCTAATCGCCTATAGGGGTTGGTTTTGTGCGTTTTGCGCGTTAAACCCCGTTTTAACATATGTTAACACATATTCACGTACCGACAAGTCACATAATGATTGTAAACACATAATACAAGTAAATACACATTTTCACACTCGTTCACCAATTCCCGGGACTCGAGACTCGTACGTTCCGTATGCCCTGACGATCCTACAAATCGTCACCGTTTGTACACTTGGTTAAGGACTGACATCTAACGAACCTCTAGACCAACATCCAATGATCTTCTAGACTAACCAATAGTTCCCGAACCATAACCCGACTTAACTAACCCAGTTAAGTACAATATACGCGTGACTCGCTAAGGTAGACTTTCATCTAGACAACGTTGTTAACCAGAATTTGCCGGGTGTCACATCATTCCCACGTTAAAAGAATTTTCGTCCCGAAAATTGCACAAGCACCAAAAGAACAAAAGAAATAACGAAGGAAACAAACAAAAAGATAGAAACCAAAAGAGAGATTTACCCGAGTTGTCACATCATCCCCACGTTAAAAGGAATCTCACCCCGAGATTCATTCAGCTGCCGAAGAGACATGTCTCGACTCGAACGCTTCCTTAGGAAAAAGATGAGGATACTTAGACTTCATCTGATCCTCCCGTTCCCACGTATACTCCGGTCCCCGGTTCGAGTTCCACCGAACCTTAACGATACGAATCTTGCTGTGACGTAGGCTACGAATCTTGTAATCAAGGATCTCCACAGGTTCTTCCACAATCCGAAGACGATTATCAACCTTGATCTCTTCTAGTGGAACGATGAGAGACTCGTCAGCCAGACACTTCTTCAAGTTTGACACGTGAAAGACGTTATGTACGTTACCGAGCTCCGTCGGTAGATCAAGTCGATATGCCACCGGCCCAATCCGTTCCAGGATCGTAAATGGGCCGACATACCGCGGATTGAGTTTGCCACGCTTCCCAAAGCGTATGACGCCCTTCCACGGCGAGACTTTTAGAAGTACCTTGTCATTGACTTGGAATTCCAGTGGTTTGCGACGCTGATCAGCATAACTCTTTTGCCGGTCCCGTGCCGCCGCCAACCGATTACGAATCTGTACGATCTTTTCCGAAGTTTCGTACACTAGTTCAGGCCCAGTGAGTTGACTCTCACCCACTTCAGCCCAACAAAGAGGAGAACGGCATTTCCGTCCGTACAGTGCTTCGAACGGAGCAGCCTTGATGCTCGTGTGATAACTGTTATTATACGAGAATTCTACTAACGGCAGATGAGCTTCCCAACCCTTTCCAAAATCGATCACACATGCCCGCAGCATGTCTTCTAAAGTTTGAATCGTGCGCTCACTCTGACCGTCAGTCTGTGGATGATAAGCCGTACTCATGTCTAGTTGGGTACCCAAAGCCTTGTGCAAAGACTTCCAGAAGTGAGAAGTAAAATGGGAGTCACGATCCGAGATAATAGAAACTGGTACCCCGTGCTTAGAAACAACTTCTTTCAAGTAAAGACGAGCCAAACGGTCCATGGTGTCGGTTTCCTTAATAGCAAGAAAATGGGCTGATTTCGTCAACCGATCGACAATCACCCATATCTTGTCATTCCCGCTTGGTGATTTAGGAAGTTGTGTGACAAAATCCATAGTAATCCGTTCCCATTTCCATTCCGGAATTTCAGGTTGTTGCAAGAGACCCGACGGTTTCTGGTATTCCACCTTGACCTTAGCACAGGTCAAACATTTGCTCACGTATGAGGCTATGTCCGACCTCATGTTTGGCCACCAGTAAAGCACCTTCAGATCTTGGTACATCTTATCCGAACCAGGATGAATAGAATACCGGGACTTATGAGCCTCATCAAGGACAAGCTCCCGTAGTCCCCCGAATAAAGGAACCCATATACGTTCTGCGAAATAGTGCAGGCCATCAGGCCTTCGCTCGAGGTGCTTGTCGGCACCGTGCATAGTTTCAGCTTTAAGGTTTTCCTCCTTCAAAGCTTCTAACTGGGCAGAACGGAGTTGGTCAGGTAGTGATGAATGAATAGTGAGCTGCAACGCCCGAACGCGACGAGGTTTAGTAGATTCCTTCCTGCTCAAGGCGTCTGCTACAACATTCGCCTTGCCAGGATGGTACTTAATAGCACAATCATAGTCGTTCAAAAGTTCAATCCAGCGACGCTGCCGTATGTTCAAGTGTTGTTGGTCGAAAATGTGTTGGAGACTCTTGTGATCGGTGTAGATGGTGCATTTGGTACCGTACAAGTAATGTCTCCAAATTTTCAACGCGAACACCACTGCACCCAACTCTAAATCATGAGTTGTGTAGTTCTTCTCGTGCACTTTGAGTTGACGAGAAGCATACGCAATCACTTTCTCGCGTTGCATCAACACGCAACCGAGACCATGAATAGAAGCATCACAGTAGACAACGAAATCATCAGGACCCTCAGGTAAAGACAAAATAGGAGCAGAACACAGTTTAGACTTCAGTTCTTCAAACGCTGACTCTTGTGGTTCACCCCAGTCGAATTTCTTATCCTTCTGAGTGAGAGTGGTGAGGGGTTGAGCAATCTTCGAGAACCCCTGAATGAAACGACGATAATAGCCCGCAAGGCCTAGGAATTGCCGCACCTCTGTTGGCGTCTTTGGTGCTCCCCAGTCCTTGATCGCTTCGATTTTAGCTGGATCGACATGAATTCCTAGTTCATTAACCACATGTCCTAGGAATTGAACTTCGCGTAACCAAAAGTCACACTTTGAGAACTTGGCGTAAAGTTGTTCCCGTCGCAAGAGTTCCAAAACTAACCGCAGATGTTCCTCGTGTTCGGTCTCGTTCTTGGAGTAGATCAGAATGTCATCAATAAACACAATGACGAACTTATCCAGGTATGGTTTAAGTATGGGCTACCACTCGTCCGAGGAGCCCTTTAAATGAAATGTTTATCAGAGTTGCGTGGATAATACACACGTGCAAGCAAGTTTGTAAGTACTGCAACCATTAAGTGTAAGTGTTATCTTAGTGGCCTATAGAAATAGATTACGAGTATCATGAATAATTAAATGTCCAGTGAATAGTCAAATTAAGAGGAAATCAAGTTTCACAAACAATGATGTTTTGGACAAATCCTGTAGAATCAAGTATCAGGTTTTTAGTAGTTTGATTATCATGGGTAACTAGTTCATGTGTGAGAAGGTGAAGGATATGAATTTAGTTCTTGAGAGGATGATGAAAAATCTTGAAGCAGAATCAAGGTTGTGAGCGATAGTGAATGTGAAGATAGTTGATAAAGAGTTTATTTTATAGTAAGGAGATTATGTAGCAGTGTAAATTTTGGGGTTTGGATCAAAGGTTATAATCAAGTGTATAGGAAAACATGATTGTGGTATATGCCAAATATTGTAAAAATTTGAACAAGTTGAAAATGAGTGAGTGTCGATGGAGAATCTAGAGGTTAGATATTATTCCTATGAAAAAAAATTATTTTCAAAATTGGTATTGTACATAAGGCAAAAGTTGTTAAATAGTACAAGCTAAGTAGGCTTTGAAAAATATTCCTGTTAGTTGGAGATTTCAAACATGACATTAGGTTTTGAAGATCAAGGTTTTATTAGTGATTTTTTTTTAATAGTTTAAAGCATTATATAGAAAATCGTTTGTTACGTCAATAAATAAACAATTGAATTTAAGTTCGAGGAAAATATGTACTTTGTAAAGTTACTAGGTAATACAACAAGTTTTAGAAATCTTTAGTTTGTGCTAAAGTATGAGGTTATAACATGTGGAGAAATGAAATAATATGATTTGGGTAGGGTGTTGAATATTTAAAAAAAATGGCTAAGATGGTAAGGTGAAGTGCGATTGTGAAATCCATAGATGGTTATGAAAGTATGAACTTGTAAGCAATATATGAAAATCGTGAAATACAAAATATTGTATATGAATCGAGAGAGTATTTTTGAAAAAATAAGCTTGCATAAAATGCTTGGAGTGCCCTTGTCTAGCTGTAAAGCCCAACAAGAACGTTGACTTTTCAAAGAAATTGAACCCAACGGTGATCAAAGAAGACATGCTTTAGCCTATAAGTGGACACTCACTCCAGGAATCCCCAGGTAAGCATAACAGGTCCGTAAATGGATTTATGCGCTATGCTTGCCTATGCCAGAAAACCCAGTGTACAGGCATCCACCCTTCCAGATTGCACGTGTCCTCATCACACTCATTAAAGTTCAACAACTTTGAAGGAGCAAAAATAAGAATAGGCATTATGCCTAAGAGTGTCATCATGAAAGGTACTGCTCCCGCTCCATGATGATGTAGACTTTCCACTCCTTGTAGGACACCATCCCTATGCACCATGATGAAAGATGAGGAGAAATGGAGAAGAAGAGAAGATAGAGGAAGGAAAGTAGAGGGAAATGAGGGGAATGATAAATTAGGAAATGTTGTACCTGAAAGTTGAAATTCGGTTATAGTCTAGGCTAAAAGGCATTCTAATAACCTAGTTCCCTATAACCATGGCTCTGATACCAATCTGTAACACCCCAACCGATGGCGGAATCATCGAGGTGCCACGTAGTGACGATTGTTCAAAAGCTCATGGTACTAAAATGTAAATATATGATTATTGGATATTGTTTTACAACATGTGAAATTAAATACAAGACAACAAGATAAAGATAGTTAATTGATTTAATCTAAGTCCAAAGTCCTATGTGAAGCGTCAAGCAGCTTATCCTGAAACATGCACGAAAATAATTTTGTCAACATATGATGTTGGTGAGTACTACTTAGCTTTGTACATATAATATAAGTTTGAAAAGGTAGTACAATTCATGTGTCTAGCATCACTAAGGCATTATGTAAACACGCAAGTAACCAAACAAGACAAAGATCATATGTAAAGTTGTACAATGAAATTGATAATGAGCACCTCAACACGTGTGAGTCTAAAAGAGCACCATAACATAAGTTATGTCTAAATGAGCACCGTAACATAAGTTACGTCTGAGTGTAAAGAGCACCATAACATAAGTTATGTCTAAATGTATGATTTTGTATGTAAGCTACGTTCATGTTCAAGCATAAGCACAAAGATAAACAAGACACGTATATGAATATGAAAGTTTTGTATACTTGTGAATGAATCACCCCAAAAGTTGTAAAAGCGGAAAAAGGGGATAAGTAATACTCACCTATAGCAAGGTGGTAAGTCTTGTGTAATTGATTAAGTGTAATCCAACGTTTGTCGAGTATCACCCTATGTATAAGGTAACAAATAAGTCTAAGTCTATCTAGTCTATAAGTATTTTCTAGGGCTTCGAATTGGGGATAAGTATTTATTTGATTAATAGTCAAATTGTTTATTAAATATAAGAAATTTAATAAATAAATGAATAAAAGTCTTTTTGTAAATTTTAAGTTAAAGATGGTCACAAAATAAAGTTTTTAGTATGAAAATAATTTTCATAAAATTATTTTATTGAAAATAGAATATTTAATCTATTTATTTCAAATTGTCAAAATATGACTTTAATATCTAAAAATATTAAAATTAAAGAATTATTGAATTAAAAATTGTATTTCTGTTCCAAATGAAAAGAAATAATTTATGTAAAATTTTGGTACAAAAATATTGAAAAATGAATTTATTATGAATTATTTATGATTAAAAATAACAAAAATTAATTAAAAATATGAAATGCACGGTTTTTCTGAATTAAAAATAAATTCTGAAATGTATATTGTTATACAAGTTTAGTATAATTTTTGTGGAATTTTATAAAATCGTTTAGATATTTTTATTGAATTTTATAATTTTAAATGAATAAATTTGTAATATTTATAATATATATTAAATAAATTATTTTTGAAAAACTAAAAATTGGACAGCAAAGTTTATCATAAAATAAATTTTGTAGAATTTATAAAATAGTTTTAGTATTTTAAAACGATTTTCAAAAGAATAAAGGTAATATAAGTGTAAAGGATAACACAAAAAAATAAAAATAAAATAAAAGGTTGTTTATGGTGGGGGTCGAACCTGGGTCAGACCCGGTTCAATGTCTTTAGCCAAACACCCCAACCAACTGGTCTGTACCTCAGATTTGTAAATGTTTCAGTTTTGAAAAATATTTATCACATGCGTGAATTGGTCATCTTCCCCAATTTGAATGATAATTAAGAACCCTAGTTTCTTGAATCGAATCAATTAACGGTCAATAGCCTCAGTAATGTTAGGGCTATTGATCGATTGATCATGAATAATAAAACCCATAAAAAATAAACAACTTACAAACACTAATTCGTGTATGATGCTCGGTCAAACAAAAAGTCAACGGGTCATGAAATCGTGAATTAAAGCTTGGACAGAAAGATTTGAGAGAAGGGAAATGATTTTTTTGGCACATTTAGTTGGTTGTGGATACCTCAATTTATACTATGTGGCTCGGGTTGGTGAAATGGAAGGTTTTGAAGTCTTGACCAAAGTCGGTCAAAACCGAGTCAAGGATGATTAATTCAAGCTGAAATCATGGATTATATTTATGAGGGTATGTTAGTCGGTCAAAGGGAGTTAAAATTCTACCAAAAACAAGGCTCGTAATTGTGGAAAGTGACTGGGTGTTGACCACAGTCTTCGGGTCGGGTCTGGGTTCCGAAAAAAAAAGACAAGGTTTTTGGGTTATGGTTAGGCTTTAGTGTTTTGGGTATAAGTTTGGTTATGGTTTAGAGGTGGTAAAATATAATGACTAACTTTATTATTATTATTATTATTATTATTATTATTATTATTATTATTATTATTATTATTATTATTATTATTATTATGAGGATAAAATGTGGCGTACAAGATAGGAGGTGCGAAATAAAAAAATGTATATATATATATATAATAATAATAGTGATAAAAGTGACGGATGTCACAAATATTAAAATTGGAAAGAAAAATGTGGGGGTCCTAAGGGTCGAACCCGTGTCTTTCCAAAGTAAACTCAAACACACAACCACTAAAACACAAAGCATTTTGTTGACTAAAGCCAAAGTAAAAGTTATTTAAATATTAACCCCAAGTCATATTCTTCCCCAAATATCCTAAGCAATAAATCTTAACCCTAGAAACCTAAGATCATTTATTCGATATGAATACATCCCAAAAACATGGGGCTAATGATCAGTGAAGTAAACTAAATAAAACGACATATCGATTAATTACTTACAATGCCGAATAAGAGTCGGAAAAGAGAAGAAGAAACCGAAACTTTGAGCTACGAATCAATGCTTTCTGGTCACGATTTCAGCGACTTTTGTGTGGGTTTAGAATGTTCAAGAGTTGGGGATTTCAGAGTGAGATCGAACATAACTTCATCATTTTTTTAAGCAAAATGGATGAACAAGTGATTTATAAAATCTTGTAAACATATATTAATTTCACAATTTATGGTCATCTTAATGGTGGAGGTTATGGAAGAAGAATAACTAGTCAATGCAAATTGTGATGTTTGAGCAACAAAAGCATCCTTTTAAAGTCAAATTGAATATCTTTAAATATTTGTAACATATATTTATATTTCATCTAATTTAATTTAATAAAACATAAAGAGCATTGAAATATTTTAGTGTATAACATATAGGATTTCAAATCCCATAATTACATTTTGTTTCAACCTTTTTATTATATTGCAACTTCAAGAAATATCAAGTATATTGATTATATACTAAAACCAATTAGCGTAAATGCAATTAAATTCATAAAACTCCTTTATAGACTTTAAACTTAAAAATTCTGACATTTCCCAAAAATTTACAATAAACTGTAAACGTTTAACTTTAAAAAAAAAAAAATCTAACGAACATTAAAATTTAAATTTTTATAAAAATCCATTTCGAAATAAGCATTGAGTTTGATATTTTATAAATTTTGAAAATGACGAAACTTACAGGGACTAAAATAGAAACATTAAATACATGAAGGACTACAATTGACAACTTGATAAAGATGAGGGTGACGGTTGTCACAGTTTGCATAGTTCGGTTAGGTTCAATCGGTTAATTGGTTCAGTTTATTTTGTAAGATTGTCGGATTTTACTTCAATTAAATTTAATTAATATTTGTTAATAACCAAAACCAAACTTTGGCTAAAATTTTTGCTTAGATGTACATGAAATAAAGGTATAAAAGCTAATAATATACTAATTGTTAGGTTGTGGTTTAGTTAATTACGATTAACTAAGGGTAAAAAACGATAACTGATTTTATGGTAATTCGGTTTTTTGCTTAATTGAGTTTTCAATTGATTTGTTGTGGTTTCATCTTTTCGGATTCGTTTGTTGTCAGTTGTTGTTTACCCCTGGATATTGGTAATCACGTAACACATTATTTTTTCTAAACTAAAAAATAATAGCAATGTACGCAAATTAAAGAGATTAAAACGTCCGTTTTTATGATGTAATATTTTTCAAAAAATATTAACCTATAAAAATTATGGTCATTCAAAAATCGTGGGGTAGTTAGCTTAATATGTAACTATTATTTAAATAAGCAAAACTTTAGTAAAGTTGAGGAAATTAAAGTGTAATTAAGATGGTGGTATTAAAGTGTAAAATGTCTAGAAGACTAATTTACCTTTATTTTTAGTTGTACCTTATACATTAAAAAAAAGAGTTTTTAAATTTTAGGCATCTTAAAATATTCTTATAAAATGCGTATTATATATAATATATAACTAGTGGGGTGCCCGCGCGTTGCGGCGGAGACCACAACACGTCAATTGGTGATTTTAAGGGTGTGTACAAGTTGTTGTTCGGTTCACTTCGGTTTTGAGCCATAACTAAAACCAAAACTTTTGATTAAAATATTTCAAAAACAGATTGGTTTCAATTATTCATTTGTTCCCGTTTGGTTAATCGGTTATGAACATCGGTCCAATTGGTTTTCAATAAATAACCAAAAAAATTTATTTGATCGGGAAATGTGGACTTGAGTTGAAGTACTCAATAAGAAGAGCCCATTATTATTAATTATTTAATTTTTTTTTGTTATTGTCTCTACTCCTTTATATGAATATTTCTTAATATCTTTGTTCAAATTCATATAAACATGATCTTTTTTCTCCGATCATAGAATCCGATGACAATATAGTTTAGATCAGATTAGCCATACGTAGTAATTTTAGAATTCAAATCGTTATCTCATGATTAAAAACACAACTTTCGTTGTTGATCGATTTATCAATTTCAATATAGTATTATCCGGTTTATAAAAACTTTAACTTTTTTTAAAGTACTTAATTGTATGTAAAAAAGATTATAACAAAACATGTAGTATTATGAATGATTTTTTATATGTGTTCTACTTAATGTGTTTAAAATAATTGTAGAATTGAATGTCATGATGTCTAATAAACATCTCATGACTTTTGATTACCTTTTGATTAAATATGGTGTTTAAAAGACAATTTTACCCTCAAAATGTAGTTATTATATGCATTGTGTGTTGTATCATAAGTAATTAAACTTGTACCTCTTAAAATTTAAGAAGTCCTTATCAAATGCTTTATAATATAGTATAGATATAGATATTATATATAGTATAGATAAAATAAAAAGAAATAACAAACATCAAATTTAAATCAAAACAAGTATAAACTTGTCCCGTAATCCAGACAATTCAATTAGTTAATTAACTGGGGTGATCCACCATAGCTCTAAAACAATTCACATACATAAGATTTTTCTTACTTTTTTATCAGATCGATTTATACGTTTTCAGATTGTACATAGGTAGCGTTTGGTATGAAGTAATCAAAGGTGGAATGGAATGGATCATTCCCTTGGAATGAAATTAAACATGTTTGGTTACCCTGTAGTAATGGAATGGATCATTCCATAAGGAATGCGATTCCTTCCATTTTAAGAATTTTCATTCCTTGGTAATGTAGTGTTTTTTTTCATTCCTTCAAGGAATGGAAACAAATATATTATTATTATTGTTATTATTATTATTATTATTATTACTACAACCCACCATCGTTGTCATCATCCAACCACCACCGCCTATTGCCGCCACCCACAACCATTGTTACCATCGTCGTAACCCACCATTGTCACCACCGTCCAACCACCACCACCTGCGTCACTGCCACCCACTGCCTCCACCACTGTCATCGCCACCACCACCTACCGTCACCGCTGCAATCCACCACTGCCTTCGTCGCCCACCCACCATCGTCACCGCCCACTGCCACCACCACCGTTGCCGACGCCGCCACCCACCACCACCGTCACTGCCGCCACCCACCACTCACCATCGATTTTATATTTTCGTTTTTTCTTACATACCAAATAACACAAAGTAAGAATTCATTCCATTCCCACATGATAACCAAACAAGACATGGAATGGTAATGATCCATTCCATTACCCCTCCCATTCCATTACCTCTTCCATTCCATTCCTTCTCTCATTCCATTACCCCATACCAAACAGACCCATAATGTATTACGATGCTTATTGAGCAAATGAATTGAGTTGCTTTGATTTTAACTCACCAGCAATTGCGTAGCTAGGTTTTCTTTCCTACGGGTTCTGAAATTTTTGAGAGATGGGCAACCGATTGTCTATCACTAAGTTTCGAGAAGGTCGCATAATAAAAATAACAAAAATCAAATTAAAATGCAAAAAAAAAAAAAAATTAATTAAGAATACGTCTATCAATAATAAAAGTGAATAACATAAATTTATTTTAATTGATTTCTACGAGTTTTCATTTTTTTAAACCTATTCATTACACCATCTATCGAAACTTTTCTAAGCATTTTTTTTTCAATAAAACAAAAAGTCTCTCTCAATAGTTGCAATCATGACGGGAAAACGTATTAATGTGTTTTTTGTGTTTGAACCATCAATTGCACAAGACAAACATTTGTTGTTCAAGTTAGCAAACCTTGTATTTTCTTTCAAATTATCAATATAGACTTGGATTCAAATGGTTTATGGGCTTGTATGGTGGGTTTAAACCTTGATGAGTGATTTAATGTGGCCTAAATAAGTTAATGCGTTTTTTTTAACAAAACGTGGGCTTAACAGTTTATTATTTTTCAATTAAAATGTGGGTTGAGGTTTGTTGTTCAAACTTTAAAGATTCGGTGTCAAGCATTCTAAGGGTTACATGAGAAAATTTTTACAGGTTTAATGTAGAAATTTTTACAGGTGTGATGGCGAAAATTCTACAGGTGCGATGTCAAAATAGACGTATATAGAACACTAAAAAGTCTTTTTGTTATGTTTTCGACCAAACCCATAAGTCCCTATGTAACTACGCGTCCCTACTCACCAGTCACCACTATAGATATCAGCACATCATTTTTATCTTACAATGATAGTTAGTGATCACTCTAACGAAATGATCCGGAGTCTATACATAGATTCACAAAATAAAAACCAACATAAAATGGAGAACTTAATTTTAATGTGGGTAAATCAGGGATGCGCTCAGAACCATACCGGTACCATTACTGGTACTGAAAGTGCCGATCCCAAAATTCGCAATAAAACGAGTACTGATACCAATACCAAAAGTATTTGATTGCTTGGTACATTATTCAAATGTAAATCAACCTAAAATAGCCGTACTATACCGGGATGAAATTACCAATTCGAAAAAACACAAAATTTAGGTACTGAATTGATACCGAAAATGGTCCAATACATAAAACCCGATACCGATTTAGATTCGAGTAAAAACAAAGCAACTTAGAGGGTGTTTGGGATTGAGTTTGGAGATGCAAAAGTGCTTTTAGTCAAAAGTGCTTATTGGCTTATGACTTTTTGAAAAGGAGTTTTAAAAAAAGTGTTTGGATTAGCTTTTGGGATGAGAAACGTCAAAAAGTCAATAAATTGTTGTTTTTTTAAGTGTTTCGCTTAACTTATTGTGAATATTGGTTGTATGAGTGGTATATTTGTAATTTTTTTCCAAAAGTCAAAAGCCAAAAGCCAGGATTTCTAACTTTTCAAAAACAGCTTTTCCACACTTAAAAACCAAAAGCCAAAAGTCAAAACAGAAAGTGCTTTTGGGTTAAACAAACAGCTTATTGACTTATTGGCTTTTTGAAAAAGCAATAAGTCAATAAGTTGTTTTGAAACTCAATCCCAAACACCCTCTTAAAACCCTATGCTAAACTTAAACCCATAACTCAAAACCTAAAACCCTAACCCTAAACTCAAGCTCCTCTTCAATGGCGACCCTGCAAACTCTCCGTACCTTCGAGCTTCATCTTCTTCGTTGCACTCTTTCACCCAATCAAACCAAACCCACTTCACTAAACTCATCTTTCTCCACTCCCCTTCAAACCCTAATCCAAACCCTTCTCCAATCAATAGAATCAGGCCAATACACCAAACCCTTAACCTCCAATCCCCTCTCCTCTCTCTTTACTCTAAAAAACTCATCTTTTTGTTCCAGTTCAATCACAGACGCTGTCAATTCATTCTTAATCACAGATACCATTAATACCAGCCCTGAAGAAAGAATCTTTTTCATAATTCTTGTGGCAGTCTCTGCCTTTTTAGGTTTTGTGCAGTCGAATGTCACCGGTCCTCCCGAAATGTTTTCGGGCTTGTTTTCGGATGTGGGTAAAGATGATTTGGATGTTTGGGCTCGAAATGAGGTTATGTTATCTGGGTCTGATTTGTTAGGGAAGTTTTTGAATTTGGAATATATTGTTTTTGCTAAATTGTTGTTATTGAAAGTTAGAGATTATTCGAAAGAAAATGTCGGTTTTGTAACGAGTTCGTTGTGGTTGGCTCGCGTGTTGTTGGTTCAGCAGAAGCTGCTCGATGGGCATTCGTCGGTTATATATGAGATGTTGAAAGAGGTGGTTGATGAGAGTTTGGGGGGTTTGGGTGATATGGAGAAAGTGTCGGTGTATTGGGAAGGGGCGGAAGAAGCGGTTTTGAGTGAAATTATGGCTATGGTGCATTTGGAAATGGGGATTATTGAATTTAGATATGGGCGTGTTGATTCGTCGAAGGTGCAGTTTGAGGTGGGTGAAAAGGCGTGTGGGCTATCGCTTTCGGTTAGTGGTGCGATGGGTTTTCGAACGGTGCATCAGGTGGATCCTAAAGCGCAGCTTCAGCTTTTGGCGGATAATTCGAGTTTTAAATCTAAAAGCAGCGTTTCTGATGTTAACGGTTATGTGGTTAGCAAAGATCACGAGGTTCATGAAGCCTCTGATGTGTTGTTGACTCCGAGGTTTTTAGAAAACAACCATGAGGGTTCGGGTAGTTTGAATCCGGTCCAACAAGCGTTGATTTTGTCACAATGTTTAATAATTGAAAAGAACACTCCACATGATGAAATGCAGAGGTGGGATATGGCTCCGTATATAGAGGCTATTGATTCTCAGCGATCGTCTTTGTTCATTATTAAACGTTTCTGTGACTTGTTGCGTATAAGATGGGAGAAAACGCGAGGCAGAACCAAAGAACGTGCTCTTTTGATGATGGAAAAACTGGTGCAAGGGGTTTATGAGTCGGAACCTAAAGTTGCAGAGAGAATATGTTATTGTTTTGGTGTTGATTTACCTACTATTCCGTCACTTCGCAAAGAATATGCAGATCTTTTGGTTAGTTGTGGGTTAATAGGCGAGGCTGTGAAAATTTACGAGAATCTTGAACTATGGGATAATGTGATCTTTTGTTACCGTTTATTGGAAAAGAAAGCTGCTTCTGTAGAGCTGATTAACGCCCGTCTTTTGGAACGACCCAATGACCCAAGGTTGTGG
This sequence comes from Ambrosia trifida, assembly GCA_028751855.1. Lineage (NCBI taxonomy): Eukaryota > Viridiplantae > Streptophyta > Magnoliopsida > Asterales > Asteraceae > Ambrosia > Ambrosia trifida. The sequence goes on from CM054122.1 coordinate 72,608,066, forward strand.
TGTTCGTTGGGTGATGTTACAAACGATGATTCATGTTATGAGAAAGCGTTGCAAGTTTCTGATGATAAATCTGTAAGGGCAAAACGGTCACTTGCACGCAGTGCATACAACCGAGGGGAATATGAAAAATCAAAACTTTTATGGGAATCTGCTATGGCGTTAAATTCTTTGTACCCAGATGGGTGGTTTGCGCTTGGTGCAGCTGCCTTGAAGGCTCGGGATCTTGAGAAAGCACTGGATGCGTTTACACGGGCGGTTCAGATTGATCCTGATAATGGCGAGGCATGGAATAATGTTGCGTGTTTGCATATGACCAAGAAAAGAAACAAAGAGGCGTTGATTGCGTTTAAAGAAGCGTTAAAGTTCAAACGAGAGAGCTGGCAAATGTGGGAGAATTACAGCCAGGTTGCGGTAGAGAGTGGGAATTTCGGTCTTGCATTGGAAGCTACACAGAAAGTGTTGACCTTGACCAACAATAAACGATATGATGTTAAGTTATTAGATAGTATAATGCTTGAGATTGAAGGGAAAAGCAAAAACGATGATGATGTTGATTCAGTCGTAGATGGAGTTGGCGAGTTGGGATTAGAAACAAGTCGAGAAATAGAGCAGTTAACGGATTTGATTGGTAAGATCTTGCAGCAAATTGCTAAAAGCGGAGCGGATGGAGAGATTTGGGGATTATTCGCAAGGTGGCATAAACTCAAAGGGGATCTATTAATGTGTTCAGAAGCTTTATTAAAGCAAGTTAGATCATATCAAGGATCTGAGTTATGGACAGACAAGGAACGGTTCAAGAAATACGCACGTGCTTCGTTAGAACTGTGTAATGTTTTTGTTGAAAGCGGGTCTCCTAAACGGGCAGAGATGCATCTCAAGAGCACTATCAAACAGGCTGCTTTGAGGTTTTCAGAAACTGAAGAATTTAAGGAGCTTCAGTCTTTTCTTGAAAAGTTGCAAGCAGTTTCGCAGGCTAATTCGCTTCCTTCTGCGTAAAAGAGGTGACGCAGATTCCTGATGTTGTCGCTGATTTACTCTATTTGTTCAGTTTGATTATTATTAGACCGGAGTTCTTGGTGGTTTGTATGTGATAGATATTATAGGCATTCAGTTGATTTTGATTCTCTCACACTTTTGTAACCTTTTATATGTTTTGTTATGTTGTCATATATTTGCTATTATACAAAAGCTACATGAACCTCATAGAATCCAAATTCATGTTTTTGGGCTGTGTTCATTAATGTTTGGCTGTTGCTTGCTATATAAACCTTGCCTTTTTCAGCTTATTGATTATCGTCACAGCAATTTACAGACGGTTGACAGTGCATCGGCGGCTAATTTCATGCAGCAAGAATGTTTGATTTTACACACACATTTTACATCCAGTGGTCATTAGTGAACGACATGCATCGACAGAACACCACCGTCCACTTAAAACCATGATCTCACACAAACATTTTTGTCGCTGAGGCAAATACTTGGGGCTCTAGCAAGGAAAAAAAATGTTACGTTAATCTACGCAAGGGACTGTGCATTTGGATTATAATATGAAATTTTCTTGGCGTCGGTCATGATCTAACATTTTACATTGCATAAGCGAATAAGAAAGCCTAGAACAAGATGGATTGAGAAAATCACCAAACTTTTGAACCATAAGCTTTCAACTGAGCATCAAATGTCTAGTAACAGATAGTCTCCCTGGAATAACAAGGCACAAAATAAGACAGTCAAGTTCATGTAACTGATAAGTCTATCAGAGAAAGGATGGTAAGATATCACGGCTAATTGACAATGAATAACTGTTAATAAACATACCGGTATCAAAAATATCAAACAGCATGGAATCACTTGCCACATCCCGGGAACGGCTTCAAAACTATTTACAAGTGTTTAGAACTGAAATTAATCACCTAAAAAGGAGAGTGGTTGTCTCATGCTGAGCTCAGCTTTAAGTGCAGGGAATTCCTCCAAATTATGTGACTCGCTTAAAATTGTCTGCATTCGCCACATAAATGCTTATGTCAAGCAAGTTTATTAAAAAAAGCCGGAAAAAAAAAGACAAGTGTTTTGGTTTTTCGGAAATTGGAATGAGTACCAGTGCAGCTAAGTGTGCTTCTTGAAGGATATTTCCGTCAATTTCCAATCTAGCAACTGGGAACTCAGGAAGATGTCCTGACTGCTTCCTTCCAAGCAAGTCACCAGGGCCACGCGAAATAAGGTCCATGTTTGCCAGGTGGAAACCATCTGCTGATTTCGCAAGCACCTCCAATCTAGGCAGACCACTTGTTGTTGATGACAACAGTACACACTTCGACTTGCGGGCCCCACGCCCAACGCGTCCCCTAAGTTGGTGCAGTTGAGCTATCCCAAATCTTTCAGCATTCATCACAATCATCATAGAAGCTTCCGGAACATCCACACCAATCTCAATGACTTGAGTGGAAAGCAGTATTTGTGTCTCTCCTGATCTAAACCGTCTCAAAGCTTCGTCTTTTTCGTCACTTTTCATTCTCCCATGTAACAACCCACAATTGATCCCTTCAAATCTATTTGATATTACTTCCAGGTCAGCAGAAGCGCCACGAAGTTGAGGAAGTTGTTCTGATTGGTCAATAATCGGGTAAACTATATACACCCTCCCTCCTGATTCTAATTCTTCCTTCATCATCTGTAATTAAACAAAAAAAAAAAAAAAAAAAAAAAAAAAAAAACATATAAAATGCTGATTCCCATGTACCAGATGGACCATAGTAATAAGTACCTGATAAACTTTTTCAAAACCAGTCTCATTTCCTTCAACTGCAAATGTATCAATAGGTTTTCTCCCAGGAGGTAAATCAGTTATCTGCAACCGAATTGAACCAGTAAGCAATTTAAAATAGGCACGACTTTTTCCTTCTTTTTAAAAACGAGCTAAGGCTGCATGTAAGGGGCACCAAGAGGGGAGGCATTACTCCCTTAACGCCCGTGAGTGATTGTGTGATGGCCCGATGGGGTCCACCCCAAATCAACCAATCACATTTTTCTTAAAAAATTAGTTGAACCACAACGTGATAGTTAACGGGTGGGTTAGTTAAAGCCCACTGTAAGTGTGGCAGTGACGTGGCAGGGCGTTATGCGCTTTTTAGTTAAACCACAACATATGGTCTAATAAAGAAGTAATAATACATACTTGTGTGAGAGACATATCCCCATACAAAGCTAAAGCAAGAGTCCTTGGGATTGGGGTCGCAGTCATAGCAAGAACATGAGGGGCCATACTTATTTCACCCTTTGCATTGCCATTTGAAGTATTTTCAACCAATCTGGAAGTTAATGAGTTACAGTATAGCTGCATGATTTCAGAAACAAAATATTAACAAATAGCAATACCAAATCAGTGGAATTTAAACAAGAATTTTTTTTTTTTATTCTTTAAAGATTAGTAAATAAAAAGCACCTTGCTGTTAAATCGACCTCTCTGGATCACACCAAATCTGTGCTGCTCATCTATCACAGCAATTCTTAGAGCAGAAAATTCCACCTTATCAGCAATTAAACTGTGGGTCCCAATCACCAATGCAATTTCTCCACTTTGGAGACCCTGCCAGTAGAAATATTCCCTCATTTAAGATGAAATAAATGAGGAATACAATATACTCATATAAATTTTTTATCTGAATATATTAAAATACCTCACGAATTAGTCGGGCCTTTTTAGCTGGAGTTGAGCCCGTTAGCAAAGCAACAGATGGTTTGCAAGGTACATCTTCCATATTCTCCAGCAAATTAAGAAGAAGATCGTGGTGTTGGATGGCAAGCAACTCAGTTGGAACCATAAAAGCTGCCTAAAAATTTATCACAAACAAATAGGTAAACCCATGCTGCAAAGTTTATTAAAAAGTTACCAATTAGGCGGGAATATGGGAGAATAAAACAAGTTAAACCTGATATCCTGAACCGATAACCTCCATGCATGCCAAGAAAGCTACCACGGTTTTCCCACAGCCCACATCTCCCTGCAAAGAGACGGTAGATTAAGTTGAAATTGTACTATTAAAAAATCAAGCAAATTATGATTTTCGCTTAAATTTTGACCTGCAAAAGTCGATTCATTGGAACTTGGCGTTTTAAATCCCAAATGATTTCTGACACAGCACTTAATTGACTAGAAGTTAATGAATATGGTAGCGCCTTGAGAAACTGTTTGGTTAGAGTGCACCATTCTTCAGCAGCTACTGCATTTGTTATAGGGTTTTTGTACTTTTCTAACAAACCATCCTTCTCAATCCTTGTACCAACTCCTTCAAGCATTTGAAACAAACGGCCTAACTGTTTTAAATTTACACTGTCAAAACGGCAAAACCAAAATAAAGAAAGAAAAAAAAACTAGTATTAAATAAAACAAGCTTGCCTGCAGGTAGAAGAACTCATCAAATATAATCCTTTTGCGAGCTAAATCAGCCTCACTAAAATTTGTAGGCTGGTGAATCCCAATATATGCCTGCATTAACAAGTAGACGATATACATAGGACAGGTTATATCTAGCAAAAGTATCATTATGCATTCAACAAAAGAGAAATCAGCATGGGTCAAAAATAGAAAAAGTTGAAAAACAATGTTATCAATATGAATCTATTATGGTATTAAGCAAATACATATCAAATGTCACAATTAGACATCTATATTTATATATGCATTTAGGTAAGAGTAAAAAGAAAAAAAATGGAAATTTAACAGACTTACATCACGAAGGCTCTTCAGTCCAAACATCTGAAGAATATTCTTTGGAATAGGATCTATGTTAGGAGGCAATGCATCTAGAACACTGGAAAACATTAATGAGGAAATGAATATGGCTACAGACGTATGAAGAAAGCATTAATAGTACAGAAGCTACTCAAGCTACTTTGATATCGGAACCAATAATACCCTATGGCAAAAACAAATCCTGACAAAACCAATAATACCCTATGGCAAATAGCAGTATAGTAGTATATAGCGGATTGGAGGAATGAGAAGGTGGAAATCAAAACCTTGCAATAGTGTCACCAAGTAACTTTGGATTTAGACCACCTTTTGAAGGATATATTGGATATGGCCTCCCTTCAGCACATGCAGATTCATCATCATCATCTCGGATAATATCCAGACTATATTCCCTAATTTCATAATGATCTTTCGTACGCATACTCCTCACCTAAATTATAGGAATGCCGACATGAACTAAGAGTTATTTTCAATGGGTACTGCCTTAACACTGTAACAGTCCTATAACACTGAAACAAATATCCACAGAAGTAGAATTCAAGAAACAAATTAGTATATGCTATTCAGGCACTAATTAACTCACCTTGCCACTGACACATACAATGTCTCCTGCTTTCTGCTTCTCTTGAAGACTATACAAAAAAGGTTGATATGTAAATCTTGTCCCACGGAAAAATTTCTTCAAGTGCAAATATATTGTTCTCTTGTTTCCATTATTCTTTTCAGAAACCGTACATGCAGAAGCTGAAACACTATCTGCAACCTCACAACCAACAATCACCTCAAGAAATGACAGCGAACAGCTTGCCTTGATTCCCCTACATTTCAACATCATATAACATACATCAAAAAGAACAAAAAAAAAAAAAAAACTACTTTCATATCACATAAGATTTGTGCACCTTCCCCAAACCAACAGATTGAACACAAAAAGTTACCAACAAAAAAATTAAAAACAAACTCCAACCTGGATGATATAACTTTTCCAATAAATATCAAGTACTGCCCATCATCGATTGTAATTTGTGCATTTTGTAGATCAGCATATGTCCGAGGGAAATGACCCAACAACTTTCGTATCTGCATGTTAGCAATAATTATAATAATTATAAAATTTAAGCCATGGCTACAAAAGAGTATAAGGCCATTTATTGAGATAAAAAAAATAAATAAAAAAAAAACAAACAAACCGTATGAAAACCACAGGTTTCCAACTGACTGCATTTCCTTTTGCTTAATGCAGGCACACAGCTGATGGGTTTATCAAGAATCAATTCAAATGGTGCAGTAGGATCATCAACAACACAATGAGAATCTGATTGCTCTTTATGTTCTTTAGTAAATGATGACAAATCATAAGAGTTTTCTTCTTTTGAATAAGAAGATTTCCCATTTTGGATAACGGACGGAGAGCTTGTGGGAGCCAGACTACCTGGATCTGATATACTTTCAATCTCATGCGAAGAATAATTATTAAAATCATGAGCTACTGAACCCAATGAGTTAAACAACATATTGGGGTCCACCACTGTTGAACCCATAGAGCTATGGACAGGCTCGCTATATATATCTGCTGTCAAAATGCTATCCTTGTCCTGGTCATCTGAAATTCCATCATATAACTCTACTGGATTGGATTGCCCTAATATGATGGAGGGAAATTGTTTCCGAGCTAAAGATGCATCAAAATTATAATTTTCTTCATCAAAGTGTTCATCAAAACCATCATGACACATAGCAGGGGATGTCTACAAGGAAATGAGATAATATTTAAATTAATTTTTACTTGGAAAAGTAAAAAACAATGATTCAATGATGGTAATCGATGTTACAGAATGGACAAATTAAGGACATAACAAGATGGGAGCATAATTTACATAAAAGAACTGCCTGATGTGAACAAACCTTAGTGAACAGCTCCCGTCGGTTCCACTTGCTTGATCTGCCATAACTATCTACTATGTTAAACACATTCTTTGTTAATCTATGTTTAGACGGAGAGACATATTTTGATATGCTGCAAAATAGAAGACCATTAAACCTGCAAGAATTCAATAAGTTAAAAACTTTGCCATAATTACTCTGCTTACTTATAACAAGATTGTCATTACAGTAAATGCACCTCATTTTTCTACCCAAAACATGCCTATATCCTCGTGCAGCTTGCAAGATATTTGCACGTCCCAAGCATCTTTCACTTAAACACTGCATGCTAAAATTTCCTTGATTAGAGAAAGAGAAAAACATCATTCGGTCTACTTAACAGAACAGATAACATGGATTCATAATAGATGCCCATGCTCACTATACTAAATTTGGAATGAACGAACCATGAGCAAATAATGATCTTGCACTGTTTTCGAGTCATTAACACCTCAAAAAACGCAATGCAAACTCCGTAAAACTGAAATAGTAACAAGGTGATAATGTGTACCTTATAAATCTATTAGCAAGTCCAGAATTAATTTCTTCTCCTTCTAGAAAGGACTTAAGCAGCTTCCAGAAATCTTGGTTTTAAAAAGCGCAAAGCGCACAAAAGCGACAAGGTCTAAAATCGAGACGCAAAGCGCAAAAGCGGTGGGCTTTTCGTACGCGAGGCGCAAGACGATTATATTATTTTTTTTATATATGCTATAGGTTTTTAGCATCATTTACTCAAAATATAGATACAAATAAGGTATATATATGATTTAACTTAAATGTACAACCTTTTTAGCTACATGTATAACAATTTTAATAACAAAAAACACCCCGTGTACGAAAAGCGCGCGCCTCAGGGGCTTTTTTCTTGCGCTTTTTGCCCTTTTCTTGCGCTTTTCGTACAATACTCGCCTAGTGTTACATAAGGCGCACAGGTTGGTGCCTAGATGCGATTTGCGCTTAAGCGCGCCTCGAGCGCGATTTTTAAAACCAAGCCAGAAATAAACTATTAATAACAAGAAAATCATGAGTCACCATGATCCTAGCAAACTTAAAGGTGTCCATCATCATGAAAGTACAATCATACTTCATGATACAAATTAATATTAAAATCTGAATGCAAAATCTGCAATAACTCATGAAAGCCATTGTTTAAATTGGATATCTCATATATTGAGAGGAACCTAATCGTTGAACCGGCATTGAGTCTATCTATTCGAATTGAATAAAAAACAAACACAATGTACAGATTGAACACATGACATAGCTAATCCTAACTACTGCAGTAACTCATTAAAGTCATCGTTTAAATCGGATATCTGATATATCGAGAAGGAACCTAATCGTCAAGCAGGCATTGAGTCTATCTATCCGAATTGTATAAAAAACAAACACAATGTATAGATTGAACACATGACATATCTAATCCTAACTAACCGCACCAGTGCATTCATGGCGCGTCACGTTTATACCAAAAAAAAAAAAAAATCAAAATTTCGCTCATCTGTCTCAAATCAATTAGCTATAAACAGACTGAACATAAGTTACATAACACAAAACAACCTTATAGATGTTCCATGTATATCCATCCATAGCACTATAGCAGGTTGAAATCATTCTATATGAGTGACTAATACTAAACAAAAATAATAACATCATATAAACACGTGCATTAACAATCCTATCACGATGTCACTACTCATATCTAAGTGTGAATAAATTAGGGCAAATAAAGGATAAAAGTAACAAAAACATTATCAATTAAGTGTGCAATTGAAATTATGAAAAGGAGCAAAACTTACTTACAGTTTTCAGATTTAGAAGGCTAACAATGGAAAGTCCTAATGATTGTTTATGTAGCAGTTGTTATAATAATCTTCTGTACAGATTCACAATAGAAAGAAAGTTCTGATGTCCTGATTATTATCAGGGCAATAAAATCATTGTAACGTACAAACGCTGATTCGAACCATGTTATTGCCCGAACGATTTCAAACTTCGAAGGCTATCGGAATTGATTCAACTCCCAAAGGGGTTAAATTTGGAGGGTGTTTGGGATTGAGTTTTAAAATAACTTAGTGGCTTTTCTAAAAAGGTGATAAGTCAATAAGTTGTTTGTGTAAACCCAAAAACACTTTCTGTTCTGACTTTTGGCTTTTGACTTTTAAGGGTGAAAAGACTGTTTTTGAAAAATTAGAAATCCTGACTTTTAGCTTTTGGCTTTTGACTTTTGAAAAAAAAAATTACAAATCTACCACCCATACAACCAATATTCACAATAAGTTAAGCGAAACACTTAAAAAAACAAAAATTTATTGACTTTTTGACGGTTCTCATCCTAAAAGCTAATCCAAACACTTTTTTTAAAACTCCTTTTCAAAAAGTCATAAGCCAATAAGCACTTTTGATCAAAAGCACTTTTGCATCTCCAAACTCAATCCCAAACACCCTCTTGGTGGGTGAAAGGGCATTTAGAGCACTCACATCCCATCCACTAAATGTATGTGAGTGTGTCTACTAAATTATATAAAGTGAGTGTAAATAGTTGTGAGTGGAGGAGAGAGAACATATTTGGTGGAAGCACTATTCCACCCTAAATATGAAAAGCTACTGTTCACCCCTATATATATTTTAATATTTTTGTAAATACTTGTTAGTGAGGAGAGAGAAAATGTAATGATAAAAGTATGATTATTTTAATTAAGTTAGAGAAGATTTAGGGGTGAAGGAGTGATTTTTAGTGTAATTTGATGGAGAAGATTTGGTGGATGGGTTGTGAATGCTCTTAGAGCACTCACATCCCATCCACTAAATGTATGTGAGTGTGTCCACCAAATTATATAAAGTGAGTGTAAATGGTTGTGAGTGGAGGAGAGAGAACATATTTGGTGGAAGCACTGTTCCACCCTAAATATGGAAAGCTACTGTTCACCCCTATATATATTTTAATATTTTTGTAAGTAGTTGTGAGTGAGGAAAGAGAAAATGTAATGATAAAAGTATGAAAAATATTATTATTTTTAAAATGTAGTGATTTTTAGTGTAATTTGATGGATGAGTTTTGGTGGAGGGGATGGGAATGCTCTTAATGTATGTTATTATTTTTTTTTAAACGAATGGCCACGTGGCCAAATCTGATTGGCTCGAGAATTTTTTTCACCCACTTGAAATATTTCACTTGGGAATGCTTAGCGCCCCTTTAACAAGTGTCTCTGTGTGTGTGTGTGGGGGGGGGGGGGGGGGGGGAGGGCTAAGGGTTAATGGGGCGCGAAATTTGGGTTTAAAGCCCAATTCACATGACCATTACACATGGTCTTATGGATTTCAATGAGTTTTAAAAAAGGTGTTTTGGTTATATTTTGCAATGAGAAATGTTAAAAAGTCAAAAAAAAATTTTTTTTAATGTTTCGCTTAACTTATTGTGAAGATTAGTTGTATGGGTGGTAGATTTATAAAAAAAAAAATCAAAAGCCAAAAGCTGAAATTTCTAACTTCTTGAAAACATTTTTTCCACCCTTAGCAAAAAGCCAAAACATAAATTCCTTTTTGATTACATAAACAACTTATTGACTTATTGACTTATTGGCTTCTCCAAGAAGCCAATAAGTCAATAAGCACTTTTATAAGGGCACAAGGGGCACTACTAGAATGTTAATTTCCTTTCACTGATTTTAACCAATCTTGTATTGCCACATCACTTCACTGATTCACTTTTTTGTTGGCAACACTTAACTGATTCACTTCACTTCACTGAAATATTTATTTTTTAGTTTTTTAAGAAACATTAATTAACATATTATTTATAAATAAAATAAACTTACAATATTAAAAGCAAATAAAAATAGAAATACAAATACACATAAATTAAAAATAAACTAAATAAAAGAAAAACTCGGCCCCGTATAACTTAATAATGGCATTGCAAAAAATTGTAAACATTCACGAGACGTCCTCTCAGACATACATAAATACTCATCGTTGCGAGATGTTTCACTGCTGAAGATACTTTTTGCATGGGAGTAAAACTCTTTCTAAACCGACCGTTCATGCTCTCTTTGAACCATGGGAAGTTTGCTTCAACATCTGCTACAATTTTCAGAAATAGACGTCTCGACATGCGATACCTTTGTTTAAACTGTGCGTCAGTGTATTTTGGTATTTCATCAAAGTAGTCATTCATTAACCGGGCATGGCCTCCCTCGCGATCACGTGGCACATATCGTTTCTTCGATGTTGCCGTGTCTTCCTCTGCCCGTCGTGCAAGGTTCGTCAGAAACTCAAGGCTACTTTCGCCTGAGTGTAAAATCGGGTGAACTTCGAGCGGGGGGAACGATTACTTGAACATCTTGTACGACAATGTCACTCATTTTTTTAGAAGTATTGATATGATTTCTATGTTTTTTGATTCAAAACCGTGGAAATGTATTGTGTTTTTTATAAACTAAAGACTTAAACGGTAACAAAATATGACCGTTTGAAAGTCAAAAACAATTAATAAACATTAAAACGGTCAAAAAGGAATTAAAAACACCTAAAAGTTTGGACCGTGCTACACTACCAGCCCGTTAGATGGAACCAGAAATTGGTTCACGGGACCCCTACCCGCAACTGTGGCGACGGTGTTACCGTGCTGGTAGTGTGGTACCCGTGGCCAATTCTGGTAGCGCCCCGTCCCCCCTAACTCCAAAAAAGCCAAAACAGAAAGTCCTTTTGGATTACATAAACAACTTATTGACTTATTTGCTTGTTTATAAACATAATCAAACCAACAGAGTCGAGCCAAGCCGATTGGCTCGTTTACAATCAATCGAGGTTTTTTTAGCGTGTATTTATTCGAACAAGCGATGAATGATTTGAACAACAATAAATTTGGGATTTTTCCTTCGATATTTCAATTGTCGAGTGACGAATGAGGTCCGACTGATTACACTTTAACTCTCTCATCTTGATCACACTTTAATTTCCTCATGTTTATCCAAATATTGGATAATTAGTTACTAATTATACTTTATCCCTTTCATAAAAAAAAAAAAAAAAAAAAAAAAAAAAAAAAAAAAAAAAACCACCTCATGATTTTTAAATGACCATAATGATGTCCGTGAACAATATATGTATTTTGATAAAGATTTTTCACACAAATAATGGTTTTAAAAATAGGATTTTACCAAAAACTAAACACACACAAACATGTAAGTGTACCTATCAAAAGTCAATCACCGCTTTAATGGGGTGGTTGGTAGTTTTCCCATAAGTGCAAAAACAAAATTGTAAACAATGGGAGTAAGCACTACTCGAAGGATTGGAACTTGGGTAGGGTTTAAGAGCCACTGCTCGCTCTGAAGGAGGTAACGGGTGTCTTCAAAGCCAGTTGCATTAGTCGTTCAAAAAATAAAAAACATATCGGAAAGTAATATAGTAAAAGACAAGAACTAAATATCAATCCGTGGACACTAGCTCCCGATACTAAATCTTTGTTAATCCTTAGCCGAAAGATTACTTTGGTTGGTAATCTGAATTAAGTTATAATTTTAAAAATAAGAAATACTTAGATTTTTACTAACAATATTTTTAAAGGAAGATATCTAGATCTAGAATCTACTAATGACATATAGCCACCCAGAATCAACCTTTGAAGTTCATTTTGTGGAGGTTTGTCAAAACTCCTTACCAGACAACTTAAGAAAAATTAATTTAAAAAACATTTTAATCACCTAAGGTCATATAATGTAGACTATATTTTTCCTTGTCCAATTTATAAATCTAAGGCATGAAAGAGTGAAGTTGGTGATTTTTGGCTAATATTACTAACGTTGCAATTTATCATGTCTAAGAATCCATAACAATATCATATATTTTTTCCAAACCTAAGTGAAAGAAAGCATGCAAATATGAGTTTTCAAAACATATTAGTTTGTAATTCACCATTCCTAGTTCATGACATAATTCTTACTAACAAGTAACAACATTTATGCATAAATATTTAGTTTATTGTTTTCCAACATATTATGATTAAACATTTATCAAACTAAGATCACAGGGGGTGGTGGGTAAGGGGCATTTGCTTCGTGACGTAGGCGCCACCTAGACAAAGGGTGCTTTGCGTTCACATAGGAAAAATGATGGAGTAGTGAAAGGCAAGGGGTAATGACAATGAGCTTTGCCTTGCACTACTTGAGCATGAGGTTGCGCCTTTTAACACTTCACATTTTGGAGTTCCAATGATGTACAAGACCATGCACAATGTGCATGGTAGTGCACCTCTTCCGACTAATTAGCGTGTGACCATGTTTTTAAAATAAAAATCAAATGTAATACATTAGATCGTATGACTTTTATGTTTACAGTTGAACGAGCAACCTGAGTTTACAGGTCGAATCGATATTTAGAATTCGTTTCTATTTCTATATTTCATTTTCACAAGCCCAATTGACTAGGTTGTCTTTCCACTATTTTGTGGTTGTATGAAGAATTCCAGTGAAGAAGAAATATGTTAACTTGCTTGGTTGGGAGTCCAAACAATTATTAAGAACAAAGATAAACCACATAGTATGACCTGTGGTTATAAATTTCCAACCACATATATAAAAGCGTTAAAATGTCACTAGTTAGTCATTAAGAATGCAAGATTTTTCAAATTGCACAACATCATTAATTAATAAAGCAAGGACTATAATTTCAAACCAATTCCAAATTCATTAAAACTTTATAAAATGAACAAGTCTATCTCTCTTATTCAACATATTTTTAGTTGATTATAAATTCGGTTCTTATGATATTATTTGTGGCTAGAAGCCTAGAAAGCCAGATGTAAGCAATAATAGATCAATCCTAGCTATGCACAAGAATTATTTTAATAAGTTATCACAAACAACTTCTTGCAATCCTATATCTCAAAATAATAGATCAATCATAGCTATACACACAAAATTATTTCAATGACTTGTCACAAACAACTTCCTAGTTTCCTATATCTCATAATAAGACCATGTGTAGTGGTTAAGGGAAATGGACGTGAAAGGGCATTTTCGCGCCCAATTCACACCAACCCCCCCCCCCCCCCCCCCTCTAGTGAATGGGGCTCTAAAGGGGTAGGCGCGAAAAATTTCGCGGGGCAAGGGGCAGTCCACCCTCCAATCATTTTCTTCCACGTCAGTTTGCAAGGTTTTTTTATTATTTTATTTTTTTTATTCAATTTTAATATATTAAAAAATACACAAAATCTGTCACTTTTTTGCCCCTTTAGAGCCCCATTCACTAGAGGGGGCGGTGTTTGGGTGTGAATTGGGCGCTAAATTTGCCCTTTCACGCCCATTTCCCTTAACCACGACACATGTCTAATAGATCATTCCTAATTACCACCGAAAGCAATTACAATGACACGTCCGTGAACTATCCATAAGGTGATGTACCTGCCACTAACGCTAACGCCGTGCAAAGGCATCTGTGGTGTATCAGCTAGTAGCTTGAGCTCAGATGAGTGGCATGGACTCGTTTTGTCTTTATTTTATTTATTGTTTAATTTTGTGTAGATTGGATTTTTAGATGAGCTTATGACCTGTAGACTGTAGTATATAGTTTGTTAATTATAGTAAGTTAATTATTTTTTTAAATAACATGTTTTAAAGATAATAATAATGTGGGAATGCACAGACTTCTGTTAAGGATGACAGGTTGTGAGAGATTGATAACTCGCTCGTATAGAAATGTTTGCGAGTGTTTTTAGCAATTTGCATTGACGACGCTCTAGATACCGAAGCGTTTTAATCATTTAAACTACGCAAACACAAGATCCTTTGGAACGTGACCAACAATTATCAGGGATCATCCGAACCGAATTCAGTTTATACTACAATATATAGATCAATAAGTACATGTTATTACAACAAGGTAGCAGTGTTCAAAATAACAAAGCTTCAATAAGTAGCAGCAGGCGAACTATCAAAGTTTACTAGCAATATTACATGGTTGAACTTATATTATATTCCGTCACAATCCAGAGTCCAATCCTTGATACACAAATCAAGAACTTAGCGCTGCTAGCTTCTGTGACAGAACACTGCTCACCTCGTCTCCTTGACCCTGGAAAAGATTCATTTATGTTAATAATATGAAGCGTGCAGAAACGGTATTATAGTGTTGCAGTTATTTTAATATATTTGAAATTATTTAAATCAGCCTGTAACTAAGGTACAGAATACTTACCTTGCAACTCCTGTTGTTGGATCCTACATATTTGGGTGTGTTAGTGCAAGAACTCCTGCGTAAGTCTGGATTTTTACGGCTGTTTGGGATAATGTTAGAATCTTTTTTAAGAGTTTTGGATTCGTTACACCTTTCTGATCTTGGTGGGCTTTGAAGAGAGCTAGCAATCGCTGCATTTGTACGCCTTTCAAAGGTGTTGATTTCATCAACAGCTTCTTCTATGGGTACACATATCCGCTCTCTTTGAAAAAATATCACAACAATTATCATACTAAACCATAATATAAATATATCAACCTTTTTATACGCCTATGAACTATAGTCCTTTAGTAAGTTATTATCAACGCTTTCCTAACGATTTTTTTTTTAGATTGTACCTTGGCAATGATGTGTAGTGCCTTTGTGGTGGAGAGTTTTTTCGTTCCTTCCCTTCCTGCTCCTCAAGATCAGCAAATTGTTGCTTGAACCGATCAATTCCACTGAAATTTGATAAAAAGGGTAGGTGTTTTCGGTTTTTAGGCATCTAATAGTAGTCGAAAAAATTCTTAGCAATCGAAATTTCAAGGAAAATGTCTAATCTGACCTCGGATACATGAAGCTTATGTGTTCTTCACCATGAAGGTACTCTTGCAGCATTTGTGGGTGATACTCTAAGATCTATATGCGTAAAAAGACGATAGAAACATTAAGTTGTGCGTGATAAGTAAATCCGAATGAATTAAATGATAAAGATCATAGACTATGACGGACAATACCTCCCTATAAATCAACTCTCTAACATCATTCTTAGTTAATCGTCGCCTCTCAAACTCAAATTCAAGTTTTGAAATCGGGTCTTTGGAAGGTTCAGATTCCAAATTCGCTAGCCCACAAAAATACGGATCAGCCAAGGCCTGCAATATAAAACATTTCACAATATCAATAAACAGGTAACAACAACTTGAAGCATTCATCAAGTTAATTACAAGAAAAGCATAAAGTTTTACTAATGCTTATCTCTTCAGCCGATATACGGTCTGCAGGATCAAACGCAATCAATCTTTCAAGTAATCGAAGTGCCAACGGATCAGCATTTGGGAATTTTTGTGAGAACGGAATAGGGGATTTCTTTGGCATGTTATTTAAATATCTTCTCGCCTTATCATTTCGTATCTGCAGAGTTTTATTAACTACCGTTATACAGAAGCTAAAAATGCAATAAACTTCGAATTTATGTTTGAAAGCGAGGATTTTAAACGAACCCTTGAAATGATTTCAGGAGGAGGAGTTCCGAGCAAATCAGTGACGAGTTCCAATTGGTGCACAACATTCCTCCCAGGAAACAACGGCTTCCCGGTTAGCATCTCAGCAAATATACATCCTATGCTCCAAATATCAATCGCAGACGTATACTGAAAAACAAATTGCAAATTAAGTAACAAACACTTGAATACCTTATGTTTCAGACATCTATATAAACCTATATATGTGCGCGTGTGCGCGCGCGCTTACTTTAGAGAAAAAGGAGCCACAAAGTTCAGGGGCTCGGTACCATCTGGTAGCCACATAGTCCTGCAGATATTTACAAATCAAAACATTAGCAAACCGTAAAATCGTCAAGAATTTACGCTT
Source organism: Ambrosia trifida (assembly GCA_028751855.1). Taxonomy (NCBI): domain Eukaryota; kingdom Viridiplantae; phylum Streptophyta; class Magnoliopsida; order Asterales; family Asteraceae; genus Ambrosia; species Ambrosia trifida. Next base: position 72,624,549 of record CM054122.1, read on the forward strand.
TAATAAATCTCGACACACTTACAGTCCAAAAAATCGCTGACGGGGCATCATCTAACAAAGCACGCGCTAGACCAAAATCACAGATCTTCAACTTGCAGTCTGCATTAGCAAGTATATTTTTCGGCTTCAAATCTCGATGAAACACATGTGCTGCAAAAACAAAATAAAATAAAATAAAATCAAGACAGTGTAAACAATCAATGAATTCAACATAATAAAATGACATCCAGATGACAATAATATTATTATACCTGTATGTATATACTTCAAAGCTCTAAGAAGCTGATACAAGAAAAACTGATGATGTTCAGGAGTCAAATCATCATTAACCTTAATGACTTCATCAAGATCAGATTCCATCAACTCAAACACCACATAAATATCCTTAAACTCTCTTCTACAAGGAGGAAGCATAATATGCTTAATCTCCACAATATCCGGATGCCGAAGCAGCCTAAGAAGCTTAATCTCTCTCAGAATTCGAGTCGCATCCGAAACATGCTCAAACACATCATTAATCTTCTTAATAGCAACCTTTTCTCCTGTATGTGTATCAACTGCTGCTGCCACAACTCCATAACTTCCCTTCCCTACCACTTCTTGTATCTCATACAAACTTGCTTCACCATACTCCGTGAAAAATTCCTTGCCAAGCATGATGCTATCTTATACTCTAATATATATTTATATTTATTTTATTAGTAATATTATAAGGTGACAATAATAATAATAAGATGTGGATTAATATAAACGAACCTTGGAAATGGGCTTAGCAAGAAATTTTTCTCCGGTGAAAAAAGGGTATAGATGGATGGGTTACTCCAATCAAAATGTGTCTGAATTTGCAGAGATAGCAGCCACAAAGCCAAGAACAGAATAACGTTCAAACATACTAATATATACGGTTGAGACTAAAGAAAGTTGTAAACTAAAGTCTTATATTCTATTATTCTAAGCCATGAATATTATTAACACATTTTTCTTGATGTTTAATCTGTCACCCATCAATTAAATTAAATCAATTGTTTTTATATTTAATAAATTGAAGACGAATTATTATGTTTATTTATGTTTTTTTTTTCTTTTGTTATTTTGTGTGGATGATTTTTTTTTTAATTATTGTTTATTGGGAATTTTACTAAATAGTTATGTTAGATCAATTTTTTTTTTTTTTTTTCAAAATAGACATGAAAATTTTACTGTTTGACAATAGACACGGAAATATGATGTGATGGCTTCTGATTGACGGAAATAAAGACTAGATATTCTGGTCATTTTCTCTTATCTTTATCATTCAATGTTTTTTTATGAAATGTACATGAAAATTTAACCGTCTAAAACAAACACGGAAATATAGCTGGTGGTGAAGTTGGTACGATGGCTTTTGATTGGCAAAAATTAAGGCCAACTATTTAGATTATTTTCTCTTATTTTTATCATTCAATGTTTTTTCTTTTATTCTACTTATTTCCTTTTAATTTGTTTTTTTTTCTTTTGTCATATTAATTGCTTAACTATTTTGTCAAGATACAATTACGTGAACATTATAAAGTTAGAAAAAGTATAAAAATAATTGAAAGTTAGAATAAAAGGCATAAATTACGTTCACTAACGATAGACCAGGAAAATGGCACATTTGAAATTGTCCACTCAAGCAATGTCAAACAATTATTTACAAAAAGTCAAAAGCGAACAATCTAAATCTAACCGTCCATCAAATCCAACGGCAAATATCAGTTTCGCGGAACATACATCATCGGCCGCAAACGCGTAATCCTCATATCTAGCAGGATATATTCATTCATATATTATTTTATAAACAAAAGTTACATACAGCTTGCTCTTGGATAAAGTTTTACATGTTAATAAAAAAGGAATTGATGCAAGGCATCGTCTTAAATTGTGAGCCATACCTTATCTCCACTGACGTGTTTCAAGATATACAGAAAAAATAAGATATATGATATATATTTTTATGTTTATATTTATATCATTGTTGTTGTCGGTATATAGATAAGGATTTAGATTATACACAATAATAGATATGAGACATATTAAAGGGGTAAGCTTGACGGGAACGTTTGACGAACCTGCTCGGTGTTTATCACCAACTCGGGTTAATTAAGTTGTGTTCGTATGTGGAAAATCTACAAGGTGGGTTTGATTATCCTATACTACTTTTGTGTTCGGCCGACACAATCATTCGCTTGTTGAAGACGTGTTTGGAAAAAACGTATCTAGAAAAATCTCATATAGGTTATAAGGTTACATACCCATGACCTTTTGGTCTAGTGGTAAGGTGTCTCCCTTACAAATGTAAGGTTGTGAGTTCAAGTCCTTGCAAATGCAAGGTAAGGTGAAATAAAGTGTAATAAAAATTTGCCGTTAAAAAAAAAAGGTTAGAAGGTTACAACGAGAGTGACGAAGGCAAATTTTTTTTTTTTTTTTTAATCTTGAAACTAATGACGCAACTTCTTTAGGGCCCGAGGTGGCCCCTGCCCCCACCGATCTGATCTTCCAGTCACTACCAATTGAAAAAATTGAGTCCGGCTTCCACCAATTCGAGAACCAAGCTTCCCCACTGCTTGAAACAACCAAACCTTATATGTCACTCATTTATTTTTAGATTTGGTAGATATGTATGAGAAAAATAGTTAAAACTTAAAACGTGTTTAGTTGTACACAATTCAAGTCATGTGGTTTTCCTTTTATAAAGTTTTTACTCTTTCCATAACAAAAGTGTGATAGGGTTGTTTAGAAATCTTTAAAATTGATGGAATCGTCTAAACTGAATTAAGTTAGGTGGTTTCATAGGTCTACATTTTAGATTTTATGGTTCAATAGTTTAACTGGTTTGGCTTGTTTTGAACGTGAAGCAGACTGTTTATATTTTATTGTTTATAATATGTATCATAATTGTTTTAATCACCTCCTTTTGGAATATGTCAAATGGGCAAAACAAACTATTAAACTCCTAGACTGGTAAAGCCGGTTGGTCGGAGCTCACCAACCCAATAAGTTTGGTTTGTCTAACCGCAGTCAACAATTTGACCTAGAATTTTTGCCAAACTCGGACAAACTATGTTAATGTGATGATAATATTGTTGAGCTAAGATAATACAATTCAGGTTCCAAGTTAATAAAGATTACTAATGCCAACTGATGTTAACTATATAAAAGTCAAATAAAGTTTTGGGTTAGTTATGTCAACATTTGAAAGTTGAATATAAAGTCTGATGTGTGAAGAGGAAGTTTTCTAAACTTCAGGGGTTAATGTTGTTCATTTACAAATATGGTTGTTAAGAGCCGTTGAGCTTAATCAGGGGCTAGGGTTCATATAAAAGAGGGATTCTTTGATTGATTCTTCAATCACTTCAATTCATAATAATTTCTTTCTGTATTCAATTCTGTATTACTCCTCTGGTTGAAGATTAATAATAATAATAAAATCATTCGTTTTCTTGAGTGTTTAATAATCCTTTGATCTTGTTGATTGTTTTATTCCGCTTGTTTCAATAACAATTGGTATCAGAGCCAGGTTGGCTCAATCTTGAGAAAGATTTGACAGAGATTGGGGAAAGATTAAACATGGTGACTGGTACGAAGTTCGAAATAGAAAAATTCGATGGTAAGAATGATTTCAGTCTCTGGAGGGTGAAGATGAGAGCGTTGTTGGAAGGGGTGGTAGATGCCTTGAAGGGTGAAGAACAGTTGTCTAATGATTTTACTGATAAGCAGAAGAAAGAGATCATGGAAAAGGCACACAGTGCTATCATTCTCAGCCTTGGTGACAGAGTCTTGAGAGAAGTATCGAAAGAGACAACAGCTGCAGGTGTATGGACCAAGTTAGAAGGTTTGTACATGACAAAGTCATTGGCTAACAGACTTTATTTGAAAAAGAGACTTTATATGTTTCAGATGGCTGCTGGAAAGTCTCTTGAGGATCATATTGATGAGTTTAATAAGATCATTCTTGATCTTGAGAACATTGAGGTGGAGATAGATGAAGAAGATAGGGCAATAATCTTCTTATCATCTTTACCTGTGGTCTATGAACATTTTGTAGACACAATGATGTTTGGTAGAGAAAGTCTGTCAATGGAAGAAGTTGTCTCGGCCATGAATTCAAAAGAATTACAGAAGAAGGGAGAAATGAAGGATGAAGGTTCTGATGGTTTGTTTGTCAGAGGAAGATCAGAGCAAAGATCCACAAGGAACAAGAATGGAGGGTTTAGATCTAAGTCTAAATCAGCAAAGAGAAGATGCTTTGTGTGTAATTCTGAAAAGCACTTCAAGAAAGATTGTCCTGAGTGGAAAAGAAAGAAAAATGAATATCAGTCAAAGAAACACAACAGTGGGTCTCCTGATGGTTCTAATGATGGGTATGAAAGTGCTGATGTTTTGATGGTTGTTCATGCAAAAGATGGATCCAGGTGGTGTTGGGTTATGGATTCAGGGTGTTCTTATCACATGACACCATTCAAAGAGTTGTTCAGTATGTTAAAGATGGTCCCAATGGGAACTGTACAATTAGGAGATGATCATCCCTGTCAAATACAAGGTATTGGTACTGTGTCTTTGAGGTTAGATAATGGATCTTTGGTTGAGTTGCATGATGTTAGATATATTCCTGATTTAAAAAGAAATTTAATCTCACTTGGTACATTTGAAAAGAAAGGTTATCATGTGAGTTTAAAGGATGGGAAGGCTAAGGTCATTAAGGGTTCATTGGTTGTTCTAACTGGTACTAACTAGGCAAGAAAATAATATCTATATGTTAGATGGGGTTAAGTCTGCTGAATGTTCAGTTTCTGTTGCTGATGAACATTCAGGCAGTGTTGCCATGAAATGGCACAAGAGGCTTGGTCATATGAGTCATAATGGGTTAGTGCAGTTAAAGAAACAAGAGGTAATAAGTGAATTAGTAGATTGTGAATTTGGAGATTGTGAGAATTGTGTAATGGGTAAGGCAAAAAGAGTTTCATTCTCAAAGGGAATTCACAGGACCAAGGGTATTTTAGACTATATGTATGCAGATTTGTGGGGTCCTACTAAGAATTTATCTCTAGGTGGAGCATCTTATTTTCTGTCAATTATTGATGACTTCTCTAGAAGGGTTTGGGTATATATCTTGAAGCACAAGTATGAGGCTTTTGGAAGATTTAAAGAGTGGAAGACTCTTGTGTAAACTCAAACAGAAAGGAAGGTTAAAAAGTTGAGGACAGATAATGGGCTTGAGTTTTGCAGTAGGGAGTTTAATGATTTCTACAAAACATATGGAATTGCTAGGCACTTGACAATTCCTGGAACTCCACAACAGAATGGTCTTGTTGAAAGAATGAATAGGACCATTCTAGAAAAGGTGAGGTGTATGCTTATTGAAGCAGGTATGCCTAAAAGTTTCTGGGCAGAAGCAGTGAAAGCTGCAGTTTATATAATAAACATTTCACCTTCATCAGCTATAGATATGATGGTTCCAATGGAAAAGTGGTCTAGTGTAAAGACTGACTATTCTGATCTGAGGGTTTTTGGATCAGTGGCTTATTCACATATAAGTCAGGATAAATTGGATCCAAGGGCACAGAAATGTGTGATTGTGGGGTATAATACTGATGGGGTAAAAGGGTATAGGCTGTGGAGGTTAAATGGTGGTAGTCCTAGAATAATTGTGAGCAGAAACATAAAATGTTTTGAACATATTATGTATAAAGATGTTGTTGGTAAAGCTGCTGATGAAAGGTCTAAAGGAAAGGAACTTGAAATTGAGGTGGAGCAACCTCAGGACAACAACAAAAGTAATGATGTTGTTGTTAATGACCAAGCTGAGAGTTCTCAACAAGCTAGTAGCAGAGAGCATTGTATTGCAAAAGACAGGCCAAGAAGAGAAACTGTGCAGCCTATAAGATTCAGACAAGACTTATCAGCCTTTGTGTTAAGTGTTGCTGAGGAAGAAAGTTCATGTGAACCACTCACATATTATGAGGCCATTAATTCTGTTGATAAGGATAAATGGCTAAATGCAATGGAAGAAGAGATGAATTCCTTGCACAAGAACCAAACTTGGGAACTTGTTGACAAACCTAAAGATCAGAAACTGGTTGATTGCAAGTGGATCTTCAAGATTAAAGAAGGGATTGCAGGGGAAATGCCAAGATATAAGGCAAGGTTAGTTGCAAAGGGATTTACCCAAAGGGAGGGTGTTGATTACAATGAGATTTTTTCTCCTGTAGTTAAACATACCTCTATAAGGGTAATTTTGTCATTAACAGCCATATATGGTTTAGAGTTGGAACAATTAGATGTGAAGACTGCTTTTCTACATGGTTATCTTGGTGAGCAGATCTACATGAAACAACCAGTTGGTTTTGAAGATACAGAGAAGGAAGATAAGGTGTGTTTGTTAATAAAGATCATTATATGGTCTAAAACAGTCTCCAAGACAGTGGTATGTGAGGTTTGATAGTTATATGGTATCACATGGTTTTAAGAGAAGTGCATATGATATATGTGTATACTTGAAAGAGTTTGAACAGGGCAGATATGTCTATCTTCTGTTGTATGTGGATGACATGCTGATAGCATGCAGTGATAAGGATCAAATTGCTCAGACAAAAGCTTTGTTAATGTCTGAATTTGAGATGAAAGAGTTAGGGGAGGCAAAGAAGATTTTGGGTATGGAAATCATAAGAGACAGAAGTGCAGGGCTAATAAAATTGTCTCAGAAATCATACTTAAAGAAGATACTTGCTAAGTTTTTCATGGATAATTGTAAGTCAGTAATTACTCCTTTAGCTATGCATTTTAAGTTGTCTAACTTACACTGTCCTAAGACAGAAGAAGAGAAGGGTAAAATGGTAAAAATACCTTATGCAAATGCTGTTGGTAGTTTGATGTACCTTATGATCTGTACCAAGCCTGATATAGGATATGCTGTTAGTGTAGTTAGTAGATACATAAGCAATCCTGGAAAACCACATTGGGAAGGTGTTAAATGGATACTTAGGTATCTAAGTGGAACACAAGATGTTGGTTTGATTTTTGGTAGAACTGAGGATAATCAGGTTGTGAAAGGTTATGTTGATTCTGATTTTGCTAAAGATTTGGATAAAGGAAGGTCAGTAACAGGCTATGTGTTTCAAGTCTTGGGTGGAACAGTTAGTTGGAAGTCAACTTTACAGCATGTAGTTGCTTTGTCTACTACAGAAGCTGAATTTATGGCTTTGACAGAAGCTATAAAGGAATCAATATGGTTAAAAGGGTTTGTGACAGAGATGGGATTAGTGATGGATGATGTTATAGTTCATTGTGACAATGAAGGGGCAATACAATTGTCAAAGCATCAAGTTTTCTATGACAGGTCAAAGCATATAAGTGTGAAGCTGCATTGGATCAGAGAAGTTCTGAATTCTGGAGAGATAATGGTTGAGTATGTTAATACTAATAATAATGCAGCTGATATCCTAACTAAAGTGACTTCTGGTAATAAGTTTAATCAGTGTTTGAATATGCTGAATATAACTTAGTATCAGGGGTATTTTGGGAATGAATTTGTTTATCTTGCTCAAAGGTGGAGATTGTTAATGTGATGATAATATTGTTGAGCTAAGATAATACAATTCATGTTCCAAGTTAATAAAGATTACTAATGCCAACTGATGTTGACTATATAAAAGTCAAATAAAGTTTTGGGTTAGTTATGTCAACATTTGAAAGTTGAATATAAAGTCTGATGTGTGAAGAGGAAGTTTTCTAAACTTCAGGGGTTAATGTTGTTCATTTACAAATATGGTTGTTAAGAGCCGTTGAGCTTAATCAAGGGCTAGGGTTCATATAAAAGAGGGATTCTTTGATTGATTCTTCAATCACTTCAATTCATAATAATTTCTTTCTGTATTCAATTCTGTATTACTCCTCTGGTTGAAGATTAATAATAATAATAAAATCATTCGTTTTCTTGAGTGTTTAATAATCCTTTGATCTTGTTGATTGTTTTATTCCGCTTGTTTCAATAACAAACTAGACTATGAACACTCCTAAATTATATTAGACAATATTGATCGATACAAAGAATAGGGACAGTTAGAGTATAAGACGTTACATCTCTTGCGGCTCCAACCTATTAGAGATGCACCAAATTCTCATTGTTATTAATTGTATATTTTGAATATGTAAAAGTCAAAGTCCAAGTCCTGGTCATAGTCAAAGTCTAGTCAAGGAGTTTTATTACTATTAATGGTAGGCTAGATTGTGTCTTTCCTCATTGTATATATATCATGTATGAATTATAAATAAACTCTGGTTGATCATCTCTTATATAACCAACAACCCGTGTATGGCCTATCATTTCCAGACCGTCAAACCTCGTCGAAGTTGGAAGTCAACCAAACGTCCAATCCACTTGTATTTTCATATAAGGTGTCTATAAATATGACTTTTTCTTATTTAAAGGTCTAACATGTCTTTTATTTCTTTTAAGTTGCTTTTGCCCAAAATTGTACGGCTGCTTATGAACGAAAGTCTTCACAAACTAGAAAACATTTGTTTACCCACGAAAGAGAAGACATCAACACCACGCGCACTTAATTAACAAAGTCTTGTTCATCGGTTGAGGGGTGTATTTTCTGGTACTGCCTTTTGAAACCTCCCAAGTTACAATTAATTAGGTACAAAATCTTTTTCTTCTAATAAATGAGTAGCTAGGGGGACACTTGTCCCCATACTAGAGCTCCACCATTTGCAAGTCCACATGTCAACAAACCTTTCTACTATCCAAACCCATTTTCTAACCCAGTTATTTTTTCGACCTGGGTATATACCATTGCGAGTGTTCCTGCTCCTCCAAAAACTAATCAGCCGCTCCTAACCCTAACTTTACTCATATGAAACCCTTAAACTTTTTTCAATCGAACGATTTTTGATCAAATATTTCCCATTCATCTGTTATATTTGTTTTTGTAAAGATTTGTCATATTTGTTTTCTTCAAACCAACGCCTCGACATCTCCTTCATATATAATCGCCTTCATATATGTATCATGAATCCGGATCCATTCATTCGATTTCAACAGGGCATCTTCATCATCAATGTCATTCATACCATGTATCGCTTCATTTTTTTCATATGTTGATTTCAGTTTCTGATGTTTTTTTGTCGACGAATCGTTTTCATATCGGTTGAGAAATTAGGTTTATTTTCTCTTAACTCATACATTTGTTACGGTTCTATTTCGTTTCAGTGGCGCCTTTCTGTTTTTAGTTGGTTTGTCAATTTGATTGTTGATTAAGTTTGTGTTTTTGGATGTCTTTATTTGTTTGTTTTATTCTTATATAGATATACGTATGAAATTTGTGATATGGAGCTTAATTTTAGATGATTTTTAGGTGCCATCTATTAGATATAAAAAAAGGCTATTTTGCTTTGTAAAAGAACTAATTTTGGTTTTGAAAACTAAGATTTAGTTTTTTTATACTATCAAATAATTTACATGAGGACTTTCGCAGCTTTATAGCTATGTTAACATCATTATTGGTTTCCATTCATTGTATCCAAGGTTTTCTTTGCAAGTTTTTTTGTGGCATTTGAAATGGAACAGAGGTAGCAATATAGGTTTTCCTTGAACAAGATCTCATAGCTGAGAACATGGAAGATTTATGCAATGAAATATCCATTCTCAGGTATCCCTAAAAAGTGAAAGTTATATATTTGTTTATTTATACTATTCTAATCATGTTTCGATTTTCTTTGGGTTTTTGACAGTCGCCTTCAACATCCGAATGGTATGTCTTATTCCTTTTTATGCACATGAGTGTGCGTGTGTATAAATTTCTAATTTAGATAGAAGGGTAAAGGGTTGCATAGACATCTCAAATATATAATCTTATATGACTTTTTAACTACAAAATTTGCCAATGTTTGTGACAAAGCAAGTGATTGATTTGCGTTAGAAATTGATTATAATTTTATTGTGTTCTACTTCTTGATCAGTTAATCATTTTCATACCAAGTGCATCGACACTAATTATTGAAGGGCATAACATAACATGAGCTGAATGACTTCCACTCTCAATTCATTAGGTCTTCTTTTCTTCAATAACGTCCTTTCTCTGGCCAAGGTTTTTTTGTTAATTTCTTAAATAAATATAATTTTATAGCATTTGAACATTTCATTGCTTGATTATTTCTTAAAACCTCCTCATACTCAAAAGAACATGTGATCTAATGGAAAGCTAATGTAAAGTAATAAAGCGCTAACTACCTATTATTGCTTTGTCGATCACCTTTGAATGTTTATTTATTTGTGTTGTTCTCAACTGTAAGCGTCTAATAGTTTCTAAAACTTACAATGCATGAACTCTTATACTGACAGGTCATGCTAGCAAGTTGTTGAAGCATTACATAATAAACTCAGGAAGGTATATTCGGTTATTCTATCTGAACACCATTTTATTTTCTGAACTGATTAAGAAAATGATGTGCCGACCCAATCCAACAGATACTAAAAACTTACTCCTTTTAATTATCAACTATCTGTTAATTGTCTGGTGTGGTTAGCACAATTAATTTTGTTGTCTTCGGTTAATTCGGTTATTCATACGCACTATAAAATCAGCAGTTGAGTAGCCACCTTCATCTTTAAACAGTCAACTTTTGACTCTTTGTTAACAATAAGTTTTTTTTTTTTCAGGAAGTGAATGCAATTGTCGCCTATCAGTCAACAGGTCTCTAGATTGCTTAGGAGAGGGAGTGGCTGTGGTGCGTGCGCCATTATAACCGGAAAGGTGATCAAAACCATTGATTCATAGATACATATCTCTACTAACTCCATGGTAATCCATTGTCATCCTTTAAAATTTGCAATTTGTATAAATGCAATATGTACGGGTCGAGCAGGTGGGGGTTGTGTAACAGGTCAAAATGGGTCATTTTTGTTATGTATTGAAATGGTTTGGTTGACACGCAACACTTAATAAATATGATAGTGTGGGCTATAGGGGTGAGTATGGATATCTCAGTTGAGGACCTGGCAACCCTTTTAACCAACTTATTACAATCTGTTTATAACTCACAACCTGTTTATGGGCTATTTAACCCACTAGGCTACAACATCATTGGCTGTTTTAATCACTTCATTTTGGAATATGTCAAATGGGCAAAACAAAGTATTAAACTCCTAGACTGGTAAAGCCGGTTGGCCGGAGCTCACCAACCCAATATGTTTGGTTTGTCTAACCGCAGTCAACAATTTGACCTAGAATTTTTGCCAAACTCGAACAAACTAGACTATGAACACTCTAAATTATATTAGACAATACTGATCGATACAAATAATGTGGTCAGTCAGAGTATAAGACGTTACATCTCTTGCGACTCCAACCAACCAACCCGTATCATTTCCAGACCCTCAAACCTCGCCGAAGTTGGAAGTCGATTAAACGTCCAATCCACTTGTATTTTCATATAAGGTGTATATTACTTTTTCTTATTTAAAGGTCTAACATGTCTTTTATTTTTTTAAGTTGCTTTTGCCCAAAATTGTACGGCTGCTTATGAACGAAAGTCTTGACAACATTTGTTTACTCACGAAAGAGAAGACATCAACATCACGTGCACTTAATTAACAAAGTCTTGTTCATCGGTTGAGAGGTGTATTTTCTGGTACTGCCTTTTGAAGCCTCCCAAGTTCCAATTAATTAGGTACAAAATATCAAATATGTCAAGATCATGACTAGTTAACTATAAATTAATAAGATAATCAAATTATTAACTAAAACAGGACCAACAATTAAAAGATAACTTGTTCACTTACAATTTTATTTTTTAATATATTAATAATATATAGCAGGCTTAGTCTTCTATAGCTGTTACTGTTGGAAAGCTAACCACAAATTTTTGTGGTTAAGAATCTCAAGTGTACTTTGATTACTTGAACTAGTTTGCATGATTTGATTTATGTGATATCATGACCATATGTATAAAGTAATTAGCTAGAAGTTCTTTTATGTATAACTAGGTGTATTAATACGCGCGTACGCGTGTTGCGCGTTTTTCACATGACGTGTTAATGCGGATTTTGGTACCCGACAAAGGCATAGAGACTAACCTTGGACAATGAGAAAATACAAAAGTGGTAGCGGCTACACGGAGAATACCAGGAATCTCCCGCGGTCCGCGGCACATGGTGGAGATGGCACACGGTAGATGTGGTCGGTGGCCGGCTGCGTACGTTAGAGTGAAGCAGCTATTCATTTCGTGGTCGTTAAATATATAGATAATAAACGAACAAAAACCGAACCCGTGCGAAATTGGGTAAAAAAAACGCATTATGTCAAGGGCAAAAATGGGAAAAAAAAACTTAATAAAAAAGTTGGTGACCAAAACGGGAAAAAAAAACTTAAACAAAAAGTAAAAAAACATTGTGTGGCCAAAATGAGGGAAAAAAACTTAACAAAAAATTTAGTGATCAAAATGAGGAAAAAAAAGTTAACAAAACGGGCGAAATTGGGTAAAAAAAAAAAGCATTATGTTGGGGCCAAAACGGGAAAAAAAACTTAATAAGAAAGTTGGTGGCCAAAACGGGGAAAAAAAACTTAAACAAAAAGTAAAACTTAATAAAAAAGTTGGTGGCCTAAACGGGAAAAAAAACTTAAATAAAAAGTAAAAAAACATTGTGTGACCAAAATGAGGAAAAAAATACTTAACAAAAAAATTGATGGTCAAAATAAGAAAAAAAAAAGTTAACAATAAAAGAAAAAAAAGTGGTCAAAATGAAAAAACCTAAAACATAACTATTTAAATCCTAAGGCTTATTATTATTATTATTATCTAATTACAAATTTGTTCATGATTAGCTTGTATCATTTATGAGGTTTCACACTTTCCGTTATGCACCGGAATTAACACACACGCACAAACGATAAACACACGATAAACAGAAAATAATAAACACGACACAAGAATTTTACGTGGTTCGGTCTCAATGTGGGTCCTACGTCCACAGGCTGAAACTAGGTTAATATTTCATTAAGCGTAATGCATAGAATTACGATTACAATAATTAGGTTTATATAAAACATGATTAGGGTTTCTAACTTTGGGAACAAGAAACCAAAACGGGCCTTCAACCCAAACCAGGCCCATGGTCTTCACAACCCAACATTATTTCCACGATTTGAAATAAATAAAAATAAATATGAAATGGCGATCAACATATAATAAGTCATGTTATGAATAACCGATGTTATTTATACATTATCTAAGGGTTGAGTTATTCTACAAAGGCTACAAAAAATGAGAAGGGTGAGAATCCACTAGAAAATGACATGTGTCCAAAGGATTAACAAGTGGGAGAGGTAATTTTGTCAAAAACATATGTACATGCAAGTCACATGCCATTTCCACCTTCATTTTTAAATGCCCGTAACTTTTTTATACGTCATCCGTTTTTAAAAAAAATTATACCATAAAATTGAACGTCTTTTTATCTTTAATATGAGTACCATATTGCTATACTTTTGAAAAAAACATTCAAAACCCACTTGCGTAAGACGCAATGGAATGTAAAACACAATGAACACCAATTAAATATAGGGTATAAAACACAATCAAGAGTCTAGTAAAACACAATCAAGAGTCTGGGTTGTCAACTTTTTTTTTTCAAAAGTATTCATTGTGTTTTAGTCTTCTATTCATTGTATCTTTAGTATGTCGTCCATTGTGTTTTACTAGACTCTTGATTGTGTTTTATACCCTATATTTAATTGGTGTTCATTGTGTTTTACATTCCATTGTGTCTTACGCAAGTGGGTTTTGAATTTTTTTTTCAGAAGTATAGCAATATGGTACTCATATTAAAGATAAAAAGACGCACAATTTTATGGTATAATTTTTTTTAAAAACGGATGACGTATAAAAAAGATACGGACATTTAAAAATGAAGGTGGAAATGACATGTGACTTGCATGTGCATATGTTTTTGACAAAATTACCCCTCCCACTTGTTAATTCTTTGGACACATGTCATTTTCTAGTGGCTTCTCACCCTTCTCATTTTTTTTGTAGCCTTTGTAGAATAACCCAACCCCCAATTCTAATATGCCAAATAAACACGGGATTATGTTGGCATATAATCTCTAAAATATTTTCGTAACCTTGATCATTTATTTATATAATAAAATATCCTTATCCAATTAATTAAACATAATCTTATTGTCTTTTTAGCAAATCAAATTTAAAGAAGGCGTGTGTTTTTAAACAAGAAAATGCAATAGAGTTTGAGTAGGGGTGTTTAAAATCGGATTATACAATTTTTGGATATTTGAAAATTTTGGATAGTGAATATTGACATTCGAATCCGAAATTTCGGATTCAGATAATCCAACGGATATCTGAATTTTAAAAAAAATAAAAAAAAAATCATTTTTTGCTTATATTAAAACCAAACCTACTTAATTCAACTAGATCTATACTTAAGAAGCTAGCAAAATTTATAGTAATAAAGTCACTAAAAGACTAGATAACACTAACATTTGTTAGTTTAATCAAGTACATACAAATCAACAAGTATAAACTATATCAAATGAAACAACATAACTGAAAAAATAGGAGTAAGGATGGTCAATGGAAGAGAAAGTAACAGAAAAAAAAACTTACGAGTGGAGACTGAAGACAGTAGAGTGGGAAAAAGGATGGTCGAGGGCAAGGTGGCTATTGGTTGTTGTGGGAGACGGCAGGGTGGCTGTTGGCCGTGGCAGAGATCACAGGAGAAGGTGAAATGAATTGGAGATGGAGGGTGGCTGATGAAGTGTCTTGAAGAAGGAGGCGTATGTTTAGGGTTAAGATTAGAATGGATGGTGTGTATTTTTGTAATATAATGTGTGTATTAAGATTTCGGATTCGGATATTTCGGATATCCAAAAATTTTCAAAATTCACACCCGACTATCTATTAATCGGATTAGTCGCCATAATTTAAGTAGGGATTAATCGTGATTAATAAGATCAGGATTAGTAGGGATTAATCATGATTAACCCTTTCCTCGACTCATATATCTATACTATATTATAATGCATGAGAGAGAGATAGTTTAAGATATCAAAAAGTTAAGAACTTATTTTTCATTAATAACCTTGAAATGAGGGTAAAATAGTCATTCATACATTATTTCCATTTTAATACCCTATCTTAGTTACATTTTAATCCCATATACTTTACTTAACTTTTGTTTATTTAAATGACAGTTGAACCTCTTTTCCTTATTTTAAGCAAACTATCTTTCATGATTTTTAATTAGTCATATTTTTTTTCATACATTGGTACTTTTATAAAAAAAATTACATCATAATAATGAGCATTTCTAAAAAAAAAAGAATAGAAGGCAAGCGTTTCTAATGAAGATAGATTTTGAGAAGGCGTACGATAATGTGCATTGGGAGTTCCTTCTTAATATTATGGGACAAATGGGGTTCCCGTCTAAATGGTGTACATGGGTTAGAAGCATTCTCCAGTCAGCGGTCTCAGCGGTTTTGGTTAATGGGTCACCAACGTTTGAGTTCCAATGTAAAAAAGGTCTTAGGCAAGGTGACCCGTTATCGCCTTTTCTGTTTCTGATTGTCATGGAGGCGTTGTCGAAGATGATAGATCAAGCTTGTAATGTGGGGGTTTTTGAAGGAGTTGAGACTACTAATAATGGACCGGGTGTCTCTCATATGCTTTACGCGGACGATGCGTTAATCATGGGGAAGTGGAATGAAGACAATGTGAAGAATGTAGATCGTATGCTTCGGGTTTTCTATATGTGTTCGGGGCTAAAGATTAATATTCATAAGTCTCAATTATTTGGGTTGGGTATTGGAGAAGATGAGTTGACTAGCATGGCTAATATTATTGGGTGTAAGGTTGGTAGGCTTCCGTTTGATTATTTGGGCATTAGAGTTGGAGCTAATATGAACCGGATTGCGAATTGGAGTGGTGTGTTGGAGACGATCAAGGGGCGGCTTCAATCTTGGAAGTCTAACCTTCTATCAATAGGAGGTAGACTAACTTTAATTAAGTCGGTCCTTTCTAGCCTTCCGGTTTACTATTTGTCGCTATATAAAGCTCCGATAGCAGTTGTTGAGGCGATTGAAAAAAATGACGCAACACTTTCTTTGGTGTGGGAGCAAGGAAAGTCGCGGATTACACTGGGTCTCCTGGGAGGTTGTCACGAAACCAAAGAAGGTAGGGGGGTTGGGGATTGCAAAATTAGAAGATGTGAATTCAGCATTGCTTGCTAAATGGGCATGGAGGTATAAAACCGATATAGATGGGCTGTGGAGAAAGGTTATTCAAGGTATAAACGGTGGTCGAAACAGGTGGACATTTCTTCCTGTTAAGAATGCAGGCTGCTGGAAAAAGATAGCGGTGTTTCTGGATAAGTTGATTCTAAACGGCAAAGAACTAAAATTCTGGATAAAGGGCAAGATTGGGAATGGGGAAAACATTTCTTTCTGGAAGGATATATGGTTTGGAAATGTGTAACATCGCACAAATTTTCCCAAATTTTTATACGTAAAAAGCCCTTATTTTATACGTCTTTATACAAATGTGCCTAAGCCTTTATTTTTCCAAACTCACAACTCATTTATATATATAAAGGTATATAATAATAATAATAATAATAATAATAATAATAATAATAATAATAATAATAATAATAATAATAATATTAATCAGACTAGTAAACCAAACCATTAGTAAACCAAACCAACCCAAAAACCCTTGTAAATTTCGGAGCCCAAGACCCAGCCCAATAGAAGTCCAAGCCCACTACTCCCTCTCCCCTCCTATCTGTTAAAAAAAAAAAATTCGTTTGGGCCGGGACTCGAACCCGCGCCCAAACCGGTCCAAGGACTAGCATCACACAACGTAACCAACTGAGCCAAGGCTCATATCTGTTTGTATCCCAACCCTTTTGATACTTAACCCTATACGCGATAATTTCTTTTCCTTCTCTGTTACATTGGTCGAACACCACAATGAATGGGTTGACCAAATTGATTGATCAAACTATGGTAAGAACTCGTGATTGCTTCGTTAATATGGTATGACAGTCAATACGCGTGATTACCACGCAAGAATCGTTTAAAAAACTTACCAGTTTGTGCAATTTACGCGTTAATATTAAAACCATGGTCAAACTTTCCAAATCTTCGATTGCACCTGTTATACTATAAATTGAAGCGTCCATACCACCCTATGAGTGCCGAAAATCACCCTACTACTCCTAAATCCTTTCTGTTTTCACTATAGTCCAATCAATTGAGCCTTTTTGGACATTTCGTTTGACCCGTTCTTCGTGTATCATCGAGCATTGTAAGTCAATAATGTTTGTTTGGTTTTGTTATTCGGCTAGTAACAAACAATAGCCCCATCATTGCAGGGGCTATTGGATGTTAATTGATCGTATTGGAAAATCTAGGGTTCATACGATTAGGATTTGGGGATAATACTTGGTCAGGTTCGTTTAAAACTAAATTTGAAACAGAAAAGCAACAACCACTGATATAGATCAAGTGGTTGTGTGGCTCGTTCAACAGCGAGAGGTCTCGGGTTCGATCCCCGTCCCCATCCTTTTTTTTAGGTATAAACTGATTTGAACAACTAAGATATATAATTAATTGAAACCAACTATAATCGTTCTCAGGGTCTAGCCCAGTTGGTGGCTAGGCTTGTGATTATGCCACGAACCGGCTAGAGGCCCGGGTTCGATTCTTGGCACACACAACCATTTCTTTTTATTTTCTTTATACTTATATAATCTACAATTATTTTGTAAAATAGATTTTAAATACTAAACATGGTTTATAAATCCTACAAAATTTATTTTAAGTCAGTCTTATGATAAAGATTAATACCCAACTTTTAGTTTTTCAAAAATCTTTTATTTATTATATATAATAAATATTACTAGTTTATTCAATTATAATTATAAAATTCTATACAAATATCAAAACGACTTTATAAAATTCCACAAAAATTATTCTGAGTTTATAAATCAATAAACATTTCTGAAATAATTTTTATTCCAGAAAAATCATTTATTTAATATTTTTAATCGATTTTTGTTTTTTAATCATAAATAAATCATAATAAATTAGTTTTTCATTATTTTTGCATCAAAATTTCACATAAATTATTATTAACCATTTAGATCAGAAATATAAATTTTTGATTCGAACTTTATAATTTTTAATATTTTTAAATATTAAGTCTATATTTTGTCAAATAATTATTAATATATATAAATATTCATTAATTAAGAAAATAATTTTATAAAAATTATTTTTACACTTATTACAATATAATTCAATTACTTTTAGATGATTTTGGTCAGAATACGTTTTCATTAATTATTTCGTTATTTATCTAAATTTTTCAAATAATCAATTATTAGTCCCCAAATTAGGAACCCTAGCACATTTTAGACTAGAAAACTTTGACTTATTAAGTTTTCCCCAACGCTTATTTATTACCTTGAAATAGGGTGATATTTGGATATACACGAGCCACATTTACTTATAACAAGGGTCTCCATTCTAACACTAAGGTGAGTATACATAGCCCCTTTTTTTGTTTACATTTTTGGGGTGAAACATGTTTAAACATTTTATACACTATCATTTACTCATACTTACATTGTTGGAACTTGTGATTCAACTATAATCATTTTATACACTATCATTTACTCATACTTACATTGTTGGAACTTGTGATTCAACTATAATCATTTTATACACTATCATTTACTCATTCTATCATTTGACTAACAAAAAGACATAGTACAATCATTAACATTGATCAAGCCGCCTGTTTAGATTATAGCGCTATAGGTCTGACAAACCCATCCCCCCGCATAAATCCAGGGATGATCGATAACAGTTACACTTTTACTAACTTGCGAGTTAGGTCTCAGTTGACACAAGGTTTGATTGTACAAAAGACACATTGTTACATGTCGGACTCATATTCTATCATTACTCATCTTTATACTTCAACTATGATTGTAGTACAACATATTGCTTTCAACTATATGCAAAACCTATGTATTCTCACCAACTTTTGTTGACCCAAAATATTTTCAAACTTAACATGTTTCAGGTTATTGCTTGCTTGAAGATTAGAGTTTAATGCTTGAAGATGTGTATTTAGTATTTTATTCATGTTGATGTATAAATTCTTGTAGAACAATTGTATGTAAGGTATTTAATTCAATTATTGAAATTTAATACTTACCATGAGCTACTGAACAATCATCACTACGTGACATCCCGAGGTTTCCGCCATCGGTTGGGGTGTCACAGATTGGTATCAGAGCCATGGTTATAGGGAATTAGGTTATTAGAAAAATAATCTAGTCTATAACCATAGGATTATAACCAGTATTTGCTCCTTTTACTTGCTATTCTCTATCCCCTTCCTACATCTTATCCCTACTTTAATCCCTACAAGAAGATTGCTCTCCATCACTGGATCTACTCTTAGACTAATAGGACAAAATCCTCAGGTTTAGCCTGAACCACCTTGAGATCTCGTCGAAGATCTAGATTTTAATAATGAACACGTGCAATCTGGAAGGGTAAACGCCTGCATTCTGAGTCTTCTGTCTAGGCTGGCATTGCGCATATATCCCAATCAAACGAGGGACCCGGATGCCTACCTGGGAATTCTCGGGATGAGTGTTCACTTATAGGCTAAAGCATGTCTTCACTATGTTATTAGAATCTAAAATCTTTGATAAGTCAACGTTTTCGTTTATTTGTTATAATTAATGGATAAATGATTACATTCCTTTATATTACCTCATTCATTTCATGCCTCATTGAACCTTCATTGTGTCTCTTACAGATCATGCCTCCACGTCGCAGCGCTCGCCTTAACAGTGGTGACAATCATGATGAAGGGAGTAGCAATCACAACCATAACCACGATACTAACCACAACAATGGAAGTGATGCCCAACTGGCTGCGATCATTTCCCAACAAATGGCGCAACAGATCGCAACTCTGGTTCCTAACTTACTGGCTCAAGTCATCCAAATGAATGGGAACGGCAATGGAAACGGCAAAGGAAACCACAATGGGAACGGGAATGGAAACAGGAATGGTCTCCCAGCCTGCACTCTCAAACACTTTAATACCTGTAATCCTCCTAAGTTCAGTGGAGATGAAGGAGCTACTGGTCTCCTACAATGGTTCGAGGGTATTGAGAATACCTTCATTAACAGTGAGTGTCCCGATAACTTTAAGGTCCGTTATGCCATGAGTGTTCTTCACAAACGAGCACTCACTTGGTGGAATGAGGAAAAGCGCACCCGTGGAGCTGAAGTTGCACTTGCTATGACCTGGGATCAAGTCAAGGAGATAATGAAAGCCGAGTTTTGCCCACGAAACGAGGTCAAGAAATTAGAGGACGAGTTCCACACCCTTGCTCAGGATAGTGGGGAAAACCTTGCTTATAATACCCGCTTCCATGAGCTCAGTCTGTTGTTGCCCCATAAGGTCACTCCCCTACCTGTAGCCATCGAGAAGTATATCGGTGGTTTACCCATGCAGATTCAGGACACGGTATGGGGAAGGAACCCTGCTACCCTCGAAGAGGCCAAGCGTCTAGCAGCTACCTTAACTGACAATCACGTAAAGAACGGGACCTTAGTTCGGAAAGGCGAGAAAGCAAGTATTGTAGCCGCGGTAACTACTGAGAACCAGAAGCGTAAGACCAGGGTTCCTGATGTAAACCTCACTTCTAACAAGAAACCTTATACAGGAAACTTTCCATTGTGTAATACATGCAAACGACATCATCCCACTGCTTCAGCGTGTCGCTTGTGCACCAATTGTGGTAAGTATGGCCACCTGGTCAACACATGTCGTGAGACCCCAAACCCTGATACCAACCAACCAACCCTGCTTAGGCTGCTAATCCTAATAGATACAACTATGGTCAGTGCTATGAATGTGGAGACCCAAATCACTTCCGTAACCGATGCCCTAAACTAAACCGAGATCAAGACCCTCCAGCTACTTAACAGCAAGTCCCACCATTTGAAAGTTGTTTGCTTTTTATTCTATGTATTGACGCTTTTTGATTCAAGTAATAAATTCTAGTATTGAAACTTTTGTCTGAGAGTTGTTCATCTAGTATGACCATAACACCTGGATGCATGCTTGTTTGAATGTGAACTAATTGCTATATTAATATCTAAATCTATACAACTACAACTCATATACTATACTCGTTACACTTATAAACTTGCTTACATAAAAATAGTTGCAATTTATGTGTATAATAATTGCTACACTTAATAGAGGATAAAGTACTTGCTCAACAGTTAGTTGAGTACCAAATAACCTACTCAACGATTGGTAGAGGTCATCATGCCTTTTCAACAGTCGGGAGAGGCCCTACAACCTGCTCCACGACTGGTGGAGGCTATCGAACCTGCTCAACAATCGGTAGAGGTTCCTACTCGCTAACTGGTATGAGTCTTTTTTCTGCTCAACAGTTGGACTCATTAAATACAAAGGTTCAACTATATGATTACTTCCTGCATTACTTACATGTGTGTTTAGAGTAATAGAAGGACACAAAACCCTAATGTAAGGTAAATTGGTAATTGCGGTCCGGAACGTAATCATGAATTTACAGGTACGTTAAGGTAGTGTGAAATTCTATTAAGTTTTCAGTAAATAACCAAATATAAACTCTAGTTAGTCCATCAACTCATTTCTTTTACGATTCCTAAATCTTAAGTTTAGTGTTGTGCTAGATCCTTATTCTCCTTGCAATTTCAAGACACACCTAATCCTATCCTTAAACCTCACAAATAACAAACCTCTTACCCAAACTATTCGAAACAGATTATTCTATTCATATCGAGCCTTAACACGAAAATTTTCCAGACCTAATTTCTACCCAAGCACCTTCAACCCTGTGTTTTCAATAAACTTCGGGACGAAGTTTCCAAAAATAGGGGAGACTGTAACATTGCAAAAATTTTCCCAAATTTTTATACGTAAAAAGCCCTTAATTTATACGTCTTTATACAAATGTGCCTAAGCCTTTATTATTCCAAATTCACAACTCATTTATATATATAAAGGTATATATATATATATGATAATAATAATAATAATAATATTAATCAGACTAGTAAACCAAACCATTAGTAAACCAAACCAACCCAAAAACCCTTGTAAATTTCGGAGCCCAAGACCCAGCCCAATAGAAGTCCAAGCCCACTACTCCCTCTCCCCTCCTATCTGTTTAAAAAAAAAAATCGTTTGGGCCGGGACTCGAACCCGCGCCCAAACCGGTCCAAGGACTAGCATCACACAACGTAACCAACTGAGCCAAGGCTCATATCTGTTTGTATCCCAACCCTTTTGATACTTAACCCTATACGCGATAATTTCTTTTCCTTCTCTGTTACATTGGTCGAACACCACAATGAATGGGTTGACCAAATTGATTGATCAAACTATGGTAAGAACTCGTGATTGCTTCGTTAATATGGTATGACAGTCAATACGCGTGATTACCACGCAAGAATCGTTTAAAAAACTTACCAATTTGTGCAATTTACGCGTTAATATTAAAACCATGGTCAAACTTTCCAAATCTTCGATTGCACCTGTTATACTATAAATTGAAGCGTCCATACCACCCTATGAGTGCCGAAAATCACCATACTACTCCTAAATCCTTTCTGTTTTCACTATAGTCCGATCAATCGAGCCTTCTTGGACTTTTCGTTTGACCCGTTCTTCGTGTATCATCGAGCATTGTAAGTCAAGAATGTTTGTTTGGTTTTGTTATTCGGTTAGTAACAAACAATAGCCCCATCATTGCAGGGGCTACTGGATGTTAGTTGATCGTATTGGAAAATCTAGGGTTCATACGATTAGGATTTGGGGATAATACTTGGTCAGGTTCGTTTAAAACTAAATTTGAAACAGAAAAGCAACAACCACTGATATAGATCAAGTGGTTGTGTGGCTCGTTCAACTGCTAGAGGTCTCAGGTTCAATCCCCGTCCCCATCCTTTTTTTAGGTATAAACTGATTTGAACAACTAAGATATATAATTAATTGAAACCAACTATAATCGTTCTCAGGGTCTAGCCCAGTTGGTGGCTAGGCTTGTGATTAAGCCACAAACCGGCCAGAGGCCCGGGTTCGATTCTTGGCACACACAACCATTTCTTTTTATTTTCTTTATACTTATATAATCTACAATTATTTTTTAAAATAGATTTTAAATACTAAACATGGTTTATAAATCCTACAAAATTTATTTTAAGTCAGTCTTATGATAAAGATTAATACCCAAATTTTAGTTTTTCAAAAATCTTTTATTTATTATATATAACAAATATTACTAGTTTATTCAATTATAATTATAAAATTCTATACAAATATCAAAACGACTTTATAAAATTCCACAAAAATTATTCTGAGTTTATAAATCAATAAACATTTTTGAAATAATTTTTATTCCAGAAAAATCATTTATTTAATATTTTTAATCGATTTTTGTTGTTTTAATCATAAATAAATCATAATAAATTTGTTTTTCATTATTTTTGCATCAAAATTTCACATAAATTATTATTAACCATTTAGATCAGAAATATAAATTTTTGATTTGAAATTTATAATTTTTAATATTTTTAAATATTAAGTCTATATTTTGTCAAATAATTAATAATATATATAAATATTCATTAATTAAGAAAATAATTTTATAAAAATTATTTTTACACTTATTACAATATAATTCAATTACTTTTAGATGATTTTGGTCAAAAAACGTTTTCATTAACTATTTCGTTATTTATCTAAATTATTTAAATAATCAATTATTAGTCCCCAAATTAGGAACCCTAGCACATTTTAGACTAGAAAACTTAGACTTATTAAGTTTTCCCCAACGCTTATTTATTACCTTGAAATAGGGTGATATTTGGATACACACGAGCCACATTTACTTATAACAAGGGTCTCCATTCTAACATTAAGGTGAGTATACATAGCCCCTTTTTCTGTTTACATTTTTGGGGTGAAACATGTTTAAACATTTTATACACTATCATTTACTCATACTTACATTGTTGGAACTTGTGATTCAACTATAATCATTTTATGCACTATCATTTACTCATTCTATCATTTGACTGTAACAAAAAGACATAATACAATCATTAACATTGATCAAGCCGCCTGTTTAGATTATAGCGCTATAGGTCTGACAAACCCATCCCCCCGCATAAATTCAGGGATGTTCGATAACAGTTACACTTTTACTAACTTGCGAGTTAGGTCTCAGTCGACACAAGGTTCGATTGTACAAAAGACGCATTGTTACATGTCGGACTCATATTCTATCATTACTCATCATTATACTTCAACTATGATTGCAGTACAACATATTGCTTTCAACTATATGCAAAACCTATGTATTCTCACCAACTTTTGTTGACCCAAAATATTTTCAAACTTAACATGTTTCAGGTTATTGCTTGCTTGAAGATTAGAGTTTAATGCTTGAAGATGTGTATTTAGTATTTTATTCATGTTGATGTACAAATTCTTGTAGAACAATTGTATGTAAGGTATTTAATTCAATTATTGAAATTTAATACTTACCATGAGCTACTAAACAATCATCACTACGTGACATCCCGAGGTTTCCGCCATCGGTTGGGGTGTCACAAAATGTGCCTTTAATGGATAGATGGCCAGGGTTGTATTCTATGGAAGTTATGCGGAATTGTATGGTGCGAGATAGGATTAAATGGGACGCGAATGTAGGTATGGTCGTGCATGAAGATTGGCGTATACAAACTACCTCTGTTGAAACTATTTCCGAGATGCAAGACGTGCAGAATCTGTTGTCCAAGGTGGTTTTTTCAGAAGCCAAAGATAAATGGGTGTGGGAAGCCGATTCTGGTGGTATTTTTTCGGTGGCTAGTGTTAAAAGCTTACTGAATCAGGGGCGGAATCTGCAGAAAAATAACGAGATGCGATGGGCTTCTTGGGTTCCTATAAAAGTTAACGTGTTGATGTGGAGAATTGAAATGGAGAAGATTCCGACTCGTTTGGCCTTAGTTAGACGAAACATCAGAATTCAGGATACGTTGTGCCCTTTATGTGCCGCTGTTGCAGAATCTGTAAACCATCTGTTCGTTGACTGCAGTTTTGCGTTTCAAGTCTGGCAAGCGGTTTGGAGATGGTGTCATATTCAACAACCTATGTTCAGCAATATTAAAGAGATGTTGCTGTTGCCCAGCCTCGGCAAGCAGAATAAGTGGCATAAACGGATATTGCGCGGCATTATAATGATTGTTTGCTGGAATATTTGGAAAACACGAAACAAAAAGGTTTTTGAAGGGTCGTTGTCTAAGGCTATAGAGGTGGTTGCGTTAGTTAAATCTTTGTCGTTTTTTTGGCTTAGAAATCGCTCTAAGTTTAAAGATTTAGAGTGGAAGGATTGGTTAGTAAATCCGTTGTATAGTTTGTAATCCTTTTAGTGGTGGCCCTTTGTTGAGGGTGGCCGTGTTTTAATGAAGTTTAAAGTTCAAAAAAAATAATAATGAGCATTTTATTATTTTTAATTTGAGTATAGTATTGTTTTTTTTTAAATCTTTATGTACTACGTGATTAACAATATCTAGGAGTGAGCAATAACTTAACCGTTCATCGAAGCCAAACAAAAAACAGACAAAACTAAACCAAAATTTATTGAAAACTGAAAACATCCGATTTAACTTATAATCAGTTATCGTTTTCTTTTTGTATCCTTAGTTAACCGAAATTATTTAAGCTGAAACGAGCCAATTCATATATTCATAACAACGTGTGGTAGAGAACACAGACACTTCTAATGGTTCATGGTTGGGTTAGGTTCAGTTCAGTTATAAGCGTCAACCGAAACAAAAATCGACATTATTAGTTTATCAATCTTATTAACCAACCGGTTAATTGGTTCAGTCTATTTGGTTGACGTTTTTAGTTCGCTTTAGTTAATTTTGGTTAATAACCAAAACAAAACTTTTGTTAACAATTTGCTTAGAAGCACATAAAATTGAGGTATAAATATATGTAATGAATGTATAAAAGATATAAATGTATAAATGGTTCAGTTTCGGCTTGTTAATTTTGGTTAACTTCCGGTACAAAAAAACCGATATTAGGTTAACTCATTTTTTGTTAATTTTCAGTTCGGTTTTGTATGTTTTTGTTCGATTTCGGTTGAGGGTTCAATTATTATTCACCCCAAGATATTGTTAATCACGTAAAAAAAATCAAATTTTTAATTAAAAGTATATAACAAATTATACTCTAATATGGTTTAAAACTAAGTAGTTGGCAATTGACATAAAATAATGAAAAAAAATGTGTAACTATTATTTAAATAAACAAAAGTTAACTCTTAACTTCTAAGTATATTAAAATGCTCATATCAAATATATTATATATAGTATAGATATCTAGGGGTGAAAAATAATTGAACATTTAACTAAAAGCGAAGAAAAAAAAGAAGAAGAACTGAACCAAAAGTAATCGAAAACTAAATTAACCCAAAAACCAAATTAACTTAAAATCAGTTATGGTTTTGTGTACACTTAGTTCACCAAAATCAACCAAACCGAAACAAAAGCATGTAAATTAACTTAAAATAGGCCTTTAAACGAACCAAACGAACACGGTGTTCGTGTTTGTTCATTTAATTTTAACCAAACACGAACACATAATCAAACACATTTTTGTGTTCATGTTCGTTCATTAAGAAATTTGTTATGTTTATGTTCGTTCGTTTAAAACCTAAACGAACTATTCATGAACCAACATAAACGGACGTTCACGGACATAATAAACTAGTGAGATACCCGTCCGTTGGGACGGGTTTTCGAACGGGGATTAGAAAGCATGAAAGTTTATTAATTCATGTATATGATATCTCAAATTTAGTTATATAGATGGCGCATACATGATTCATTACCAATTCCCCCTTTTGTTATATATTATTCTATTAGTTATAATTTTTATGGACTTTTAAGTGTTAAATATGAATGTTGTAGTTTTAATTTGCAAGTGCAAATTGCTACCTATTTAAAAGTTATTTAACTTCGTTACCAAATTTTCCAAAATATACGGACCTTCGTAAAAAATATTTAAGACGCCAATCATCATTTGGTGGAGTGCCACCTCTATGACCTTCCAATGTGGAGGTTGTGAGTTGTAGTCTCGCCGGGAGCAAATTTATTTTAGGTTGAGCCAAAGATTTTACCATAGTGAGCCTTCGGATGGTGGGTTTCCTTTGGAATAGTGGCGGGCCTGGTCACCAGCGCCGTTTGCGTTCGCGGGCGTGAGTTGGCGTTTTGCCATTAGGTTTACCCGGGTAACCGGGCTTTAGGTGGGCGTCAAAAAAATATTTAAGGTAATATGATGGTGGGGCCATTGCATTAACTCTTTGAGATATATAATAAATTTCCGATTTCTAATTGATGTTTTAATTATTAACAATATGTACATAACCAAAAGAAGTATGAGTGGGTCTTGCAAGCATAGGATAATCATATTAGACGTATCATAATATGATACATTGGTGAAAAGCTTAGGTGGTAGTTTACCCGGGGAATGTGACATAGTTCTTTTGGTGACTGGTTTCTTCATTCTTGGGGTCTGGTGTGGCTGGCTGCATTGCGTTTGGTTCTTCTGCCTTGTTGACAACTATTTTCCCGTCTTTCTTAACTGCAATATGTAGTAACTTGGGTTGTCCTTTCTTTGAACTTATATCTTCTGTTAACACCTTGGGATTTTTGTTTCCATGTGCAAGAACCATGTCACGGCAGCTTGTTTCCACAACATCAGTAAGAACTTCATTGAAGAAGGCAACTTCGATTTCATCTGTATGACTGTATCATCTTTCACTATTGCATTGAGGCAGTACCTGTTAAAGTGTAGCGCATCTTTATTGTAGATCATTATATCGAGTGTATTAATACTAAAGATTTTACTTGCATGAAGAGTGGCTCTTCATCTATGCCGTCCAAACAAACGAACTGATCATCATCTAAGCATACTCTCTTTGGGCACTTTGGACAGTTGGCGTAAAGCCATCCACGATACTCAAACATAGTGGTTATTTTCGCTGTGCAGGTGTACTGTCATGTTGCTATGTCACAGGTAAAATTTTACGTTAAACTATGACATTATCAAAAGCATACTAATAAGAGATCTAGGTATTATGGATTTACCATAGCTTTGTTTTTTATTTTGTCCTTTAACTCGGCAATGGTGATGTGGTTCAGGGGCATTTGACAGGCGACAAGTGGTGGCATCTGTTTAAACCCGCAGTAGCATATCTTTCAGTATACCAGTTGGAAGGGAAAAAAATATTGGATAAAGCGAACTATACCTGTGCATGACTGGTTGAAGTTCTGGGGTTGACGGATTGAAGAAAACAGTAGACGAAATTGTTGACTCGAGTTGTAGTCTGTTGAACTCGGTTACAATTGCTGCAGTGATGACGAAAATCTGGCCAATGATATTTTCTGTCTTGATTAGTTCTGCTTTTTCTAACCAGAGACTGACCTCTATCTCATTGCGCCTATGACACCAAAGTATAATGGCTTAAATCGGGCACACAGAGTTATAATAACTCAATAATATATAATAAACCTTTAAACATTCATATTTAGTATGAAGTTAAATGTGAATAAGTTCGTTATTATTGTGAAGTTATCAATTTATGACTGAAATATTATCCTATGGTCAGTTTTCTTAGCTGATATTTTGGTAGCTGATGTTCGTTTTTGATTTACAAAAAACAAAAGCGGATGTTTATCTTTAAATCTGAAGGTTAATTCCATATGTTTATTATTTAAATAGATAGCATACATTTAGTTGTAACAGTTGACAGAAATAGTTGAAGAGGTGAAGTATCATTATTTTTATTTAAATGTAAGTGGACGTTTACCTCTCATCTTGAATGGTGACCTTTCTCAATCTCATTCTAGCCCTTGGACCAATAGGCGTTACATGCTCAACACGGCCAACGTTATCTGGGAGTGTAGTTAGAAAATTACCAACCTAAGTATATGAAATCTGTTTTTGTTATATTGTTTTACCTGTAAGTAGCTTTGGTAATCTCATTCTTGGAGCAAGCTCATCATAAGTTGCAAAGTTGTAGTAGCAAGTTGGAATGTATTGGTTATCTAAAGGAGTAAAAGTTGCCCTTTTCCCAAACTTTAGCGATGCAAGATGAGGGACGGAAGGCATGTATTGACGTTGCGGATATAGACATACTTTTCAACTATGTGACATTGTTGAACTTTGATGATCGAGTCGAAATGCTCGGCATTGTTAACGTCAGTGATTGCCTCAATAGCATCTCCCTGTGAAAGACATAAATATAATGCAGCAATGGAAAACTGGTAACATAAGTCGGTCATCTTCTCTTTTAGTTTCGCATAAGGGATCCATCTTTTTTAGAACCCTGACTTCAAGTGGTCCTGATGTGTCCCCTACTTTCACTTGTGATATTGGTTTTGGAGCCATTCTTAATTGCCTCTGGATGCTGCCAAACATGAACAACATATACCAGAAAACACACATTAGTCAAATTGTATATGCTAACGCAAACCAGAAAATGCACATCCGTCATATTGTAAATGCTAACATAAACCTGAAAACACACATTATTATTATATTGTTCATGAACTACAGACCTGTGTTTAACGCCAAGTACAAAGAAGACCACCAACTGTAAGAAATACATCAGTTATATTATAGATACCAAGTAGAAAGTCTCTTAACAAAAATCATAAACCACATATGCATGCTTAGTGTCAACTACCAAAAATACCTCATTCTGGTAGCCATAGAGTATGTGTTAATTTTTATTGACAATATGGTGATCATAAGTTCCCTTGGATACCATAATTTAATTGCCAGGAAACATAGATAAATACGTTACTTACATAACTGGCATAACAAAAATGTATGAACATACCGAATGAATTAAGTTAGATGTTGACTGACTTCTATTTGACGCAAAAGAAGGATTATTGAAGTTCTTCATCTTCTTGTAAATGACCCACACCATCCCAAAATCCCTAATTCCATTTTTGTTTCTCTCCACTGTAGACTTCATCACCACACCAAATAGGCAAATATGAATTTTACCCCTTCATTTCAAGTGATGATGACAGACAGATCCAAAGATCTTTGGCAAGTTGACATTGAACCTCTAAAAAACACACACATAACATACGGAGAGAGAGACGATGGCGGATGAATGTTACAAAGGGGGTTATGTTTTCCAGCAACGAAGATGACGATGGCGGGATCTTGACCAGATCTGAAAGATCTCCGGTTTCCTGTTCGACCCCTACGGTCCTCCGATTCAACCGCCGGCCGGTTCCCATGACAAACGGTCCTGTACCATCTTGGCGACAGAGGCCGTCGCTCACGGGTTGTCAGGCAACTGGAAGGGTTTTTTTTTTCCGGTAACCAAGTCGCTCTATTCCGGCGTTGCTTGGGTTTCACGACTTTCTGAGAGAACAGAGAAGGTAAGCTTGCTAACTCACTGTAGAGTTGTGGTTTTTGAGAAAGAGAATAAAAGGGGAGAGGACGAAGAACCGCCTATACCACGTCCAGTATTGTAGGAGTTGAGTGATAACTGGTTAACTGCACTTGAAAAAAATAAACTGTCAAATTCTTGAGATAACTGTGTAATTATTAGGGCTGAGATTTAATCTCATAATTAACCACCTCTAATCAATGGTTCTGATCATTTTTAAAAGCAGTTATTAGTAACATTTTGGGTAGTTTCATAGTGGTGAACAATATAATAATAATGTGAACAGTTTTGTATTACCAAAACACCCCATTTACTAATTGGTTATATATTTATACAAGTAGCTAAAGCCCAATTTATGTTTATATTTATGTAAATATAACTACGTGTGTAATTAATAAACTTAAACGAACATAAACGAACGTTCACGAACATAAATGAATGAGCACACCGTTTGTTCATGTTCGTTCATTTCACTAGACGAACAATTTTTTTTCTTCGTGTTTGTTCGTTTAATAAATAAACGACCTAAACGGACTTCCCGCCGAACAAGTTCACGAGCAGTTCATGAACATTTGGTTCATTTACAGGGCTATTTATACCTCTATTTCATGTATTTATACCCCCGTTTCATGTACTTATGGGTAAAAAATAGCCAAAGTTTGGTTTTTTTTTATTTAACAAAATTAACCAAACCAGATTAAAAACCGATAATCTAACAATACTAACCGAACCAAGGAAACGATTGTTTAATAAGATTGATTACTTGATGACTTTGATTTTAATTAGTTTCGGTTAAGGCTAATAATCGAACTGAACCGAACCATACACACCTTTAGAAGTGTTTGTGCTCCCCACTGCATCGCGCGGGCACTCTACTAGTATATAAATATATACAACTTACATATGATTTTTTTTATCGTTTTAGGGTTTGAATTATGTTCCCGCCTTGTATTGTCGACCCCGTCGCAACGTGCGTGTTCCATACTAGTTTAAGTATATAGGATTAGTCGCCAGAATTTATAGTTTTTGGTCGGAATTCGAGCAAAATTTACGGATTTTAGCCAAAATTTGGCTGGAATCTCTAGACAGCCACCGACTAGCGATTAATCGGTGCTTACTCAATGAATCTCCGACTAACGATTAATCAGAGGCTAAGCACAATTTTACAACCATGTGTGTATAGTGATTAACGAAAGTAGTAATTTACAACAAGATGGTGTTTAAAAAACATTATCGCACCCTTAGGTAACGTATTGGTTGATCATCTGATAATAAATACTAATTGTTAATACAATTAATTAATTAATTAATTTTTTTTGTGGTTAAGGGTTTGGCACCTATAAATGGTGATGATCCATGCACCAAATTTCCTCATCCTTAATTTGTCCTTCAATTTAAAGGAAGATGGCATTGAGTGGTAAGAGAGTTGCTCAGATCGAGATCAAGTCGAAGGGTGACGTTTTTCATGACTTATGGAAGGCAAACCCCCACCACATTCCTAACTTGAGCCCGACTTTAGTTCAAAACTGTCAAACCCATAATGGTGTAACCGGAACCGTGGGCTGTATCCTCCATTGGAACTATTTCCATGGTAATTAAATCACGTACACACATGCATTAGTTTAACTGTCCACACAAATACACATGAATGCATGTTTTTATATCACATATCATTGGTTATATTTTGTTTTGCAGATGGGAAAGACTGTGTTGCAAAGACTAAAATCCTTGCCATTGATGAGGAGAATAAGTCAATCAACTTTCAGTTCGTTGAAGGAGATTTCCTCAAACTGTATAAGAGCTTTTATGTCTATCTTCATGTGGATACAAAGGGTTCAAAACACGTGGTCACATGGACCGTGGAGTATGAAAAGTTAAGCCCTAATGTTCCTGACCCGGACACATTCATGGACTTCTATAAAAGGCTCACCAAAGATATCGAGACAAACCATCTTTAGAATCAATCAAACAAATCAAAGTCAATTACCGTTATAAATAAATGACTTTGGATGTATTTCTTATGTGTTATATATGTTTGTACGTTGTTGGATGCTTTAATATGTAAACTATATTATGTGTTGTTCTGATTGCAATGTTGTAAGCAATAATAGCAACTATGCTAATATTTATAATAGTAACTTGTTATAAACTTTGTTAAACACTTGTTTTACTGGGAATTTGTAACTTGTTATAAACTTTACAGTGTTCTTGTAAACAATAATAAAGTATGTAGAGAGTTAAGAGAATGAATGGCGAAACCGATTATAGAAATTCGAGATATGTTAACTAATCTCTCTACGTCCTCTCTTTGATCGAGAGTATTTTCACTAGTCATTTCCCTTAATGCAGTAGGGATACCCGTTATATGATCGTCTCACTAAGCAAAGGTATGCAGTGATCAGTGATCACCTTGTATAAATGCCTCACTCTTTCTAAATAAGTGATCTCATTCTACGTCTCACTAATCTCAAGTGGTATACGCATATTTACTAACAACCTAATAAGACAAGTTCGTAATTTCAGTCATAGGGATTATTTGTGTTTCTGAAATGCTATCATTAGCACTCACATTGTTTTCTCAATAGATTTGATCTGAAAATAAAGCATGCCCATTATTGGTTTGCCTTGTAAGCTATACCTATTTGACTCACTTAGGGGCTATTTGGTACCTCTTAATGACCATTTAGAGCAGTGGCGAAGCTTGACCCGAAGGTTTGGGGGGTCGGAAGAGATCGGGGGGTCGGAAGTCACTGGTTTCAGGGGGTCGAAACCCTATATTTCCAAAATTTTCTATATGAATACTATATAAACGGAACTTCTGCGCGAAAATTCGGG
Source organism: Ambrosia trifida (assembly GCA_028751855.1). Taxonomy (NCBI): domain Eukaryota; kingdom Viridiplantae; phylum Streptophyta; class Magnoliopsida; order Asterales; family Asteraceae; genus Ambrosia; species Ambrosia trifida. The sequence goes on from CM054122.1 coordinate 72,658,006, forward strand.
GGGGGGGGGGGGGGTCGGTCGCCCCCTCCCGCCCCTATAATGCTACGCCCCTGATTCAGAGACTACCTCTTAATGGTTCATAACATCTGAATGATTAAGAGGTAGCCTTAAGTCTGAATGGTTAAGAGGCAACCATTAAGATGTTACCTCTTACCATTCGTACTTAAGATTATATCTTAACCATTAAGAGATTATGAACCATTCAGATGTAGCTTCTTAATGACCATTCAGAGGCTACCAAACAGCCCATTAGACTGAATGGTATGGGCTCCGGCATAGGGGAGGCAAGCCTATGCCACCCCGGGCTATACCACCCCCTAGGTGCGGCAACGGCATGCCCGACACTCCATTGCCTCCTATGCCGTGCCACTTAATTGTTTTTTAATAGATTTTTTTCATCATAGTGCACATCACCCCCTTAGAGGCCCATCATGAAGATGCCTTTCCTCCCACTCCTACGTGGCACCTACGTGGTGGCCCATCATGAAAATGTCACCCTTCTCCACACCATATCGTCTTAGTAAGTGTTTTTATCATTTTACGTATATAGTTGTTTTGTCTCCAAGTGGGTTGTTGGACCTAATTAGTGTATAAAGGGAATATGTCCCTTTTGAAAAATGTAATATATTCCGAAACGGTAGTTGAAGATCCAAAAAGTGGATGAACTTGTAATTAAGCTGTAACAGGGACGAATCAGCTGGATCTCAAATGTTCCGAACCTAGGCTTAAACCTGCACAAGGTAGAAAACTGTTACGCTCGTTACAGAGCAAGATGGAGGGCCTCTCTGTAACCACCCTCCGACGTGAGGATAAGTATTTGCTTAAAGAGAGGCAGTAGAGAGAGAAAGTGTGATTCAGAGTGTACGCATTCGTGTGTTCAATTGTACTTGATGGGAGTATTTATAGTAGTCAGCAAGGTTGTACTTTGCTTCGGACCCCCTTTGTTCTATCCTTAGGAAGCTTTTGACTTCCGAACGTGGTATGTACTTTCATTGGATGGGGTGACATGCTGCAGCTTCAGGCCATCTGGCCGTAGCTTGTCGTCAAGTCGCGGTATAAATTCTTATACCTCTTCATGCCCCCAAGTCCTTAAGTTATTTTAACTTTTTGGACTTGAGTGTGGCCGAGGTAGAAATTCCTTTACCGCGTCAGTTATCTAGCCGCGGTATAATTTCTTATATACCTCTTCGGTAGCGGTTGCTGGAGCGAACACTTATATGGGTGCCGCCATGAGTAGACAATATATGGACTTTTGGTTTTTGATTTCTATGTGAATAATATTTAGAAGTTTATCTCGTCAAGTTTTGAGATGTGTTATAAGGTGTCTTAGGGGCTGTTTGTTTTTTGCTCAGAAGCACTTCTGACCTCTTTTGTCTGTGTCACGCAGACGCGCGCAAACGTTTGAAGTCTGCAGATTGTTTGTTTTTTTGAAAACCTTTCACTCAAAAAGATCTTCATGACCTCTTCTTGGTACAGACTTGTTTCAAGGTCTTTGATGTGTCGTAAAACACATCTATTCTCCTATATATTCTGAGTCATAATTGAGTCGTTTGTATATAGTTTTTAGTGGTTTTAGGCGTGTATTCGTTTGTTGGCCTATTTTTATCATTGTATACTTTTTGTTAGTTTTTGGTACTCTTAGTACTCGTTTTTATATTTTTGTAGGTGTTCGTGTGGACGTTGGAGCGTAAACGAGGAACTTTGGTTAAGCCAAGAACACCCGAGTTAAAAGCACAGAGTTATATACTAAATAATACTAAATAATAATAATAATAATAATATTAATAATAATTAAATTAAAAAAAAAAAAGAAAGCAAAGGGCTCGAGGCCCAATTGAAGTTTGAAACAAAAGAAAACCCATCATTGGAGGAATTTGGAAGGCGGCGCATATTATCAACTTGAGGAGGGCTCCATTATTAGAAAAGAAAGGAGATATATAATTTAGAGGATTGAACAATTCCAAATATAAAAGGGGAGCCGCAGCAGATTCATTCACAATTACACAGTTGGAGTCGCACAGCAAAAGACAAAAGGCGACCGGCCAAATACGGTGACGAGCGAAAGAGCACGGAAGGAGAAAAGGCCACGGGCACGTTAAAGATCAAAAGCCAACGAGCCTTGGGTTAGGTTTAGTTTTCGCTCTATATTTTTATAGACATGATGAAATTGTTTTTTATAGACTTTGAATCTATGTTTCTAATTATTATGATGAACTAAACTTTTTATGGTTGCTTAGGTTTATGAACTAGACACGTTATTTGCAGTTTTTAATGATTCTTGGTTTTTAATTTTGATGTGTAGGATTACATGATTTTAATTTTATTGTTGGATTTGATATATGTGTGTTGGTGTTATTTTTATTTGAAGTTTGTTTATTGGTTTTGTGGAGCTAGGCATGTAGAGATACCCCCTAGGTCTTGAAATCAATCTAGTTCGTCAACTTAGGTTAGCGTGCTAGTATTTGGAGTTGGAGTACGACACAAGTATAACAAACTAATATAATAAATTAACTAAGACGTGCAGTCCATTCTTGAGGGTGAGAAATCTAACTCGAGTTTGCTAGGTAACTAACTAGGCATTGTTCGGTAGTTGGCAAGCGCTAGGGCGGGAGTCGCTACTTGTCCGTGTTTAGAGTTTTCCTAGGTTTTCTTCAGTAGAGTTTAAGTCTGCTTCATAGTTTGAGGGTTTTAATCCAGGAGAGGTTTTAATCTGATTTCTGTGGGATTTTGGTACGCTAGGGCGATCCGGATCCATCTTAGCATTTCTACACTTGTCCCGCATTAAGTCTAGTGAGCTATCTTTGACAGGAGGTTTATTAGATAAGAATAGGGTCTCAAGTTAATTACCAGATTCAGGATTTATTGCTAGTGTCTAGGGATTTTACCTAAGTAACCAACCTTCTTCCTATCCGATTTCTCCAAGTTCCTTGTTCCTATAAGTAGCTAAGGTTATTTTATTTATATTTAGTTTCTTTTAAGTTTATAATTAGTAGTTCAAAATACCCCCATTTAAGTATCTATTTATTTAGGCTAGTATTCGGTAGAGGTTGTGATCTAGAGTTGCATTCGCGTCTTTGGGTTCGATACTCGGTCTTATCTGTTTACTGCTTTGCGACCGGTACACTTGCCGAGCGTGTGTAGTTTTTAGGTGAGTCGTTTTAATTAAAACTTGTGTTATTTTTATATATACATTTACACACATCAGTCTTCTAAAGTCTTCAAAGGTCTTCTCCTCTTCTCTTCTCCTCACCTGTCACACCCCAAACGATGGAGGAAACATCGAGGTGAGACTTGTAATAAATTGTTCAAAGACTTCATAACACTAAATTGTGACAATAGATTAAAATAGATTTCATTTGTATCTAAGTTGTAACAAGTTTACAATTCGTTCACAAGAAAAATACAACAACATAAACATGAAGTAAAATAAAGATTGTTTCGTTTGTTTCTAAGGCCGAATCGTAAGTGATGTTTCTTGTATCGTCTCATCAAGCTTTTCCTGCAACATGTATAAAATATCCGTCAACACATAAAGTATTGGTGAGCATACTAGTTTTGACCTACGTACATAGTATAAGAAACAGTGGCGAGGCTTAGTTGGGGCAGGAGGGGGCGGCCGACCCCCCCGATTTTTCGTGCAGAAGTTCCGATTATATAGTATTCGTATAGAAATTTTGTAAATATAGGGTTTCGTGTCACACCCCGACAGCGCACAGCGGAATGCTAGTCATGAGGTAACGGAAGTTGTTACCGTAAAGTTTAGCAAATCACTTGAGTATACGCATGGACATCTTGCAACCACCCTCTAGCCCAACACATTTAAGCTTTTGGTCTAAGAAAGTTTTAAAAATATGTCATAGCCAAGATGGAGCGAAGTTTCATAAGTAGTGTTTTACAATTTATTTAAATAAAAGATAGTAAAACATAGTTTTATAATTTAAGGTCCCATTCAACATGTCCAACGTAGTGCCTGCTAAACCCACTCTCCCCAAGAGCTTCATTCATTCGTACCTGAAAAACATGCTTAAAAATATCAACAAAAATGTTGGCGAGTTCACATGTTTATGAATAAACTTTCAAGTTTAGTAAACAACATATGATCGAATAGTACTAAATAGAGAGTCAAGTGGACTTGCAAGGTCCACAAGTATGATGTAATCCAAAGGCTTTTAATCAATCCATAACTTTGTTTCTCTGTGATGGCCTCTCCTTGAGAGGTACTTGTTGGAGGTTATGTTCATTTTTCAAGCAGATTTCGATCCAGTCAAATCATGAAAACGGGGGCGTCAACCCAATAGTACTATAACATAAACAACGGCCTTTTCTGAAGGCTAAAGATTAAGATGTGCTGAGAGAGAGTGTCAACCCGTCGGTCGTCACTGGTGTCACGTTTGTCCTACGTAACCACCGGCGCACTTATCCTAAGGGCATCAATATTCTATATTTATAGTCTACCGTATCATATAAGCATGTTAATCCCCCGATTTATAAAACGTTCAAAAACATTTAAAAGAAAAGGGGCCGTGAAACTCACCTTTAAGCCGTAATCACAATGTTTCCCCGAATCTGTGTCACGTGCTCCTTTACCAAACTAGCCCTAAATATTCATAGGGTTGTTTAGCAAATTTGCCTAAATTTAATCTACCATTTCACCAACCTTCTTTTACTCAGTTACTCAAAACTCATTTCCACCCATATTTCCCGTTGGTGACTAAATGTTGTTAAATCCTTTTAGGTTTCGAGTGACCACACAATTCATTATATCCTTATTTCCATGAGTCCTCTTGATTCCTCAAATAACTTAAAATAAGTCTAATTTGTTATTCCAAATTATCTATAAGTTGTGACTATTCTATGCCTCAAAACTCACTTTTCGGTGACTTTTGGGACATAGTTTTGCACAGTAATCGTTCGTGTTCATGGTGAACATATCATGTGCCTTAAATAATGACTTTTATACTCATTTAAACCTTAATCAAGCTGTTTTACATCAGCTCTAAAGTTAGGTGTCCTTAATGGGTATATATTGTCGAAAACTTACGTTTTTACGCATTTTATCACAATAGTATTAGAGTTTTAACCCAAATAACTCATTTTTACTTTATCACCTTTATTTTCACCTTCATAAAGCCTATTTGGACCTGTTCTAACTTAGGTTTAATATTCTTACTTTCTGGGTCCATAGTTTGGCGTTTTAAGCCTTAATATGTGTCTTGATCGTACATGCAAGACCTCCTAAGCGTGTAATTCCTACTTATACTCGTTTTGCTCAAGTTTGGGTTCATAAAAACCACTAAAACTTATTAATATTCAGATCTGAAAGTTAGATACCTTATTGTCCATTCCTTTACATAAACCTTAGCTATATGCTAAACCATTGATCCAATAGTCCACTTTTTACTATATTCATCCTTGTGCTACTAATCTAAATCATCCAAGACTTCTAATCATCTTTTAAATTCAGATTTAATGTCCTTTCATAAACATCCTTTGCATGTCCATAAAATCCATGGATCTAACCATTTCCAACATTTTATTAAACAAAGCAACCTCTTACATGTATATATTCACAATATTGATTCATACTATGCATATACATATATATATATATACACGCGATATATACATACGTGTATATATATATACGACACACATGCATACATATTTACATCATCTTTTCCACTTCTCTCTTTTCCTTTTACTTGTTTTATCACTTTTTACCCAAAAATCTTTGAAGGTTTGGTGAATCTTAAATCAAAACCAAAATAATAAGAAACTTTTAATTAAACCATTTTGTTGAAGAACTAACCTTTAAACTCCTTGAAAATCAATGTTTTCTTGCTTTATGATCTTGGGTTCTTGAAGTATTTGATAAAAGCTCTTATGATTCTTGAAGGAATCATCAAAACATAAAATTTTAGAGAGAGAGAGGGGGTGTTTCGAATAGAGAGAGAGAGAGAGAGAGAGAGAGAGTGTGTGGAATGTGTAAGGTTATGTGTGTGTGGTAAGTGTATGGGATTGGGGGTATTTATAATGGGTTGGGTGAGTTAATTAATAATAATAATAATGATAATAATGGTAATAATAATAATAATAATAATAATAATAATAATAATAATAATAATAATAATAATAATAATAATAATTATTATTTAGTTAATCAAAACCTTTTGATTGGGTGGGGGTGGGCGGGGACCTAGGGTGGGGGTTGGGTATTATATATATATATATTTTTTTTTATAAATATCCAAACATAATACCTTTTCCTTTCACCTTGCAATTATTTTTCCATAACAATAATTCAAGATTTTTATTCATTTAATCACTCATACCCCTTTTTCCTAGCGAATCGTCTACATCCAACTAAAATTATTATTATCGCGTTTCCTACCGCATAGAATCCTTGTTTCGAAACCATCAAACTTAGAAAATTTGAGACTCTTATTATGACCCACCATTAATTCAACTACCATTTCTCTAAATGGTTTCTAATCATAATTAACACACCCTATGTGTAATATTCCATAGTCTCCGGCCAATTCCCGAATTTTACCGGTTGTCACATTCTCCCCTCGTTTAAGAAATTTCGTCCTCGGAATTTTCCGCCTTATTCGTTAGATAATCTTTTATCATAATCTTAGGATAGATATAGGTATCCCGTAGTTCCATCATACGTGCCTTATGGCTCTATCCATTCCATTAAACCTTACTAAAAAGTGTCCATACATATTCCTTATCGAGTCGCTTAAAACTTTCCTCATACATGATCTAGTTGGAATCTTATCATTTAGTGATTACTTAATTCGAGTAATTCCTTATACACTTATAATACTTCATTAATCTTACAACTTAGTCACCTAGTTGGATACCCCTTCCCGGGAGAACCCTTTTTACCTATGATATCATAATTTACCACTGGCCCAATGAACCTAAACTCTAAGATTCTGAGGCGCAATCATATCACTCTCCTTAGGTCACTTCATTGTTTCGAACAATCCAAACAAATAATCCAAAAACAAAGAGACAATCATCATCAACATAAGTTTGTCCCCACAGACTAATCAAAGAAACACACCAAACAAAAGAAAGAACATAGAGTCTAACATGCTCTCAAACTTCACCCGAACTAATCGCTCACGGAATCCTACTCCCTCGAAGAATGGTAACCATAAACATCAACACCACAGTGGCCAATGCCGTAGCCGCACTGTATCTCTCTTCAACCACCATCACATGCTGTTCTAATCCCTCCATGCCGCTTTCCAATCCCTTCAACTCACTAGTTCGCTCACAAATCTTCTTTCTCACGCCCTGCAATCCTTCTTGCAAAACCAACAGATCTGCCTCTAACTTCTCGATGCGATAATGCATCTGATCACGTGCATCGCTGTGTAACACAAAATCCTCCTCAAAGGTAGTGATCCCACCATCCACAATATCCACCTTATCATCCAAAGGGCTAAACTGATCTCTCACTGTCTTCATACGATCCCTGATCTGCTCTAGCTTGCCACCCAAGCCATCAAATCCACGGTCCGATTCCTCCGCACGATACTGCAATGAATCTGTCCTCATACCCGATCTAACATACTTCCCTTGAAGTGTAGTGATCCTGATATCTGTACGAGCCCCAAATACTGCTAAAGTAGCCACAGTGCGAACAACGGGCTCACGTGTCAACGAGGGAACACTAACTGATGCGAATGGTCTACTCTTCTCGTAGTTACGAGGTATGCCTCCTATCTCTGCCCATATACTCAACTTATGAGGTAACCAATCCCAACGTCTCGCCTCCGCCCTACGCTTCTTCCTCACAGGCGTCTCCTGATCCTCATTGTTCATCGGCCTCTTGAGTGCAGTCTCATTCATGATAGGCGCTATCTCAGTAGGTGTAGGATCAATAACTGGTGCTACCATCGGCCCTGAACTAGCGGGTACTACTGCCGTAGGCTCATCAACTACCGGAGTCACTACAATCTCTTCGTCACACTCGACCAACCAACCGATTCCGGGCACATTCAAGTCATCATCTTCCGAAGTCACAGGTGCTTCCTTGGAAACATATGGTGCTCGTGACGGCTCCTTCTCGGTACTAGAGAAACAGGTGCTTGATGAAGTCATGATCTGCGACAAGTGGTATTCGTACTAAATAAGTACATAATAACACAACAATATAATATTGTTCACATAATCATATTCCATAATGCACCCTAAGAATATCTCTATTCTTATGTACTATTGTTGGATCAGTATTGCTCTTTTATTTGAACTTGCTAGTGAACACTTAAGTGTTTAGCAAGTTCTTGATCCGTGATAGCACAGCGGAATGTTATGAGTTTAAAGCTACACTTATCAACGGGAGTTATTACTCCCCCTGGATTCAAGAACTAATAAATGATATGTATTTATTGAGAATCTAAGTATTGAATGAGAATGAAACACATAGACAAATTCTCAATAAACATGAAATGGAAATAACAATAATATGAGTTGAAGGATTTCTGTATTAAAATAAATGTCTAAAACAGAGGGATGAACCCTTCTATTTATAGACTTTACAAATACATGAACCTTGCCAAAAGCAAGTTCAGAAACAAGTTGCAACAAGTTGCAGTCTTGGAACTTGTACATAAAGCAAAAAGAAATACTAAAGTAATAAACCACTGATACAAAAAGGCGGTGTTAAAGATCTTCATGTAAGTACTGATGAATGACAAACTACTGATGAGTAGTTTGTCTTCAGTAGTTCTTCAGTAGAAGTGTCTGGTTTTGAACTTCAGAACTTCTGATGACTTTTCTTCTTCAGCACTTTTGAATCTCTTCTTCAGCAGTTTGATCCTTCTTCTTCAGCAGTTCTATACTTAGAATATTTTGACAGAAGTGAATTAGACTAAGGTTTGCAAAAGTGGTTTCACCAATCCTTTTTGTCCTAACAATCTCCCCCTGGATTGATGAAGCCAAAACCTTACTAATTCCTTATTGTTCTTTTCTGTCCTTCACAATTTTCCATATTCCTTTGAACATGGAATTCTTGAGCTAGTTCAGCTGTTCATCAGTAAGAGACCCTTTCTGTGGTTCTAAGTGTTGGATTGTAAGCAGGTCTTTGGTTGATAGTTTCTTCAGATCATTCATCGACCTATAGGCCCTGCTTGTCTGATCTCTTCTTGTCACAAGTACTGAGTTTCTATTAGTAAAGGACCATCTGATGATTGGTACCTTAGACTTGTCAAAGTCTAAAGTGTAGGGAACCATGGTGGTACCCTGGGTTTCTCCTGAGTGTTGGATGTTTTCAACTTCAGTGACTCTCAGGTGGGATTCATTTCCTTGCTGTTGTTCCATCACATTAGGTATCTGAAATGTTGGCAAATGATGTTCAGTTACTACCTTAGTGTGCAGTTTGTCTGTGATGGTCTTATGGATTTGATATGCAAAGGTGGAAGGATCCCTGAATTGTGTGATCAGAGGCTTTTCTTCTATGTCAAAGTCAGAATGGACTACTGTACTACCTTCTAGTAGTACCATTCTGAAATCAGTCTTCACATTTTCCTCTGATTTCTTTCTCTGAGTAGCTGGTCTTCTTTGAACACCAGAAGTTCTAACTACTGAAGTTGATACTTCAGCAGTTTGAAACTTCTCTGGATTTGCAGCCCTTGCAGCCTTATATTTTCTATAAGTGTCCACTAATCTTTCTTCTTTCCATTTGGACACAGAGGCTTTTGAACCATAACCATTAGCTACTAATTCTTCTATCATCTGAGATCTCTTGGCTTTTGTGTCTTTACTTATTGCAAGTTTATCTGCAATAAGTTGAGCTCTTCTTGTCAGCTCTTCCATGGAGAGTCTCTTCAATGTGTGGGCTTTGATCTTGCTGTTCTTTGTAATGTAAGACATCATTTGATGTCTTTTATCTTCCTCAGCAATCTGGTCTAGGCTAGCCTGCCTTTGGAGTTCAGCTTCATAAGCCTGTAGCTTTTCTTCATGGCTTAGATCCAAGTCATCCCTTTCTTCCAGTGTTTTCCAAATCTGATCTTCTCTGGCCTTCTTTTGGGCTGACACTAAACTCTTCTCAAGTAGTTCTGCTGATTGAGAGATTGGAGAAGGGTTCAGCACAGTCATTGTGGTAACTGTTGTAATAGGCCTAGTAGGAACAGAAGTTGGTTGAATAGGAGCAGTTGATCTGGAAGGGTCAGTAGTTTGAGTTTTGGAAGTGTTAACCTTTGATGGGTTGACAACAACTGAAGGTTTGTCAACTACTGAAGGATTGTCTTCAGTACTTTCTGATTCTTCATCAGAAGTTTGGCCATCAGAGGTTTCTTCATTGTGCCCTTAGGATTCATCAGTCTTTTCAGCATCTTCTACTTCTTGAATAGAGACACCAAATTGTTGGGCCAGTTTTTCTTTTCTAGCTTGATCTTTTTGATCTCTTGCTAGGATAGCCACTCTTGCCTTTCTCGTGGCTTCAAGTGTATCCATAGGTACCTTGATTTCCCCCCCTTTTTGGCTTCATCGGTTTTTGAAGTTGAAGCTTGGGAGAACTGACCTGTAAGATGAGCAAGCTGTTTGCTGTTGTAGTCAATCTTGTTGGACAGATCATTCATCTTTGTCTGTATCACTCCAAATTGGTTCTTCATGGCCAGCTCCAAGTTAGCTGTGTATGTTTGGAAGTGATTCTTGATGAGGGTGCTCATCATGTGGTATAAGGGACCATCTGGGCTGCATAGCTGGTTCATGTCTATGCTTGTTTGCCCAGGGAATTGGGTAGGCATTTGTAGTGAGGGGTGTGTTTTTGGTTGATCTTCTTGTTGTACAGAAGATGCCACTCTAGGGGAATCATGGATTGAGTGGGCTTTAACCTGATCTGGTATGACTAGCTTCTTGTGCATAGATACACCAGGTGCAGGACCTTCACTTGTAGCCGAGTAGTTTGGTGTTTTGAAACATCATCCAAGTCAATGGAATCATCTGAATCCCTGATTACATCCTCAATGAGGACTGTATCAGTTACATCATGAGCTGAGCCCAACTCAATTGTCTCATGTACCTCTTTTTCTTGGTTTAGAGGATTTCCTACCTCAGGCATTAAGCCGTCATCAGTAGTTGCCACAGTTGAGGTCTTAGCTATGTTACTTCTATCCTCAGGTCCACCACTGGGTGGTAAATGAGTAGTAGCAGCCTCAAAAGAACCAAAAGTTTCTAAGTTTGGGCTTAGAGACCCTGGTTCATCCTCATCTCTTTGGTTAGGGCTTTGAGTGTCCACATCCATGTCAAATTCCGAGGCTATGTCCCCTGTTTTATGTGGTTGTTGGGGACTGACATGTGTAGATGGGACTTTCTCTTTTAGCCCAGAGAGAAGTTTGGCTATTTCAATATCTGGTTCAGAAATTTGGGGTGCTGGTTCAGTATTTTGGGCAGTGGGTTCAGCAGTTTCAAAAGAAGAATCAATGGGAATAGTTTTCTTAAGTCTTTTTCTTTTGAAAAGGATTGTGATTGGTGCTCTTGGTGGTGTTTGAGATGGATGAGACTGAGAGGATGTTTCAGTCACATCTTTAAGAAGTGCAGATTGCACAATAGTTTGTTCAGGCATCTCAACCTCCTGAACAACTTTTCTTTTAGGTTTGGTGGGTTTTTGTTTTTGTACCTTGGGTTTCTTGGCCTTTGGTGGAGTAGGTTTGGAAGATGAGGGTTCCATGGGGACTGGTTCTGGTTCCCCTTGGTCATCTTCTAGCCAGGCAGCCTGTTTGTTGTGCCTTGAGTATGCTTGTGAGGTTAAGGGTTTTAAAATTTCAGTTTTACCCACAAGCACCTCATCACCCAGTTCTTTTATTATGCATTGCATAATGAACCTTGGATATAACAAAAACTTTTTCTTAGTGTTATTGTGATGTAACACCAACTCATTAAAGAAAAGTTTTGATGCCCTGAAATTTGTTTCATTTACAATGGAATGAAAAATTGGTTGAAAGGTTGAGGGCATCTGGTCATAAGACCCTGTTTTAGGACTCAAGCACATAATTATATAATGAAACAAAAGTTTATATTTTGGTTCAAAATACTTTTTAAAGATGGTAGCTTGTGAGAGAGTACCTTGATAACCACACTCAGTCATGGTTAGGTGGATTGCAGAGTTGTCAAACTTTTCAGGGGCATTCACATCATTCAACCCCAGTCTGTTTGCAAGTATGGCCGGTGTGATGGCCATTTGTCTCCCTTTAATTGTTGAGTTGAGAGAGATAACTTCATCATCCACCATCACTGTCTCAGCATTAGCCCAGAACTCATTGAGAGTTTCAGGATGTATTGGTGGGTCTATTGTGAGAGCGGTGAAATATTGGGATTTGACGACGAGATCAATGATCTCATCGTATTGGGACCAGCCTTCTTGTTTTTCTAAGTAGGCTCTGAGATTGTGTCCCTATTTAAGAACTAAAGCCATGTGGTTTGTGTGTGTGTATGAATCGAACAGTGTTTTTGTTGCAGGTTCAGGGGTTTGAGAGCTTTCTTGAGAGAGAAGGAGGGAATTTTTGTTTTTGAATGGATAAGTATTGAAAAAAGATATTTATCAGAAGGTTCAAAATGCTTGGAACTTCTTTATTAGAAGTTTTAAACCGCCTAGGTTAAAAACCTCTTTATCAAAAGTTTTAAACCGACTAGGTCAAACTTCTGATGTGGGAAAAGTCTGATTTGCCCTTTTTGACTAAACTGCTGATGAAGAATTATTTTCATCAGTAGGTCCCACTTTCTTTTCAGCAGTTTCGAACAGCTGATGAGAAATACTTTATGAATACTTTATTCATAACTTCTGAAGGTTGTTTTATCATTAGTTAATCATTTTTCAGAAAATATCCCCATACTGATGTTTTGTTCATCAGTAGTTTCTCTCTTTTCAGAAGTTTTTCAATTTTTGAAAACAGACGTAAGTGAAAAATAAAGAAGTTGTGCAGAAAAATAAAGAGAAACACTTACAAATTTAGCATCCCAAGCATGGATACTAACTTTTGAAATGTTGATGTGTCAAGGGGTTTAGTGAATATGTCAGCTATTTGATTAGCTGTTGCTACATGTTTCACTTCAATCTTGCCTTTTTCATAGCAATCTCTTATGAAATGATACCTGATTTCAATGTGTTTAGTTTTTGAAAACTGAACAGGATTTTGAATGATGCTAATGGCAGATTTGCTGTCTACAAGCAATGGTGTCTTGGTCTCTTTGATTCCATAATCAAGAAGTTGATATTGGAGCCATTGTATCTGTGATGTACAACTTGCAGTTGCAATGTATTCAGCTTCAGCAGTTGAAGTTGCAACAGATGTTTGTTTCTTTGACTGCCAGGACACTAGACAGTTTCCCAAGAATTGACAACCACCAGATGTTGATTTTCTTGACATTTTACACCCTGCATAGTCACTATCTGAAAAAGCTGATAACTTGGTATTGCTTGAAGCAGGATACCAAATTCCAAGTGTTGGAGTTCCTTTAAGATATCTGAAGATTCTTTTGACTGCAATAAGGTGTGATTCCCTAGGAGCTGATTGATATCTAGCACAGACACATGTTGAAAACATAATATCTGGTCTAGAAGCAGTTAGATATAAAAGGGAACCTATCATACATCTATACATGGTTTGATCAACCTGTTTTCCTTGATCATCTGGTTCAACTTGTGTGGTTGGTGTCATGGGAGTGGAACATGATTTACAGTCTTGTAAAGAAAATTTGTTTAATAATTCTTTAACATATTTTGATTGATGTATAAAAGTTCCATTTGATTGTTGTTTAATCTGCAGTCCCAGAAAGTACTGCAGTTCTCCCATTGTACTCATCTCAAATTTTGATTGCATGAGTTTCTTAAATTCATCACACAATTTTGTGTTTGTTGAACCAAAAATGATATCATCAACATATATTTGAACAAGTAAGACATGATTTCCAACATGTTTTATGAAAAGAGTTTTATCAATGGCACCTCTTGTGAAGTTATTTTTGAGTAAAAAGGTTGAAAGTGTGTCATACCAGGCTCTTGGAGCCTGTTTGAGCCCATAAAGAGCTTTGTCTAGTTTGTACACCCACTCAGGATGAGAAGGATCCTCAAACCCAGGTGGCTGACAAACATACACTTCCTCTTTTATCTTTCCATACAAAAATGCACTCTTAACATCCATTTGATAAACTTTTATTTTGTTGGAAATGGCATAGGCCAGAAATAACCTGATGGCTTCAAGCCTTGCAACTGGAGCAAAGGTTTCATCATAGTCAATTCCTTCTTCTTGAGAGTAACCTTGTACTACCAGTCTTGCCTTGTTCTTTATTATAATACCAGCTTCATCTTGTTTGTTCCTGAAAACCCATCTTGTGCCAATTGGTTGCTTGTTTGGTGGTAAGGGACAGATTTCCCAAACCTGTTGCTTGTTGAATTGAAGCAATTCATCTTGCATTGCCTGCACCCAATTGTTGTCTTTGAGGGCATCCTGGTACTTCTTTGGTTCCAACTGTGAAATAAATGCTGAGAATAGACAAAAGTTGGAAAGCTGGTTTCTTGTAAGAACACCTGATGCAATATCACCCATGATTTGATCAAGTGGATGGTCTTTGTGTTCGATCAGTTGTTGTAAACCACTGACAGGTGTTGGTGGCTCATGTTCATCAAACAAACTACTGAGGTCTATTATATCTGGTTCAGCAATTTCAGTGTCTTCAGTAGTTGCAGGTTCTGAAGCAGATGTTTGAGTTTGTCCTTCAGTATTTGTTGAATCAGAAGTTTGTGAAACTTCTGATGGTTTTGAAGTTGACTTAATGACTGTTTGAGGAGTCCATGGTGCTGGATCCTCATCATCAAACCTTTGATCACCATAATAAGTAGGTTTGGATGAAGTAACAGTCTTTTCAGGTCCAAAATGGAAGTTGTCAAGGTCAAAGAGTTCAGCAGGATGTGCTGGAATGAGAGTGTGTTTTGACTCATTGAACTTGACATTCAGTGTTTCTTCTACTATCCTGGTTCTTGAGTTAAAAACCCTGTAGGCTTTTCTAGTTGAAGAATAACCAAGAAAGTAACCTGAGTCAACTTTGGCAGCAAACTTTGAAATAGATTCCTTAATGTTCAAGATGAAACATTGACACCCAAAAGCCCTGAAAAAGGAGATAAGGGGCTTCATGCCATGAAGAACTTCATAGGCAGTCTTTGAATGTCTCTTGACAATAAGAACTCTATTTTGAACATAACATGATGTGTTAACTGCTTCTGCCCAAAAGTATAATGGTAGGCCAGAATCAGCTAACATTGTTCTTGCTCCTTCTATTAAAGTTCTGTTCTTCCTTTCTACTACACCATTTTGTTCAGGAGTTCTGGGAACACTGAATTGTCTAATAATCCCTTTAGACAAACAGAATTCATCCAGAGTTTTGTTCCTGAACTCTGTCCCATTATCACTTCTAATGGTTTTGACAGGTAGAGAGTATTGCTTCTCTACTTGTAGAATGAAGAACTTGATAATTTTAGCAGCATCATCCTTGGAAAATAAGAAGAATACCCATGTAAATCTTGAGTAGTCATCAATGATGACTAAGCAGTACTTCTTCTTACCAAGGCTCATGATTTTTACAGGCCCAAATAAGTCCATATGGAGTAGTTGAAGACATGCAGTTGTTTTTGATTCTTCAATAGACTTATAGGAGGACTTATGCTATTTTCCCTTTAAACAGGATACACAGTGTTCTTGACACCGGTATACTTTTAAGGGTAGACCTCTGACCAAGCCCATTTTTGTGACTTTATTTATGGTTTTAAAGTTCACATGGCCAAGTCTCCTGTGCTAGTGATCAGTTTCTGAAGTTGATGCCCTTGAGAAGAAACAGGCAGTGTTGTTCAGTACTTTGTCTTTTTCAATGTCCACTGCATAGACATTGCCACATCTTTTGGCTATTAACAAAGTGTGATCTTCAATGATCTTCTCTATCAACTTCTGGCCTTCTGGTGATATGATCTTGCATGCTGTCTTTGTGAAAAAGGAAGAATATCCTTTATCACACATTTGTGACACACTCAGCAAGTTGTACTCAAGGTTTTCAACCAGATTGACCTTGTCAAAATGTATTTTGCCAGAGGAGACATTGCCATGTCCTAGCACATATCCCTTAGCATTGTTCCCAAAGGATACAGATCCATCTCTTTGACTGATAAAATTGTTTATCAGGTATCTGCATCCTGTCATGTGCATTGAGCCTCCACTGTCTACATACCAAATGCTATTTAAGCCTCTGGAAACTCTCTGCACAAGATAGCAAATCAGTTAGATTTAGGAACCCAAGCCAGTTTGGCTTTGGGTTTGCTCTTGAGAACATTTATAGTTTGTTCTTGACCAATTTGAGAAATCCATGTCTTTTTAGCAATGGATTTTTCATTAAGAACAATGGTGGTATCCTTTTGAGGACCACCATCAACTTTGGTCATCAGTAGTTGTACCAAGTTCATAAGATCTTTAATCTCAGCAGTTTGTGAAACTGCTGATGATTCAGGTCTAACTACTGAAAGAGAATTTTGAGAAAAAGACTTTTGTTGAGATTTTGCCTTTTTCTGAGAAAAGGTGTTTGCTGGTTGTTGTTTCTTGGGAGAAAAAGTTTTTACATAATCATTTTTTATTTGTTTTCCCACAACCAGTTGTTGATTTTTCTTGTTGAACTGAATACCTTTTCTATATCTGCAAAATTCTGTTTTGTGGTTGAACAGACCACAAATTTCACATTCTTTTGTCTTTTCTTTCAAAGACAAGTTTCTGACTGTTTTGATTGGTTTTAGGTCATCAGTAGTTTTCAGGTTCTCAACTCCTGATGTAGTTGAAACTACTGATGGCTTAAAATCAGATTTAATCAATACTTCTGAAGAACTTTCTTTGTGTGTTTTTAGAAAGTTTTCATGGAAAGATGTGCATTCTTCCTCTTCAGAAGTTTCACCTGAAACAATTTTTCTCCCATCTTCAGTAGTTTTGGGGGAAAAATCTGTTGGTGTTTCAGTGTGATTGTACCCTATGCCAAACCTAACATTTGAAGCACTTTGTTTGTTTAGCAATAATTGGTACCCCTTACAAGATTCCACCCATTTTTCACATGTGACCTTGGTGTCAGCAAGCTCTTGTCTGACATTTCATAGGTCATTTATCATGATTTTAATTTGTGCTTGGGTTTCAATAGCAGTGTTAGTTAATTTAGAAACTTCTTTTGTTTTTGCAGAAAGTTTTCTTTCTAAATCACATTTCATCTGAGTGAATTTTCTCTCAGAGTCATTTGCTTTTCCTTGTAAGTGCACATTTGTCTCTCTTATGAGAGCAAAAGATTCTTTGCATGAATTTGAACATAGTTTTGTCAAAGATTCTTTTGATACCTGTGACAAGGCAGATTTTGAGGAGCATCCCTCAAATGCCATTAAGGCAAAGTTCTTTCTGCCATTGTCAGGTTCTCCCCAGTTGATGTCAAACATTTTGTTGTCTGCATCAGGATTGCACTCTGTGGTGTCAAAAGGAAGACTGCTCCAGTCAACATACCCTGAAGTAAATAAACTTTGTTGAGAGGGTTGCTGTTGTTGTGGAGGTTGTTGAGCAGCTAGAAAGGGAGGGATTGATTGTTGGCTCTGCATCTGTTAAGCAGGCATTTGTACATATTGTACTTGTGGCACATATTGGTGTTGTGGAGCTTGTGCCTGTACAAAATGTGCACTCCCTTGTGTTCCATTATTCCTGTTATAATTGGGGTTAAAATTGTTTCCAGACTGAGCTTGGTTAAAGCCAGAGCTTCTACACTCTCTAGCAAAGTGTCCCAACTTTTGACACTTGTGACATCTAAGTTTAGATTTGTCAAAACCAATTTTTGTAGAACTGTTAAGGCCTGGAAACTTCCTTCCTGACCTTTTGTAAAATTTATTTGTTTTTAAACTTAACATGGCCAGTTGGTGCAAAATATCCATTTCTTCTAGGTCATCACTGCTGAAACTATTTAAATCATCCATGATAAAACACATGTTATCAGCAGTTTGACCAAAGTCATTATTGTCATAACCTGGGAATGATCTTTCAAATGAGATCCCAGCAGTTATGTCAATATGGTCAAAAGATCCAAAACTATTTGAACAAGTTGGTGAGTCTTGTCCCAATAGTGCTGTACTACCTGGTAGATAGTCATCAGCAGTTTTGCCAGTACTTTGTAACTTTTTCTTTTGATCAATTTCTCTTTCAAAAGTAAGTAACCTCCCATGAAGTTTTGTAAGAGTGAGGGAGCTAAAGTCTGGTGAAGATCTTAAGACTATAGAGTATGTTTCCCATTTTTCAGGTAAAGACCTTAAAAATCTATGAAGCATAGATACAGTTGTGTAGGTCTGACCATTTAGTTTTAGCTCAGATATTAATGAGGAAAATCTTTCAAATTGCTGTGTTAAGGTTTCCCTATTAATGTGAGCAAAAGTTTCATATTGTTGAGCCAAGATTTCTCTGGTGTTGGCAATCACCTCTTCAGTTCCTCCAAACTGTTCTTTTAGGCAGTCCCAAAGCTCTTTGGCACTATCACAATGTAATAGGCCAGAGTAGATTTCATTTGGGAGTGCCATTGCCAACATAGAGAAAGCTTTTGCATCAAGCTCAAGTTTTAAGGAAATCATCATCAGTATAGTCTTTTGGGTCTTTTGGAATCTCTTCTTTAGTTTCAAGATTTATATTTACTGGTTTATGAGGACCATATATCACAGATTTCCAGCAACATGTGTTGGTCTGTGATAAGGTATGTGCCATTCTCTTTTGCCAGATGTTATATTCGTTTCTTACTAGCATGGCAGGTTTAGTGGCAGAACCAGTATTATGAGGATCCATTTTAAAGAGTATTGATTTGTCAAATATCTTTTAAAGTGATGGATGTTGATAAAAGTGAGCTTATAATCCTTTATTGAATATCAATAAGAGCCCGTGTCTGATTCTCAATGTGTTAGATTGATATGTGATCAGATAAACCAGTGCTCTGATACCAATTGTTGGATCAGTATTGCTCTTTTATTTGAACTTGCTAGTGAACACTTAAGTGTTTAGCAAGTTCTTGATCAGTGATAGCATAGCGGAATGTTATGAGTTTAAAGCTACACTTATCAACAAGAGTTATTACTCCCCCTGGATTCAAGAACTAATAAATGATATGTATTTATTGAGAATCTAAGTATTGAATGAGAATGAAACACTTAGACAGATTCTCAATAAACATGAAATGGAAATAACAATAATATGAGTTGAAGGATTTCTGTATTAAAATCAATGTCTAAAACAGAGGGATGAACCCTTCTATTTATAGACTTTACAAATACATGAACCTTGCCAAAAGCAAGTTCAGAAACAAGTTGCAACAAGTTGCAGTCTTGGAACTTGTACATAAAGCAAAAAGAAATACTAAAGTAATAAACCACTGATACAAAAAGGCGGTGGAAAAGATCTTCATGTAAGTACTGATGAATGACAAACTACTGATGAGTAGTTTGTCTTCAGTAGTTCTTCAGTAGAAGTGTCTGGTTTTGAACTTTAGAACTTCTGATGACTTTTCTTCTTCAACACTTCTGAATCTCTTCTTCAGCAGTTTGATCCTTCTTCTTCAACAGTTCTATACTTAGAATATTTTGACAGAAGTGAATTAGACTAAGGTTTGCAAAAGTGGTTTCACCAATCCTTTTTGTCCTAACAACTATTCCCTATGTACATTTCGAATCTAAATGTCAATTACTTAGAACATTAAATTACTACCATCGATTATTATTCCATTCGTACACTATTTTAACCGAAACGTATAGTGAAGCTAGATTTATGGATAGTCCTATCCAATTACACTAAAGTCCTCAAATGAACTATAAGGCCAATTCGCTACCATATCAATTATTCATCAAATATAGTGATGCCGCACATATTCATACAAGTATATCTACGCATATGGTACTCGATATAACACTTAAGTAGTTCTAGAGTTACTTTATATAGTTTCTGGGAGAGCGTTCATGGTTATAGCTTAGACCAAAGATTTTCAGTTTGCTATAACCTCTGCTCTGATACCAACTTCTGTCACACCCCGACAGCGCACAGCAGAATGCTAGTCATGAGGTAACGGAAGTTGTTACCGTAAAGTTTAGCAAATCACTTGAGTATACGCATGGACATCTTGCAACCACCCTCTAGCCCAACACATTTAAGCTTTTGGTCTAAGAAAGTTTTAAAAATATGTCATAGCCAAGATGGAGCGAAGTTTCATAAGTAGTGTTTTACAATTTATTTAAATAAAAGATAGTAAAACATAGTTTTATAATTTAAGGTCCCATTCAACATGTCCAACGTAGTGCTGCTAAACCCACTCTCCCCAAGAGCTTCATTCATTCGTACCTGAAAAACATGCTTAAAAATATCAATAAAAATGTTGGCGAGTTCACAGGTTTATGAATAAACTTTCAAGTTTAGTAAACAACATATGATCGAATAGTACTAAATAGAGAGTCAAGTGGACTTGCAAGGTCCACAAGTATGATGTAATCCAAAGGCTCTTAATCAATCCATAACTTTGTTTCTCTGTGGTGGCCTCTCCTTGAGAGGTACTTGTTGGAGGTTATGTTCATTTTTCAAGCAGATTTCGATCCAGTCAAATCATGAAAACGGGGGCGTCAACCCAATAGTACTATAACATAAACAACGGCCTTTTCTGAAGGCTAAAGATTAAGATGTGCTGAGAGAGAGTGTCAACCCGTCGGTCGTCACTGGTGTCACGTTTGTCCTACGTAACCACCGGCGCACTTATCCTAAGGGCATCAATATTCTATATTTATAGTCTACCGTATCATATAAGCATGTTAATCCCCCGATTTATAAAACGTTCAAAAACATTTAAAAGAAAAGGGGCCGTGAAACTCACCTTTAAGCCGTAATCACAATGTTTCCCCGAATCTGTGTCACGTGCTCCTTTACCAAACTAGCCATAAATATTCATAGGGTTGTTTAGCAAATTTGCCTAAATTTAATCTAACATTTCACCAACCTTCTTTTACTCAGTTACTCAAAACTCATTTCCACCCATATTTCCCGTTGGTGACTAAATGTTGTTAAATCCTTTTAGGGTTCGAGTGACCACACAATTCATTATATCCTTATTTCCATGAGTCCTCTTGATTCCTCAAATAACTTAAAATAAGTCTAATTTGTTATTCCAAATTATCTATAAGTTGTGACTATTCTTTGCCTCAAAACTCACTTTTCGGTGACTTTTGGGACATAGTTTTGCACAGTAATCGTTCGTGTTCATGTGAACATATCATGTGCCTTAAATAATGACTTTTATACTCATTTAAACCTTAATCAAGCTGTTTTACATCAGCTCTAAAGTTAGGTGTCCTTAATAGGTATTATTGTCGAAAACTTACGTTTTTACGCATTTTATCACAATAGTCTTAGAGTTTTAACCCAAATAACTCATTTTTACTTTATCACCTTTATTTTCACCTTCATAAAGCCTATTTGGACCTGTTCTAACTTAGGTTTAATATTCTTACTTTCTGGATCCATAGTTTGGCGTTTTAAGCCTTAATATGTGTCTTGATCGTACATGCAAGACCTCTTAAGCGTGTAATTCCTACTTATACTCGTTTTGCTCAAGTTTGGGTTCATAAAAACCACTAAAACTTATTAATATTCAGATCTGAAAGTTAGATACCTTATTGTCCATTCCTTTTCATAAACCTTAGCTATATGCTAAACCATTGATCCAATAGTCCACTTTTTACTATATTCATCCTTGTGCTACTAATCTAAATCATCCAAGACTTCTAATCATCTTTTAAATTCAGATTTAATGTCCTTTCATAAACTTCCTTTGCATGTCCATAAAATCCATGGATCTAACCATTTCCAACATATTATTAAACAAAGCAACCTCTTACATGTATATATTCACAATATTGATTCATACTATGCATATACATATATATATATATATACGCGATACATACATACGTATATATATATATACGACACACATGCATACATATTTACATCATCTTTTCCACTTCTCTCTTTTTCTTTTACTTGTTTTATCACTTTTTACCCAAAAATCTTTGAAGGTTTGGTGAATCTTAAATCAAAACCAAAATAATAAGAAACTTTTAATTAAACCATTTTGTTGAAGAACTAACCTTTAAACTCCTTGAAAATCAATGTTTTCTTGCTTTATGATCTTGGGTTCTTGAAGTATTTGATAAAAGCTCTTATGATTCTTGAAGGAATCATCAAAACATAAAATTTTAGAGAGAGAGAGAGAGGGGGTGTTTCGAATAGAGAGAGAGAGAGAGAGAGAGAGAGAGAGTGTGTGTGGAATGTGTAAGGTTATGTGTGTGTGGTAAGTGTATGGGATTGGGGGTATTTATAATGGGTTGGGTGAGTTAATTAATAATAATAATAATAATAATAATAATAATAATAATAATAATAATAATAATAATAATAATAATAATAATAATAATAATGGTAATAATAATAATAATTGATGTGTGAAATTGTGTATTAAATAAATTCGGGTCAAGTTTTAAAAATGGATAAACCCGCTAAACCACACACTAACGGCAAGTGCACCGGTCGCAGTGTAGTAGAGCAAGTAAGTCCGGAATATCGATCCGTGGACACAATGTGGCGACTCTCGGTACTAGACCTCTATCGACTCCTAGCCTAGCAAATTGGATTTTTATGATTTTTTATATTAATAAATTACTAAAGTAAATAAATTAAATATAAACTCAAACTAACAGATAGTGGAGGATTAATAAGGAGGGAAAATCAGAGATGGGAAAGGCAACCACCTAGGTATCAAATCCTACTAATGAAATTGGAACTGCCCCAGCTTTGAAAACTATGTTGGCAATCAGGATCTTATAATATTCACCCCTAGTATCCTAGTGGCTCCCGGATCATTTACCAAGACTGACCGAAAAGGAATCCTAAAGGCTACTAATTCTCACTGATTGGTTAGATCACCTCTCGGTCTCACTAACTATGCTAAAGTACTCGCTAGACTGGTTTAGATTTCTCACTCTCCAATCACAATACACCCTAAAGTGCAAGGAGTAACATGTAAAGTCAATCTATGACACAGATAAGCAAATAATACTAGAGAACCTAGGAAAACCTGATCTCTCAGTGTTTCTAGCCTAAACCTTTAGCACCAAAGACAAACCTGACTACCTATCACCTCTCGGTCTCAAGAGTAGGAAGAATACTAATTACCTCTAAACTCTCAATTAATATTCCTATGGAATTTAGGCCTAAAACCATAAATTAACTACAAGCACAAAGCAAGTAATTCTAACAAGTGTCCAAACATGAAAGACATTCACTAAGACACTCGTGGAACATCAAAAGATCATAAATTAGTAAAAAGTACGCACACACATCATAGAATCATAAACAAGTTTCTTACTAAAACATAAATCCAACTATAAAATCCAAAACCGAAACATAAACCAATATCAAAAAGTCTTCATGTCAAACCTAGGTGGCCACTAATGTTTTAGCCAAACATAATTCGAGAAAACAATAAAAACATAGGTTCAAGAAAAATAAAAGTTATAGTAATAATATTCATAAACACAAAGTCAATAAATATAAAAACTAAAACTTATTATAATCAAACCCGTTGGTTCAATCTTAAACCCGTGCCTTCTTCCCCTTCAATTAATTATTTGATTTAGAGTTGTTGTCTTCGATCCCAAGGTTGTTGACCTTCTGTTTGCGGCTATCGTAACCCCTCGAAAATAATGTATTCTCCTCTCATAATATGACCGCCCCCCAATCAATTCTCCAATTTTTTGTCTTAGGGTTTTATTTTTTTATTTTTTATTTTTTATTTTTGGCTTGGGCTGTACAAAGTTCACGTGGACTTTTTTATTTCCTTTTTAAAATATTATTATTATTATTATTATTATTATTATTATTATTATTATTATAGTAGATATTATTATACTCCGTGCTCTACACTCGGGTGTTCTTGACTTGACCAAAGTTCCTCGTTTACGCTCCAACGTCCATGAACACCTGCTCTCAACTGTTGGTGTCTCGATTAAAATTCTTTCATTTTGAGCTCATTTTCTCCAAACACCTATAAAATAATAAAATAAATAAATAGATAATAAAAACGACACGAAACGAATAAAAACTAACCAAATAATATACAAAATACATAGGAAATTAGATGTGTTTTGCAACACATCAAACATCCCCACACTTAAAACTTTTGCGTCCCGAAAAAGAATTATGCAAAATCCCAGACAACATTTTCAACAAAGCACTTAACGAAAACGATAGCATCAAACAGGGTCAAAGCAGGCTACGAAATCAACAAGCATAGCGGTTTCACAAGACTTACATCGTTCAAAAGGCTGACTAGTCAAGGTGATATAATTTTAAAAACAAGGCCTACCTAGTCAAGCTTCACTTACCTTCAAGCAACCGACTATGCACCTGTAAGCACCCCTCACAATATCACTCATCTCTCGGTTATATATTTATTTGGAGTGAATCTCTCAAAACCGAACTATGAAGCAAAATTATCATAAGCTTGTACGTCAATCAAATTTCCACCTAATTGCTAACACTAACACAAATCAAGAGGACTTTGAAAGGGTAGGTAAGGGTTAAAGGTAGGGTATTTTGTTGGGAAAAATTGGCTAAAAAGAAAAATAAGAAATAAACCGGATAAACCACAAACAAATAAACTCTAACTCTTTGGTCTTCTTGACCCACAACCTTTATTCTTTTTTTTTCTCTCTTTTCTCTCACTTTTTCATATATTTTTCTTCTTTTTTTTTAGTTTTTTTTTTTTTTTTTTTTTTTGTGTGTGTCAGCTACTCTTTATGCTGATTTTTTTTACATTACATAAATATACACAATCCGGTAATCAATATAAAATAAAATGGGTGACAAACGAAAGGTTTAGGCTCAAAGTGGTTTCTAAAGGTAAATGGTGAAACGGGTCAAATAACAAAAACAAACGAAAAGGCTAAACAAAAATGGGTAATCCTAATGCCTCTATCATATTTGTGTCAAGTCCAAGCTTAAGGTCTCAAAATGCATCAAAACGCACAAGTTCTAAAATAATGCAACAAAGTCGGTATATCACACATGAAACGAAATAGTGAATATTCATATATAATATTTAAAGGCTCAAAACTCACTGTCATGTGGAAATAAGGGTTACCGATGCTAGCAAGTGCAAAGCCAGTTAACCATCCAGCTTGATCCACTATCCCAAGCACCCCAAACATTTTATTTCAGAAAAACAACTCGGTCAAGCCTACTATCCCGCAACTTAAAGAAACATATGCTAGGACCCGTAAACCAGACAATCGACCCCGCTTTTAACCGACGTATTACATTGAAAAGGCTCGTTTACTACGCGCAAAAAGGATCGGGACTAACACAAAACCAACTTTTTTTTTCTTTTTTTTTATAATTTTTTTTTGTGTTTTTTTTTTTGACTCAACCTACAACTAAGCAAAATAAAACGAAGTTTCCCATCCCCACACTTAGAAAGGCACAGTGTCCTCAATGTGCTCCAGGATACAACGCAGACTAAAAATAAAAATGCAAAAAATACGGAAAAAAAAATATATATATATATAACAACAAAACAAATGGAACGAACTCCCCTGGAAAATGTGGCGATAGCTAGCAGAAAGTGTCCCGTCCGTCCATCATCTACAGCCGTATAGCATTTCCTTCGCGGCCATAGTCAGAATCCTGCAAAAATAAACTAAAAAGAAAATGAAAGTACAATGACTCAATGACAAGTGAGACGCCTGTTTACAAAAAAATAATTTTAAGATCGACCCCACCCGAATGGAGATTGAGTACGGGCGGGGGAGATCCAACAGCGAAAAGGGCCAAGGCAATCCCACACGACTCAATAAACTAGAAATTAAATATATATAAAAAAAATAAAGAAGAATGAAAATAAAATAAAATAAAAACATACCTGGCAGATGATGATACAAAACTCTACACTTGGGTTTTAACCCAAGTTCAATCAGGTGGCTTCTCTTTTATCCACCCTTTATCCAACCCGTTTAATTCAGATCGTTCACCATTGTTCGTCAAAAAACGAATGGTGAATCTAGAATAACGTTTGAAAAATTCAAACGGGTCAGAGCACCTATTCTTACACTTACCTGGACCAAACCTTGTATGTGGCATTTGATGTTGGTCCTTGTGACTGTGAACCTTCTCCCGTGATGGTGGCAGCACGGGCCGGCAATCCTGACTGTGACGAGGTGGTTTGGTCTTCTTCTTTGTTACCACCTCTTCCACTTTTTCCTCGTTTGGTGTATTGATCTCCGTTGTTGGCTTCCCTGCAAGTAAAGTTTCTAAAAATAACAGATCGCCAACAGGGTCAAATTCATCTTCTTCAAAAGTTGGTAAATTAACCAACTCATCACCAAACTCGTCCTCCCAAGATGGTATATGCATATATTCTTCTTCTTCTTCATCTTCCATCTTGTTCTCCTTCTCACTAACTTCTTCAATCAACCCGACATCTTCTTCAACCTCACTATCACTCAAATCATCTTCAATGGGCTCTTGTTGGACCGGAGGTGGGACTTCTTCGTCCATTATCGTCTCCGGTTCTGGAGTGATATCAAATGGCTGTAAGTATGGATTTTCCCCTTCATACCAATTTACAAAGATCCTTGGTACTGAAGGGGCAAGAAAACTATCGGGCTCCCTCCAAACAGGCATATAGTGATTTTGCATTTGTGCGTAGATGCCTTCTTCATTGTTACCAGCCTGGTCGCACTCTCTTATGTAGTCTGCTACAGTCTTTCTTCCACTAGCATCTGGCATCCTAAAAATCTCACTGCAAACAGACACTAAACAAACAAATCACGACACCAGATAGAAAAGATATAATAGATAAAAATTTTAACTAAAAAGAAATAAATAATAAAATAAATAAGAATAAAATTATCTACAAAATGACTAGATCCCCGACTCGGGTCGTCCTCGAAAGCGCACTGTGTCCCCGGCAACGGCGCCAAAAACTTGATGTGTGAAATTGTGTATTAAATAAATTCGGGTCAAGTTTTAAAAATGGATAAACCCGCTAAACCACACACTAACGGCAAGTGCACCGGTCGCAGTGTAGTAGAGCAAGTAAGTCCGGAATATCGATCCGTGGACACAATGTGGCGACTCTCGGTACTAGACCTCTATCGACTCCTAGCCTAGCAAATTGGATTTTTATGATTTTTTATATTAATAAATTTCTAAAGTAAATAAATTAAATATAAACTCAAACTAACAGATAGTGGAGGATTAATAAGGAGGGAAAATCAGAGATGGGAAAGGCAACCACCTAGGTATCAAATCCTACTAATGAAATTGGAACTGCCCCAGCTTTGAAAACTATGTTGGCAATCAGGATCTTATAATATTCACCCCTAGTATCCTAGTGGCTCCCGGATCATTTACCAAGACTGACCGAAAAGGAATCCTAAAGGCTACTAATTCTCACTGATTGGTTAGATCACCTCTCGGTCTCACTAACTATGCTAAAGTACTCGCTAGACTGGTTTAGATTTCTCACTCTCCAATCACAATACACCCTAAAGTGCAAGGAGTAACATGTAAAGTCAATCTATGACACAGATAAGCAAATAATACTAGAGAACCTAGGAAAACCTGATCTCTCAGTGTTTCTAGCCTAAACCTCTAGCACCAAAGACAAACCTGACTACCTATCACCTCTCGGTCTCAAGAGTAGGAAGAATACTAATTACCTCTAAACTCTCAATTAATATTCCTATGGAATTTAGGCCTAAAACCATAAATTAACTACAAGCACAAAGCAAGTAATTCTAACAAGTGTCCAAACATGAAAGACATTCACTAAGACACTCGTGGAACATCAAAAGATCATAAATTAGTAAAAAGTACGCACACACATCATAGAATCATAAACAAGTTTCTTACTAAAACATAAATCCAACTATAAAATCCAAAACCGAAACATAAACCAATATCAAAAAGTCTTCATGTCAAACCTAGGTGGCCACTAATGTTTTAGCCAAACATAATTCGAGAAAACAATAAAAACATAGGTTCAAGAAAAATAAAAGTTATAGTAATAATATTCAAAAACACAAAGTTAATAAATATAAAAACTAAAACTTATTATAATCAAACCCGTTGGTTCAATCTTAAACCCGTGCCTTCTTACCCTTCAATTAATTATTTGATTTAGAGTTGCTGTCTTCGATCCCAAGGTTGTTGACCTTCTGTTTGCGGCTATCGTAACCCCTCGAAAATAATGTATTCTCCTCTCATAATATGACCGCCCCCAATCAATTCTCCAATTTTTTGTCTTAGGGTTTTATTTTTTTATTTTTTATTTTTGGCTTGGGCTGTACAAAGTTCACGTGGACTTTTTTATTTCCTTTTTAAAATATTATTATTATTATTATTATTATTATTATTATTATTATTATTATTATTATAGTAGATATTATTATACTCCGTGCTCTACACTCGGGTGTTCTTGACTTGACCAAAGTTTCTCGTTTACGCTCCAACGTCCATGAACACCTGCTCTCAACTGTTGGTGTCTCGATTAAAATTCTTTCATTTTGAACTCATTTTCTCCAAACACCTATAAAATAATAAAATAAATAAATAGATAATAAAAACGACACGAAACGAATAAAAACTAACCAAATAATATACAAAATACATAGGAAATTAGATGTGTTTTGCAACACATCAATAATAATTATTATTATTTAGTTAATCAAAACCTTTTGATTGGGTGGGGGTGGGCGGCGACCTAGGGTGGGGGTTGGGTATTATATATATATTTTTTTTTATAAATATCCAAATATAATACCTTTTCCTTTTAACTTGCAATTATATTTCCATAACAATAATTCAAGATTTTTATTCATTTAATCACTCATACCCCTTTTTCCTAGCGAATCGTCCACATCCAACTAAAATTATTATTATCGCGTTTCCTACCGCATAGAATCCTTGTTTCGAAACCATCAAACTTAGAACATTTGAGACTCTTATTATGACCCACCATTAATTCAACTACCATTTCTCTAAATGGTTTCTAATCATAATTAACACACCCTATGTGTAATATTCCATAGTCTCCGGCCAATTCCCGAATTTTACCGGTTGTCACATTTCGACCCCCCGAAACTGGTTTTCGACCCCCCGAAACTAGTGACTTCCGACCCCCTGGTGACTTTCGACCCCCCGAACCTTCGGGTCAAGCTTCGCCACTGATAAGAAAGTTTTACTCAAATCATCATGTTATTGGCATATACACGTAGAACCATACAAACGGCAACAACACTCGATAACACAAAAGACTTCATTTTATCATGACCCATAAAGGGGGTGGCGTATCAACCTATAGCGCTATACATGTAAGGTGGGTTGTTAACTAATCGTACATTTGTATGTAAGACTTTGAATTCTAGCATGGCATAGCATATAAGCATTTAGATTGAGCATAATAGTTTTAAGAGTATGAAATCGTTTAAGTTTTGATAGTGATACATGTTTAGCCCCAAAGAATAAAGAATAAAAGGGGGACAAGTATGAACTCACCTGAAGTGCATTATGAACGAATAACAAACAATCTCTGAAGCTGGATTGACTGAATCTCTTGTGTCCTATTACAAGTAAAGAATGCCTTAATTTCTAATGCAAACGAACTTATTTTGTTTCTTAGTTTTAAAGATAGTTTATCGAACTACCTAGACTCGTATTGTAAACAATACGTGTCGTAATGAGTGTATGACTTAACGAACCGATAGTAACTTGGTTTGGTTTCACAAGAATATATACGTATATCTTTCAATGTCTCGACTTGACGTTATGTTAACAACAAATTCTGGTTAAAGAAATAATATTTACGTAGCTTGATTCGAATGTTAATTCGTCTCGTATCTTGGATAGTATATATGTTTCTGGATGTTAACATATACATATGTTTCTATGTTTCTATGTATTTATTTATAAATATTTCTATTTTAACGAGGTGAGGTTTGGGAGTTAAGAATATCGTTTATAAAAACACAAATTTCGTTTACACGTAATTACAAACTTGAAAGCCCGATTCGTTTCTTATATTTTATAAAAATTTGGGCAGAGTTTCCTCTGTTTTGTAAGAAACCGACAACTCATGTTGTCTATATCATTCCCAAAATCAATCACCCATATTCACAAAACGCAACATAATTAGACTAAGCCTTTAGACACGACAAAAAGACTTAACTTATTAAAAACTATGATAAGCGATGAACTATACTTTTCGACAAGTAACATAAATATATATAGACCAACAATTGATAGTATAAGTATAAGTTACTCTTTATTTGATGGTTCAAAAACAAAATAGTAAAACGACTAGTATTAAACTTGTATAATCGTGTTAATGAACATTTATAAACTTCGCTTACTCGAATGTTCCGTACATTATTATTACAATAAAGCTTTTACAAGTATAAGTCGGTTCGGTTCGCTTGGTCATTTTAAAATATATATTTGTATACACAATTAAGAAGCGATAAAAATAAATCGAAGTCGTGGCGTGCATATTATACCTTCCTATGGAATAGCTCATGAACCGACACGAACGAGCCTCGAACCGAGCGTCAGCAGACCTAACCGGGTTTGACCAGATCTGTATGTTTGACTTTTGTTGACCAGAACCAACCCAACCAGATTCGAGCAAACAAACAGACTCATTGTCGCTGTACCAAGGATATAACCCGAAATCTGAAACAGAAGAAAACGAACAGAGCTGACCCTGCACCATAACGACCCAGAATCAGTACACTGCTAAGCCGACATCGCTGTTGATGTTGCACCATAACAAATCTGATCCGAGACCAGCGACCATCAAATCCCGATACGAAACAGGTCCACATCAAGGCCTGACTCCTATTACCGAACTTGACCCAGAACAATTCAATGAAACGACCCCAGCACCCCCCGTCACGTTATTCTCACGCCGCCGCAGCCACCATCCATGGTGGTGGCCGGCCGTTTCTGATAGTGGATGGGCCGCCGCTGTTGTTTATGATGGGGTGGAAGAGTGTTGTTATAGGAACAAGAGGGGAGGGGTATCGATGAAATGGTGGTTACCTGGTGGCTTCACGATTAACATTCTGCCATACCCGACGCTGTTTATGGCTCGAGAAGGGAGGGTTTGGCGGCAGATCATGGTGGCTCGGGTGGTGGTTGATGCGTGATGAGGAGGAGGGTTAGGTGGCAGATTATTGTGGCTCGGCGGTGGTGGTGTGCGTGGCTGCCACTGCTCTAGAGGGGAGAGGAACTTGAAGGTTAGATGGGGTTAGTTTTAGTTTAGAAAGGAAATAAGAGAGGAGTTGAAGTTAGGTGGAGGCTAGGGTTTTGGTGAAGAAGATAAAAAGGAGGAGGAAGAAGATGAGAGATTAGGTAGATGAGGTAGGTGGAAAGTAAATGCTTAAACGAAGTGGAAATCGACTCGGATCTCGTTTATGAACTGGACTCGTTAAACCCCTAGATAGTTATTTCACGTAACATATAAATGTAAAACTAATTAAAACGAGTATTTGAACCACGTAATTATTATATATGTATATTTTTGTCGTGTTTAGAATTTTACCAGGATAGGCGTCGATTTACTAGTATGTTATTACTTACAATGCGTTAATTGGCGAATTTAGATAGTTAAATTTATACATGAAATAAGAATGTATTTCTTGTTACAGAGATAATATTATTAACGACTTAACGAATCGTTTTATAAATAAAATATTATTATTATATTATACTGAAACGCTGGGCGTTACATCACCCACCACCACCACCCACCACGACCACCACCGTCCACCACCACCACGGTCTACCACCACCGTCCACCATCACCCACCACCACCATGACGGTCCACCCACCACCATCACCACCGTCCACCACCATCACCTACCACCACCACGATCCACCACCACCATCCACCACCACGATCCACCACCATCACCGTCCACCACCACCACGGTCCACCACCAGACTGCTGTAAAAAATTAGTTTATTTAAATTTCAGTTTATTTCAGCAGCCTGCAGACGTTAACAAACAAACAGTCTTCTTCTTGAATACTGCAGACCTTTGGTCCACCTCTTAACCTGCAGATGTCTGCAGATGTGATCCGCAAAATGCAGACCTTTTACTACAGAAAAAACAAACAACACCTTAGTTTATTTTAGGGGATTAGAGAAAAGTAAATCAACGAGTGACAAAAGGAGACTATAGGGCAGTTTCTTCCAAACTTCAAACGCATCGGGATATCTATTAAAACCAAATTAGACACGTGACTACAATATTTATGGGTTGAGAACATGCACATAATTACTTTATTTTTTAAAGGTAAATTTCTTACTCCTTGTGAGACTTGAACTCAAGACTTCACACTTTTAGTGTATTAAAAGGCTTTGCCTTGCCATTGGACCACCAACCCCAATGGTGCACATAATTACTTATGTGGTTTGTTTATGCACATGAGTCTCTAAACGGCCGTAACAAAAAAGCTTGAACTCAGGTTTGTTAAAGTTTGAGAATATTTAAAACTATTATGGAAACTAGAGAAAGTATTGGGTACAAAGTCCCTTAACCTACAAAGTGTAGGGAGCCACCATAATTTTCCACATGGAAGATGTCGGTTACAGACTCTGAATTCAATGTCAATAACGAAAAGGGTATTATAGACTTTTTCCCTCCCTCTATTAATTATAACGATTTCTCAATCCCTGTTTTATCGTTAATCACAATTCAAATTTTTGTAACTGATTTCTCTATCTTTGATCATTATTCTTTACCTTATTCAAAACACTAATCTCAGTTCATCTAGCGATCAAAATTTTTTATGAATTTCATAATCAATTGAAGAGTTGATCGTCATGTTCAGTAAGTTACTCTGTTTTTTCTATTTCAACTAATCGTAATCTTATTAAGATTTTAATTGTGTATAAGATAACCTGAAAACATAATCGGAGAAGAGGATGATGTCGTGGATGTTCATAATCTAAATTTGAAGGTTAATTTTATTGTTTTCATGTTTATTAACAAATAATTAAGCTCAGAGATGAACAGAGGATGATAGATAAGTGTTTTATTTTGTATTTAGATATTATACAGGAAGATGATCATAACGTTGTTGAACAAGGTGGTGAGAAGTTTGATTTTATTGCTGAACAGAGAAAGATCCAAGGTAAGTGTTGTTTTTCTGTAAATGATGATGATCAACATGCGTTTTATGAACTTTTAACATGCGTTTTGAGGTTATTGTTGTTTTCTGTAAATAATTGTCATCAGTTTTGTCTTATGATCTTTTTAGCATGCGTTTTGGTGTTTTTAACTAATGCGTTTTATGTGCATGTAAAAATTTTTTACTATTAGGTGCGTTTTGATGTTTTTAACAAATGCGTTTTACTAATGTTGAGAATGACTTACTATGTTTTTTATCTTCATTTATATAGAGAACAAATCATCAAGGATCATTCGTCGAAGATTGTTTTGATAAATGATTTGAACAATGTCCACGAAGGCATGTCTAGAAAAGACGAAGTTTGTAACATTCTGAAGGCAATGCCAGATTCTCGTCTTCATGAGTTGGCATTGATGTTCATGATTGATGCAAAACAAAGAGATATGAATCTTGTCGAAGAGCTTACTAAATCCATAGCTCTTTTAAGGTGCTCAATGGAAATGAAGATCAAGTTTCTCAAATCACTTTAAACCTTCTACCCTTTTTAATGTCTTTGTGTCTATGAACCTGTTATGCTACTTTATTATCATGTGTTTTTAGTAGTTTTTGTGTTTTTGTTTCATGGTGTAAAATGTGGAATGAATAATTATGTAAGTGCGTTTTATGTTATAATAAATGCGTTTTATGTGTTGGTTTTATATATTATAAAATGTGTTTTAATAATTTATTGAATGCGTTTTACTACCATATGCTTATACAAACATTAACAAAAACATGCATTTTTTACTACCAATAGAGAAACTCAGTTCCAACATTCTAAAGTCAACAATGTAAAGATGCAAAATTAACTAAATTATCAAACTGTAAACATTTAGCTCGTATTATCTACTCACTTTAGCACACTCTTGTAAGAATTTTTCATCATCTTTGCCTTGTAAGAGTCTAGCTGCTGCTTCTGTAGATCTGACTCAGCAACAAAAGTTAAAAACCTTAACCCTTTCATGTTCACAACCCCCCTGCTTGTAGTAGTTTGATGGTTGTATTGTCAAAGAAGTCAATACATTAGTCAATCAAAGGCAAATATTACTTAATGTGTTTTATATATTAAATGTGTTTTGTTCTTGTATACATGCGTTTTACACATTTTACAAATGCGTTTTAACAGATAATATTGCTTCTTGTTTTTTTTTCCTTCTTTTTGTTTTACTTTTTTACTAGGCTTGACAAAATCACCATCTGACTCACTTTCTGTATCTTTCTTACTTTGTTTCTTCCTTTTTTTCTATTTACCAAGATTTTCCTTTTGAACAACTTTTTTCGATTTCTCAATAACTTTCCTTACTTTTCTAAGATCTTTTATAGGAGTTTTGAAATCATCATCTGAACCAGTATTGACTGGTTTTTCTGCTTAACACAACAAGAAACACAACAATGCACAAATACAATTAGATGAATGTATGTCGAAAAGACCAATACTCAAATGCGTTTTATTATACCACTAAAGGCGTTTTAAGTCATACTATGATAGTCTGATTTTCTCCTACATTATACATGTGTTTTGTTAATTTAATAGATGTGTTTTGAGACATGATTGTTTCAGATCAGTGTGATAATCTTATTAATGATTAACATCAATAAAACACACCTACTAATTACACAAAACGCATTTGTAATCACAAAAAAATTATAAAAACTTTCTCGTTGATGCCACAACAAATCACCAAATTATCTTGAATTCATCATTAAATTCCTTAAAACGCCTTTACTAATTACTGCAAACGCACTTACTTGATTATGTAATAATAGAGAGTAGATACAAATTAAACGATTAAAACGCCTTTACTAATTTCGACAAAGCATCTAAAACGCCTTTACTAATTTCATAAAAAAATCATTAAATTGTTGTGTTCATCATTCAAATCATCAAAAAATCTTTTACTAATTTCATAAAACGCATCTAAAACATACCTGAATTCATTGCCTTCAAAGCCCTGTCATGATTCAGTTCACTTCTTCGTTCTCTTCCTTCACCTGGTTCGTTTTTTAGGGTTTTACAGTTGACAAATGAGATTGTTTAATTTATTGTCATACGATCAAAATAAAAGTAACAATATGCACAATTGTTTATTTGATTTGCGTTTTGGAGCCATAATTCTTCTATGATCGACTGATCTTCGTCGTTTTAATGAAATGCTCTGTTTTTTTTTTTGTTACAGAGAGTATGATTTTTGTGTGATTTTAATTTTGTGAATTCCAGGATTATAGTAATTTGATTGTAACTGTACATAAATGAGATTTGGGCGCGATTATTAAAAAGAATTCAAATTATTATAGTGGCAAATTGTCTAATTTGCCCTTCTCTTGTTAAGTGACACTCAAAACTCGCGTGGGTAATTAATGTACGATAATTTTGATTAAAATGCAGATGGAGGGTCAGGATTGCTTCTTACACTTTGTATTTTAAGGAGACTTTATATAATAGCCTCTCTCATGGAAACTATTATTTGTCTTAATTAATTAATTATTAACTGACCTTTAAAAAAAAAAAAAGTTAATGAATAACTAAACATTTGTTTTGGGGAATCTGACAAAATCTAATGTGGCAAATAATACATCTGATTATTGTGACATATAATAATTAAATATTTGTGTAAACTTAATGGATTATTCTTAATTATTAATAGAACGTGCCAAATAATACACCTGATTATTGTGACCTATTATATTATCAAATATTTTTTAAACTTGATTTATTTCATGGGTCAAATTATCCTAGATAGTATAATAAAAATGAGAAGGGTGAGAATGATATTAAAAACATAATAGATTACGAAATATGACACATTGACGAAAAATATAACACAATGTTAAAGAAAAAATTCATAATGAATCGTAAAAATGACACAATGATCAAAATAATAGAAAGAAACAATGCTATATAAAAGGCACAATGTAGCGTAAGTTCTAATTAAAAACTACAAGCTAAAAATCCAAAAAAAACCAAAAACCTAAGAACCAAGATCGTAGGGTTCGGTGAGACGGTTCCAATGCCGCTTGAATGAGTTTAATTGGAGTCCGTTTGACACTCTTCCTACGACTTCCTATTTTTCCTTCGGTATGTATATTATCCTAACCTCGATTTCATAAATATATCTTTATCCAAATTGTCAAACATAATCTTTCGTCCTAGTAGTTAGCCAGATTTGAAAGATACGCATCTTAGTTTCTAAATAAAAATGGACCCGGGCAGTAGATTCAATACTGTTCGTCCAGTTTATTTATTTAGTTAAAACACATTTTAAATTAAAAATGCTATCGATTAGGACGAAGAAACAAAAATCACATCACTGCTGTAAAATATTAAGTCGTTCAATATTTTGTCAATTTATTTAAGTAGCACTTAGTCCAATTATATATACAAAGGTGGTTTATTACACAGTGAGGGTTTAAATCTCTAATGAAGTGTGTGCATCATTTAAATCTCTTATTAAGGCAAAGTAGGAGATGGGTATACCATTATCCGGTTTTGGTTGTGTCAAAAATATAGAACTCTTCGAATAACAAACACAATCAACCAACAATGAACAAAAGAGAAACGACAAAACGGTGACCAAAATCTTATTATTAAACCAACCCAAAATCTCCCCCCAAATACCCATAGATTCAACAATAGAAGAATCTCAGAAAATACCAAATGATCAGCTGATGACAACTGATTGTTTAGATCAGTTGTCACAACTGATTATGAAGAATACAAACACTTACAGTGTTTATCACTAATTACAGACTAAGAAGACGAAGACTAAGACAACACGAATACAGAGAAACCCTAAAACAATAAGAAAGAAATAAAATGAAAAGTGTTAACAATAATAAGCTGTAAAACAGCTTATATACTCAAGAGCTCGATCCGTGTGACAACATCATCCAGCCGTTCATCTATTTGTACGATTTAATCTGAGCCATTGAGAGAAAGCACACTTGCACGATATATTATAATCATTTGATCAAAGTTACTGGGTCACAAATAAGCCCACACTTTCTTTATCAACATAACAACTCAAGCCCACTTCATAGGCCCATACCTGTACACCTGTAAGCCCAAAACACTTAAACAAATTATAAGATTTGAATTATATAAAATGGGAGATGGTTAAAATAAAAACCCACCTAAAATGAGAAAACCTTGTAAACTTCATCTAAACCATCCATTCTACTTGATCAATGGTCATGATTAAAAATTAATATTATATATGTACAAGATGACAAAAAAGGTTACAAAGGTAATTTACACCTTCTTCTCTCTCCATCAAATCAATCATACCTCTCACTCTCTCTTTCTCTCACCAATCTTCTCTTTCCAACATTCTCTCTCACACTTTTTTCTTGACAAAATCAGAATTTTAGTTTATTAAAAAACTATTTTATTTATCAATCAGATTCACAGATTCATAAAAATTGTTCCAGCACCAGTGTTGTTACGTACGTAAAATCCGTCACGATAGTTTTATATTAATTTAGAAAAATCTTAACCTGTTAATTTTTTTATTACAACATGTTTGTTTTGGTTTTACTGTACCAGCACCAGAGTTGTTGCATACGTAACGAAAGGTCCATATGGTTATTTTTTGATATTCACTACTTTTAAGATTCATATGAAATTAAGATTCAGTCTGTCACATGAAAATTATATTACAATGAAACTGTTCTGGGTTGGTAACATATGTTAAGATTCAACAGCCGATATCATTTTTGTTAAAGTAGTACTACATTGCATTACATTACAAAAAACTTGCAGAAAACATACTACTAAAAAAAGCGATACATCATATTGTTCATCCGCCTAAAACATACTAGTCAAGAAATAATACAGTTATCAACAACAAAACATACAATTAAATATTCATACCCCGCCCATGCATGCAATAACCCCGACATCCCGCACTGCAACCAACAGTAGCTGACGACATCCGATAACCATACTTTGCATACAAAGCCCATTGTTCCTCAGTATAACCTATACCCTCCCATTCAGCCCTAATACGCCCACCTCCCGGATATGTGAACGGCAGCACGGGTTTGTTAAGTTTAGGTTCATATGGTTCTTCATATTCAGCCCCTAGGTTTGATTCATAACCAACCACCCATTCAGGTGTGTGATTTACATCATGCACATCATGCTCCGGTGTCATATAGTCTTCTGGTGGAGGATATTCTTCGGGGAAGACGTAATCAAAGGCCGCATTCCAATCAAAATCTTCGTCACTTTCAAACCCATCGTCCGCCTGCACTACGGGTATAACCGGTTCTAATGGCGGAATGTCCGGGGCAAAGGGGGGGGGGGGCGGGTTCATGTTCGGCTGCGACAGGAGGGATGACCAAATCAACCGGTGAGGGTGGTTCAGGTACAATTACAATGTCCGGTTCATTTTGAGGTGGCTCGTGTACAATTGGGATGAGATGGTCACTGCCCTCAAAAACCTCCCAAGGCGGAGTGTTGGGCTTGGAATCCATGCTTTGACAAAAAACAGGACCTGTAACGTATGTTATAGCAGATTAAGTGTTGACATTGGAAATATGAAACAGGGGAAAAAAAACTATTCTCTGTTAAAAACATATAGGTAACAGAAAAAAACTAATACATGCAAAAAGCAAAAAAAAAAATAATCTATAACTAAAGGTGGAAAAAACACGATTGTTACATGTGTAACAGGGTTTTTTCTGGAAACACATACAAACTGCTGTAGTCTGCACCCAGCATCCATTTTTTGCTGGTATAGAAAGCAAACTTTGACTACAAAACAGATACGCTACACACGTAACACCCGACATTAAAACAGAAACACGTAACACCCGACCTTAAAACAGAAGAAAACACCCCTAAAAAACTAAAATCACAGAGAAAACACAAATTACAACGTTCTGGAAATTCATTCTAGAAACAAGTACCAACACATTTTCTATCTTTAGTTATAGATAAGACTATATCAGAAAACACAAAAAACAGACATTTTCTGTAAATAAGACATAGGTAACATAAAAAAACTCATACATGATAAAAGAAAAAAAAATAGACAGGCATGGTGCAAGAACACACGAGTATTACATGTGTAACTGGAAAAAAACAGACAACACTTATCTAATCTGCAGTGAACAGAGAACAGAGTTTGATATGCTAAAACATAGAAACCATAATATCTTTTTGAAAAAAAGATATGATACACACGTAACAGTCTAACTAAACACAAAGATTATACAAAGATATGTCTTCGATTACACTCAGAAAATTTACTATTATTTTACTATTATGTTCTAAACCTAAATGACTTCATATTATATTAGTGGTTTTCCATAATCAATCATCCAAAAAAAAAAAAATCTTTTTCGATGGTTTCAATTACAAAAAAAAGATTAATAAAAAGTCTAAACTTGATTATTATAATATATCAGAAAAAGAATTTAACAAACAGGGGGCATTTTTTCTGTAAATAAGACATAGGTAACATAAAAAAACTCATACATGATAACAGAAAAAAAAAATAGACAGGCATGGTGCAAGAACACACGAGTATTACATGTGTAACAGGGAAAACACAAACAACACTTATCTAATCTGCAGTGAACAGGGAACAGAGTTTGATATGCTAAAACACAGAAACCATAATATATTTTTGAAAAAAAGATATGCTACACACGTAACAGTCTAACTAAACACAAAGATTATACAAAGTTATGTCTTCGATTACACTCAGAAAATTTACTATTATTTTACTATTATGTTCTAAACCTAAATGACTTTATATTATATTAGTGGTTTTCCATAATCAATCATCCAAAAAAAAAAATCTTTTTTGATGGGTCCAATTACAAAAAAAGATTAATAAAAAGTCTAGACTTGATTATTATAATTTATCAGAAAAAGAATTTAACAAACAGGGGGCATTTTTCAAAAAATAGAAAATCACATTTGTGTTTGTATCAAAAACAGAAGTGATTAAACAAACAAAAAATATAGAGATCAATTGGGGAAAAGAAAAGGGAACAAGTGGGTTTATGGAGACTAGTATTATTTGAACATAGATTTTGATTACAACTTAGTAAAAAAATCAAACATAAAAGCAACATGGAAGGAGATACAAAGATGAAAATAAGATTCAGCCACATAAAAATACCTGGTCGTCTCTCCGGTTGTCTTCTCCGGTCGTCTTCTCCGGTGGGCTTCTCCGACGGTGTTGCCCGGATATGATATTGTTGGAGGTTGGAGATGACGATGATGGAGGTTGGTTGTACAATGATGCTGATGACGTGACGATGATATTGTTGCAGGTCGGAGATGACGATGATGGAGGTTAGAGATGAAGATGATGGTGTTGGTGGTTCAAGCTTAAAAAAAAACACCAGACAATGAGAGGATGAGGGGAGAGGGTAAGGGGGAGGGAAGATGAAAATTTAAAATGGGAGAGAGAAAGAAAGGTTTATATATGTGGTGGGTTATGCTAAATTACCAAAATAACATTTCCTTAATAAAAAAAAACAATAAACTTTATGGAGTATGTGGAGCAATGTGAACCACTTATTGGGTTTGTGGGAGTTTACTCATTTTGAAGGGTTTCTTTAATCCCTTTCCCCATATAAAATGTATATATTTCAACATTCCCCCTTAATTCAAATCTTCTTAAACATATCAACCATACCAAGTTTATCACAAAAGGCTTCATGTTTTGACCCATTTAACCCTTTAGTAAAAATGTCTGCAATTTGACTTTCAGAGTCAATTTTTACAGTTTGCACAATACCATCAGCAATCTTTTCTCGAACAAAATGTAAATCAATCTCAAAATGCTTAGTTTTTTCATGAAAAACAGGATTAGCTGCTATAGAGATATCAGCCTTACTATCACTATATACACTAACAGGTAATTCACATTTTATACCTAGTTCTTTTAGAAAATTAATAAGCCACATGATTTCACAAACTCCAGAACACAAGGCCCGGTATTCAGCCTCAGCTGAAGACCTGGAGACTGTACCTTGTTTCTTACTTTTCCAAGACACTAAAGAATCACCCAGAAAAATACTATACCCTGTTACAGACTTCCTTGTAACCAAGCACTTGGCCCAATCAGCATCAACATATGCTTTTAATTTAAGATCAGTAGACCTTTTAAACTGAAAACCTTTTCCAGGTGACAGTTTCAGTTACCTGAGTAACCTAAGTGCAGTTTGCAAATGCCCATAGGTTGGCTTATGCATAAATTGACTTAGGTATTGAACAGAGTAGCTTATATCTGGTCTAGTCAAAGACAGATATATAAGCTTCCCTATTAGTTTTTGGTACCCATTAACATTTTCTAACAAAGCATCATTCTTTCCAGTTTTGCCAGAAACAATGTAGCTCAACTCAATTGGTGTATTAACAGGTTTACAACCTAAATAACCAAAATCACTTAAAAGTTCTAAACAATACTTTCTTTGTGAAAGACACAAACCAGTTTCATTGTAAAGAACTTCTATACCTAAAAAATATTTTAGTTTACCTAAGTCTTTAATTTGAAAATTATGACTTAGATATTTTTTTATTTTTTCAACTTCCTCAACATTATTTCCAGTAATAATGATGTCATCTA
The DNA here is from genome assembly GCA_028751855.1 of Ambrosia trifida. NCBI lineage: Eukaryota > Viridiplantae > Streptophyta > Magnoliopsida > Asterales > Asteraceae > Ambrosia > Ambrosia trifida. The sequence continues at coordinate 72,699,920 of CM054122.1, forward strand.
CATAAACTAACAGAACAATAAACACATCATCTTTAGACCTAATAAACAATGAATGATAACAAACACTTTGTTTAAAACCAAAACTAACCAACACACTGGTCAGTTTTTCATTCCACTTTCTAGGGGCTTATTTAAGCACATACAAAGACTTTATCAATTTACAAACTTTACCATCAGTTTTAGAACTATACCCCTCAGGGGGCAACATATAAACATCTTCACTTATAGATCCATACGAAAAAGCATTGTTTATGTCTAATTGATACAAAGACCAGTTATTAAACACAGCTAATTCTAAAACACATCTAATGGTTACCATCTTAACAACAGGTGAGAATGTCTCACCAAAATCCAGACCCTCTCTCTGATTATACCCTTTGGCAACAAGCCTTGCCTTATACCTTTCAACTTCCCCATTAGATTTATATTTTATTTTATATACCCACTTGCATCCTATAGGTTTTCTACCTTTTGGCAACTCAGTTAGTTCCCAAGTATTGTTCCTATAGAGTGCTTCCATTTCCTTATTCATAGCTTCAACTCACTTAGGGTCTTTTGAAGCATCTGAATAAGTAGTGGGTTCTAAGGTTTTATTTAAACTGGAAGCAAAACAGTAATTATCAACAGACAGACTAGAGTAGTTAACAACCCTCTCTGCACCATATTTTACTTTGCCTTCAACTATGTAATCATTAAACTTCCTAGGAACACTAGATATTCTTTCAGGCCTCCTAATAGTTCCCTCAGATGGGTTATACTCATCATTTGAGGGTTCAACATCATGGTCTGCCTTACCAGATGCCCTACAACCAGAACTGCCAGGCTGCTGACATAAGTCTACCCCCCAGCTGTTCTGGGAGGTGTATCTGGTTGCTGACTAGTTGATTCCCCCTGAGTAAGATTGTTTCCCCCTTCATCATCGGGCAGCTTATCTTTCTCAGTCACATTAGCATTTTCAGACCTCTTTATTTCATACTTATCAAAAAAATTTAGATTTGTGACATCTTGTTCATCAACTGAGAAGGTTGATGATTTTTCAGAAGATTGTTTAAATGGAAAAATTTGTTCATAAAACCTAACATCTCTAGAATATTCAACAGTTTTAGACTCTATACACCAAAGTTTATACCCTTTTTTGAAATTAGAATATCCAATTAAAACACTTTTCTCAGACCTAGCAGACAACTTATCAGAATTATTTAAACAAGTATTAAAACATAGACATCCAAAACTTTTAATGTGACTGAGTCGGGGGGAAACCCAAATACAACTTCATATGGACTTTTTCCTAAGAGAACAGAAGAGGGAATCCTGTTGATCAAGTAAGTAGCAGTCAGAACACAATCACTCCAAAAACTAACAGGTAGACCACTCTGAAACAGTAATGCCCTAGCAGTGTTAAGAAGATGCTTGTGCTTCCTCTCAGCAACACCATTTTGCTGAGGGGTATATGCACAGGTTGTTTGGTGAATGATACCATTAGTGTTACAAAATATTTGGAACTGTTTGTTTACAAATTCAGTCCCATTGTCACTTCTGAAAACCTTTACTCTTTTCTTAAACTGTGTTTTAACTAACTCATAAAAAATAACTAGATTTTCAAACACTTCAGTTTTAGACTTTAACATGTAACACCAAACAGTTCTACTAAAATCATCTACCACAGTTAAAAAGTATTTGTACCCTTCCCTACTAGTGACGCTATATGGACCCCAAACATCAAGATGAACCACATCACCAAGTTGTTTGGTAAGATGATCACTTATAGGAAATGGAACTCTTACTTGTTTAGCCTTGTGACATACCTCACAAGGCTGCTGTGAATCTCTATGACCTATATTTAACTCTTCTCTTAAAACAGCTAAGACCTGATCAGAGGGATGACCAAGTCTACTATGCCACAAATTGGCATCTTCAATACTATTAAAACAACTGTTATTGACACTTACATTCTTACCAACAAAGTAAAGACCATCACTCTGTTTACCAGTCACCGGGATTCTTTTGGACTTGGAATCCTGAATGAAACAGTTGTTCTCATCAAACAATACACTCAACCTATTATCTCTAGCAAGTTTATGCACAGACATTAGGTTAACACAATAATCAGGGACAAGAAAAACATCATACAGAATAACTCCTTCTGCAAGTTTTATGTCCCCAATTTTAGTAACTTTAGCACTAGTCCCATTTGGGTGTTTAACCAAGATATCATAATCTGAGACCTCTATACAGTTAAACATTTCCTTATCACTACTAGTCATATGTTGGTTGGCACCAGAATCAGTAATCCAACCAAGACTAATAGCAGCTTTTACAAAACTTGAACAGTTTGCAAAATTCTTAAAAATGTTTTCTAAGTTAGAGATCTTAGACAGACAAGAGAAACCATTTATAATAACACTCTTACCTCCTGCATTATTAGTTTGAGGCTCATTTCCACCTTTCTCACTGATCAGATTCATAAGCTTTGAGATCTGTTCAGATGAAAAAGGCAAACCAGAAGTACTACACATGGGTTGTTTATCACTAACAACATTAGAAGACATATTAGACCTAACATTTTGATTAAGACCTCTTCTTTTAACACCTGGAGGATAACCCACAAGCTAATAGCACCTATCCACTGTATGCCCAAGCATGTTACAGTGTGTGCATTTGAGATTAGGATTAGGTCCTCTATTACTATTGGTCTGAAAGTTAGAATTAGATATTCTATTACCAACCCTTCTATTGGTGTTCCCATTGCTGGTTCTGGTAAAAAAGGATACATTAGTGTCCTTTGTATTACCAGCACCAGCTTTCCTATGTGATTCTTCTCTAGATACAATAGAGAATGCATGCTTAACACTAGGTAAAGGATCTTGCATCAACAAATTTGTTCTAACTGGTTGATAAATTTCATCTAAACCCATTAGAAATTGCATAAGTTTTATTAGTCCATTAAAACTATTAAACTCCTTTGAAGCATCACAAGTACAAGGTGGCAACTGTACAATAGAATCAAACTGTTTCCACATTGTATTTAACTTGTGATAATATTCTGAAACAGAACTTCCATTTTGACTCATAGAACAGATTTGTTGATGCAAGTTAAAAACAATAGACCCATCAACCTTATCATATGTCTCTCTTAAGTCCAACCAAACATCTCTGGCTAACTTAGAGAAGACCTGACCTAGATATAACTCTTCATTAACAGAATTTAACAACCAAGACAATACCACAGAGTTACACCTATCCCATTGTTTCCCTAATACATCATCATCCTCAGGTCTGACAACAGTTCCATCAATAAAACCAAACTTGTTTTTAGTTTCAAGTGCAAGTTTCATAGCATTAGACCAGACTTTATAATTTTCAGTTCCTTTAAGTTTTATACCAATAATAGTCAAGGAACTGGTGTCACTGGGATGAATGTACAAGGGATCACCTATGTCCAATTTACTTATAAGAGTCCCAGCAGGAGGAGCATTACCTCCTCCACCAGGATTAACAATAGCATCACCCATACTTCACACAGAATACACAAACAAATAAAGAGATAATCAACAAATCCTAGAAGGACGAAGCTGAGTCAGTGATACAGATAGTGGATTCGTCACTCAAATGGTGTCCACCCAGTTCTTAACTCAGGAGCCCTTTTATTAACTATATTATATACGTATACACCAGACAAACACCAGATCAATCAAGACAGACAAACAGATAAGACAATCAAATAACCAGACAAGACACCAAATAATTGGCTCAATACCGGTCCACCTAACCCGGTCAGTAGCCCTAGACACAACAACAAAACAATAAAGGTCAGAACGATCTCACAGTGGGGGGAACCCAAGTTAGGGTTTCGCCAACCCCACAACCAACACCTTCACTTAGGGTGTTGAGTTATGGGAGCAATTGTAGCAACCTTCCAAGAACTCCAATCCAATCAAGATCTAGATCAACAAGCTCAGTCCAATAATCAAGAGTATCAAGCCAACAAATGTTGACAAACACTCCAGATCTACACAAATACAAGACTAACAATAATAGACCAGATCTAGAAAGATCAGATCTACTATAGATCAAAGAATAAGGTCAAGATCTATTTGGAAGATCAAAACCCTAATATTCACCCAGACACAAACAACAATAGCAAAACCTAGAGAATACAAGACCAACAGCGAAAGACGATTAACCCTAAGATCAAGAGCCTAGAGGCTCTGATACCATGTCAAAAATATAGAACTCTTCGAATAACAAACACAATCAACCAACAATGAACAAAAGAGAAGCGACAAAACGGTGACCAAAATCTTATTATTAAACCAACCCAAAATCTCCCCCCAAATACCCATAGATTCAACAATAGAAGAATCTCAGAAAATACCAAATGATCAGCTGATGACAACTGATTGTTTAGATCAGTTGTCACAACTGATTATGAAGAATACAAACACTTACAGTGTTTATCACTAATTACAGACTAAGAAGACGAAGACTAAGACAACACGAATACAGAGAAACCCTAAAACAATAAGAAAGAAATAAAATGAAAAGTGTTAACAATAATAAGCTGTAAAACAGCTTATATACTCAAGAGCTCGATCCGTGTGACAACATCATCCAGCCGTTCATCTATTTGTACGATTTAATCTGAGCCATTGAGAGAAAGCACACTTGCACGATATATTATAATCGTTTGATCAAAGTTACTGGGCCACAAATAAGCCCACACTTTCTTTATCAACATAACAACTCAAGCCCACTTCATAGGCCCGTACTTGTACACCTGTAAGCCCAAAACACTTAAACAAATTATAAGATTTGAATTATATAAAATGTATATATTTTTTTAGGTTGGATATATGGTGTGTGGCAGGAGCGCAAAAAGATACACGTCCAAATTTGTTTAGGCTCACAGGTGATAAAAAAACAAAATTAATGAAGTATGGACGATAGTGAAAAAGGTGGCGGTTTGAATTGCGGCAGGAAGCGGCAACCGAGATGGATTTATTGGATTCCCTTAAAAGTTAAAGTTTTCATTTGGAGGGCCGAGATGGATCACCTTCCGACTCGGATGGCGTTGGCTAGAAGGAGAATTAACATCCCGGATACTACCCGCGCTCTTTGTGATGTGGATGATGAGAGCTTGTTGCATATCTTCACAGGTTGTGGTTCTTTGTTCGGGGTTTGGAATCTTATCGGTAGATAGTGTAAGGTTGAGCCAATCTTCGCTTTTGAGATCAAAGATCTGCTCCAGATTGCAAATGACAGGAAAATGAATGTTTAGGCCAAGAAAGTTATCCATAGTCTCTTATGATCACTATATGGGCGATTTGGAATGCAAGGAATGAGAAGATGTTTAGAAGTAAAGAGGCGAAAGTGGTTTAAGTAGTGGCTAAGATTAAATCTTTGGCTTTTCTTTGGCTTAGGACTCGTTCGGCCAGATTTAAGAAGTTAATATGGAAAGATTAGGCTCTGTTTCCTTTGTACATGTTGTAATTGGTTTAACGGTGATCCTTTCTTTGAGAACCTCCAGCGTTTTTAATGAAGTCCACTTAGAAAAAAATAAAGAAAAAGAAAAAAAAAGTGTGTGCATCAAATACAAATAACAAATTGCTTGCAAATCAAAGGAAAAAAAATAACGTAATGGCAAAAGTGTAAAAAAATAAATAATTACTCTACTAATACAAATATTTAGACTGTATATAAAACAATTATCTAACACTAATACTTACTTTAGTCTTTAGTTACTCTAATACAAATAATTACGCTAGTTATAATAAATATTAGTTTATTTATACATGCAATTAATAACATAACACATAAAACAGCAAATTATATAAAGTAATTATTCTAACTATACAAATAATTTTTTTTGTATGGCTAACTTCATTATCAACAAAGCCAAAGGCAAACCTCAAAGAAAGGCCGCCCGGCAAAACAAACGATTACATCAAGTTCAATGGATATTTACATCACTCTATCCAATCGAAACATTTTTTTCTAGTTCTATGACGATACCAAAAAAACGTGGTAGACTTGATGCTCTCCAAAACTTTAACCGGTCTTCTGGATTTGCGTGTGAAAATACGAGCATTTCTTTCATTCCATAACATCCACATTGTCGTATAAATAATGCCTCGCAACACATCCTTTTGCGCCGTCAGTAAAGAGTGAGAATCACCCATTTGTATAAGGTCCTGGACAGAAAACGCAAAGAGAGGAGGTAACCGGCACCATTCGACTATTCTGCTCCAAACTTCAAATGCGAAAATACAACCTGTGAATAGATGCAAAGTTGTCTCCTGATCCGAATTGCAAAAAATGTAGCTTTCACTTTGCAATTGAACACCACGTTTAACTAATTCTGCGCAAGTCGGAAGACGATCTCGAACAGATCTCCAAACCAAAATTCGGCACTTTAAAGGAACCCAAACTTTCCAATTTATTGGCTGCAAATGTATCGTGTTAAACGACTTATACAACAGTTCCTTTGCGGATCGAACTGAGAATAAACCATTTGAATCCCCATTCCAACTCCAAACATCACTGTTGGCATTCACATGAAACTCGAACAAGTCCTCCAACAACTGAAACATCTCGGCTATCTCAACCTGTGTAGCCAGTTCATGCCTCCAACCCCATTGCATATATCTATTTCCATCAATCATCTTCACCCTGTTACTCACCTTGACCCATTTATCTGACTCTAAGCGGAACAGATTCGGATAAACCAGTCTAAGAGGAGAATCTTTCAGCTAAGTGTCTCCCCAAAAAGACGTCTCAGCCCCATTCCCAACTTTGCCAATGAAATAATTATTTAACGAACGCCCATTTGGAAGCCTTTTCTCCCCGATTTTAACTATATTTTTCCAGCTCCCGCTAGCTGAAGAGGAGCAGGGCATAGAGGACCATATACGCGCAGAGCCATTGCAATCCATAATAATCCTTTTCCAAAGACTACCTTCCTCCTTCTTAAATCTCCAAGTCCATTTTAAAAGCAAAGCGTCATTCACATGGTTGAGTTTGGAAACGCCAAGACCACCATCCTTTTTAGATGTTGTAACAACATCCCAAGCCACCCATGGAATCTTCCTATCGACACTAGCACCCGACCATAGGAAATGTCTCATAATGGCTTCGATTTTATCAATGACCAGTTTAGGGGCTTTATAAAGCGAAAGGTAGTAGATAGGTAAGTTTTCCAGGACTGATTTTATAAGAATAAGGCGACCCCCCATAGATAAACACCTCGCCTTCCAAGAAGTAAGCCTATTCTTTATCACTTCAATAACCGAGTCCCAATTTCTTATCCTAGCCATGTTGGCCCCCACCTTTATCCCAAGATAGACAAACGGAAGGGTCCCCCTACGACATCCCAAAACCTCCAACATATCATCCACTTCATTGTCTTCGGTACCAATCCCATACAGATTAGATTTGAAAATATTTATTCGTAGGCCAGAACAAACGTAAAAGATACGCAGAACACGAGCCGTATTTTGGAGATTATCCTTAGACCATTCTCCCAAAATCAACGCGTCGTCCGCGTAGAACAAACGAGTGATGTCGGGATCATTTTCCATCAACCTCGTATCCTTTAATTCCCCTATATCCTTCGCCTTATTAAGTAGACACGATAAGACCTCCATGACACAAAGGAAGAGAAACGGGGATAGGGGATCGCCTTGATGAAGCCCCTTCTCACATTTGAACTCGAAAGTAGGTGAGCCATTGACTAGGACCGAAGCACGAGCAGAAATGAGAATACCTCTAATCCACTTACACCTTAAAGAAGGGAAACCCATTTGGTCTAGAGAAGACAACAAAAAATTCCAATTAACATTGTCATATGCCTTCTCGAAATCGATTTTCAATAAGAACGGCCTTCTACGTCTTTTCTTCAACCACGCTAATAGCTCGTTAATCATAAGAGATCCGTCTAAAATAAAACGGTCCAAAACAAACGAAGACTGAGACTCGGAAATAACCAATCCCACAACCTTTTTCAAGCGATTAGCAAGGAGTTTAGAAATAACCTTACTTATCATCCCGATGAGAGTTATAGGCCGGTAATCTTTTAAGCTCAATGAAGTTTTAATCATAGGAATTAAGGTAATGAAAGAGGAAGCACAACCCGGATTAATCTCACCCGACTCATAAAAACTGGTCACAATACGAATGAAGTCTTCCTCAAGCAAATCCCAAAATCTTTTAACAAAACGGAAATTAAACCCATCGGGCCCTGGAGCCTTATTTGAGCCACACCCGAACACTGCGTCTTTCAATTCTTGTCTCGTAAATGGGGAAACCAAAACAGAACGCTAGTTATAAAATAATTCCCCTACTTCTACAAGTAATTACGTTGCACATAAAACAACTAAACGGTACTCTAGTTGTTCAAAGTAATTACTCAAGTTATACAAATATTTACGCTAGTTATTTATAAAATAATTACAATACCTACATATACTGGAAATTACACTACACTTAAAAAAATAGTTATCCAAATTAGTTACTCAATTTATACAAACTAGTCAGCTGTCCGCTCGTTACGGCGGGAAACAACATTTAGTTAACATGTGCATTGTGTGTTGTACTTCAAGCAATTATATTGTAAGACTTAAATTTAAGAGGTCAATATGAAATGTATTATAATATAGTATAGATGATTTTGGTTCATTTTCATTTGTTTTCGTTTCGGTTATTACTTAACCATAACATATCATTTTTAAATTAAAAACTATAGAAATACTATACTCAAATTAAAGAGAAAAAAATGTTCGTTAATACGGTGTAATAATATTAGAAAAATATTAACGTATACAAAAATTATAGACGTTTAAAAATCGTGAGGGTAGTTGGTTAAAATAAGGGTGAAAGTGTAATTGTTATTTAAATAAAAAAAAAAGTTGAGTAAAGTTGAGGGGAAAAATGGGTAAGTATTGTTTAAAAGACATATTTGCCCTCAAAACCAGTTGGTGATTATGGATGTAAACTCGTGTTTCCGCGGGTACGATCCTTTGCACACACTCGTAGCCGAGAATAAACGTATAAGAAGAAGAATGAGAGGGCCGTACGAAGGGAGGCGACTGCTAGGTAGTCAAGAGTGACTCCAATGTACAAACACAAAAATAGTGTTGGCTTTCTAACTGAAACATAACATGTCCATACAAGGGAGGAGTGACCTCCTTTATATAGGACATGCATGGGCCAAACATCCCTAATCCTCAACCACGATGATGGGTTTGGGCTCGGGTAAGGGCTTGCCTCCATTAGGCCTACATAATTAGTATAAAAACATGTGGTAATAAATGCTGATGTGAGAGAAGAATACCGCCCTACCAAGGTGCCACATGGCACGACGGGAATGCCTACGGGTGTCTTCCTTTTCTGACGTGCAGCATGGTTGACCTGATGGGGGCGTTTGACGTGACTTCTGGCCAATTGTAGGACGACGTGCAATGTGTAGTACCTCTAACGATACTGTACCTGAGGCAGGGTTGTTGGACCACCCTGCCACACGTCATCTTCTTATAGGCTGTACATCCTCGTACTTACATACGATGTTGCATGTCTGCTGACATCTTCTGCCTTGAGAGTTGTTGCGCATTTACTGCATGGCCAGTTACGTGTTTCTGCATTGGGAATAGCTTGCACATGTTTTTCCGCAGAATTGGTTGCGTAGGCTTAATGATTTGTGTTGTTTTATGGGATAGGGTTATCATCGTCTACGCCAGGATTCGGTATCCTATCCCTTCAATAGCCTTTGTGGGTAACCGAAATTTAGATTTTAGTACCTAGCTTTTTAAAAGTACATAGATAATACTTGTGATTTGCATTGTGTAACACATCAATCACATGGATCAATCATATACTTTTAAAAAGCTCTGGACTAAATCTAAAATTTTAATTAACCACGTAACATTTGGCTAATTTACTCAAACACACTTGGTGCTAAAAGATCATTTCTTTCCCATTTGCTATTTTCGGACTTAACAATCTAGAAGTGACTTCCCTTAAATCGGATCGAAGTCTCCACGTTAACCCACCCTTGCCAAGTCTTCACGTGTCTTTCCCAAGTCCCGAGTCCGGGCCGGCGTCGTTGGTAAGATTAAGATTGTGATTAAATGAGAACAATTTTTTTTGAACAACAAATTTTATACAACCTTATTTCCGGCCATCTAACCTTGCATTTGCAAGGATTTAAACCCACAACCTCATATTTGTAACGGGGATACTATACCACTAGATCAAGTGGTCATGGATAATGAGAACAATTAATAATTAGATATTGTCTTAAGATTGTGATTTAATGAGATCCATGCCTTGATATGATGACGCATATAAGATTTGGAATTCGTCTTCCTTTTCCATTTTCTATATTTCATCACTTGTAATTTCTTTTCACGTGCAGGTATTGTATTAAATATTATGTATACAAACAATCATTGTCTTGTGAATGAGAGTGACCCAATTGGAATGTAAGATGAACTTGCATGGTTCCATTGAATATTTTGCTTTAAAAATATTATGGACACTACAAGAAAATTAACATGCACCATAGCGATGAGATTTGTCGACGGCATAGGTCAGCTATACTTGTGACAAATTGTCTCCATGGGCTTTTAAAGCTTTTATGGTTGTGACGACATGTCATTGCTATGGTGTTCTAAAAAAATTACTACAAAGTTTTCGCGATAGCATGTTGTCGATGTAGGTATTTCAGAAATTTTTGACTAAGTTTTCGCAATTACATGCCGTCGTTATAGGTGTTCCATAAATTTTATCGCAGGGTTTTAGCAACGACATGTCGCCAAAATAAACAAATAAAGTTTTTTTTTTTTATTTGAGAATCTTTTAGGACGACACGCCGTTAGTATAAGCTAATCAATGGCGACGAGATTGAGAACCTATACCTTCTAACATTTGGCCACAAACCCTACAATAACGGCATGTCATGGGGATAGCCCGGATAGGTGATATATAACAACCTATAGCGACGACATGTCGACGCTATAACCCCGAATATTGTCGTGAAGCTAGAGGGTCAAATCCTTGTAGTGGGATGGGAATGACCCACTTGGCAAGCCCGTGAAGTGGGCGAATGGAGTGTGCAAAGTGCAAGCCGGCTTTGGAAGTAAGAATTGGGTGAGAGACGAGGAAGTATCATTTGAGATATTTTACTTCAAATATATTAAATCACTAGTTTTTAAGTTATATGTAATTTCAACCATATTTTATATGAAAGTATCATTTTATAATTAACGAACCTTAATTAATAACTATTTGATATTTCTTTTATTCAATCCGTATAATACACTAAGCAGGTATAATTAGTAACGCATAGTATTCATATATAATAAATCCTGAGCCACATGGAGCATATAATAATATTTCTCAAAACAATATTGAATCAAAAGGTGGCTCAATTATTAGGGGTGGGGAAATGAAGGAGCCGGAGGAGGTCTATAAATATTGAAGTTATAATCAAGTAATTATCATCCTCTATAAAAGTTCTCAAGAGTGAGTGAGAGATGGCATTGAGTGGTAAAAGAGTTGCTCAGATTGAGATCAAGTCGAATGGTGATGTTTTTCACGAGTTATGGAAGGGGAACCCACACCAAATTCCGAACCTGAGCCCGACCACCATCCAAAACTGTCAAGCCCATGATGGTGAATTTGGAACCGCAGGCTCGGTTCTCTTCTGGAAATATGTTCATGGTAAACAACACATCATTAACGCCCATCTTTATCTTTATTATATAAAAATTTGCTAATTAAACCACTTGAAATATAACTAGTTTTGGATATGGTATATAATTTGTGGTAATTAACGTTACAGATGGAAAAGACAGTGTTGCAAAAACACTAATCAAGGACATAAACGAAGAAAAAAAGTCTGTAACCTTTGAGATACTTGAAGGAGATCTACTGGAACTATATAAGACCTTTGTTATACATGTTCACGTAGATAAACATGGTATAAATCACCTGGTGACATGGACAGTTGAGTATGAGAAGCTGAACCCTGATGTTCCTGATCCGGATACGCTTATGGACTTTTATAGGAAGGTCACCAAGGACATAGAAACTCACCATCTCCAAAACTAAATAAATCAAATCATATCATAAATATTGGTCACCACTATTATATATAAGGTGATTCTTAATAATTGGTTGTTATTGTGTTGGTCGTTGGATGTTCTGGTACCTTATTTATGTTACGTGGGTTGTATAAAGTAATGAACGATGTTGTGTGTTTTTGTATTATGAAAGTTGTGTTGATCAATGGAGAATTACAAGACTCTTATATAGAGGATTTACAATAAGGAAAAGGCTAATACTAAGGGATACACTTAATTACATAATTACAATTATAATTGACTAAGCTAAGATTATGCAAAGTCTTGGTCAAGTCTTGGACAAAGCCTTGGTCAAGTCTTGGTCAATATCTTTAATATGATGGTCAATGCTTTTATGTGATGATACATTCTTTATACGCCCCCGCAAGATGGAGGATCCGTTGGAGACTCCAATCTTGGACCGAAAATATAGGAAGAGTGCACGTGCAAGCGGTTTGGTGAGCACATCCGCGAGTTGATCCTTAGAGCTGACATGAAGAACTTTGAGTTGCCTGGAATTCACTTGTTCCCACACAAAGTGATAGTCCAGAGCGATGTGTTTCATGCGGGAATGGTAAACAGGATTTGCACATACATAAGTAGCTCCGGTGTTGTCACAGTAAAGAGATGGGGTGCTCTTAATTGGGAGCCCGAGTTCACCAAGTAAATTTTTAACCCATGAGAGTTCAGCCGCAACATTAGCGAGTGCTTTGTATTCAGCTTCGGTAGATGATCTTGAGACGGTTTTTTGTCTAGCAGATTTCCATATTAGACCCAAGATATATGAGATATGCTGTAGTGAACCGTCCCCCATCATTAATACCGCCCCAGTCCGAGGCCGAAAAAGCCTGCAAGTTTAGGTTAGTATTGCGTTTCAAGAACAACCCATGATGGACCGTTCCTTTCAAATAGCGGAGTACCCGTTTGAGAGCTTGCCAGTGTGATTGTTTAGGTGAGTGCATGAATTGAGATAATTTATTGACGGCAAAGGAGATGTCGGGACGTGTGAAGGCAAGATATTGCAAAGTGCCTACAAGTTGGCGGTAGGGAGTGGGATCGACTGGGGGAGTGGAGTCAAAGGAAGAAAGAGAGTCGGAAGTGCTTAAAGGAGTGAGAACCTCTTTTGCACCATCCATTTTAAAGGTGGTAAGAATATCTTGAATGTGACGATGTTGGGAAAGAAATAGACCATGAGGCGTAGGAATGACTTCAATTCCTAGAAAATGATGGAGAGGGCCTAAGTCTTTGATAGAGAATTGGTTGCTTAGGGCTTGAACAAAGGAATCCATAAATGGATTGTGATTTCCGGTGAGGACAATATCGTCAACGTACACAAGGAGGTAGCAAGTGATGTTGTTGAGATTGTATACAAAGAGAGAGGGGTCAGAAATGCATTTTTTAAAGCCAAAACGAGTGAGAAAGTTGGTTAGTTCGATGTACCAAGCACGCGGTGCTTGCTTAAGTCCAGAGAGGGATTTTTTGAGTTTGCAAATGTGACGTGGGAGTTCTGTATTGGTAAACCCAGGAGGTTGCACCATAAAGACATCTTCGTGAAGAGTCCCATGAAGAAACACATTATTAACGTCTAGTTGACGTAAAGACCATCCTTTTGAAAGAGCAATGGAGAGAACAGTGCAAATGGTAACGGGTTTAGTAACGGGACTAAAATGTTTCATGGTAGTCTTTTCCATATTGTTGGTGAAACCCTTTGGCAACTAGACGGGCTTTGTGCTTGTCAATCGTGCAGTCGGGTTTGCGTTTGATTCGGAACACCCATTTGCAATCAATGGGAGTTTGGGTTGTGTGAGGGACAAGTTCCCAAGTGTTGTTATGAAGGAGAGCATTATACTCAAGATCCATGGCATGGCGCCAATCCGGATCTTTCAAGGCTTGAGTATAAGTGGATGGTTCAAGAGAAATGGGTAGAGGGTGAATGGTGGTAGAGTTGACAAAGTTAGGGTTGTAATACTTTGAGTTGGGTTTTGGTTGTCGACGAGGTGGTTGAGGGTTATATGGAGGTGAGTTCGTGGGATCATCGGATGTGTTGGATGAAGACATTGGTGAGGTGGGGTTGGTAGAGTAGGAATCGGTTGGGGTAGAGGTGGTGCTATCAGGTGGAGTCGGTGGGCTGGTTGGTGAGGGTGTCTCGGTGGGCTGGGGTGTAGGGCCTGTTGTGTGGGAGGTTGGGCTGTTTGGACCTATTGTGTGGGAAGGTTGACTGTGTGCAGGAGGTATAGGGGGCGGGCCGTGGGTTTGTGTAGGGATAGGGGTTTGGGCTTCGGGTGATATGGGCTGTGGAGTAGGGGTTGGATGATGCAAGATGTTTGGGTCTGGAGTGGGTTGGTTAGAAGGGGAGGTTGATTGGGCCGATTGGTATGTGGATAGAAAGGAGTCAAATGACATGTGTTTGGGTTGGGGGTTGGTGTTTTGTGATGGAAAAATATGTGGGATAAATTCAACGTGGCGAGAGTGGTATAGTTTGTGACTAGTAGGGTCATAGCATTTGAATGCCGATTTGGAGGATGAGTACCCAAGAAATATGCACGCCGTTGAACGGGAGTGGAGTTTTGAAGTAGCATAGGGTCGTAACCATGGGTAGCAAAGACAACCAAACGGTTTGAGTTTGGAATAAGTAGGAGCGGTTTTGAACAACATATCGTATGGAGATTTGTTGTTAAGGATGGGTGTAGGCAAACGATTGATTAGGTGGGTTGCGGTTTGAAAGGCATGGGACCAAAAATGTTGTGGTAAGTGGGAGTAGTGGAGTAAGGCGAGGCCGGTTTCCACAACGTGTCGGTGACGTCGTTCGGCAATACCGTTTTGTTCCGGTGTGTGAGGTGGTGTCGTGTAATGGGAGATACCTTGAGAGGCAAGATAAGGTGAAAGACCCACATATTCACCCCCATTATCAGTGAACAACGCAACAATGTTGGTTTTGAAAAAATTTTCAACAAGAGATTTGAATTGTGGAAAAAGAATTTTCACATCGGATTTTCGTTTGATTGGGTATAACCAAATGTATTTGGAAAAATAGTCAACAAAAATGACATAGTATTTAAAGCCATCGATTTACGTTTTTACGGGACCCCAAACGTCGGAGTAGAGAAGTTGTAGAGGTTGATTGGCAACAAAAGAGTTTTTGCCAAAAGGTAGTTTGTGGCTTTTATTTAGGGAACATGAAGTACAATGAAAAGACTCATGGGTCAGCTTATTAAAACGAAGTCCCAATCTAGAAATTAAAGACTTGAATACTTGAAGCGATGGATGTCCAAGTATGTGGTGCCACATGCGAAGAGTGTTTGTTTCGGTGTTGTTGACTTGAGGAGACAATGAGATTGGTCCATAGTAGACATCATTTACGTTCACTCCTCGCATGAGGCGCGCCCCCGTGCGTAGATCCTTTACAAAAAAATGATAAGGAAAAATTCAACGGAAACACGATTAGTACGACAAACTTTGGCAACGGATATAAGATTATTTCGAAGATTAGGAGCAATTAAAATGTTATTTGAAAGAAGTGGGCGGGAATTTGTTGGAATAGTTGTTTGAGCAATATGAGTTATAGGGAGAGTTTTACCATCACCTAGCACGATCTTATCGGGTCCTCCGTATTCGGAAAGAACGGCAAATTGTTGGTTGTTGTTCGCGGTGTTGTTGGACGCACCGGTGTCCCACATCCAAGATGAGGTTGTAGCCATTGGGTGAGGGGTGGTGTAGTTAACCACCGGGGTGTTGGTATTTTGAGGCGAGACATTGTGTTCTCTTAGGAAGCGACTAAGTTTGCGACAATCTTTAGTGTCATGTCCGGGAATGTTACAATAGTAGCAATAGGTGTTATTGTTGTGAGTCGGGTGAGTGTTGGTATTGGTAGTTTGTGGTGGCCCTTGGTTTCGGGTTGTGGCGGCGGTAATGTGGGTGATTTGTTTGGCCATGATGAATCGAAAGAAAAAAGGCAAAATGCGGACAGAAGGTGTCTGTCGAGTAGGTTAGGATCGAAGATGGCTCAAGGGAGCTTTTAGGCTCTTGATACCATATAAAGTAATGAACAATGTTGTGTGTTTTTGTATTATGAAAGTTGTGTTGATCAATGGAGAATTACAAGACTCTTATGTAGAGGATTTACAATAAGGAAAAGGCTAATACTAAGGGATACACTTAATTACATAATTACAATTATAATTGACTAAGCTAAGATTATGCAAAGTCTTGGTCAAGTCTTGGACAAAGTCTTGGTCAATATCTTTAATATGATGGTCAATGCTTTTATGTGATGATACATTCTTTATAGGTTGGTCGTCCTTTTGTTTTGTAAAAGTTTGAGATTATTTCCATAATATTCCTAGGTGTCATTAATTCTAAATAATTAAGTTTATCACAGGCGATTTTAATTTACACAATGAGGCTGGGTGATGCAGAATGAAGTCTCTCTATTCTGCCACTTCAGCGTCACGTATGCATCACATTAAAAGGTATTAGAATAAAGTCTCTTCAATAACTATCAGGAAATAAAGTAAAGTTCCTCAATCATCTGTTTTTTTTTTTTTTTGGTATTTTAATAAATTTAAATTAAATAAAAACATCATAAAAACATAAAAAAACATAACATTTATAAAAAATATAAAACATTACTCTATATACTAATTACTAACATCTTACGCAATAGTTCCCTTTGTTCTGTTTTCTTTTTTGCCACTAAAGAAGAGATAATTATACATGCATCCTTATCTTTCTCACTTTTAGCAAACCCTCTTCTTCCCCAAATGATGACCCTAGCCCTTTCCATCGTCTTCTACTCTTCTGAACGCCGCCACCCATTATCTTCTTCACTACCACCCACACCCATCTGAAACCCTACACATGTACCTGTAATCGTCACCAGTCAACTGCACCGTTGTGTGGCAGAGCTAATACGTTGACTTTCCACCGCTCTTAGACCTCCACCTCCGACCTTCCCACATAAATAACTACAGACAGAGAGAGTTTTGTGAGACCGAAAAATGGATAGGAGAGAGGAACAGAGTGGCGGCAGCCGACGATGTCTCCGGACCCGTTCTATTCCGATGATTAGAAGATGGTAGCTTAATTAGCAACGAAAGAGATGGTGTTTACCAGTAATGATGACAGGGGCTCGGTCACCGAAGGCGCTAAGGTTCGCGTTTTCCGGACTGTCTCCGGCTAAAAGGTAACCGATCATCGAAGATGGAAGTTTTCAGGTTGCGACATCACACAGGCTCCGGTAAATCCCTCTTTACCTACATGTACAGTTTCCGTTAGATGTTAATTTGGGCATTTGGATATTGAATATTTGTTGATGTTTTTACTATTGTGTCGTGTAGTTGTTCGTTTCGGCATTTGGATGTCGAATGGAACATATTGGTTGACACTGATATTAGGGTTAAGAAGAGGAGTATGCCTCTTGGATGAAATGAATTTGTATTGTTCTTGGGAGCATTCTGGCTTGGTATGGATTTATAGTAAAGAAGGAGCATAACAGCAGTACATATCAATTAGAAATTCTAGGCTTCTATTGGTACAATGTCTTTGTAGTTTATAAGGGCATAGATGCAACTTTTAAGATGGGAAATACAAAGTTACAAACAAACAAATAAGGAAACAAAAACTAGAACATGAGGAACAAAGAGTACTGTAATTAATGGTGATAGTAATGGACTTGCTGAACTTAAATAATGGAGGTTGATGATAGCTTTGTGTTGTTAGCAGGAAAGGTCAACATTCTTGATCTTCCGGATGCTGAAGTTCCTTGGTTGGTTATACAGGCTAAGCAACAGTATCATATAATCTTTTGAAACAGATGTTGATGTAGGATTAAAAATTTAGTGACTTCACTTGCTAGGTTCCTTGAATAAAAGTTTGCTTATTGGAATGTCATAAAACTTGCTAAACACCTAAATTCTACATACTAAATGCCTTCACCCCCACTGCATAGCGGATGCTCGCCTAAACAAATTTTCTACTAGACACACGGACTCGGCAAATCCACCGGCGCAACGCGCCGGGATACCACTAGTTTAACCTAAAAAACACTTAACATTAAAAAAATTAATTTAGTTTAGTTTTTTATTTTTATTTTAGTTTATTTTATTATTTTTAATACATAACAACCATCACCACCACAACCTCAACCATAATCACCACCACCACCATCACCATCAACCTTCTTACTGCAAAGCGCCTCGCTATGGACATAGTAAGGCGCTTTGCAGTACGATTTGACGTAAAGTCTTATGATTCCCCGGAGAAGTTACCCTAAGCGCCTCGCTATGGCCAAAGCGAGGCACTTGGGGGGGGGGGTAAATTAGAAGGTAAGGGAGTTTAATTAGGAAGGCCCATCCATTTAACAAGTCCGATTTGAAAAATATGTTCGTGTATTATCGTATTAACCTTGTAAAAATAGGTGTTATCGTGTCTTATCGTGTTAATTTGGTATAAACTGGTATTATCGTGTATATCGTGTTAACCATGAATAAACAGGTTTGTGTTCGGGTACAGAAAGAATGACACGATAAGTTATCGTGTCATGTTCGTGTCTACATGTTTCGTGTTCGTGTTTTAGCAGGTTCGTGTCTTAACAGGTCGGTATGGCATGGATAGTTCACATTGTGTGCATCAATCATCAAGATGTTGGACTGTTGAGAGATCGACTAACTTTACAAACTATTATTTTTAACTGTTACAAAGTTGTATAATTATCATGCAACGACAATTACCAATCACCTTTAATATGAAACAATAAGTATTCGATCATTCGATGCCATAATTATTCTATAATAATTATTCTATCGTTCAACACTTTAAATGATCTAATTAATCAATCCACTTTCCGATTAATTGTTTCTCTAAACAATTATTCGTAATAATCTTTACAATATATATTTTGCTAAATAGTTATCTCTCAATCGACATTATTGGTGATTAATAATATTTAACAATTAAATATTTTTTCAGTGTCCGCAGTCCAAAGTGTACAACTCCATCATTTCTAAATACCGCACGTAAACTTGCCTGAGAATCTTTGCGATTTCATCCTTCTCTACCATGCTTGGCTGCCTTCTACCGTATCTCATTAATAAACCAACTACGGCCCAATTCTCCCCATATGCGACTTTGTTATATCCACCGAAATGTTGCACTGTCATGTACAAATCCAATAAACTAATTGGATATCCGTTAATGTCTTTTGGTGGAATTGGGGTGTTAATCCGTATCTTTAAGAAGTCTTTCATAAACCACTCAATGGTTCTTTCGAATTCAACTTCAAACTTTCTCCTGTATCTTTCTACCATTGTCCCTGTATGAATTAGATCCATAAACACTATGCAATCTTGTAACTTTGATTCTTCGGTCGGGTACATGATTCGACCCTTCTCCATAAACTTCCCGGCCTCCACTTTTTCTTCTCTTATGGAAAACTCTTCCAAGTGTTTGAATGATAAGGCTCTTTCCATATATTCCTTTGTTAAATGATTTGCATGATCATTTTTTAGTGAAAGTATCTTCCTCTTGCTTTCTTGCGCCTCCCTTGTGCCTTGTGCACTGCTGCCAACATCTTGTTTTTGTGGACATTTAAATTAGAAATGATCTTCTCCCTTGCAAATCCTACATGTGATAATCTTAACCTTTTTGATTTCTTTAGGTTTTTGAATTGAAGGCTTGTAAATATGGCACAAATCACCATCGAAATCAATCTCAAATCCTTCTTGTGTGAGTTATTTGACACTCAACACATTCTTCCTCAAAGTTGGAAAATAATAAAAATTTTTGATCTTGTTAACTTGTTCGGAACTTGTTATTATCACACTTCCATTTCCTCTAAAGTATTCCTTTTTATATCCTTACGAACACCCCTCTATTCCATACGAATTAACTAGTGTTATGAATAGTGACTTGGGTCCACAACCATGTTGTTTTCTCGTCAAACTTGCAAACCACACATCATTCCATCCTTGATTGTCGGTCCCTTTGATCATAAATTCGGTCTTGCCCATCTTCTTTGGACAATTTCTCCTATAGTGGAATCGTTCCTTGCATAAACTACAACACATTGCGGATGGATATTTGGAAATTTCTTCTTCTTTCTTCTCTTGTCGATTGAACTCTTCTTGTGCCTTTTTCTTCTTCTTTTCATCGTCCCTCATGGATTTATTTGATGATGATCCAATATGGAAACCGCCAAATCTGATATTTAGAATGTCTTCACTGCCTTCTTTATGAATCGCGCTCTTGGCTTTCTTTTTGTGATCTTCATAATCACCACACACTCTCGAGAATAACGGTGACACACTACCGTCTTTTGTCTCTATTTTATTTTTGCCTTCTAAACGGTTTCCATCATCGAATATTCCACAGGTTCTAAGATCTTTTGCCTCTGATGCCACGTTTGAAATCGGTCTTATTTGCATAATATTGTTCGAATGGAAGTTTGGAGCGAAAGGTTTAGAGGGAGTTTTGAAAAGTGGTTAAACAAACAAAAACTTTTCATATATTTACAAATTAGAGTTTCCTCCCTGTTTATACCATTTGAACCGGTGTGTACACTATCATCATCACTGTTCGCTTATAACTAATCTTGATCTAATGAGTTGAATATATAACCGCCATATAACTAACTTATGAATCGGTGTGAAGATACAACCGATAAACTTATGTTGCAAATAATATTTACCTAATTAAAATTACTTATAACATATGTTTTGTATTAATGATTAAGATTATATTCCTAACACCCGATACGTAACCTGTGATTAGTCACTAAGTTAACCTCCTTGAAGGACACATGTCCCCTTCCCATTTTCCACCCATCACACACACACACACACATACACACCCACACCTCTCCTATTATCCACTCCCAAATCAAGCACGCCCCCTCACACACTCCACACTTCAGTTGGAAAATAGAGAAAAAAAAGTAAGATAGAAGGAACTGAGAGAGAGAGAGAGAGAGAAAGAGAGAGAGAGAGAGAAAGAGAGATTGAAACAGAGAGAGAAAGAGAAGCTGAAAAGAGAAAGAGTGTGAGATCGGGGAAGAAGAGAGAGAAACGGAGGAAGAGTGAGGATTTAAAGGGTTTTGCTCGTCGATTATCGCCCGCAGCAAGTGACCAGATGAAGACGCAAAGAGAAACAGAGGAGAGAGAGAGAGAGCTGAAGAGGATGTCATGGGTTGTAACTCACGGTGTCGACGCCACCTCTGTCACCCAACCGTCGTCAAATAAAGGTAACCCCTTACAAACCCTTTCTTCTGATCATATTATAAAATGGTGGTATTGATGCTTGTTGAGGTGGAGGATGATGGTGACTGTTGAGAGTAACGGTTGTGGTACAGTAGTAACGCTGGTAGTCTCTAGTGACAACCGACATTTTACTAGGTGCAAGATTGAGTGGCCAACTTATATTTTCGTAACACCATACCTGTTAAACTTGTTTGAATACTAAAAGCATTTGATAATCTGACTTCGGGCGCCTATTAAACTAAAAACACACACTTACCAACATTACTGTTGATAAAACCTATTTTAAGCATGTGTTCATGTACCTATGCTAGAGATACAAGGAATGTGTAGTACGACTTGGAGTCACACCGACGTATAAACTAGAAAATAAACGTGAAACCTTAGACATTACCCGAAAAACTTATGTATTGGTGATTAGATAATATATTGTATACAGTTAGTTATTATTAATAGGAGAAAAATGTAAACGATGATTATAAAAGATTAGTTATTTTATGTTGCTTCCGCAGTTGGCTTGCGTTGTGCAAAGTATCATATCAATCTGTAAATTCGTCCGAGCCCTCTCGGGTTGGGGTGTGACAGTTCAGAAGCCACTTGGGAAAAGGAGGAGGAAATGAAAGAGTTTACCCATCTTTGTTTCAGGATAACAGGTTTTAAAGGTGAAATCTATTGTAAGGGTGGTCTACTTGTAACACCCTAGAATATATAAATATGGAATTATGCCATTTATTAAAAAGGGAATTATTTAATAATGGGTTTTAGTTTTACGGATAGATTTTTCCCAAAATGAAAATTCCATGAGGAAAAAAATGGAGCTTTTTAAGAGAGAAAGTTGGTGAGTTTTGAACATCGTCAAGAAATCCATGATTTGAAGCTAGATAATGGTTTCAGGAAGGTTAAAGAGAATCACAGCATCAATCGGAATAAGAAATGGGTAAGAATCGACCTTAAAAACTAAGTTTCTAGTTTAAAGTGGGTTCTAAGGTAAAATATGGGTTTCTTATAAATATCGGAGTTTTACGTATTAAGATGCCTAAAAATCATGGATTTGTCTTCATGGAAGTTAAAACAACGTTTTGGACGTAAAAAGTTTTGATTTTGGGACAAAACAGATTTGGTTGGGTAAGAAGGATGAATTTGACGACACTTGACATGAATTTGGGGGCACTGGTCATGATGATGATGACACTCCCATGAATCTAGTGACACTCTAGTGTCACCTAAACCGAGAGGATCTTGACGAGATGGACCATATGAAAAATGGTCAAGGGCGGTTTGACCCAATCGTTGAACCCGAATTCCATTTTTTAAGCATCAAATACGTTACTAACCCGAATTCCATTTGGCAATTTTGTTTGGTCAGTGGGGTTATGTGGTGCATAAGCAGCGCGGAAATAGGGTCGTAAATAAACCGAACAAAACCAAACGAATCCTTTGTTCATGTTCATTCGTTTAACATTGGACTAGCTTATGAATGATTGGTTTACAAACACAAACTGAAAAAAAAAAATTGTGTTTGTGTCTGTTTAATAAGCAAAGGGGTTTGTGCATCCACTTGTTAACTTTCTAAACGAGCAAAAATGAATACAAACGAAAACGAACACACGTTAATGTGAAGAAAAAAAAAGCAACATTATTACTTCCTACTTGTGAGGAGGATAAGGGAACACATGTGATTTGTAAATTATGAACTTCCTACTTCCTTAGTTTCTTCATAAGGTAAAAGAATAATAAAAAATAGAAACATATACTAAGTTGAAATGCTTATATAACAAACTAAAAAATAAAAATATTACTTATAAAAACCTATAATGGCCAAAAATTAATAAACATAAACAAACTTAAATGAACGAAGATAAACAAACACACTATCAAACGTAAATTGAACGTTCACAAACATAATTAAACGAATGCAACCTTTGTTCATTCCTGTTCATTTAATTACTCGAACATAATTTCCCGTTCATGTTCGTTCATTTAACAAACAAACGTAAACGTAATTAACGCCAAACGATTGATTACAAACTATTCGTTGAACGTTCGATTCATCTACACTCCTAGAACGAGAGGATCTTGACGAGACGGGCAATATGAAAAATGGTCAAACGCGGTTTGACCCAATCGTTGAACCCGAATTCCATTTTTTAAGCTTCAAATGCGAACTATTCATTAAACGTTCGATTCATCTACACTTAGTATATATCGTGGGCAATGTAGTTAAGAGAAACCCCGAACACAAGTTAGACAAACAATGTATTGATCAACCTTAGTATACATATAGACTATGAGGCTAGGACCTTGTCCCTATCAACATTTCCCTAAGACACGCTTGGGAAAGTTGGTGACACTTTCGGTGTAACCAAACGATAAATGATGGCATTCTTGATGTTTGTTTGAGAAAGTTAAACTTTTTTGTGTGTTAATTATTGTGCAGATTTTAGTGACATCTGATTGGTCTTAGTCACGAAAACACACAGTTTCCAACTCCAAACAAGTGAGTTTTAGACCCCTTCCGTTTTTCTGCATTGGGGTGATGCGCGTAGTCACGGTGTTTTCAAATAAAGTAAAAGCATCTTTCCATAAGGATATGATAACCTCCTAAATGGTTTTGCTAATAATAACATATATAGTATTTAAACGATATAATGTCATAAAGTTGATGTGTAAAGTCATATGGTATGCATTTTGCACAGTACATGCAGTTACTTGCGAGGTTGCAAAGCAGAGGTGGATACCTACAGGGTCGTGGTATAGGGCAATGCATTGCATTGCGTGTCATATAGTTATACAACTATGTAAGTATAGTTTGCATGGAATGGATAGAGTGTAGAGTTGTTAATATATTGTGGTATAGTGTTTAACTGTTTATGAAACATAAGTTAATGATTAATTGTGTAAAACAAAGTTCCAAGTTATTGGATTTAAAATAGAAGTCACTCAGCACAACTAACTTTTAGTATGCGCATCAGATAAGAAGACAGTGTGAGAAATGGCGTGCAGAGAACTTATCCAACTGCTTGCATACTGTTATGACTTTCTACGTTTTAAATAATCGTTTGTATTCCAGTTGTAAGGACTTAAATGTTTCCGCTGCGAATGCTTAATTATTGAAAAGACTAAATTTGAACTAAATGCCAAAAAGTAAATCCAACAGTTGGAACCCCCGTTTTTAAACAACACACGCCATAAAAACACACATTTTATTCTCTTATTTTCATATCCTATTGCTATATTTATGAATAAAAAAAATCCAGTGGGTTTAACACATGTGTAAATAGCACGTATAATGTGAGCAATTATCATCTATAACGTGCATAATTATCATCTACAACATGTGTAATTATCATCTAAAATATGTATGATTATGAGCCATAACATGCGTGATTATGAGCCATAGCATGCGTGATTATGTAGGTTGTGTGTCCGGGCGAAATTGCTCTTCGCTCTATGGACACATTTCGCCTCGTGGGTCCCTATCTTTTGTAGGTTAATATGTATTTGTAGGTTAGCTTACCCCAAATTACATTATATATGTACAAGTTACTAAAGCAATTTCTATTATATAAAATGATTTTCCATCTTGTATTTTTTTTTTTTCATGTAGAAGATCATTTTTATCAGCATTGTGTTTTTCTTACGTACGATTTCCATCTAAGTTTCCCAAAGTGAAAACCAACTTCATTAGCTCATGTTTCCACTCTTAGCGTACTTGTCGATTTGAGAGAAGTCAAGATTTTTATCCATCCCACTTGCAATGAGAAACCTAAATAAACCATCATATAAATTGCAAAATTTAGTAATATGTGCACATATATTAGGTAGTAGATATAAGAAGACTTACTTATCTAAAAAAACTTGAGTCATTGTTAAGCAACCACCAGGCACAGACGACTGCATATTGACTGCTATATTTGGATTATGAATACTTTGTCTGATGTGTAACCATCCGTATTGACCGTTTTCATCGTTTGAAACCTTTGCCCTAAACATGTTAGTTTAATTTCAAGGTTAATGATCAAAATCAACAACAATAGACTGATTAGTCATATAATTAGTTACTAGTCCTATGAGTGTTTATACCTATACATTTGAGCATCAACAGGAGCAGGAGTGTCATTGGAATCAACCAGGCAACCATCACTTACCCAACAATCTCCACAAGCATCTAGCTCCCATCCTGCCAACCTCCCTTCCTACATGTATATAGTACATATGCATATTTATGTTCATATAAATTGATAATGGATATATGTATTGTGATAGACAGATGTTCTAGGAGTTAAGAAGACTTTATAGGTGAAAATTACCAAAATAAGCGTAGTTGACCAATTTATTACTAAATAGACAAAGGCTGGCTTACCCGGCAAATTTGTTGGCAAAAAAAACTCAGTTTTTTTTTTTTTTTTTTTTTTTTTTTTTTTTACTAACTAATTACCTCAGCTTCATTCCAGGACAAAGAAAATTACATTAAGATAGCGGGCAAGCGGGCAACAAGCTGCGCCGCCACCCCTTTCTGGATAGCAAATCCTAATCTACTAAAAACAGCAAATCCTAAACTCAGTTTAGTTGCCATTTGTCTATTTGGTAATTTTGTTTGGTTAATGGAGTTATGTGGTGCATAAGAAGCGCGGAAATAGGGTCGTAAACAAACCGAACCAAACCAAATGAATCCTTTGTTCATGTTCATTCATTTAAGATAGGACCTATGCATGATTGGTTTACAAACACAAACTGAAAAAAAATTGTGTTTGTGTCTATTTATTAAGCAAAGGAGTATGTGCATCCACTTGTTAACTTTCTAAATGAGCAAAAATGAATACAAACAAAAACGAACACATGTTAATGTGAAAAAAAAAAAGCAACATTATTACTTTCTACTTGTAAGTAGGATGAGGGGACACATGTAATTTGTAAATTATGAACTTCCTACTTCCTTGGTTATTTGATAAGGTAAAAAAAATAATAATAAAAAATAGAAATATACACTTAGTTGAAATGCTTAGATAACAAACTAAAAAAATTAAAATATTACTTATAAAAACCTATAATGGCCAAACATTAATAAACATAAACAAACTTAAATGAACGAAGATAAATAAAACACTATCGAACGTAAATTGAACGTTCACAAACATAATTAAATGAATGCAACCATTGTTCATTCCCATTCATTTAATTACTCAAACATAATTTCGCGTTCATGTTCGTTCATTTATTAAACAAAGGTAAACGTAATTCACGCCAAACGATTGATTACGAACTATTCGTTGAACGTTCGATTCGTCTACAGTCCTAGACTGAGAGGATCTTGACGACACGGACCATATGAAAAATGGTCAAGGGCGGTTTGACCCAATCGTTGAACCCGAATTCCATTTTTTAAGCTTCAAATACGTTACTAAAGATTTTTCCTCAATTCTAGTAATTTCCTAATCTTTCCTTTGTTAGTGTAAAACTCACAAATCAATTAAGTATTTTGTTTGGTAGCCTCTGAATGGTCATTAAGAGGTTACATCTGAATAGTTCATAGCCTCTTAATAGTTAAGATGTAACCCTAAGTATGAATGATTAAGAAGTAACATCTTAATGATGGTCTCTTAACCATTAAGACTTAAGGTTACCTCTTAACCATTTGAGCATTATTCCATGCAAGAATGTAGTGTTTTTGCAGTTCACTATATATCATTTTCTTTGAGAAGTGTCTCGGTTTATGTTTGTTTTTTTTGGATCGGCATAGTGCAGTGGTCCGCTGACCACAATCATCTCTCATTGGCCCGGGTTGGAGTCCCGTGGTTGGCATTGAAGCCAGGAATGAGCTGGTGCCACAACTCGCCCCCCAACGGGATTTAAACTGGAGACCTCTCCTGGACGGGAACCTTCAAATGGAGTAAACCCTCCCATCTCATTGTGTGACCAACTGGACCACAGATCATTGGCCCTGCGTGACATTGTGTATATAACTTATATAAATGGTTTAACTACATGTTTAAGGTATCGATTTTGTTACCTCCACGTAGGTTTTGAATGTCTCTATGATCTCAATGGCTTGAGCCTTGGCATGTTTAGGCTCTGAAAGGATGTCCATTCTTAACACTACAGATTCTAGTGGGTCTTCAAGATCTTTTATCAAACTTCCAATTCCTTCATTTGAACCCTCTAATTTCATTCTTACCATTTCTATAATGATCTTTACCACCATATATGCACCTGCACAACACAAGAGGTTGATAATACTTTTAAATCTTATCATGTCATATAAGAATTATCTATAAATAATATAACCAATTGATTTTAATGTCCTGTCGGTGTTAGAATTTGGATTATAAACATCGAATTTGTCAATAATAAATTAAGCTAGTAAAATAAATACACAATAGAATACTGACCATCATCAAGAAAATAGTTTTCTTTAAGAGCACCATGACCAGAAGTTTCCATCATAAGATGAGCATCAACACCATCCTCATTAAGTTGAACACCTTTGTCAATAACATTTCGGTAACCAACACGGTACAAACAATGTTGGCCGCCACGATCAGTAATGAATCGGGTTAGAGCCATACTGGTTCGAGCATCGGTCACAATGGTCGAACCAGGATGTTCCTTTAGGACAATGGCAGCCATAAGTGCAATCAACTTGTCACCATTAATGGGGTTCCCCTCTTTGTCAACAACTCCACTACGGTCCACATCAGTATCGAAAACAATGCCTAGATCAGCCGAGGTTTCGAGCACAGCGGTTCGTGTTACAGACATTGCAACCTTGTCCTCAGGGTTCGGGATATGGTTTGGGAACATGCCGTCTGGTGTAAGGTGTAAGGACCCAAATGTGTCTGCACCTAACTTGTCTAATACGTCGAATGTAAAGAACCCTCCTGACCCATTTCCGGCGTTCACTATTATCTGTAATTTCACTCATTAAGTTTATGAAATGAACATAGTGCTAGTACATAAAGTTTTTATACAATTTAAAGAATGATGAGGAAAAAATGAGTTTTAAAGAACTATGAAAATTATAAGAGCATTGTTGTGCATATTTTAACAAGTGATGATTTAGGGTGGTTATGAATGGAGGGGCCGGGAGAAAATGTTATTGTTCATTGGTAAATTTAGGGTGACACTGTTTCTCTCCATTTATTTTTAATATTATTTGAAAGTGGTTGCGAGTAGAGGATAGAGAAAAATTAATGACAGAAGTATAAAAAAATATTATTTATTTGAAGAGGGGAGAAAAATATAGTGCAGGTTTTTAGTGTAATTTGATAGATGGAGATGATGGAGAACTGATGTGAATGCTTTTACCGCATATTTTTAAACAATAATTCTTATATTTTTTAGAAATGCATAATTTGAACTTTTGAGGAGCACACAACTTAAATAATGTCCCGTTGGGGACCACACTGTGAGATCACAGGATCGATGAGGGTAAAGGATTTGAGAGAGAATTCTTGAAAGTGAAAAGAAACAAATACAATTGTAAATGAAAGCATGTGTTCGATATTTATACAAGTAAAAGGGTGTGACCCTTGGAGGCAAACCGACACACTGGTTGGTTAAAATATAACCGCCATATAACAAACTTATGTTAACTAATAATATCCAATAATACTTAGGATAAATGTGGGAAATCAATAATTATGTCTAACATTCTCCCCCCTAATTCTTGATTTCCCCAAGGTCTTCAACTCCTATGAGACTTCGCATCTCTATGAACTTTATCCTTGGTAATGCCTTGGTGAGGATGTCGGCTTTCTGCATCTCTCCACTGATGTGATCAACTTGTATCTGCTCGTTCTCTATGCATTCTCTGATGAAATGATACCTTGTGTTGATATGCTTTGATCTTCCATGAAACACAAGATTCTTCATGAGTTGTATTGCTGACTTGTTATCTACTCGTAGAGTTATCTTCTTTGGTCTTTCACCTGTGAGTTCGCTTAGTACTCCTTGTAGCCATATTGCTTGACATGCTGCTGATGTTGCTGCCATAAACTCTGATTCACATGATGATAAAGCTACCGTGCTTTGCTTCTGACTTGTCCATGTGATAGGTGAATCTTTGTAGTAGAATATTGTTCCTGTTGTTCCTTTTCTATCTTCTTGGTCTCCATAACTGTTGTCGCTGTAACCAATGATTTCTGCTTCTTTGCCTTTGCTGTATTGAATTCCATAATTCAATGTGCCTTTGATATATCTTATCAAATGTTTAACTGCCTTCATGTGAGTCGTCTTTGGTTTCTCCATGAATCTGCTCACGTATCCAACTGCGTAGGTGATATCTGGTCTGGTATGCGTAAGGTACCTTAAGCTTCCAATTAGCTTCCTGTATTCTGTCTCATTGACTGGTTCACTCTCGTCTTCTTTATCGAGCTTCAGACCTGGTTCCATTGCTGTCTTTGTTGGATTGCAGTCTTCTAGTCTAGCTTCCTTGATAACTTTCTTGGCGTAGGCTGATTGCTTCAACTGTATCCTTCTTTGTGCTTGGCGTACTTCTATTCCTAGATAGTATGTGAGTGGTCCTAAATCACTCATCTCAAACTTGCCTTGCATTTCCTTCTTGAAGCTTGATATGTCCTTTATTGAAATTCCTGTCACTATTATGTCATCGACATAAACTCCTATAATGATTGTTGATTGTCTTGAAGTTCTCTTGTAAACTGCTTGTTCTTGTGGACATCTTATAAATCCTATCTCTTTTAGGATGTTATTCAGCCTTAAATTCCATGCTCTTGGTGCTTGCTTCAAACCATATAGAGCCTTCTTTAGCTTGTAGACTAGGTTCTCTTTTCCTTTCTTTACGAATCCATCTGGTTGTGATACGTAGACATCTTCCTTTAATTCACCGTGTAAGAATGCTGATTTTACATCCAAATGATGTACTTCCCATCCTTTCTGTGCTGCCAATGCTAGTAGTAGTCTGATTGTTTCCATTCTTGCAACGGGTGCAAATACTTCATTGTAGTCTATACCTTCTTGTTGTACATACCCTTTTGCTACTAATCTGGCCTTATGCTTGGTGATTTGTCCACTTGCGTCTCTCTTGACCTTGAATACCCATTTTAGACCTATTGGTTTCTGACTTGTGGGGAGCGTAGTCAGTGTCCAAGTGTCATTCTTTTCTATGGAATCTATTTCGCTTTCCATTGCTTCTATCCAATGTGGGTAATCTGCTGCTTCTCTATAGTTTGCAGGTTCTTCATCATACGCTAGATAAAGATGTTCATAATCTTCTGGTCTAAGAGGTTGTGTGGCTGCATAGATGTCATTAAGTGATCTAAGGGCTCGAACTGGTCTATTTAAGGAGCCTGGTGAATCTTCTAACTCTTGAGTACTTGTCTCAACTGCTGGATCACTTGTCGGTGTCTCTTGTACCGTTATTGGAGTTCTTGTAGCTGTGATTGGACTGCTGAAGAAATCATTATCGCTCTCTTGATCTTCACTGCCGTCATCATTCTCTTCTTGTACAGCTTCACTTTCTGAATCTCCATGTATCTCAAATCTTGTCCAAGATGGTTCATCTTCGCTTCCTTCTTCCAAGTAGTTGTCCCAATTCCATGGTTCATTCTCTATGAATTGGACATCTCTACTAATATGTATCTTCTCTTCTATGGGATCATATAATCTATAGGCTTTGGAACCATTCTCATTTCCTAGATGTACCATTTTCTTGCTTCTATCTTCTAACTTCTTCAAATAGGGCGTCGTTACCTTTGCATATGCTGTGCATCCAAATACTCTAATGTGGTTGATATTGGGTGCCTTTCCATTCACTGCTTCGTAGGGTGTCATTCCCTGTACTGCTTTAGTAGGTAACCGATTTAGTATGTAAATCGCCTGTCTTGTTGCTTCTGCCCATAAGTTCTGTGGTACGTTCATAGCCTTTAACATGCTTCTTGTCATACTCATTACTGAACGGTTTTTCCTTTCTACTACACCATTTTGCTGAGGTGTGTAAGGTGCTGTAAGCTGTCTGAGGATTCCTCTGTCCTCACAATACGTGGTAAGTGCTTTAGAAGTAAATTCTCCTCCACGATCCGTTCTTAATCTCTTGAGTTTTTGACTCGTCTCTGTCTGAGCTTCACTTAGGAATTTCTTGAAATTCTCATAAACTTGATCTTTTGACTTAAGCATGTAGATCCACATGTATCTAGAATAATCGTCAACTATCAGGAAGAAATAGTTGTTGCCTACTAATGATGTGGGTGTAATCGGTCCACATAAATCTGCATGTACGAGTTCTAGAGGTCTCGTAGCTCTAAAACTTGCTTGAGAAGGAAACAGAAGTCTGCTTTGTTTTCCCGTAATACATGCATCACATACTTGAGATGGGTGCTTA
Source organism: Ambrosia trifida (assembly GCA_028751855.1). Lineage (NCBI taxonomy): Eukaryota > Viridiplantae > Streptophyta > Magnoliopsida > Asterales > Asteraceae > Ambrosia > Ambrosia trifida. The sequence continues at coordinate 72,731,623 of CM054122.1, forward strand.
ATCTTTGGTATTCCACGTGCCATTCCTTTAACGCTTAACTGTCTTAGTGAATCAAAATTCACATGTCCCATACGTGCATGCCATAACCATGCAGGTGATACTATTCTGGCTTGTAAACAAATCGGACTTGTTATTCTGAGCCTTACTTTATAGAGTCTATTCTTAGCTCTTGGGACTTTCATCAATAGGTTGCTGTAGGCGTCATAAATCCATAGATAATCATTCTCCATAATCACTTTACATCCATTTTCTGTAACTTGCCCGAGACTTAGGATGTTGCTTTGGAGTGTTGGAATGTAGTAGACTTCTGTAACTAGTCTTTGTTCTCCATTGTTGCATTCCAATAATATTGAGCCTTTACCTTTGATGTTGACACATGATCCATCTCCAAACTTTACACTTCCTGCTATCTTTTCATCTAACTCTGTGAAATAGGAGCGTCTTCCTGTCATATGATTGCTTGCTCCATTGTCCAAATACCATATTTCATTTCCATTATCTTCACTGTGATAACGTTCTGGTATAACTTTCTTCTCTTCTAAAACTACACTTCTTTCTTCACCAACTGCCATAAGTAATGTGGGATCCTCTTCTTCCATTACTAGGTGAGATTCTTCTTGTTTACTTCGAGGTTTAGGACATCTGGGAGCTATGTGTCCTAATTCATTGCAGTTGTAGCATCTTACACTGCTGCCATCTCTCTTGGGCTTGTAACTACTGTCGTCATGACGATTCTTAGTGGGATTTCGATCACTTCTCTGATCTTGATGGCCATTTCTGTCAAAGTTCTTTCTCTCATTTCTTTGACCTCTATTGAACTTCCTAAAGTTCTGTCTACCTCGATTCTGATTGTAGTTCCTGTTGTTGTTGTAAGGCCTTCTTTCTTGCCTTGTAAATAACAGCTTCTCTTGACCTGATGGTCCAAATTTCTTCTCATCTCTTGACTTAAGGCGTTCCTCATAAGCTTTAAGTCTACCAAGCGCTTCATCTAACGTCATGGTATCTATATCTGAATATTGCTCTATGGATGCAATAATCTGTAGGAACCTCTCTGGTACGGAGTCCAGCAATTTTCGTACCAACATCGACTCTTCAATTGTCGTTCCTAAGGTTTTTGACTTTGTACTAATCGCACTTAACCTACCAGCAAACTGGTCTATGGTTTCTGTCTCTCTCATTGATATCATCTCGAATTCTGTGCGTAATGATTGAAGTCTTGCTTTCTGGACTCGGTCAATTCCAATAAATCTTGTCTTTAATGCTTCTCAGATTTCTCTCGCTGTAGGATGTGACGCCACCTGCATCACCATATCCTCTGGAATTGCCTGAAAGAGATAAGCAATTGCTGTCCTATCCTTCTTTACATCTACCTTTGACGTGCCTTCTTCGGGTTCCACTACTTCCCAAAGACCATTTGCACTTAATATTGCTTTGACACGAACAGCCCAAATCGTGTAATTTGTAGATGTCAACATCGGTGTCTGGAGGTTGAAAGTGAGAGTCTCCTTCGTGACTGTCTCCTTTGATGCTGTCTCTTTCGACATTGTGGGTTTAATGGGCGTCTTCTGCGGACTTTTGTTCTTCTTTTTCCCTATTGTCCAAAACTATTATGGACTATCCCACACTTCTATGGAACTTTGTCTGACTACCCTTGTCAAACACGACTATGATATGTCAAAAAAAAAATATTCTTGTTTAACAAAGTTTGATGCTTTGTCGGGCCCACAACAAAATATCAAGATCCTTGCTATAATATTTCCTTTATACCACTAGTGTTCCTTCTAACCAAATTCTAAAAGTCAATCCTATGACTTAATAATCCTCCAACAATGATTGATTAGTGTCTTCCAATAACACCCTTTGTCAATCTAAACACCCTTCTAATAAAAACAAACCACTTTGGTTTTTTTTTTAATAACTTCAATCCTTCCTTTTTTTAAATCAGTGAATAAAAAAAACCCCAAACAAAACACTGACAAAAAATCCTTTTTTTCAACACCCTCAAATATTATAATCTTCTATTTGATGTTTGACTTCATGAAAGTCAACTCTTTCTTCTTTCTTATCCCACGTGAATATTGCCCCAACAAGAAAACAAACACACTTTTGCTTTCCCTTTAAAAAAAACTTCTGATCGATTACTATAATTTCGAACAGACTTGATCCTTGAATCCTTATTACAAGAATCGAACGATTCGAATACACAAAAAAAAATTCGGTTTCGGGTCTTCCTCCTTGAACCCGATAAAAAATCTTAATCCTTGATAAATTTTGACGATTGTTTTGCAAAACAGATTCTGTTTTGTATATGATTGATCGAACACAACACTTTAAAAACTTTGAAACTTGTTTTTGATTGAAAAAAAAATGGCGGGAAACGATGTTCGAACAAAACACGGAACAGAGTATCACTTCTGGTTTGATTTTTTTTATTTGGATTAAGATTCTAGTATTCGATTTTGATAATAAACGAGGGCAGGGATAGATATAACCGTTTTATCGTATATAAACGATCAGTTCGTCGATTCCGGTGTCTCGCCGGAAAAACTGATTTTGGCCGGAATTCTCTTCTCCGGTTCCTTTTTTTCTTGAACGGTTATATAAAACTTGGTATTGTTTTTCCACTATAATCCTGGATGGCCTTGAATCTGTGTTCCAATCTTTAACAACTTTGAACGCGTCCGTCTCTGTTTTTGAACGAAACAGAGGATGAATATGATCGTTGCCTTTCTTCGATGTGTTATGTAAACGATGGAACAGATTGATTAACCTATTGCTCTGATGCCAAATGTGAGATCACAGGATCGATGAGGGTAAAGGATTTGAGAGAGAATTCTTGAAAGTGAAAAGAAACAAATACAATTGTAAATGAAAGCATGTGTTCGGTATTTATACAAGTGAAAGGGTGTGACCCTTGGAGGCAAACCGACACACTGGTTGGTTAAAATATAACCGCCATATAACAAACTTATGTTAACTAATAATATCCAATAATACTTAGGATAAATGTGGGAAATCAATAATTATGTCTAACACACACATCTAAGTATCTAACGGGTATGGCGAAGTTAAAAAAAAAAAAAAAAAAAAAAAAAACTCCAAGACAGTATTTTTTATGTTTTAAGTTCATGTTTAAAGAAAGCTCACAACTTAAAATTATAAAACTTGCTTCACAGTTGACAACGTATTACATATCGAAGCAGAGATGTATGCAAGTACCTGAAACCCTTCAAGAGGAGTGTCATAGTGTTGTGGATGATTTACTCTCTCCTTAATGATGTCTCGAAGATGTTTCGCATAAACACTCATGAAATCGACTCGTGTAGGAGTCCTCTTGAGTAATGTAGACACTTTTGTTAGCCGGTTTGCATATTTAAACGCAGCTTTGTTGCAAATTTCTTCAACCTCCGATGACGTTAGTCCTCCTTTTTTTGTAAAGAATTTTAGACCATTCCGTGTGTATGGTAAGTGAGATGCCGTCATCTAAATCCACCAAAAGTTGATTAAATAATTGTATACTTAATATTTCAATAGTTAATGTCATAATCATATATAACTGGTATTAAGGTCCCCACATTGCGGCAGGGCGTAAAATCATGCCAAGTAGCATCAAGCCACACCACCTCTACCGCCACCGACCACCAACACCAAAAAGCTTGTAAAACAAAATAAATGAATAAATAAATAAAAGGAAAAAATGACACCGAATGAAAAGAAGCGTAAAATTGTTGAACCATGCACGCTCTTTGCGGCGAGTTAATACCAAAGACATAAAAAAATGCCCCATGCATAGGGTACAACCAATCAATGCATAAATGTCTTGCTAATTATTGGTATTATTTAAAAAAATTTAATAGTCAACTAAATATCACCTTAACTGCAGTGAATTAGCACTGGACAAATGGGTGCCCATTGCGGTAATACCCATTTGGTTCGGATTCAAACTAAAACCAAATGGCCTCAAGATCTTTCTCATGTCACTCAACCAAATGGTAGAGACTATTTTTTATTTTTCATTATCTTACTTAATTATGAATACTTATTTTTTTTAATTAAGATGGTTGTTAAATAATTAACCAGCTAAATTTAATATGAAAGTAATTATTAACTTTTTTAAAAAAACTTATACTTTTTTTACTAAAAAATTTCACTAAGTTTAAAATTGTGTTGGTTAAAATATTAAAAAATGAAAAATAAGGATGATACATGTTTTTACGAGTAACTTCTAAAAATTTTCAGATATTTAATTTGGTTGAATGGTAAAAATTGTATAAATAAAATATAACATAAAAAATAGGTAGTATTAAAAAATCAAAGATAAGGCTGGCTGGTGTAGAGTAGCGCCATTTGAGACATACGCGAGTTTTGGTTCAATAGCAGCCCATTCCATTTCCCAGGCGCTATTGGAGACGTCAGTAATGAATCGTGAGCAGATCGAATAGCGAGGGAAAGGGGAAGAAGAAATGGGCCCACTAATAATTGTCATTGTTATTGATTGTTGTTGCTTTGATTTTTATGGTGGTGGTGTGATGGTTGATGGTGGTTATGACGGTTTTGGTTTTAGCCACCGGCCATCATCATCTCTGGTGATGGTGGTGTGAACATGTTTTTTTTTTTTTTTTTTTTTGTCTTTTATTAAATGGTGATTGTAGTGCGAATAAGGGTTTGAGGTCGGATGGGGGTGATGGTTTTTTTTTAATATGTAATTAAATTAAAAGAAAACTAAACAATTTTTTAAAAAAATAATAAAATTTAAACCGAAAATAAATTAAGTGAAAGATTAAATAATGATTTAGGGGTTTTTTTGGAACCGGGAATGGAGCTCTTTTTTGACGGGCACTAAATTAGGAGAATGGATCCCAGACCATCCAGCTTTATATTCGGTTGATGGAAGTAATGATTTAAAAATTAATCTAACAAAACTTATGATTTTCAAGTCTATATTTATTTTTTAAATAGATGTTGATGTTTGTATATGCTAACAAACTAAACTATATTTTATTCTATTAGTATAATACACATGTTTATTCAACCATATAATATATATATATGTTTTTTTTAAAGATTGTACTTTCATTCCCGAACAAAGAAAATTACATCAAGATAACGGGCAGGCGGGCAATAAACTGCGCCTTGTAGAATATATAGACAGATATTACAAATTATATAATATTATTTATCAACCCCTATAATAAACAAGCTTGTAAGCTTGTAGAATATATAGACAGATATTAGTTATTATAAAACTAATAGATAAATTGAGACTTAAAAATGAGAAGAAGTGTTAAAATTAATATGATTTACATAATAAAAAACTATAAGAAATTTTAAAATATCGTAGAAATATTGATAGCGGTGAACAACTATTTATTCATAGTTAACGACTATCATTCACTTATTTTTGGAAATAAAATTATTTACAGAAAGTATGAAATAAAAAAAAAAATTAAATATGGTTTTTCGTTAATTATATTTACATGCAAAAATCTTACTCAAAATATTCTTTCTCACGGATAAAGGGAACACACCATTATGGAAGCATCGTATGAAAATGGTGCCAAAACTGTGCTCATGAAACATGCTGGTGTAGTCGCTAGTCCCATATCATACGTTATGCAGCCAGCCCGACCCAAACCCGAAAATATTGCCACACTCAACGACCCACCCGATATCCTCGGGTCCCGCCCAAGTGAAACCCGGACATCTTCGGTAAGTCTTCCTTTCTCCTTAACCAATCCATCCATCACCCACTCTCCAAAACTCTCGGCTATAGCTTCCACCGCGGGTGGCGTAAGGTCCACCTTTCTACCCGGTTCACCTTCCACGGCCACCCCTCGAACATCCGACCCATTTTGAAGTCTTTTGATTCGGCCCATTTCCTCGTCCAAGCCGATATCATTGTAGTTTGCGGTGGTAGAAGATTTGGGTGAAATTAGAGTTAGTTTTGAAGGGATGGAGAATGGAAAGTTAAGGGTTTTGAGGAGGGTTCTTGGTTTAGATGATGATGGAAAGTTGTGATTAATGGGAGTATTATTATTTAGCGAAGTTGAAGGGACTAAAGTGGAAGACATTGTATTTTGTTTATATGAAGAAAGTGGTAGTTAGGGTTAATTGCTAGCTTTCAAAGATTTTTGGAAGAGATGAAGCTTAGACCAGTCAAGAAATAAGGGTAGATAAGATATTTTAAACTCAATATACACCATAACCTTATTTCATAATATCCTTGCAACAACAAAAATATCTTTAGACAAAATTCCAAATTCATAATGGCATTTAGGTGGTTTGTTTGTGCATGGTGTAGGAAATTCAAATTCTTTCAAAGCTCAAGCAAGCAACCTAGGAACCTAAAGGTTATAGCCTAATGGTATGTGTGGAAAATGTGTCCCTCCCCTAAAGGTTGGGCGTTCGAGGCCTATGATAGACAAAGCAGTAAATTAGGATTAGAATTAAAGGTTGTGTGAAATAGTCGTCGAAAATAAATCTTGTCTAGTGTAGCCATTTAAGTTCTACCATAACTCGAAATTGCTAGTCTTCGACATTGATTATACCCTTGACATTTTTAAAGGAACGAAATTAAACCTTTGAATTTGAATTAACAATTGAAAAGAAGTACAACATGTATGATTTTGTTTGATTAATTTGTTATCTTCTTTTAATTATATATCTCGTCTGAAAAATCAAATTCAAATTGCAAAGTTAATATTTTTTATCTGACAATTAAAATTTTTTATATGAGAAAATGAAATAACCAACGAGCTAGCATCGATAACGATAAAAGAAGAGGAAACAAAGGCGTATAGATATTGTGTGTGTGGCTAGAATAGAGGATGGAAATAAGACATGGATCAGTGACCGGTGTGGCAGCGTGGGATCAACCCAACGCCACAAGGTGATGAAGCCCTCAGATATCCAAACCATATACTTACAAATCTAAAACACGAGTGAAGTTTAGAAGATTTTTTTTACTTTTTTTTCAGCAATATTCTACATTGTTGCTACATGGATCCGTCCAAAGCTGGCTCTAGGGAAAGTTAATTAACTAAAGCCTTGCTTTAGGCCACTAATTCTCTAAGAGTCTGTGTTGTAGCTAGAGGTGACCGGTGTCTTTATCGAATAATATTTTGCCATATCGACGCTTACATAGCACTGACTCACGGCCGCGGGTCAGTGCATTGATCCCATTGTGGATCAAGGTGAGCGGGTGTTTTTTTTTACCAAATATCTTAAATATTTATCACACATTTTTTTTATAAACATTAAGATTAAATAAAAAGAAAAATACATTGCATTGCTAAAAAAAACATTACACTAAAAAAAGAAGATTACACTAAAATAAAATAAAAACATTACATTTAAAAAAAAAAAAAAAAAAAAAAAAAAAAAAAAAAAAACCTAACGTAAGGTAGAGGTTGAGCGTAATATTTGTCACGCCGAAAAGTGGTGAAAATCGTGTCCAACATCCGAGAGGTACTCCACGTGGGTAAAGGCGAGGAGCACGTCTTCTTTTTCCCCGGGGAAATCTCTCTTCACCTTCCTATAGGTGATTTCGAACCACGTACTTGTAAGAGATGGAGTCACAAGTACGGTTGGTACCCCCGACAAGGGTACCAAACTCGGCTAGGACCTTGTGCCAACGCGGTCCACGGCTACGAGACCCCCGGCTTGATAAAGCACCGTCACCATGCACTTGGTTGTACACGATGATCAGTGCTAGTTCTTCCTCCTCGGTCCATTGCACCATGATTGAAGTTGGTTTTGAAGATTAAGGGTTTAAGGTATGAGAATTGTGAAGAAGAAGATGTTTGTGAAGAAGAAGAAGAAGTAATATTAATAGGTAAAAAAAAATTAGTTGGGTAATAAATGATATTGGTGAAAAATTAATTTATTTTAAAATTTAAACCGTTGCCAGCCTGCCAGCGAACGCGAGCTGGCTCGCTCACAGTCGCTCGCGCAGTATTTCATGTGGGGGTGTTGTCGTGGGCACTAGCCACATGGATCAAATTGTGGCTTGCGACATCTCGCTCGCAAGCCACAACACACACTCTAAGGGCCACCAAAAAAATTATAACTTCATTCTATCTATACCTATACTACTATATAGTGCATTCTAGATGGGCAACAAGGTAATTTAACTTCATTATAGAAGGACATCATTGTAATTTACATCAAATCATTAATACATTATTTAATATAAACTTCTAACTAATTAATACTTTATTTAATAAACTTATAATTATAATTAAATGAAGTAAATGCATTTTCTCTAACAATAATTTTTATACTTATAAATAAAAAATAAGGTATAGATACATATATAATTAGAAAAAACAAAATTAAAAAAATTTATAAAAACAAAATAAGTAATAATATTATGTTATTATATACAACTAAGGAGCAAATAAATAGACTTAAAGTTATTTATTTCTAAATATCATAACGTTGACACGACACATAAAATTGAAAATATTATATTCTTTAAATTAATATTGCATTATTAAAATAGACTTGGAGTATGTTATTTAACATTTTATCAAATGCATTATATTTCTTTAAATTAAAATAGCAATATTTAATATGATATGTAATAATATTAAGTTATTTAGTTGTTTATCACATGTTTAAAAACTATAATTTGTTGAGTAAATCAAACTATAGATTATACTTCTTTTTCTACCGGCGGCCTTAAAAAGCATTGTATTACTTATTAGGACCATTATATAAAAAATTACCCTTACACATAATATATTCATATTGGTTCAAGTTCTCTATTCGTGCTTCCGAATAAATGAATTATTCAGATAGGATATTGAAGTGTTTTTTAAGAAACTTATATTTCAACATCTTTGACAACAAAATAGATAAAAAAAAAAAAGGCTCGAAAAGTGTCCATTACATTAAATTAGCCTAGAGATAACCCCTTTTTTTCTCAAACTAGTTTGGGTTTAAAACAAGTTTGGGTTCTTTTAAGTTCTTTGGTCAAATCGACACGGGCTAGAAACCACGATGGGCTAAAAATAAACCAAACCTCCTAGAACCGATTGTCATTGGGGAAAACTAAAGATTCGTTTTTATTTTTACAATATTTTAGTTTTAGGATTTTTTTTTATTAGTGTTATTATTACTATTTCGTCTACATTTCCATTTAAATTTCATTTAAAATTGGTTTGTCCCGCTGCGTAGCGCGGGATCACTTCTAGTGTTATTGGTATACAAAACCACAAGTAAGGAGTTTTTATGTGATGAATAGAATTAAGGCAATAAAAAAAATATTAGTTGATTATTATGTTATTGCTTTGCTATTTATTGCACCATATAGTTAGATTTAGAGCATTTACAGTAGTGCTCTTATTTTTTGGTGAGACAAAACCCTATAATTTTTTATGAGGTTAGAAGTTGCGATGTTTGGTAACGGTTATAATAACAGATCAAAAAGGCGTTTGGCAACGAGTTATTAGCAGATAAGGAGCGTTTAACCGAGATAATAAAATCTTAATAATTATTATCTATATATTTGGTTGAAACGGTTTGTCGCGAGATTCGAACTTGAATATTTTATTACGTAATCGGGTGGTCGGGTACGACCCGGCCCGTTAAAGAGACCCGTAACACCTCGAGGTGTTACATTCTCCCCCCCTTAGGAAATTTCGTCCCCGAAATTTAAATGATCTTGTCCTTTTACACCCTTAATCTATAAGGATGTTACAATTAGAACAAAATACTTATCGTCGAGACATGATCGGTTCTTATGGTTTGCGAGGAACTCGATTTTATATCAAATATGAGATTACACAAGTTAGAGATATCAATCTGTAATGATACATTTTGATCATTCTACTAATCTCGTGTTAACCTTTCTTGCTATAGTCATGTTATTTCAGATACATGGATTTTCTGTACTATTTTGATATGACTATTAAAGGTTCTCGTATTGATACTATATTTTCATGTTTGATATTCGGATTCATTTACAATGATGGATTCTAGATAGTTCTTTTAGGAGATAGATACGGAAGTCCCTTCATTATCACAACTTGAACGGGATCCGAGCTACTACCTCTTTTATTTGAACTTTAGAATTTACCATCATTGTAATTTCAATTCTTAAAGAGTAGGAATAACCTTTGGTAAATATCGGATTAATTCTTACAAATTCTATCCTTTAAGTTCCATCTATATCGATGTAATATGGTTGATCTCTGGGTTATCTCTATTCGTGGATATACTTAGGAGGTTTCTCAGGTCATTAGACGTATCTTATCTGGAGTCTAAAGGTGCCGGAAAAGACTAATTGAACTTGTTGAATTACACGGTTTCAACAATTTCTTTTCATTATCTTGATCTATTGGTCATTGAGATTTCTCTTAAATCATCTATAATAATCTTACTGACTATTTCATTGATGATTGACTGCATTGTATCTAATACATATTATTTGACTTTTCTTAGTGTATTATCGTGAATGAGGTCTTTCACAATTCTACAGTCAATATATGTAAATTTATCTTTATAGTCTTTGAATCTACTTGTAACAATTGTTGTTACGATTCTTTGACTTTAAGATTCTTATGGCAATGCATCAATTATTCTTTCTCAAAATCATGATTATCATTTGGGATTAATATACTTATTGCATTAACTATTTCCATAAAATTCTTTCTTAATTCTAGTTCAGGATTCGTTGACACTCTCGATAAAATACTCTATAATTACTTTTCGTAAAATATTCTTCGTAAAATTCTAGTTGTCTTTCTTAAGACTTATATTCTTTTCTGTTAATTTCTTTCGATATATATATATTTACTAATTTCTGTTGGCATATCGGATGCCTTCTGATAATATTTGGCACTTCGTTTGCCTTCTCGTGTTATCTGGCATTTCTAATGCCTTTTTATTATTTAGACATATCGGATGTCTTTTCAAATTATAATTCTTTTTATGGTTGATTTATATTCTTTTATATCCAACTTATTATAAGCGAAGCTTATTTCATCGGGATATTTGTATAGATATTTCTTGCCAGAACAGTGATTTCTTAAATGATCTCTCCTAACCTTTAACTCAGAACAGGAATTTCGTCATTCTTTGGCCGGAGAGTTTCACTGGAAAAATGAGCATAATTCTATTCATTTTTCGTTTTCACTTCGATTATACCTTGTGAATCTCTACGCGATTCCGCTTGGTATCAATTATATTTGGATATATTCGTTATAATTTACTTCTTTTAATAATTCATTGGATTCTACTATTTCTGGTTTTTAAATCCATATAGATTTTTATCTGTTATATTCTTAAGAATTTAACAATTCTTCCATGACTTCGTAAATTTCAAACTTGGTAACACTTGACCGTTTTACCAATTTGATTGTACTATAATTCACGTGAGTTTTTATACGAAGTGACTGCGAAGGTTTGTTCATAGTATCATATATCCTTATAAAGAATCCTGTGACTTAGTGGCAATGGTCCGGATATACCTTCTGTAAGGGTCCGGATATCCTTTGCCACAGGGATTGCACATAAGACATACAACTAGCTTTGGTTGGCAATTAAAATCAATAAACTGATTTCTTTGATTCATAGAATTTAACCAATCGATGGTTTTTATTCTGCGAATATATTCTTAGTCGTATTCACGAAGGAATTTCAACTATATTGCCAGTTTTGTGGTCGTATTCTCCACATACGATACGCTGGTAGTTCGGATTTATATTTCTTCTTATTATTATTTCTTTTAATATGCTCATTACACAGACAAACTGTGATCTTGATAAAGTCCTACTCAAATGTTCATGTGCCTGTGACATTCATAATTATGTCGCGATCATAATTACTATTTCACCTCACCTAACATTCCAGTATTTGTTTATCTTAATCACAATAGGTATGTGTCCTTTACATATTCTTTCGATATTTTGTTCTTTATTTTCTCTTGGGTTCGAAATTACATATTCTGGAATAGAGCATGTTGATCTGAGTCTAACGAAATAGACTATCAATCGTTCAAGAATTTGTTCGTGTCAGAAGATATTCAATATAACAATCCAATCTTTTTAATATCCCTGACTTGTTCGAGTCGTAGGATAAAGACGGTATTTATATTGTCATATAATCGAGCGAGTACGAATTCGGTTTCGTCCGACAGAATCCAAAGTATTTTGGTTACGGAATTTCGAGAATAATATTGTTGTCCAAATATTATTTAATTCTGGAAGGGATCGAGGATGATACATAACTGAGATTTTTATACAATTACAAATATGAGTTTAGATTATAAAACGGACTATATATATTATTTATTATCGTTTATATTGGAATAATATCGGGGAATTATACAATCGAACATAGATATATATATATATATATAAAATTATACTGAAAAGGTTCTTGATATATATATACGAATACGGATTCGATTAATAAATCTCTATGAAAATAACATTAAATGCGATATGAAATATGTTTCGGTAAAAATAATATAGTCGTGGTTCTTTCGTATAAAAACTTTTGGAAATAATTTATAATAACAATACTGATTCGAGTTTCATAATAATATTCGTTTTCCAAAAATAAACTTTAACGATTCAAAAGAGTTATGATAAAAGTTTTTCTTAATGTCGGAATTCTTAAAGTTTTAATAAACAATGTCTTATTACCGATTGATAAAACAAAATAGATTTCTCAAAATATTGTGGTCAAAATTTTGATGTTAAACAAATTATACTGAATTATTTAAAAACGTGATAGTCAAATTAAAACAGATCCAGGGGACGTTTTAATAATATACGGAGTATCAATAATAGATATTGACGGATTTTTCGCAGTCTTATAAATTTGAATAAATCGGTTATTTAAAGTTTTAAACGGATGAGTATTTATATATTTTTACTCAAAACTGAAATATTGGTTTAGTATAAAAATAGTAATGATTAAGAATAAATTTAATAAACTTCATAATTATACTGAAAAGATTTAAAACATTTTAAATAATCGCGGAATATATTGGATCTTTATTTAAATAATCGAGGAAAATTCTTTAGAAACACAATATTTATATGTTTCTAGCATATCGGATTTTATAAAAATTTCGGAATTTACGGAGTAAACATATATTCTGGGAAACTTGATCATAGGAATGTTCAAGTTGGAGCGTAATATTCGTGTTCTGTTTATAATTATTGGAATATTCATAAGATTAATGATCTGGAATCGGATATGAATAGCCACTGAGACTGGAATAATTCAATAAACTTATATGAAGTTTCTTGAATCAATGATGGATGATTTATGTTTTATGATCTATATATTTTTGTATATAACCATATATACTTTTCATAAAGTTATTCATTTCTTATATATATCTGGATTTATTTTCTGATTTCTTTTAATATATCTGGTTTCTATCCTGTATTATTTCTTATTTCTTATAGCCTTAATATTCTGTAAGATTTCCCAGAAATTAAATGTGCATATAAATTCACAATTGTGTACGGAATTGTCAATTTACCCCACATAATCATTCTAGTAATATCCTGTAGTGGATTCGTTTTAATTTCTAATATACTATTGTGGTTCTCACCAACTTTATAATGGTTTGGCATTTTAGGTACCCAAAAATTTAATAACCTGATATTTTCTTTAATAATTCTGATATCATAATTATTTTTCTAAGTAAAATTTCTTTTTAGAAAATATTCTGGTAGATTCTGGATTAATAAAGACTTCAAAACTGTTATTAAACGCCGCTCTGATACCACCTGTAACGACCCTGGCTGACGTGGCCGGGTCGTCGGGTCGGGTTATCGGAGCTACACAGCGGAATCCAGGGTAATAACAGTCTTTATTCTTCCAGGATCCACATCATCATGTCTGTTGGGTTACCTGAACACATGCCAAAAATAGTTTCTGTCAACAAAAAGTTGGTGAGGTCGTGTATTTTATAAAGTGAATGGCCAGTTCGTTTATTTATAATTCTTTTATAACAATCTTTTATAAATATGCTTTACAATTCTAATTCTGGAGGGGAAAATATATTCTATTATATCATTTCGATTATATGTCTATTATTCCGATTATATTCTATTGGTTGCCATTCCTATCTATGGTATCACTCTGCTTGTGATAAATATAATTATTTCTACCCTCTACTCGGGTAAAACTGGTTCTTGTCCTCTAGTTGGGCAAGAAAGGAAATGGCGATACCGTCCAGTACTGTCCTTGTCGTTTCTATTACCCCCTTTATATAACTTTTATTAATAATCATTCTTTTACGTAAAGCATTATTATGTTTTCTTATAAATGACATGTATTCCCCCGAAAACACTTAATAAAACAGTAAAAGTGGGGAGTTCACGATACTCACAGGTTTGCGTTATATCTTCAGCTAATCTTCTTATTACAATTATATTTCCTATATATATTGATACGTGTTACGCGTGGGACTTGTTAGATTGTAATACTTAGGATATATATCATATATATAATTTATATATATAGAATTCAGTATATATTAGATAGTCCTAAACTCGGGGTTTGGGCATCCTAAATCTAGGCAAAAAGAAATAAAGCTGGCCTTTACAGCTTGGCACACGAACCTAAAGAACTCTAGACACAAACTTACCCGAGTCTAGTATATCGTTTTATATATCGAATCTTATATATATAAACATATATATTTTATATATGTTTATTATTCTCTTATTATTATTATCAAGTCCGTACGTTATTCGTATTATATATATATACGTATAATTCTAATAATATTCCTCGTCTAGCTATTGGACCGGGTTCTATTCCGGGTGTTGACCGAGTCACTGAGTTGACTCGGTATCGGTTCAATTCTCCCGATACGGTTAACGGTACCTCGCAATCACACATAATCCTTATATTAATCGATAAATTATTAGATTATAACCAATCAACCATTAGGATATAAATAGTAACCGGACCTCACCGTTTTCATTATAGGACATGACCGGAAGTTGACCGGGATTCGTGTAAGATCGGGTATCGAACCTGTCTTCCGAATTTGGTACCCTATAATAAGAATCACAAAGATTATTATTAATAATCCAAAGATAATTGTATCCTTTTATACCAAAATATACACTTATGTATATGGGTCAAGGATGCTCGGATTAGTGACCGGAGACTCAATAGAGATTAACCAACCCTTCGGTTAATGATAATATCACTTCTCAATAATAATCCCTTGTTTACAAGACTAATATTATACACATAAAACACACACATCCATTGATGGGTGTGTATGAACCTGTGAATAATAGAAGACGAAACATATTATCATCCACTACTAGAAAAAAGCCCTTTCTTGACACGCATTGCGTGTCAAGAAAGGGGTCTGATGACAGGGAAAAGAATGTCAAGGATGGCGGTGTCATAAATTTAACATGACATATTTTCGCGTGTCATCTGTTTATGACACACATTTATGACAGCATGTATTGACACGCGTTATGACACTTTTTAATGACACACATTTTTATGACAGTTTAGCGACACATTTTATGACAGAATTTTATGACGTTTTTTGCGTGTCATAATTTTTTAATCTAAAAAAAATTCCTGTAAAATTACATATTTACCCTCCTGGATTTATTGCCATTTTATTATATGCAAAATAATTAACTAATAACAAAAACATCATTTCATTATATAATCCATATTTATCTAATTACAAACTAATCCGAGACAACGTTTAACGTTTACAAAAATATATTGTATTAACATTACAATATTTCCTTCAAACAAGTTTCGATCATTTGAAAATAAATGTCTCGACGTAGCCTAACCATTCTTCGCGTATGAGTATGACATCCATGTTCTCATCCCCGTAATGATCCGCTTCTCTCCAAACCTGAGACAACAATAAAATTAATACATTAGTCGAGGCCGGCCAATTATTTTACATAAATCATAACGCATCGCTACGTTTATTACAATATTTTGACTCCTCCGTGAACTATCTCTTTCATGAATTTCATGACAAAAACTAATTACCTAAGACAACATAACTTGACCATTCTTCGTCAATGACATCCATATCATCATCTGCGTAAGAATCCACTCCTCTCCCAACCTGAGACAACAATTCAATTAATACATTAGTCGAGGTCGTCCAAGTATCCAGTTTAATGTATAATTGGCAAACATAAATTAAGAAACATAAGTCGGATCCGTTACTTTTAACCTAACTAAAACTTGCCTCAACATACGTTACCTAACTGTCACAATCTTTATGAAGTCGTTACCTAACTGTTTTCTCTAAAAAACAGTGAAGGTGATCAGCCGATGACTGAGCAACGGAATTACCTTATCAAACTTAGAGGTACTCTGCATCATCCTCCCAAACGAGCATTCCTTTATCGCTTCCAAAACTTTAGTGACCGATGCGATAATCCCATCAAACACCTTTTCATTTCTTCTAGTCCACAGCTTCCAGAAAGTCAACAAAAAGACAACATAAATAACCTTTTTCTCCTTGGTTGGCTTAGCTAAATTCTGGACATATGACTGAGCAACAGAATTACCTTATCAAACTTGGTGGAAAGCGGCGTCTTAACCCAGACGCACACTAGCCACCACCCTGCTTTTGCTGAAATGCAGGCTGTTAAAAGGTGATCAGCCGATTCAACCGCTAAACTGCACACAGGGCATCTACCATCACCATAAGCCACGCTCCTGGCCGCCAACACTATCGCTGTCAGAATCTTTCCACTCATCGCCCTCCACACAAAACAGTTAACCTTTGGGACTGCTATCTTACTCCAGTAAAAGCTGATCTGGTCCAATTTAACACCAGACCCATCTGCAATCTCGGCACTAACTTGCTTGACTGTGAAGTCCGTCACCTCTCCCCTGGATAACTAACCCCATCTTTATGTTACCTAACTGTCACAATCTTTATGAAGTCGTTTTCTTCAATCACCTGTACCAATCAATTTCATTGCCTTTATGGTTGCAAAAAACTTAATGTGGTTTAACTCTCAGGTTTTAGTCCTTTAACGGACATTCCATCAAGTATTTGTTCTAGTAATTGACCAGCTCAAGCCATACAAAGCTGGAAAAAAATACCGTTTTGCTCTTACATTAGTAAACACACAACATATAGTAAATAAAGTCAAAGAAATAATTTAAATAGGCATGTATTGTCACTAACCTGATTGAAGGAAAAGTTGCTAGAGTTGTTACTATTGGCCATCAACCCACCATCTGTCACTAATCCTTTACTTTTGATAATCACCGCCTCCATTGCCACTGTTATGAAAAGGGATAGCTACTTGTTTCATATTTTGGTTCTAATTTATATGAAAATAAAACCATACAAAAACTTTAAAAGTAATTAATCATGTTAACTTCAATTAATCTAATTCAGGAAGAAAGCAATTAGCAATTACTAAAATTAAAAAGTACATGTGCACAATATCTTAGATGGGTCCATGTAGCTTTGTTAATTGCATCCATAGCAGCCTCTCTGAATCCTGAACCCATTTTAACACATTATTCTACCAAAATTGACTCGTTTATTAAACAAAAAATAAGAAACCAGACTTTAAATTTATACACGACATCTAAAATGCTATAGGAATACCATGTTCTAATTCCGTCGGTAGATTCAGCTGTATCTCCCTTGCATAAAGCCAAGGTTGAAGGCGTTAGTCGAATCAAGGCCATCTTGATTACACTTTCATGTTGTTGTGCTTCCCATTGAAAGCCATTCCTTGTTGAATCAAAAACAATTTATGCCTCAACAGTCCAATCTGATCATCCAATCTTCCACATCTCTACAATCACATATCAAATTTATCTGATTAAGGTTCAGGGTTTAACCGAAACATAACATAGCATAACAAATAATATATCTTTTAAAATTTAAATTATTATAAAAGGATATACTAACCTTATATAGATCCAAAAGTATATTATCTAGAGACTATTGAGCCTGATCCGAACACCTTCTTCGCAACGATTTAATCGCTTCAATCGCTTCTTCAGCTCGATTCTGTTGTTTCATAACAATAACCATATCTTTCAGCGCGCTATCCACCCGATCTCCGGTGTTAATCGCTGCCCAAAACAACGGTAACGCCCTCTCCGGATCCTTCTCAACTAACTACACAAACCAATCAAAAATCTTAGCTAATCAGTACCAATTCAACAAAATTATTCAAAAAACTAATAAATCAATAAACTTACTTGAACATTTTTGAGTCTGACATAAGAGGAATCGCCAACAGGGACCTTGTGAGTCACATGGAACGACTCAGACCGAGTCAAGTTCGAGTTGAAGGAGTCAGGCCGAGTTGAATTCAAATTGAACGATTCTGACCGAGTTCTCAATACCCCACCAGTAACCGGCTTCGCGGGAGACGATGGGGCTGATTTTGTGGATCGGAACCCGGGTGGCGCATTCCGTGTATCTTGCATCATGTTAAATTGCATGATTTCGAAAGGGCTTTTTTAAATAAATAATAATATGACAACAACCGATGCAACGGTGGCCGGAGATAGGATGAGAGAGTAAAATACGGTTGTGGGTTAGAGAGAGAAAGAAAAAGATCTGATTGTTAATAACTAAGAAGATGAATATTTTCATCAAGACCTTTAGAATATATGACGATGGAGAGAATGCCTAAGAAGATGAAGGTTCTTGAAGATCGATGCTTTGTTTGATCGAAGAATGGGGTTAGGGTTTGAAGATCTGGCTGATTGTTTTTGTTTTGAAGTTTAAAGTTAGGAGAGAGGGAGCTTTTACTAGGAGACGCGCGGAGTATTTGAAATTTTGGTGACACAATTATGACACGCAAGTTTCTTTTCTGTCATGCTTTTTAAATTTATGACGGAAAATTCTTGACACGCGAAGAAAAACGTTAAGAATTTATTATTTTTTATTAAAGATGACACTTTTTTTATGACATACACTTTTTTATGTCATTAAATGTCTGTATGTCATAATTTGCATGTCAAGGAAGGGTGTTTTTGTAGTAGTGATCGGACCATAATCATAACACGAGGGGAAACTCAATCAAGCATAAAACTAACCGATTCAAGACCACCAATCACACGGGTCATCGAGTCTTGGTCGGGTGAATTGATTAGTCGGTTCACGAGTATAATCTGGGAACAAAGGGATGGATTTCAGTGTTTATTGGTTATATTTGCGAGAGAAGGTTCACCGGAGAGGAAGGGTTGCCGGAGACGAGGAAAGCGGCGGCGGCCGGCGGCCACCGGTGGAGGTGGTTGTCCGATGAAGGCTTCTAATCAGAGGATTCATAATACACACTTGGTGTGTGTGTGTTAAAGGTATACAGAGAGAGATGCGAGAGAGATAAGAGAGAGAGAGGTGGTTTTTATAATAGAGTTTAAATAGAGGGTGTTTGGCAACGGGGATAATAACTAGAACTTGCGATGTTTGGTAACGGTTATAATAACAGATCAAAAAGGCGTTTGGCAACGAGTTATTAGCAGATAAGGAGCGTTTAACTGAGATAATAAAATCTTAATAATTATTATCTATATATTCGGTTGAAACGGTTTGTCGCGAGATACGAACTTGAATATTTTATTACGTAATCGGGTGGTCGGGTACGACCCGACCCGTTAAAGAGACCCGTAACACCTCAAGGTGTTACAGTATCAATATTTACATTTCTAGTCCATGAGCTATTGAACAATCGTTACCTCGTGACACCTCGATGTTTCCGCCATCGGTTGGGGTGTTACAGATATACCATAGTACTATTCATTGAAATGCTAGGCCGTAACGGTTAATGATTTGACAAGTCATACATACACAAAATAACAAAAGCAAACACACATGAGAATTGATCTTTAGTAAGAAGAAATAAAAACTTGATATAAGGTACATGAGTAGCCCCAAAAAGTAAAATGAAAAGGGAAAAGATATACTCACAGTTTGCGAAAGCGATCAAAATCCAACTTAAGCGGTCATGAGCTAAGTAACGGGAATTCCGAGGAATTCAACCTATAATGTATAAGAATACTAATAAGGAAATGTCTAAAAAGTCTAAGGTATCTAGGGTCTAAGGCATTAGGGTTCGCTAAATTGATTTGGGGAATTAGAGTTTTTATGATAAATCGAATTAATATAAAAGTTGTATATCCAAAAATAATATGTCAAAGTTTTGTAAATATGGTTTAGGTAATATAACTATTACCAATTGAATATTTAGATAAAATATATTTGAATAATTAAGACAAAATAATTTAGTTAATTACTTTAAACTAAATTACTGTAAATAAATACAATAATCATAATTATTTGAACAAATCATTATGAGTTATACAATGATCCAACAAATGAGAATTAAGACTTTCAAAACATAAGAATATTTCTATTTTATAAGAAAAGTATTTATAAAATAAATGTTAAATAGTATAAATAAATAAATGATTAATTATGTCTAATTAAACATAAATAAGACTAAAAATACAAGACATGATCCAAAAATATTATTTTTATAGAAAATGAATGCTTTCTGATGTAAATCAATGTAAATAATTTTCTCATAAATTTTCTCCATTTATTTTCATTGAAAACTAATTTAATGAATTTAAATCATGTTTAAATGATTAAAAATAGGAAAATCAATAAAAATAAATGTTTTCTAAACCAATAATTTTTATTTTAGTTCATAATGATTAGAAATAATTTCCCAAAAAGTTTGAGATAAAAATCATTAAAAATGAATTTTCAATCAATTAATTATGATTAAAACAATTTAAATCAATAACATTATAAAACTAATATATTTTCCAGAAATTAAAAGTGTGGTAATTTTCTTTATGGTGTCAAGATGCTACACCTAAATTTTCATGGTTTTTGGAGCAAAAATGAATTAGTTATGAATATTTTAAGATATAATGTATTTGTATATATAAATATAATTATAAATAAAATATAAAAAGCCCAAAAAAAATCATCAGACCGGGTTTTAGAAGACTCGAACCCGGGTCCTTCATGCATCAACACACACACACACACAACCACTACTCCAAAGTACTAAATTGTTATATGGTTTGAAAAGATAAAATTTTAACCATTAATCTTAAGGTGTCTTCTTCTCCAAATAACTCTAGCCAAAACCCTAACCCTAAGATTCACAATCAAACCCAAAGAAGCTATTTCAACCCTCGAAACCATGGGGTTTTTACAGAGTGATGATCGAAAAACAATATGGCACAAAAAAAAATCAGACTTACAACACGTTTCAAGGTCGAACAAGAAGTATGCAGGTCCGCAAATAAGAAGGCCGATTTTAGAGCTTCTGGTTTACGTTTTGAGATGTTTGTTTGTGGGTTTAGAATGTGTGGAGGTGCAGAAATGTATTGGAAGATCAATTTATAATCGTGCAATGAAAAAAAACGTATTTGTGCCCATTTAAAGTTCTGATCGGTTATAATATTAAACCCGAATTAAACTCGATTTATAACGCATTTGAATGTGTTATATATACTTTATACGCTCAATTATAGATGGAGAGATGAAAGCCCATCCTAAAAACAAATTGAAAACGCGTTAAAAAAACAGATTTTAATGGGTCGCCGGAATTTATTCCGGTAACCGGAATGTGTCCACCGGAAAAACGAGGGAGGGGGAGAAAGAAAGGAGTTTTCAGATTTGAACTTTTGAGAATTGGCAGAATTAGTCCCTATAGTTAAACCTTGTTAGTTTCTTTACAATTCAGTTAGTTTTTCCCTTAGAAAACTTAACCAAACTAATTGTATTTAACTTTTTAAAACTTTAAACTTTTTAAACTTAAATGAAATAAATGGGACTTTCATAAGATAACGTGATTATACGAGTATAGTACGTTTTATATGTCAAAACGTGTGTATACAAAATGTATACCTACACCATTTTAAGGAAAAAGTTAAAATAAAATAAATACTAATAGACGAGGACTAGAGGTGAAACTTCAAAATGGACGAAGGGCTAAAATTGAGAACTTGCTAAGAGATAAGGGTGTAGGTTGTCACAACGTGGCTATCACATGTCGCTTCATTCCCTCTTCAACCCATGACCACACTGTACAGTCTATCACTCATTACTACCATAGTGCCCGGCACATCAAGTTTCTATACATTTGCGACGAAAGTTTTTGCATCGGTAATTTTCGTAATTGAGCCCTTTTCTAGTAATAAGTTAGCTTAATTTTAGCTTTTTAAATTTATTTTTACTTATGAAGTATCAATAGAAATAGATATAAATGCACGCGGACATAGCGTCCAAGCAGGGGTAGCGTAACTTTTCCGGTGTAGTGCTAATTCTTTTTATTTATGTTACCCCTTAAATTATATTAACGTTATCTCTTAAACTTTTTTAAAAGCTCAAAACACTCTCAAAGTTTTATAATTAAAAAAGATAGAAGCTCATAAGTCCACAATACATTGACTCATTACATTTGTTAATTATAAGATAGAAACCAATAAGCTAGGCTTAAACCTAATTAGTTGGTTACAGGTAGATGTGCACATAGTTGGTTAAATGTAGAGGAAAATCAGGTGTAGAGAGAAACCGAGTAGGGTTCAGGTACGAGTATTAAGGAGAACAAATCATACTCTATGTACCCGGGTAGGATATGATTGGGTTCGGGTATAACCGGGTATTAGACCCGGCTATAGGTTCGGGTATTAATACTCAATTTTAGAAAGTAAGTTTTTTTTATTATTTTACATAAAAATAAATTCGTTTTAGAATTACATTTGGTTTGTAATTTGTAAAAATAAATTACAATAACATAAATTCACCGAAGTACAAATTAATTGTTTTATGATATGCATTTTTAAAAACTTATATATAAAGGTTGTAAAGTAAACATAAAAATATACTTTAAAACTTGGGTATTTTACCGGGTAGTAAAAACGGTGTCGGGTATAGAGTAGAACCGGATTCGGATAAAGGTATAACTGGTTTCGGGTATTAGGGTGTAAAAAAGAATAATAAGTTGACAACTCCATCTATGCAGAAATATATTATCTATTGTTTCATTTGTATTGTATATGACGTGTACTAAATAAATTTAAGCGTTATCTCTGAAATTTTGGTCTAGATTTGCTACTATATAATGGATATTAATTGATAATTATCAATGATTTAATTAGTGTTTTAGTAGTGTTTGTTTTTTTCTACCTATAAAAAGGATTTGGATTTAGTAATGTTTGTTTTTTCTCACCATAAAAAGGATTTAGATTTAGATATTTGTAAATATAAATTATGTGATATTAGGTGTACAACTAATTGTTGATAAAAAGAAGATACGTAGTATTAAATAATTAAAAGAACATGAATTTTTAAGGGGCATGATATTTGGACATCCCTTTAGAGTGCTCATCTACGACGCGTATAGGGCTCTATGGGTCATATAGGGTGCATTAGTTGCATCCCCAATCATTAGCATTTAATGCAAACGATTGGATCATCATGCCAATTATTGGATGATGCCTCTATGAGTCGTAGAGGGCCTTAGTTCTTTTTCAGCTCAAAAGGTTAATGTTAGGACCTTCGTCGTCGCCAATACCATCCTCATCGTCAGCACCTTCCTCAAAGGTCGTTATCACCTTTATCGAAGTCCTTACCACCTTCCTCATACTCATTCTTGTGTTTTTCTTCCACGTACAAATGGTAAGTGTTGTATGCGTACTACATATAACTTTGTGGCATGTAAAATGACTCCACTTCGTTTGTGTACTCCTAGTTCAAATCGGGCAGCACTCCCCTGTCATTACAACGAACAACAAATTCAACCTCTTCCTCACCTCATTCAACTATGGGTCCGGAAACCGCTTTTAGAGACGTAAGACTGGTTCGAATATTTGCCATAAACATAACTGAGGTCCCCAAGACGACATCATGATACAAAATGTTTGATTGGATTCTTTGATTAAGGGTTGGTTTGAGGTGTTTGTGTTCAGTTAAATGGTTCTCGTAATGCATAAATTCTGGACCTATGCAGATCGTAGAAGCCTCTATGCCTCTATGGTGTGTATAGGGTTTATTGCCCACACCAACGACTCTACGTGTTGTAAAGGAAATGCAATTAATGCATTTTAAACATATACGACACGTAGAGATGTCTACACGTAAGTAGAGGAGGATGTCCAAACAAATCTGAGAATGTTTGAATGTTACCACCCATTTTTAAACAACCAAACTTAATTATTTAAGAAAGTCAATTATCCAAAAGCCTAGAAATTGGCAACTAGTTATTAAGTATAGATTGAAGTAAATAGTTAAAACACAATGACATGAAATGAATGACAAAAGTTCGATACACCACGTCGCACGTGAATACTATAATGTTGTGACAACTAAGAGAGAGACGAAGCGGACGTTATCAAACATGTTACGAAAGAGTCGATAGGCAGATTTCATTCATTATATAAACACACACTTCAATCTTCATTATATCATCCAAGCATCCATCCATTCACTTTCGAATCTTCTCTTAACCTTTGTACCAGTTCATGTTCTCATCGTTTTCCATCGCTTTATCCTTCGGTTTTTGCAAGGAGTTCTGGCCGATGCACCCTTAAACTTGTACAACCATTGTGTTTTGTTCGTTTACATTGTTGTAGAAATAAATAAAGTACCATGTTGCCATGCAAGAGGATAAAGGATACGGCTATGAAAGACGGTGGCAAGCGAATTCTGATCATGATAAATGTTGTGGGAAGTGCTGGACCGATTCGGTTTGTGGTAAGTGAGGAGGCTGTGGTGGCTGCAGTCATTGAGACTGCTCTTAAGTCCTATGCTCGTGAGAGCCGTCTTCCGGTTCTTGGTACCAAATGCAGTGATTTCTTTCTTTATACTCCGATCGCTGGAACCGAAGGTACATTCTTATACGTATTCAAATTCTTACAAGTGCAAGTTATTTACGTATTCAAATTCATACAAGTGCAAGTTATGGGGAATTTAGATGTTACAATTTATATGAGACAAATATTATTTTTTCCGCTACTTTTATTTCACAACCTTATTTTAATTCTTAACTTAAAAACATAACTAAAAAAATGACTATTATATTTAAAAAACATAACTAAAAAACTCTATTATATCTTATATCAAAATATTGTAATATTGTTTTGTAAATCTTTAATATTAGTTAGAGAAAATTGCTCGAATGGTCCCTGTGGTTTGCACTTTTTTCACCTATAGTCCCCAAGTTTTTAAAATTACAGCTATAGTCCCGAAACAGTGAAATTTTTTAACTCGGATAGTCCCTGAGGCTAACTGAGGTTAAATAATCCAGTTAAGTGGCTCTGAAATTACAAAACTACCCTTACTTTAAAACAAATAAAATATAACACTAGTGGGTCCCACACTTCATCTTCCCCACTTCATCTTCTTCATCTCATCACCTCCACAAACCACCACCACCCATCTCCACCCTCCACCTCCACCGACCCCCACCCACCACCTCCACAAACAATCACAACCTCCTCAAACCATCATCACCACCCTTCATCTTCCCCACCAACCAAACCCTAGATATAAAACCACCCTACATCTCTATCAGATCTGAAAATATACAAAATATCCATCTCCATCTCTCTCTGAATTCTGAAACACGACTACCACCACAGTTCATCACCACAACCTCCCATCCTCAAACCGTCACCAAACAGTCAACCAACGTTCACTATTACAACCTTCCATTGACAACGTTCACCATTACAACGGGCATAGAAACGGTGGTTTAGGCCTGCGAATGAGCAGAAACAGTAGAAACAGACGTGGTTTTCGATGGGTTTTGAGGTTGGGTTAAGGAAATGGGCTGTAATAGAGTTGATGGTGGGGTTATCGGTGATGGTTGTGGTGACCGATGGTGTCGGTTGCTCCAGATCTGGTCGTGATTGTGGGTGAGGCTTTGTTTTTGGTCGTGGTTATTGAAGGGATGGTTCGATTATGGCGGTTTAGGGACGGTTGTGGGTCAGGTGGTGATGGATGTGGCTGTGGTGGAGGATAACATCGGTGGTGGTTGTGGTTGGTTCTGGTGGTGGGGGGTGGTGGTGACGGTTGTTTGGTCTGGTTATGGTTCGTTTGGTCTGGTTATGGTTGGTGGTGGTGGTGGGGATGGTGGTGGTGAAGAAGATGAAGTGGGGAAGATGAAGTGTGGGACCCACTAGTGTTATATTCTATTTGTTTTTAAAGTAAGGGTAGTTTTGTAATTTCACAGCCACTTAACTGGATTATTTAACCTCAGTTAGCCTCAGGGACTATCCGAGTTAAAAAATTTCACTGTTTCGGGACTATAGCTGTAATTTTGAAAACTTGGGGACTATAGGTGAAAAAAGTGCAAACCACAAGGACCATTCGAGCAATTTTCTCTATTAGTTATATAATAATTTTTTTATTTAACATGTACTATAATATTACAAGAGTTTGTAATCTAGTTTAGATTACGTATCGATATTTGTGTGTAACTTTGGGTTAAATGTGAACATGCAGCTTTGAATCCATGTGAGATGATCGGAGCTTTTGGGGTGAGGAACTTCTTGTTATGCAAGAAAACACAGGAGGTAGCGGAGATAACGAGGAAGAGCTCCGGCAGCTGGAAGTCATGGTTTAATAAATCGCTATCTCTGAAAGTTACTCCTCGTGGAACTAACTGTAGATGGTTAACCATTGGAATCATATGACGGCGTTTTGTTTTTTTTTTTTTTAATAAATTTGGTATGGTGGTATCCTAGTTAGGGCTACATAGTTGTAGTCGTCAATCGGAATAAAGATGTCATGGGTGTTTGATTTCAAAACTTGCATGAGTATTGGATTGGATGATACATGATGAACTAAAAATCATAAGATTGGATGAATTTATTAAAAAATAATAATAATAATAATTTAGATTAATAGGTTTGGAATTTTCAAAAGACTCTGCCTCACCAATGTTGTGTTTTAAAATATATGCTACTAGCTTTATACTCTGGGAGATTGAGTCCCGGGTTAAAAAATTTAATCAATTTAAAGATGTGAAAAAAAAGGCTTTTTATCTTATCAAAAGTATGTAATCAAACAAGCACAAAATACCAAAAGCTAACCCATGTCCATTGTTTTACGATCCGAAATAAAACGTTAACTAAAGTATTATCAACACACTTGTTTGCAAAGAAGAAACGGACCATAGATTTCTTCCTACACAAAGATACACATTAAAAAAATTAAACCATATATCAAAAAACAAAAACACTATTTGTAACCATACAATCAGAAGCTAACTTTTGAGTATTGCTATTCAACATCCATGTGACTCTGTAACAAAATGGATTATAAAAAATCACACACACAAAAACAAAAAGAAATTGATTTAATAAAAAGAATTAATATGACGATGGGTAATTGGTTTATAATGGGGGTAAAAAAATCAAATAGAGATATTCTTATTTACTTTATATAGTATTCAAGTATCGTTAAATACATAGATTCTTGAGAAAGTATAGGATACAAAGTATCATTAATTTAATGTACTCTTTACGATATTAATCAAACTTCCTTGAAGGGTCGGATCTTAGGGAGTGCAAGACCCTTGTTCTATGTGCCCCTTGTTTATTGATGTTTTCTATCTAATATTTTATTAAAAAAAAAACGAATTGTAACAAAAATACCAAATATGTGTGTATTTGTATTTATCCCTTATCTCCTAATGTTTGAAATTGTCGTCACTGTCCCTTATCTCCTAATGTTTTTATATAGCACTATGGTACTCGTTGGAAAGATAATAAAACGCTCATTAATTTGGTGTAATTTTTTTCTTTAAAAAATCTCGTATATAAAAGATATTAACGTTTAAAAGTTATGGGAGGAAATATTAGAGAGAAAATTTAATTTTGTTTTTAAATTCTTAACTTTTCCTAAAATAATCATAATATATATAGATTTATTAAAAAAACTCAAAAATTAAAAAATCCTACATGATGCCACGTGGCACATTCGAGTAGGGGTTGAGGCCTCCATTGAATGTCACATTATCATAAGTCAATTATTTTATTAATAGTTATAGATTATAGATATCTCGGAATATTCACTTCTAATATTAAAACAAAATACTTGTTACGATATAATATAGCAATTAATGTACGAGAAAACAATAATTTTAATCATTGATTTTTTTTAAATAAAGATCTTGATATTTCATTAAAAATAAAGAATAAACTACATAAGGATGGTAGGTAGGCGGACAATAAGCTGCGTCGCCACCCCCTTCTGGATAGAAAATCCTAATCTGCTAAAAACAAAATCCCGCCCTTGAGGGGTGGGAAAATTATTGTGCAGTACTACCCGCTGAACCCGAGCCAAAAAAATTACACCGCTTCCGGTGCCAAGGAACCGAACGTGTCGAATGTCAGGGGAACAAAAACATGTTGATTATCATCACGTGCTTTAGTGTGCTTTTCCACTTTCTTGGATTCAACTCTCATGACCGCTTGCCCAGCCACAAACCCATTATCCCGAAGCCCAGCTAGGGGGGATATCCCGGTAAGATCAACGCATGCATGTTTTCCACCTTTCCAACCAAACACTATAAGGACGTCTGTTGGGCGCAAGGTGGACCTCCCCTCCGCGGGGTATGTGAGAAAATTAACTGACGCCTCTTTTTTTGCGGAGATCCCTGCTCTTCTAAGGATGTTTGGCAATGCGTCCCGGACAAAATTATGCCGATATTAAACCCTGGCAATTCCTTACAATGTAACGCATGTTCCCCATACTTATCAAGACTTACTTTGCAGCATATCGGGCAATTTTCGTCATGGGGAAAATGGGTATCATCATCCGGTATTTAAAGATTGCGATGTACTCTACTGCCGACATTTGTTGCCCAAACCTTCGATAGGTAAAACAGTAAGGAAGTCCTAGGCATGAGGTTTTTGCAAGCATTCCAAGACGGCCTCCCGGAGGCCTTTGTCAAACAACGCCCCCACCAACAACAATGTCTTCTATGGCCTCCCGAAGCCCTTTGTCGAAACAGGAAACAACATTTTCCACAAAGGGAGGCTGGCAGGTACGCCAACCGAAGAGCAACTTAGCTACCCCCCATACTTGATCTAAGCAATAGAAGCTCACTTTGGGGATCCCGCAATCTAGGGGAGTAGCCCCATAAGGTCAACAGCTCGCGCCGCCTTTTAGCAAGTAGATCGATCACTTATGAAACTGGCATCGCGGCTGACTGCCCCACCGAGTAGTTTAACCCCCCCCCCCCCCCCCCCCCCCCTCCGATCTGCCAATGTCACTAGAAAACAGACCTGGCCAGACCTTCGCCCCATCACACTACGGCCAGAAAACCTCAGTTTTTCTAATATTGAGCTGGAGCCCCAAAGATGGCCCATCCAATGAGAGAATGTATGTTTGTATGAGGTGTAAAGGTAGAAACAACCATTGTAAGGCGTGATTGAGGCGATGGTCTTGAAGGTGTAGCTTTTTTTAACAATAAAATATTAAATGGTTTTTAATAAGTGGAAATATAAAAAGAATTAGTTAAGAAAATAGATCTTATATAAATAAGAGATAAATGTGAAAAAAAAATTAATAATATTATTTCAGATGAGAGAGAAATAAGATAATCACAACATTATTCGTTTTTTCTATGTTTTCACAAAAGGGTTGGTTCCTCACGTTTTCTATATCCATGTGTCGGTTTTGTATTGGTCTTCACGAAAAACCTCATCGAAGATGTCTGAGATGTCTCGAAACCTGTGAGTCGTCTCTCCAAAGAGAAAAGGAGAGGGCATTTTCGCAAAAAGAAATGTTCAAGGGATATTCTTGTGATTTTCCCTTTCTTTTTACACTTTGCACACTCAAATTTTGTCATTTTTTTATTTTTAAACCAATTTGGATTTGCACACCCTGAATTTTAATAAATTTATCAAAAGATCCATGAAGTCTAATAAAGTTATTTCTTCCATTTTTAAACCACTTGAAACTACAGCCCCCTATTTTGGTTGCACTTTTTTTTTTTTGAAGGGTCAGTTTTTATGTACTGGACCGAATTGGTCACCGGGTTTCGTCTAACACGTTACCCGTCAGCTCCGCTCGCGAACGCGATGTTCTATCGGGCTCCAGCCGCCGCGCAAACTGACCTTCGCCCGGAAACCATACTGCCCACACACGAGAAACTCGTTGTGGTAACAGCCGGGTAAAACCGGCCCTGCGGATCGAACCATGCCTCGGTAGAAAACGATCCATCATTGGGACGTCCCGCACCTTTTGCTACAACCGAGAGTCGAACTGCCCTTTATATTTTTAGTTTTCTCTTTCAGTTGCTAACGGTACCGTATTTAAGTATCCTCTTCTGGTTACTATGCTGAGTATTGGTGTAATCGAAGCACTTTCGTACATATTAACAAACCAAGAACTATTTGTTTTTTTTTTCTTTTCAAAAAAAAAAACAAACCAAGAACGATTTGGTTTAACACGCGTGAGTTAAATCCTAGTTAGGACTGGCATAACAGGTTACACGAACCTGTTAAGACACGAACCTGTTAAGATACGAACACGAAACTTGTAAACACGAACACGACACGAAATCTAATTGTGTCATTTTTTTCAAACACGAACACGAACCTGTGTATAACAGGTTAACACGATAAGACACGACAAGACACGATAAGGAACACCTAATAAAATAAGTTAACACGACAAGACACGATAAGACACGACAAGACACGATAAGACACGATAAGACACGACAAGGCATGATAAGAAACACGATAAGACACGATAAGACCTGTTAAGACACGTACACGATAAGACACGAACACGAAACATGTAAACACGAACACGACACGAAAATAAACAGGTCTTAACGTGTCGACCTGTTATAGACACAAAACCTGTTAAGGCCAAACACGAAACCTGTTAAAATCGTGTAGGTTCGTGTCAGGTTATCGTGTTCGTGTCAAAATTGCCAGCCCTAATCCTAGTATATTAATATAAACAGCAGGGAACCCGCGCGTTGCGGCGGAGTCGACAATACAGGGCGGAAACATAATTCAAACCTTAAAACGATTAAAAGAATAAATATGTAAGGTGTATGTTTGTGTGTGTAAGCATTTGTGCTTCGTAATGGGGTAATTTTTTAAATTCTACAAGAAGATATGATAGCATGCTACGTTCTATATACCATATGCAATTTGACCTACATGCCGGTAAAAAAATGGAAGTAGCGGTTTGACTCATTATCAACTATTATTATACTAACAGTACTACTCAATATGTTGAAAGTGCCAAATCTGGAGAGATTGCAAAAGAGAAAAAAGCTTTATAAGATCCACGTTAAAAGGAGGTCGGAACGAATACGAAGAAAAAAGGAACTACCATTCAGTCTTCAGAGAAGAAAAAGCATTGGTTTTAGCCCAAACAATATTTTTAATTAATTGGGCTAACTGTTGGGCTGATGAAAAGAAACAAAATGGCCTGCCATGAACAACGTGGGACTGGGAGTGAATAAACTGGAGCCGGTGACATTACTGACATTTGACTATCTGATCGAAGCACTTGAAGAAGTCGATTGGCATCCTATATACAATTTTCTTTCTCTAAATTTAGACTCAACTATTCCAAGTTAGTTAGTTGTTGTATATGATTCTTTAATGTTTAATTTGAGTAAGTCGTGGTACGTGAGAATGCGTATGACGTGTTTGATAAAATGCATGAATGAGAAAATATGTTTCGATATCAGCATCATATCATCTCTCTCTTTTTGTTTTAATCTAAACTACGCTTTAACAATCGTGTCTATGGATTGTTTTGCTTTTGGCTTCTTGATCCTGCCTACCCGAGTACCCGGTTTCTCGGCCCTTTAACCGTTGCAGCATTGCTTCTTGACAATCTGATCATTGACAAATGCAAGGTCTTGTTCATGAAAACTGCCCGAAAAAACGCATCTTTGGCCTTATTGTCTTCAAATTCAGGTATGTTCTCTGTCTTTTTATACCCCCCACGTGTCCAAATTCAAGATTACTATTACTATATATTTCAGACACTACTGTTATTTTTGTAGTGTCTTAGGAAAGAAACACTGCATTAGACTAAACATTATCATTTCCCTTTAGGAAAGAAAAACTATGTTAAGACTAAACATTAAGTAATAACACCTATATTACCACTTGTATTATCAAAGACACCCCATCAGAATACTAAAATATAGAACAGTTTTTTTTTTTTTTTTTTTTTTTGTGATGTAAAGGCACTTATAAAGAATCAAATAATGCAAGTGATATATAAATACTTATATATAATGAGTAGTGAAAGTCATTAGTAATGTATAAGTTTATCCATAACTTCAAGAGAATTATCTATATTCAACAAAAGTCCTATATTCACAACTTGATGTCTATTTTAAAACAAATGAACATCTGAAGAGATTTATAAAGCTTTGATACAGCCTCCAGTGGCTGAGATGGAGGAGGTGGTGTTGGTACACTCGGCTGCTTCATGTGCCATCAATGTTCAAAGCCTAAAAAATGTGAACTCGTAATCAAATTCAACAAACGTAATGAAACCTTCGCATAAATCAAACAAAACATAACGTAAAAGCTTAGGCATGGTGAGGAGTGGTGGTGATGGTAGTGGTAGCGGTGTTAACTTATTCCAATAGCTCTTCTAAAAAACAAATAGTTTTTAAACATCCAAAATTCCAAACAAATATTCATACGGATTAAAAAAAAAAAAAAAAAAACTTGGTTTCATGGTTTGGTTTACAGTTTAGAACCAGCCTAGATATTTTTAAAAAAAAATAGTTAAGCTATATACTTATTAATGTTATCAATTATTATAAAGTAAAAAAGGCGATAGAATATACATCTTTATATAAATCCTTAAACAATTTAGTGGGTCCTCACTCCTTCCCTTGTGAGTTTGTATGGGTTCCACCAAGTTTTCTTGTGCTGTATTGGGCCCTCCACTCAACCAAATTCCAGGGAAGCACAAAGAATCTTTAAATCAAAGAACAAATCAACATACATAAAAAAAAAATATAACATTATTATTCCTAAAAGGTCCCTACACTTTTTTCTGTCTCCATTTTCATTGAAATTTTGCATTCATATGTTTAAAGTATCTCCTTTTTCTGCATACAACTTCCCATTTCCCACCAGACTTCTTTCCACTGTGTCATTCATTACTCTTTCTCATTCCTCTGTAAATATTATTATTATTATTATTAATATCAGCAACAATGGCTGCAAACAAATTTGCTACCATGATACATAATAACACAAACAATATCACACTTCTGCTCACCTATGCTGTTCTTGAATGGACACTTATACTTCTTCTATTACTCCACTCCCTCTTTTCTTTTATGATCATCAAGTTTTCACAGTTTTTTGCCTTAAAATCTCCCTGCTTCTGGTGCTCGACTCTTCATCGAGTCTTCGAGCCTCAAAACACCAATATACACCGAAATCTTCTCTGCGAGTTTCATTCCAAGGAGGTGTCCAGTCTTGGATTCTGCCCAGATCATAAAAAGCTAGCAGAAGTTAAGGATTTATGTGATGACTGTTTTTCATGTCATCTAACTTTCCAATCAGATGTGAAACAAAATGATGGAGAAGGTGAAGGTGAAGATGGACAGAACTTGAAGTGTTCTTGCTGTGATTTGAAGTTGCAGAAGAGAAGTGTTGATCATATGCATAATGTATTGGAATGTTGTGGAAAAAGGGATATGATTATGAGGATTGAAAGACAGATGTGTTCAGATGATGAAAGTGGGTCAGCTTTGATTGGAGAAAGTCCTAGAATTCGGATAAATTCTTTCGAAAGTGAAACATGTTTGAATCGATTTGAGGGAAGTGGAGATTCGACTGCGGATTTTCTCCCACAGCATCTTGAATTCTTTTTTGATTATAGTGGTAATCAGCTGGTTCCTATAGAATTGGTTGACTCAACAACTGAGGGAAGTCAAAGCATTTCTGAAGATGATCAGGATCATGAGTTTGTAGATTATCAAAAAGATTATGTTATTCAAGAACATCATACACCAGGCCTTGAATCCATGGAACTGGAAGAAACCGAGAATTCTCTTGTTTTTTATGCAGATTTTAGTGAAGTTAAAGAAAAATCCAGCATTGTGGAAGAAACACCAGCTTGTGGTGTTAATACCGAAGAACTTCAAGAAACTTGCATAGAGACAAAGAAATTGGATTCAACTACTCCTTTGGGTAATGTTTATAGTGCAAGATTTTATTTTTATTTTTATTTTTTTAATTTAAGTTCAATAGTTTATTCCATGACTGAGAAAATTACATCAAGATAGCGGGCAGGCGGGCAACAAGCTGCGTCGTCACCCCTTGGTGAGTGGCAAAGCCTAATCTATTAAAAATGTAACCTTGCCCACCCGGAGCCGAAACATTACTATGAATAACTCGTTGGACCCTAGTTAGGAAACGGGCACCCTCTGATGCCAATGAGCCAAAGGTATCAAAAGCCAGGGGTACGAAAACGTGTTGGTTCTCCTCGCAGGATTTAGCATGCTTTTCTACCTTCTTCGCCTCTGCTTTCTAGGGGTTTTTTTTGTTATGTTTATGTTTATGTTTATCTTTATGTTTATGTTTATGTTTATGTTTGCAGTTGATGAAGAATTAAAGGTTTCATTAAGAACAGAGATTGCTGTTCTTGAAGAACCTTTAACTAGTTCACATGGTTCACATTTGAAGATTGAAAATGGTAAAGATTTTCTGTTCTTGCAATGTAAGTTCCTGAAGTGTTATTATCTGATTTCATATTAATTTCAGTGATCTTTTGTTTCTAAAAGGTCTTGAATTAAAGAACTTGAGTGAAAACCTTGATGAGATTGAAGAAGAGAAAATACCTGATACATCCGCTTCAGTTAAGAAGTTTTTCATGTTTGATCGGAAGGAATCAAGGGCCGAAGAGTCATTAGATGGTAGTTTGATTAGTGAAATGGAAGGTGGAGATCCGATTAACACTACAGAGAAGCTAAAATCGGCTTTACGTGTTTTGAAAGCTGAATTAGAGGAGGAGAGAAGCGCGTCCGCAACTGCAGCCAGTGAAACGATGGCCATGATCACTCGGCTTCAAGAAGAGAAGGCTGCAATGAAAATGGAGGCGTTACAGTATCAAAGAATGATGGAAGAACAGTCGGAATACGATCAAGAAGCCTTACAACTCTTGAATGAGCTTATGATCAAGAAGGAAAAGGAATTGGAAGTTTACAGGAAAAAAGTGGCAGATTATGAAGCCAAGGAGCAAATGCAGTTTTCACAAGGTAGCTTGAAAAACAGGACATTTTCAACTTCGTGTTCTTCTAGTCATTCCGAGGATGGGAATGGAATGGAGATTGAAACGACCCACAACTGGAATGGGAATCAAGAAAGCTGGAATGGGAATGTCCCTGACAGCGGTATTCTTGAGCTTGAATCATCATTAGCGGACTTTGAAGAAGAAAGATTATCGATTTTTAAACAAATAAAGGCTCTAGAAGAGAAGATTTTCGCTTCGAGTGATGAAGAGGGTCAACACTTTGCTGATGTAAGACCTATTGAAGATCTCTTAGAGGAAAACGGATTCCATTCTGATGACATGGTGACAAAATCAAACGGATTCCATTCCAACGACACAATGACAAAATCAAATGAGTTGGAAAACGGGCAAAAGAGAATGGGCATCGAGGATGAACTTGATCAAGTTTACGAAAGGTTACAAGCTTTGGAAGCGGATAGAGAGTTTTTAAAACACTGTATCGGATCACTGAACAAAGGCGAGAAAGGGATGGAACTTCTTCAAGAAATTTTACAACATTTACGCGATCTTCGAACAACGGATTTTCAAGCATAAATATTATTGGGTTTTTTTTTTTTTATATTTGAAAAAAGATAACATAAAGATTCAATTAAAGGTGTTTTGGTCATTCATTACATCCTGACCTTTTGAGGGAAAAAGGTAGGATAAGTTTGTGTTTTGTAGGTCAAAGAAATCATATTTTAGATATATTGTTATCATTATAGGAATAGAGGGGAAGGGACCCTTTTATGCCTAACACTTCATGTCTCTTTGTAGGTATAAAGTTGGTGTTTTGAATTAAGGTTGAAATTATTTAATGGTTATCTATCAATGTAGACAAGTTTGAATATTTTGACACTTCATGGTAATCTTTGTGCGATAGCCAAGTTTGAATATTTTGACAATTTGGTCATAAGTGACATACTTTTCCGTGTGATTGATTTGTTCAATTTATTTGTATAAAAATGTCATAGTAAAATACATATGCATTTATATAGAGGTAATACAGGTCATGAAGCGTAAGCGGCCAACAAACTCCTAAAACATCCTTGATGGGATGTTTGTCTAAGTGTCTCCATCCGCAAGGATGTGACATCAATGTGGGGGAGAAATGGAGACATGGAGGAGGGGAAATAGAGCTATAAGACGGAGAGGGGGGGGGGTTGCGCGGGTAAGGATGGACACCACCAGCGTCGAGACAAATATGATGACAAGGATATAAATAAAGTGATAATTTTTTGTGTTGAAGTGGGGGTAAATCCCAAGCAATGGAGCTTACCAAATATCTTGTTCCTTGTTTGAAACTATTAGTTTGTTCATTCGTAAATTCGAAATAATTCGTTTACAAATTTCATTCTCTATATCTCATTTCAAACACTCTGCTTTATAAATCGAAAATTAGATATCTAATTTACCTCGATTGTTTGAATAAATTTTTTTATGAAAGAATTAGTCAAAAGGACCAAAGGCTATCTTTTTATGACGAGTTCATCAATTTTTTTGTTATTCATGTGACCCAATTCATGGTATGTACTTTAAAGCAATATCTTAAATGAAAGAATGAGACTTGACCATAGTGGAGGTAGCTATCAATTTGAATATAATTCATATACAATAATAAATTTTACACATACACCATGTGTAGTGGTATAAAAATTTAGAGCCTCTTAGTTGGACAATTTTTGACATGTGACATGTGAGTCACTAGGGGCTTGAAATTTACAAGGGGTGTAGTTGTGTGCCTGTGTGGTGGGGTGTAATTGTGTGTGTAAAGATATTAAATTTGAATAAAAAATAAAAAGGAAAAGGAAGTTGCAGGTTCTTGAGTAGGTAGCATGAAATGATTCGAGGAAAGAAAAGATTCACGAGCACGAAATATTTCGCGTGGGCAAGGTTAGCGCCCAATTAACTAAAGGGGGGCGGTGTTTGCCCGTTAACGGGGCGCGAAATCCCTCAATTAATGCCCATTTCGAAGACCACTACGTATTTCTTGATGCTTTAAAACCATTAGTTTGTGAGAATACATCTTATTCTAATAATTTATTTCTTGATGTTTTTACCTTTGTGTTTTGATTTGACTTTGTTTTTTTGGTAAATCATTGTTGGTTTCAATAGAATTTTGCTAATGTATTATGTATATGTTTTTCTAAAACATTGTTGGTCAATATATCAAGCTTTGTGTGAGGGTCAAGTCAGAAAATACCCTTTAGGCCAAGGTCTCTAGTTGTTTGTATCATCCTGCTTTGTTGCAGTCTGTAGCTTTCATATTTTGATTCATGGATAACTTTCTAAATTGTAAAAATCACACTTTCAAAGTTAAAATATATTGTTGATATAAAAAATCAATAATCAGATAACATAGAAAGTATTATGAATGAACCAAATGTTCTTATATGTGAAAACCCTTTGTGTGTTCAATCAAACAAGATGAATCTCATTACGTAAGGGTTTAACCATCACAATAATTATGTTGAATCATTTAAAACCTTGGTGAAAGGTATGACCGGTATAACAAACGTTGGTTACAACTGTTTTGAACTTACCGGTTGTCACAGCGTAAACCTCTATTACCATTTACCACTAATCTAAGTTGTCACATGTAATTAAGTTGCCACTGATGGACAATTCCAACCTATAGCCATTTGCTAATAAGGCCTAACCGTGTGGACTCGGGGATACCACTTGGGATGTTGACGTGGACCTCGGTGAAGTGGGAAACACCCCCCCTCCCCCCTCCCCCGTATTTTAAAACATGTCTGGGCCCTCGGCGAGATAAAAAAAGTCACCTTTTTATAGGTTTTTTAAAGTGTATATATATACACACACATTATATAAAGGATAATATCATTGACCTTGACCAATGACCAACATTATTGATCATTGACCAAGACCATGCTCCTCCATATCTTCATCCTTGCATTATGCCCAAGATTTGTGCCTCCATGATTTGTGCCCCAAGAGTTACTATTTTCTTATTTTATGTTTCTTTCTTTCATGTATTTATAGGAGATTGTTTTCTCCTTGACAATGTACAAAACACTACAATCAATATCAAAAACAACCATTTGATCTCTATACCTTTTCTACAAATACCACCTTGCCGGTTTGAGAGTCGCAGTTTAGAAACCGAGCGGCTTCCGGCCGCAAAGCCAAAATAAACTAAACTAAACCCAACCCAAACACAAATCGCTTCCGCTTAGATTTCTACATTATATACATAATATATATACAAATTTTAAAAAATTTCGGGCCTCCATGAAGGTCGAGCCCAGAGTCGTCGTCCACCCGGCTCACCCTTGTGACAACTGGCAAGCACGGAATCCAAGAAACATGCCTTATGTGGGGTCTATTAAAAACTGATTTAAAGTTTGTTATCGTGCATATAGGGAACAATTTGTACACATTTTCTTCTTTTAAGTTTCATTCCAAATACTTTACTTTGAAAGATTAACATATAGTTAATGGAGTTGACGGGTAACGTCTTAAACGAAAACCCGGTAATCAATTCGGTCCAGTACATAGAAAGTCACCCTTAAAAAAAGACAAAATTACACGGATGGTGCCTGTGGTTTTCATGTAATAACGCCTTAAGGTACTAAGCAACTTTTTTAACTTTTTTAAGGCCCATGGTTTAGTTTTTGTAACGAAAATGGGCATTAAGGTTTGTTTTTGTAACAATGCTGGGTACTAATACTAACTATCGTTAAATTTTCTGTTAACTTTAGTTAAAGTGATTAAAATTCCTGTTTATAAACTAGAGGGGCCATTATGTATTAAACTTCATTTTCAAAACCGTTAGTACCCAAACATGAAACTTTAGATAAACCATAGGGACTAACCATGTAATTAACTCATTATTTTATTAAATGTATTTATTTTTAAGATTTATAATTAAATAAGGAATATTTAATTAAAACATTGTTTTATTAAATATATTTGTCCCATTATTTATAAAAATAAATCCAAGTTATTAGATTAATAGTTGTAACCATAAAGAAAACATTTAACTTAATGTTGGATGAACTTGTGTTATGGTTACAACTATTAATCTAATAACTTGGATTTAACTTATAAAAATGTTTTCTTTATGTGATTGAATTAAGTGTTATTTTTGGCCAAAAAGATGCAAACCCAATTCAAGAAAATTAAAAAAGATAGAAACAAACAGAAGTTGAATTTTTATAAACAAAAAAAAAGATTTTTTTTTCTTCTTCAAGAACTGGTGAGCTTGGTAGGTTTGGACCTACAAGGTAAAAATCATTTTTGAATTTCATTAAAATCATAAGTAAATTAATAACATTTAGAACGTTTTATCTATCTTAGAAGTATATTTATTTTTATAAATAATGGGATAAGTATATTTAATAAAACAATATGTATTTAGTTTTAAGATTTATAATTAAATAAGGAATATTTAATTAAAACATATTGTTTTATTAAATATATTTATCCCATTATTTATAAAAATAAATATACTTCTAAGATAGATAAAACGTTCTAAATGTTATTAATTTACTTATGAATTTTAATGAAATTCAAAAATGATTTTTACCTTGTAGGTCCAAACCTACCAAGCCCACCAGTTCTTGAAGAAGAAAAAAAAATCTTTCTTTTTATTTATTTATAAAAATTCAACTTCTGTTTGTTTCTATCTTTTTTAATTTTCTTGAATTGGGTTTGCATCTTTTTGGCCAAAAATAACACTCAATTCAATCACATAAAGAAAACATTTTTATAAGTTAAATCCAAATTATTAGATTAATAGTTATAACCATAACACAAGTTCATCCAACATTAAGTTAAATGTTTTATTTATGGTTACAACTATTAATCTAATAACTTGGATTTATTTTTATAAATAATGGGACAAATATATTTAATAAAACAATGTTTTAATTAAATATTCTTTATTTAATTATAAATCTTAAAAATAAATACATTTAATAAAATAATGAGTTAATTACATGGTTAGTCTCTATGGTTTATCTAAAGTTTCATGTTTGGGTATTAAAGGTTTTGAAAATGAAGTTTAATACATAATGGCCCCTCTAGTTTATAAACAGGAATTTTAATCACTTTAACTAAAGTTAACAGAAAATTTAACAATAGTTAGTATTAGTACCCAACATTGTTACAAAAACAAACCTTAATACCCATTTTCATTACAAAAACTAAACCATGGGCCCTAAAGAAGTTAAAAAAGTTGCTTAGTACCTTAAGGCGTTACTACATGAAAACCACAGGCACCATCCGTGTAATTTTGTCCTTAAAAAAACATATAGTTACCTTACTGTTAGGATCTGAGTTTGTTTGTTTTGATTGTTTAACTAAATGATGATAATAATGGAATGAAAATAGAATGAAAGTGCAGCGGAATAATAAACTGTAAATCAAAACAAGAGAGTAATTGTTTTTAGATCGAATGCTTTCATTGATTCAAAGATTACAATCGTACAATTTACTCCCCCTCAGCCTGATCACACAGTTGTTTGTCAGAGAGAATGTTTTTGTGTGTGATACAATAGAACAGTACATGCACTGTTCTATTTATAGACTGACTCAAACCACTGATGACCTAGGCTGACGTCACCTAAGACAGTGACCTCTAACAGAATAACAAACTTAAACATCTGCTATACAAACTACTGTTACATTGAAAGCACTGATAATAAACAGCTGTTAAAGATAAACTCTGATGGTCTTGTATCCACTGCTGGACCCTAAGTGCTGTTGGTTCCAGCAGTGCTTTGGTCTTCAGTACTTGTATCAGTTGTTGCTCTTCATCAGACCTTTGGTCAGCAGTTGTTCTTCATCAGTTGTTTTCTTAGCAGTTCTTTGTATCAGCAGTTGTTGAGCAGTTGTTTGGATAGAACAGTAGTTAGGGTCAGCAGTCTTTTGGGAGAAGCAAGTTGTAAGGACTGTTTATTCAAGGATCAAATAAATAGCATATTTTGGCTTTCCAATCATATGTTCTTCTCCAGGTCAGCAGACCCAACAATCTCCCCCTAGAACAGATGATGCCAAAACTCAGCTTTATTCATTGATCTTTATTTCTCATCAGACTTTCTCTGATTTGACCTTTGAATTGTAATTCAAAGTTCAAAGCAAATAGGTCTTCTTCATCTCTTTCCAGATCCAGATTTAGCAGTGCTTGGTGATCTTCTGCACAAAGGCTGTAAGCATCATCCATACTGATCTTCTGAACCTTTCCATCTGACCTGAGCAGTGTCAATTCGTGGTTGTCTTTGTTGACCTTCCACTTTAGAATTTTTGAGTTAGTGGATTTGCTAAGATGAACCTTTATTCTTGATGAGTTGGGTGAAGGTGGTCTTCCTATGAGTTCTCTGAGTTTCTCTGTTGTGGGATCAGAGAAATAATGGATTTGATTGAAGAGCCCTTCCTTGATAAATGTGTCAGCAAACTTTCTTTGGTCTTCCTCTGACATCTCCTTCTGCTTTTTGAACTGTCTACTTGCAGCAGCTGTGAGATCAGAGGTTTCAAGTAAGCTGTCTAGATTAAAAGTCTGTTGGGGTCTCTTCATCATTGGCTCATCATTGTAGATTGGTTTTCTTGGAAGGCTGGGATCCTTCTTTCTATTCTCTTCCAGACTTTTATAGGTTTCAACCAATCTTAGCTCTGACCATCTGGAAACAGACCTCATCTCCCCATAATTGGCAGCTACAATCTCCTGCCTCATTCTTTTGAACTTCAAGGCTCTGACTGGGTCTCTGCCTTTGCCAAAATTGGGAATGGAGACTTTAGCTTTGGGATCTTTGGCCATTTCTTCAATTCTGATCAGTTCTTCCCTCAAAGCATGAGTAGTCCAGCCATTGAACTGCTTTTTGTTTGCTTTGTAAGGCTTGGTTGCCATTATCTGTTCAAGAAGGGATTCCCTTACCTCCTTTTCCAAATCTACACTGAGAGGCATGGTGGACATGGAATTGCTCAGGGTCTTAGCAAAGTCTTCAATCCTTCTGAGTTTGCTAAGCTCTGCTGAATGGATGCCCTGAGCAGTCCTGTCATCCTTCCCTTTGCATTTCTCCCTGATGATGGCATCCACCTGTTCACCCTTGTATTTTAGATAGGTATCAATGTTGAGGGGAACAGGGAAATTTGGGAGAGATGGGAAGGATCTTTCAGATGGCTGTTCAGTATTGTAGAAGGATTGTAATTCCCCCTTGAGTAGATCAAGTTCAAGGGGATACTGAACAACCAATGGTGTAATGGTTGGTGGTGGTCTATGGGTTTTGAATTTGGATGTATGTGGTGAGAATGATGTGAGTGGAATGGCTGTGATGGGAGGAGTGGATTGGGCAGTTGAAATGGTGGTTGGTGATGTGTGTATGTTTTCATCATGCACAACAAAGGTTGATTTCCTCTTCCTTGTGTACATGATTTTTGGTGAAGGTGATTTGGTAGCAGTGGTTGGATTAACATCTGTTGGCCTTTTAGAAGAACCAGCAGATGTTGGGGTTTTGGTTGGTGATGTAGGTTTGGTGGTTGTTTGTTCAGGAGTGTGTGTTGGTTTGGGTATAGTGGTTTCAGTGGTTTGGGTGGCAGTGGTTTCAGTGTTTTGGGTGGCAGTGGTTTCAGCAGCAGTGGTTTTATCAACAGAGGTTTGTAACTTAGATGGTGGTTTTCTAACATGCTTGGCAGGTCTTTTCATCCTTTTAGAGGATCCCACATCTTCAGTTTCCCTTTGTTGTTTCTTCTTGAGTTCAATC
Source organism: Ambrosia trifida (assembly GCA_028751855.1). Lineage (NCBI taxonomy): Eukaryota > Viridiplantae > Streptophyta > Magnoliopsida > Asterales > Asteraceae > Ambrosia > Ambrosia trifida. Next base: position 72,774,622 of record CM054122.1, read on the forward strand.
AATGACTCAGCTTTTACTTCCAAGGTGTCAGCCCTTTGTTGTTTGGACTGAGCAGCCTTTTCAGCTTCTATGTTTGCAGAGTCATCTACTGCCTTATTCTTTTCAGTGGTTTGTGGTGGTGGTGCTTGATGTTGTTGTTGTGGAGCTGATTTGGTAGACTCTGGTTTCTTGGCAGACTTGGCTTGACCTTTTTGAGAAGGTGGGCAACCAAAAGGATCTAATTTTGGTAGCCTATCTCTGCCACTCTCCCCCTTTTTGGCATCATCAGCCGTGAAAACATCATCAGTTTCATCCCTGAGGATGGTGGTAGGGGCAGAGCCAGTAGTCTTCAGCAGATGGTCCTTGATGGCTTTGATGTCAGCATGGGTATCTTTGTACCTTGCATCAACCATATTTCTGATCTCAGCCATGTAAGTTTCATGTGTCTGATCAGCCAATTTTCTGTGAGCTATGATGATGGGGGAAACTGATTTCCATAACTCATTGGCTATATCAGTGGTGGATGGTTGACTCTTGGAGAGATCTGCAATTGAGCTTAGGAGAAGCTTGACATCAGATTTGATGTCAGCAACAGATGTTTCAATAACAGAAACTCTGGCCGTCAATTCTTGGTATTTTGACTCATCTCCTAAATTAATAGGATCATCTGAGTCCCTACCAGTGGTAGTTTTATCTGATTCAGGCCTAATAGGTGAATCAGATGCCCCTTTGTCTTGGTACTGGGGACTTCCAACTGTTTTTGGAGACACTATAGTGGCTTCAACAGTTGTTGCCTTCAAGGGAGTCTTAGCTATGAAATCACTGTCCTGATGTGAGACAGTGGTCTCTACATCAGTAGTGGCTGCTCCACTTGAAAACTCACCTAGAGTTTCATTGAACCCAGGTGGTGTAACCTCCTCTTCTGTTTGGGGGATAGCAGATTGAATATTCTCAGGCTCAGTCACTTGTTGGAGTATACTCTCAGTGACAGTTGGAAGAGAGGAACTGGGATCTTCCTGAGATTTTTCAATTGCTTCAAACAGAGGTTGCATTGTTTGTGGGACATGTGATGGTGAGAGTGGTGGAGTAAGAAGAGAGTTAGCCCTGGGAGAGGGGCTTGTGAACATATGGTCAAGTGACTCATATGCATCAGGATGTGTGTCCCCTTGGCTTACAACATGATCCTTTTGAGAGGATTCATGAGGAGGTTGGTCAGGTGGAGGTATGTCCAACTGTTGTGAGGAAGTAACAACAGTGGTTTCAGGTTGCTTTTGTTGTGCAACAGAGGTTTCTTCTGGTACCTCAACATCCAGAAGCCTCATTTGTGGTTGGGTGGTGGTTTTTGTGGATGAATGTTTCTTTTTGGAAGTGGCTAGTGTGGGTTTCACAGCACTGGATGTAGTGCCATGATCACCAGGAGCAGTGGGCTCAACAACAGAGGTTTTGACAACAGTTGTTGCCTTTGTCCTCTTTGTTTGTGTTTTAGAAACTTTTGACACTTTTGACACTTTTTCTTGGGTGCTTCCACCCAGCATTCTTGTGAAAGTTTCATCAGTTAAGCTTTTCATTTGCATAGCAGCACCCTTTTTGAAAACTTTTTCAGGTAATAATTTTTGTAAAATTACACTAAGAATTCGTGGGTAAATAAGAAAAGCATTGTTTGACCCAGACTTGACTGCTTTCACATTTGATACCAAGTCCATGAACAATCCCTGGGAAAGATTGAAGTCAGAGTTTGACAACATAGCATATCCCAGATATTGCATCCTTAATGGAATTTCATTAAAGGATGTGGACTTAGCAGAGACACAAAGAAGAAGAGTATGGAAGAAAAATTTCATGACTGGAGGGAAAAACTTTTTGAAAAGAGTTGATCCAGTCATCTGACCATCATACCCTCTTTCTTGGAACTCAGTGTGAAGCTCTGTTTTAGTGAAGGAATCCTTACCTGCCAGGTCATTCAGTGTGAAGGTTGTGGATATGATATCAGGGGTAATGACGATACTGGTTTCTCCAATTTTGGAAATAATGGATGTAGGCTTTTTGTCTTGTAATAGAAACTCAGCATTCAACCAAAATTCTTGGAGTGTATCCAGATAAATGGGGGCGTTGGCGGTTAGGATGGGTAAGTATTTGGAATTAAGGAAAATGTCGATGGTGGAATGAAATGGAGTGTTGTCATCTGTTTTAATCAGATAGGGGAGACAATTGTGTGTAGCTTTGGCTTGAAGATCCATTGTAATGGATTTCGAAGGTGAAAATGATTGAAGATTGATGAAGGGTTTGAGAGTGAAGAAGGCGGTTTACAGTATTTTGAATACAATGAGACAGTGTAACATCTGTTGTGGTAAAACAGGGTTTTTATAGGCTCAATGAAACCGCTGATGTGGCCAAACATCTGCTTATATGAGCAGACGTGGCAATCATCTGATGGATGTAACATCTGGTGGAGAACAGCTGATGGATCCAACCGTTGGGGTTTTTTTTTTTTTTTTTTTTTTAATATAGTATATATATATATATATATGTGGACAGTTGTTTTATCTGAACAGATGTTCTGAAACAGATTTTTCAACTAACAGTTGTTTTATCTGATCAGATGTTTTGGAAACAGACTTTTCAACCAACAGTGGAAATGAATGAAACAGTGGTTGTTTTATCTGATCAGATGTTATAAACAGATTTTTCAACCAAACAGCAACTTTAAGAAAATATTTAATTTCTGAACAATTTTATTTTTTTTTTTTAAAAAAAATTTATTTGGTTAATCCATGTTTAACATGCCAATTCTGGAAATCAGATTTGTAAAGGTAGATGTGTCTAATGCTTTTGTTAACACATCTGCCAACTGATCCTCTGTTGGAACATGGTGTAAAGAAATCAAACCTTTTTCATAGCTGTCCCTGACAAAATGATGTCTTATGTCAATGTGCTTGGTAGTGGAATGAGAGACTGGATTCTTGATGATATTTTCAGCAGCTTGGCTGTCCAACATGAGTGGAGTCCTAAGTGCAGTTATCCCAAAATCCAGTAGTTGATTTTGAAGCCACATGAGTTGGGCTGTACAGCTTGCAGCAGCAATGTATTCAGCTTCAGCTGTTGAAGTTGAAACAGCTGCCTGCTTTTTGCTTTGCCATGAAACTAAGGCATTCCCTAGAAATTGGCACCCTCCTGAAGTGGATTTTCTTGTGGTGTGACAGCCAGCAAAGTCACTATCAGGCCCTTGGTGCTTGTTTGAGTCCATACAAAGCTTTGTTGAGCTTGTAGACATAGTCAGGATGGAATGTGTCTTCAAAACCAGGTGGCTGACATACATAGACCTCCTCCTGAATTTTGCCATAAAGGAAGGCACATTTGATGTCCATCTGATACACCTTTATATTGTGGTTGACAGCAAAGGCTAGAAAGAGTCTGATGGCCTCTAGTCTAGCTACAGGAGCAAAGGTCTCATCATAATCTATTCCTTCTTCTTGTCTGAAGCCTTGAACCACAAGCCTGGCTTTATTCTTGACAACAATACCCCTTTCATCAGTCTTGTTTTTGAAGACCCACTTTGTTCCTATAGGACAAACATCCTTAGGAAGTGGTACAAGCTCCCATACTTGTTGTCTTTTGAACTGAAGGAGTTCTTCTTGCATGGCTTCTACCCAACTGTTGTCTTTCAGTGCCTCTTGGTACTTGACAGGTTGTGTGAGGGATAAGAAACCTGCAAAAAGACAGATATTTGAAGATTGGCTTCTTGTGAGCACACCCTCTCTGATGTTGCCAATGATCTGGTCTGGTGGATGAGCTCTTAAGTAAATAAGATCTCCTTGATATGGAACAATGGCATTTTGAGGTGATGGACAGAGGTTTGGTGACTCTGTTGGTGTAACATCTGTTGGTACTTCTGTAGTGCCATCAGATGTTTGAAATGGTAATGGAGGAATGGGTCCAAGTGGTGTGAAACTTGACTGACTTTTGTCAACAGATGATTGACTTTTGTCAACAGATGATAGGTCAGTGGTAGTGAGGGGTGAAGCAGAGGTTTGAGGATAGGACTGGCCAACAGTGGTTGACACAGCTGTGGCAGAGTTTTGACAATTGTTTTGAACAGCTGCTTTCTCTGATGCAGAATAGACTTTGTAGTGACTGGGAATCACAACATCTGTTCTGTAATCTTGCTGTGGAGACTGTGGAAAACCTGCATTGTTAGTCTTAACAGTGATATCTTCAAATTTGAATTTATCTAAATCAAATAATTCAGCAGGGTTTACAGGGATTTTCAGAGATGAAAGTTCATTGAACTTAACATTCAAGGTTTCTTCTATTGTTTTAGTCCTTGTGTTAAACACTTTGTAGGCCTTAGCAGTAGAAGAATATCCCAGAAAATAACCACAGTCTACTTTGGCTGCAAATTTTGAAATGGAATCTTTAAGATTTAAAATGAAACATGGGCAGCCAAAGATTTTGAAGAATGAGATTAATGGTTTGATTTTGAACAAAATTTCATAAGCAGTTTTTTGATGTCTGGGGTTGATCAAAACTCTGTTTTGAACATAGCAAGCAGTGTTTACAGCTTCTGCCCAAAAGGACAGTGGCAAACCAGAATCTGCTAGCATGGTTCTTGCAGCTTCTATAAGAGTTCGATTTTTCCTCTCAACTACCCCATTTTGTTCTGGTGTTCTTGGGATGCTGAACTGCCTCACAATCCCTTTTGACACACAGAAGTCATCCAACTCCTTATTTTTAAACTCTGTTCCATTGTCACTCCTGAAGACTTTTACTGGCAAGTCATACTGCTTTTCAACCTTGGTGACAAAGTCCTTCAATATACCTGCAGTCTCATCTTTAGAGTGTAAAAAGTAAGTCCATGTAAACCTAGAAAAATCATCAACTATGACAAGACAAAATCTTTTTCTTCTTAGACTCATGATTTTAACAGGGCCAAACAAGTCCATATGCAACAGTTGTAAGCACTGACTAGTTTTGGACTCATCAATGGATTTGTAAGAGCTTTTATGTTGTTTCCCTTTTAAGCAAGAAACACAATGCTCATCACATTTAAATTCTTTTGATGGTAGACCTCTGACAAGGCTTTGTTTTGAGAGTGTGTTGATAGTATTAAGGTTGGTATGACCCAGTCTCCTATGCCACAATTCTGTCTCCTTAGTGGAGGCAGCAGAAAACAGACAGACATTTGCCATAGGATTGTCCTTTAACATATCAACAACATACACATTGCCACTTCTATGAGCAACAAGTTGTGCTTTGCTCTCAGCAATAATGGTATCAATCTTTTTCACCACTTCTGGCCCAATAATCTTACAAGTTTTCTTTGTGAAAAATGAGCCATAACCTTTGTCACTCATTTGTGAAACACTCAGAAGATTAAACTTGAGATTATCAATAAGATTGACATTTTCAAACTTGAGTTTTCCTGCCTGTACAGTCCCTGAACCCAACACCTTACCTTTAGAATCATTACCAAAGGATATATCACCCCCTCCATGAGCCAAGAAGTCCAGAAGTAGGGCTCTACATCCTGTCATGTGCCTGGAACCTCCACTATCTACATACCAAAGACTATCTAAACAAGCAGAAGCTCCCTGCACATCAGTAAATGATTAGTTTTGGTGAGTGTCCAAAGCCAAATTGGCTTTGGATGGGTCCTCAGACCTTTCAGACTCAAGTTTTGGAAGGTGATCAGTGGTTTGGACCAATTTTTGAATTAAGGTCAACAACTGCTGCTGACCATTTGCCAGTGCTTGTATGTCAGCACTTGGGGCAGCAGTTGTTTGATCACTTCCTGACAGATGATAATACCCATATGGATTTCTGTTCACTCTTGGTTTAGAGGGTCTTTTTGGCTCCTCATAAACATGTGGCAGACTGTGACATGGAGGTTGACCATAACCTCTTGGGTATTTGCTTGTGGGTGGAGCATCTGTTACTTGGACATCTCTAGAAGCAGATGTTTCAAGCCTTTTTGTAACAGATGTTTGGGCAGGTGTGAAGGTCTGTTTGGGCTTTCCTTTTGGAGTACTAACCACAGGGTTTGCAAGAGTTTTTGCTTTGTATTCTTGTATTTTTACATCAAAATTTTTGAGATACAAGCACTCTTTAGTCTTATGATTCTTTTTCCCACATATTGAGCATGTGGCTTTTGAATCACATTCACTTGTTCCTTTGTTGATGTCATATGCTTTTAGAAGAAAACAGTTTTTGGTGACATGATTCTTCTTTTCACAGAAATCACAAAACAAGTTAACAGTCTTTTCTTTCTTCTTCCCCTTTTCAGACTTCTTTTCAGCAGATGTTTGAGCATCTGCTGGAGAATCTTTCAGGGGAATGACTTTTGCCAAGGGAATGACCCTTGCCTGAGGAGCTGTTTTTCCCTCAGGAGTTTTAAAATCAACAGGTTTATAATTCTCAAGAGTATCACACTCATCAGACCAAGTAGGTTTAAATTCATACTTTTCAAGTTCAGTAAAAGATGAGGAACCTTCTGGTTTTTCAAGAACAATTTTCTTACCATTTGGTTCAGTGATTTTAATCTCTTGACTCTGCAGGTTTGTTGGTACTATCTCAACAGACTTTTGACTCTTTGTGTCAGTGTTTTCAAAAGCTGGAGCAGTGGTTGCAAAACCAAAGCCAAACTTCACATGACTTTTGGTTTGTTTGTTGAGTAGCATCTCAAAACCTCTACATGATTCCACCCATTTTTTACATTCAACTTGGGTGGACTCAAGCTCACTTTTACAACTTTGATATTTTGTTATCATAGTTTGGAGCTGGTCTTTGGTAATAGTTGCTTCATGTTTTAGACTGCTAATTTCAGATTCTTTTGCAGTTAAACTTGTTTTCAAATCTTTTGTGAGTTTTTCAAATTTAACTTCATCATCCAAAATTTTCTTTCTAAGGTTTTCATTCACCTCTTTAATGTTAGCAAATGCTATTACACATTTGTCAGAACACAACTCTTTAAGAATCTGAGGAGATACCTTAGCAGCAGCCATCAATGCACAATCACACTTGCACTCACATTCATCAGATGCACCCCAGGGATCTGAGAGATTCACAACCTCTTCTTCAGGTTTTTCACCTGCAACAACTTCACTAACAATATCATCAGTCACAACATCAGATTCAGTTACCACTTCCTCAGATTCAATTTCATCAACCACAGCCATGAAACAAAAATTTTCTGGTTCATTATCAGCTTTGGCAACCAGTGCAAAATTCTCATCTGTTAGCTCATCAGGTAGACTGCTCCAATCAACAAAGCCTTGTGTAAAGAAGCTTTGTTGACTGGTCTCTGCAGGAGCAGAGGATGGAGCAGCAGTCGTTTGTACAGGTGGTTGAGCAACAGGTGTTTGCACATAATGAATCTGAGGAACAGTGGTTTGGACATACTGGACAGGAACAGTGTTTGAGGACTGTGCAAAATGAGCAGTGTTTTGCACATTTGGTCCAGGGGTATTATAGGAATTCTGATAAGTGTTGGTCTGTGGTCTTTGATTTGGATAGGTTATCATAGGTGTACCATGTTGACCCCTACATTCCCTAGCAAAATGACCAAACCTATGACATTTATAACACTTGATCTTTGATTTATCCAACCCCACCTTAGATCTGCCAGTTAACCCTGGAAACCTTCTCCCTGTTTTCTTGTAAAAATTATTAGTTCTTACACTGAGAAGGGCCAATTGGTGCATAATGTCCATTTCTTCCAAATCATCAGGGTCAAAGTATTCCAGGTCATCATACTCAAAGGATATGTTGTCAGATGCCTGTATATCACCACCACTTGCTGTAAAAGCATAGTTTGGTGAATAAGAATCAGAGTTAAAACCTGAGTTAAAACCTGAAGTTATGTCAATGAAATGATCATAACTCTGATCCTTTGTGTTTCCAGGCACCTCATCATGACCCAAAAGTGCTGTATTCCCAAACACATAGTCATCAGACACTTTTCCAGAGTCCTGGAGCTTCTTTTTCTGGTTAAGCTCTCTTTCATAGGTCAAGAGCTTACCATGAAGCTGGGTCAGTGATAGGTCTTTAAATCCTATTGAGTTTCTCATAACAATAGCAATAGTGTCCCATTTGTCTGGTAATGATCTTAAAAACCTATGGTTCAAAGTTGAATGAGGGTAAGTAAGACCAACCAATTTTAGTTCACTAATTAAGCAGTTAAATCTCTCAAACTGTTGAGTTAATGACTCTCCTTTGACATGACAGAATGTTTCATATTGTTGGTTAAGTATTTCACGGTTGTTTTCAATAACCTCCTCTGTCCCACCAAACTGCTCTTTCAGTGCATCCCACAACTCCTTTGCACTGTTACAGTGTAACAACCCAGCATATATATCATTGGGTAGAGCCATGGCCACAATACTGAAGGCCTTAGCATCTAGCTCAATTTTCTGAAAATCCTGGTCGGAGTAGTTTTCAAGTTTCTTTGGCTCAAACACTTTGGGATCTTCAGTACTCGGCACAGTCGGAACATGTGGTCCGAAGATAACCGACATCCAACACCCAGTGTTTTGTTGAGCTAGAACATGGCTCATCCGACGTTGCCAGATATTGTATTCAGATCTGACAAGCATCGGTGGCTTGTTGTTCGTGCCAGTGTTGTGTGGATCGTGATTGATAGAAGCCATTCTCTGATTTTTCAAAAAACAAAGTCTGTTTAACAACGGTTGAAACGAAATTAAACTATTACTCTGTTTTCAATCAAACTGACAAACGATATCAATAATTGTGAGCTGATTATTAAATTGATTTGTTAGATCGAATTTAATTGACCAAGCTCTGATACCAATTGTTAGGATCTGAGTTTGTTTGTTTTGATTGTTTAACTAAATGATGATAATAATGGAATGAAAATAGAATGAAAGTGCAGCGGAATAATAAACTGTAAATCAAAACAAGAGAGTAATTGTTTTTAGATCGAATGCTTTCATTGATTCAAAGATTACAATCGTACAATTTACTCCCCCTCAGCCTGATCACACAGTTGTTTGTCAGAGAGAATGTTTTTGTGTGTGATACAATAGAACAGTACATGCACTGTTCTATTTATAGACTGACTCAAACCACTGATGACCTAGGCTGACGTCACCTAAGACAGTGACCTCTAACAGAATAACAAACTTAAACATCTGCTATACAAACTACTGTTACATTGAAAGCACTGATAATAAACAGTTGTTAAAGATAAACTCTGATGGTCTTGTATCCACTGCTGGACCCTAAGTGCTGTTGGTTCCAGCAGTGCTTTGGTCTTCAGTACTTGTATCAGCTGTTGCTCTTCATCAGACCTTTGGTCAGCAGTTGTTCTTCATCAGTTGTTTTCTTAGCAGTTCTTTGTATCAGCAGTTGTTGAGCAGTTGTTTGGATAGAACAGTAGTTAGGGTCAGCAGTCTTTTGGGAGAAGCAAGTTGTAAGGACTGTTTATTCAAGGATCAAATAAATAGCATATTTTGGCTTTCCAATCATCTGTTCTTCTCCAGGTCAGCAGACCCAACACTTACTGTCCTTACGTTCATTTTAACATATCTTAATTCGTTGCAAAGCACTTAAAAAAGTGAACGTTAACCTATAAATTATTAATTATAAGTCTTATATAAATAGTTATATATATGACCCAAAATCGGTAAAAATAAAAAATCAACTAATATTTTGGTTGCGTTAGCGGGAGACACATTTGTGTTGACCTTATGGGTGTGTCCCCTCTAGTTGGTCTTTGGGACAATGGTTTTGTGGTTGGGCAAGCGATTAAGAGGGAAGAGTCGAAAAATGTCAAGAAGCATGCCAGAGCTTGTGGAGAAAATCAACACGCTTTTGTCCCATTAGCTTTTGAGAACCTTTTGGTTCCTTCGCGCCAGAAGCTATCCGTCATGACCAGCGTTCAATGGGTTATTCATAGCAACATTTTGACCCCCCAAGAGGCAGGGTTTTGTTTTTTGTAGATTGGACTTTGCAATCTAGAAAGGGGTGTCGACGCAACTTGTTGCCTGTCTAATTATCATCTTAATGTAATTTGCCTGTTGTGAAATGAAATGAAAATTTGATAAAAAAAAATTAAAATTAAAAAAAAAAAAAAAAAACTAATATTTCAACATATTTTGGGCTGTTGAGATGCTTACCTTTAGACCTTTGGTAACCAATGTCTTTGCCTTTTCAATAGTTAAATTGTCTCCAAGAATTGAAGCCAAAAAGTTTAAGAAAAGAACGAGACTAGACCGTATAGTGGCCGTAGCTATCAATTTGAATGTGATTTATATATTAGGTATAATACGTAATTTACATTTATAAAATTTATTTTTATCAAGCTTAACTTTGCCTAATAACAAAAGAAAAAGATTTTGTAGTACAAGAGTAACGTTGCAAATTTTATTTTATTTTATTTTTGTGTTAAATTAACTTTAGCTGTCTGCAAATCATCTTCTAGTAATTATTATTATTTTTTATTCTATGTATCGTGTTTTGAATTGACTTTTTCTTTTAATTAAAATGTCTGAATTTGTTGCTTTTAAATTTGTACTTTTGTAAAATTTGTACGTTTGTAATACAATAAAATATTATTAGAAAGGATGGTCAAATTATAATCCAAAACAAAAACAAAAAACCAAACGAAAACACATACGTAATGCACATGACATTATTAATATAAGGATAATAATAAAATTCAATTGAATAAGAAGTTTGAAAACAGTTCACATTAATTGTGCAAGTTGGTAAATAGATTATGGACCTACTTTGTATCTCCATAGAAGATTTATTCCCACATGGTATGACTTTACCACATTTCTCATTAATTAAGCGATCGTAATTCAGTAAGGGCAACGGCGTAGCTTATTGCACGTCTATCTTTTATTTTGATGTAACCAAATAAGTTTAAGAAATAAAATATGATAAAATATTCATTGAATATGATCTTTTTGGGAGCTCAAAAACCATCTTATTGGTTCCGAACTTGTTAACGTGACCTACAAAATATGACTATACTTGGAAAACGATAGTCATAAATTTTGGTAAAAATATATATAATAGTTCATTAAGCTTCGTAGAATCATTAAAATCACATAATCGTAATAAAATTTAATTAAGTACTTATATATTTTTCTGCAATTTTTCGTAGTTGTTAACGTGAATATAATAACTATGAAAATTGTTTAATGGCTTTCTTTTTGCACATAACTCCTACTTCAGGTTAAAACTTAAAAAAGACAATCACTAAATCGTAATCATATTTCATGTATGATTCATTAACTAGTTCACTCAATTTTAACTTTTATAAAACCAAAACAACAATAAAATCGTAATTCATTTTATTTATTTAGTTTTTGAAGGGTTAAAATCACCACCCCATTTTTTCGAGATTTGAACCCTCAACTATTTATTTGGTTCGAGAATACACCACTTTACCACTAAGCTATCACTTCAAAAATTTTAATTTAGTAATAAAACTTGAATTTAAGTTGTAAAAATTTGAGTGAGTGAACAATAAAGGTGTCAATCGCGTTGGGTTGATGGGTTGTCGGGTTTACGGGTTGATGGGTCGAAATGTGCAACCCGAACCCGACCTATATTATTATTCGTGTCAAATATTTCAACCCTAACCCGACCCACATAAAATCCGGGTCAACCCGAAGACGACCCGTTTAACCCATATTTTTAAATGAGTCATACATGTTCATGAGTTATAAGCGGGTTATCAATAAAATGTTTATTGGAGTATATAAGTGTGACAAATAAATAATATAGTGTGCCAAAAATAACATAATTATAAGTAACCATGTAAATAGAAATGAAAAAAGGAAAACAAAAATATAATAGATTTTTTTTCTAAATACTTAAACGGGTTAACGGGTCAACCCATTTTATATATGCGTCAACCCTAACCCGGCCCGTTTTTAAACAAATCGTGTTACTTAACCGAAATCTTTTTTTTTTGTATGGTGTTCGGGTCGGTTTTCGGGCCGTGTTAGTAATTGACGCCCCTAGTGAACAAATTGATTACTCTTAGTTTCCTTGAGTAGCAAGAAACGTGTTGGATTATTAAACTTTATAAAAGAAAATTAACAAAAACTAAACATACGTAGTAATACTTTTCCAAAGCAATAATACAAAAAAAAAGTCTAATCTTCTAGTATTATTTTCAAAAGGGCAACTTCTTATGTAAGCAGCTTCTTATGTAAGAAGGTTAGCTCCTCATACAAGGAGGTTAGCTTCCTTATTGACCACCGCTACAAAATAAAGTATAAACCCCCCACATAATTTTCCAAACAAAAAATATTATTGTATTATTTTCAAACTCAGTCCTTTCATATTCACATAATCACTCCTCTCTTTTTTTTATAAAACATTTTTTGTTCGTTAATGGAGTCCTCACCTTAAGCACAACACAGCATGAGCAAATCTAACTTCTTTCGCAACTTAATTAAACCCTTCTATTCCAATTCAAAAAAAGGTATTAAAAACACTTCTTATTTCAAGATTGCATTTTTATGTGTTTATGCACATGGGTTTCTTGAATTGATGTTCTGGGTATTCAAGATTATGTTTTATTTTAATGGGTTTTGAAATTCTTGATCAGATAGTCAAGAAGAAGCCTTGGGGAATATTACTGCACATGATCAGAAAGTTTATAGCTTTGAAACCCTAGTTACTGCTACCAGAAATTTCCATCCAGATAATAAACTTGGTCAAGGGGGTTTTGGCCCTGTTTATAAGGTTTGTTTTTCTTTAAATAAAACTTGTGTTTCATTGTTTATAATTGTGGCTTTGTGTGGGTATTTGCAGATGGTAAAGAATTAGCAATTTGGGGCAAATTTTGTTAATTTGTATGTGTTTCGAAACCGTTCGTTCTTTTCGAATAGTTGTTTTGATTGTAGCTAGGTTTGGTTGGATTTCAAAGTCATTGAACTGGTGTTTTGTTGACAAAAGATTAGTTATGAATAAAGAAATAAGTATTTTTTTGTCAATATGTTTTGGTCAAATGTTGTGTTCCTTGTCTGTTTTGGGATATTTTATGCAAAGTTTAGTGTTTTCTTGCTTTTTTTCAAGTGTTTTGGTTGGTTAGAATATCAAACATGATGTTTTGAAATGGTAAGTAATTGAAAGAACAAGAAAAGATTGGTTGGAAACACAATGTGAGTTGATATTTTCATATTATTATTGTGGAGAATTTATGTAGGATGTTTTGTATTTGCAGGGGAGGTTGGATACAGGGGAGGAGATTGCCGTCAAGAAGTTGGCGCACACTTCGAATCAGGGGAAAAGGGAGTTTGTAAATGAAGCTAAACTATTGGCGCGTGTACAGCATCGTAACGTTGTGACCTTGTTAGGGTATTGTGTGTCTCCGGAGAAGCTGTTGGTGTATGAATATGTACCTAACGAGAGCTTAGACAAGCTTCTTTTCAGTAACCTTTCTTTCTTGATTTTGATGGTTAATTTTTGACTGAAATTTCTTTGCGTTGACTTGATGATTGTGATTTTGTTGATGTAGAATCTAGAATGCGTGACACGTTGGATTGGAAACGTAGATATGACATCATTTGTGGTGTAGCACGAGGCTTGTCTTACCTTCATGAGGATGCGCACGATTGCATTATCCATAGAGATATAAAAGCTAGTAACATTTTGTTAGACGAAAATTGGGTACCCAAAATAGCTGATTTTGGCATGGCCAAGCTCTACCCTGAAGACGAAACTCATGTGCATACTCGTGTGGCGGGTACCAAGTGAGTTTTTACACAACTTGATCATAATTCATAATCAGCCATTCATAACACTTTGATCTCCAAAATCTAAAAAAAATTATTGCAAATTCCCTCGGTTTTTATGCAGTGGATATATGGCGCCTGAGTATGTCATGCATGGGAATTTATCTATCAAGGCAGATGTATATAGCTTCGGTGTGGTGGTTCTAGAGCTCGTCAGTGGTCAAAAGAACTTTACTTTTGACCTTGATCCCGACTGTGTAAATCTTCTCGATTGGGTAAGAACTTTGATCATTTGTTAACCTCGGTTCAGCACAAATCACCTGTATTTACATTTTTACTGTTTACAGGCATACAAGATGTACAAGAAGGGCAAAGGGCTTGAAATATTGGAGCCAGTATTAGCCTCTACCGCGGTCCCTGATCAAGTAGCCACTTGTATAAAAATTGGATTGCTATGCACCCAATTCGATAACAATGCACGGCCCACAATGAGCCGAGTGGTATTAATGCTATCCAGGAAGCCAGGTACGCTCGAAGAGCCATCTCCACCCGGATACCTGGGTTCAAGGCCCAGAAGGTCTCGTGCGTCTGCAACATCTTCTTCTTCCGACGGCATGTCTAGAGGGACAAATTCTCAAACTAGGTCCACCACTACGACGAGAAACCCCACCGCCTCCACGACCACCCCTCGTACTCCTACGCGGCATGCGAGTTCAACTTCTGTTCCTCACCGTAGGCGTCTTGGTTCGACCTCTGCGGGTCCGGTGTCTGATCCTTATGGTAAACGGCCAATGAGAGAGTAGGTTGTTACCTTACAATGTAGGAAGTTATTGCTTTTATTCTTTTTGTACATATTAATTATTACTAGTGTAGATTTTGGGGGATGGGTGTGAAGTAGATTAAAATTTTGAATGTTATATAGTCTGATGATGTTATAGTTCTCCTCCAATATCATGAGGATTATTAAAAGAGAAGGGAAAATGTAATTAAGTTTGGGTCAATCCTTTATCTAGTGTGAATTTCAGATATATTATACCAAATCCAAACTTAAAATCTCATAAATAATATTTAACTAAAGTATCATATATACTATGGGTGGCAAAATAGGTAGGTTGGGTGGGTTTGGTTGTTGGGTCAGGATGGGTTTGGGTTAAGATGGGTATAGGTCAAGATGGGTAGATTAAAAAAATGGGTTAGGATGGGTTGGGTTAGGATGGGTTTGGGTACGGATGGGTTTGGGTATGGATGGTTTGTATTAAGATAGGTTCACATTAAAATAAATTAAAATTTAAAAAAAAATTAAAATAGCAATAAAAAATTTAAAAAGTAAACAAAAAAAAATTAAAAAAAAACAAAAAAAAACTTAAATATAAAATTTTAGGGGATCTGTAGTGTTTCATTTTGAACCGGACCGGTTTGACCCTATCGGGCTGGAAAATAACCCGGACCGTTACGACCCGGCCAGGCCGGGTAGCGACCAGAACTGTTTTGATCTGACCCGTCCCGTAGCGACCCGGACGTTTCAACCTGACCCGTCCCGTTTCGACCCGGCCGGGCCCGGTAGCGACCCGAACCGTTTCAACCCGGTCGGGCTCGGTAAAGAACCAGACCGTTTCGACCCGACAAGACCGGTAGCGACCCAGACCGTTTCGACCCGACCGGGCCCGGTAACGACCCAGACCGTTTCGACCTGACCCGTCCCGTAGCGACCCGGATCGTTTCGACCGGGCCGGGCCCGGTAGCGACCCGGACCGTTTCGACCCGACCAGGCCCGGTAACGACCCAGACCGTTTCGACCTGACTCTTCCCGTAGCGACCCGGATTATTTCGACCGGGCCGGGCCCGGTAGCGACCCGAACCGTTTCGACCCGGCCGGGCCCGGTAGCGACCCGGACCGTTTCGACCCGACGGGACCGGTAGCGACCCAAACCGTTTCTACCCGACCGGGCCCGGTAGCGACCCGGACCGTTTCGACCCGACCAGGCCCGGTAACGACCCAGACCGTTTCGACCTGACCCGTCCCGTAGCGACCCGGATTGTTTCGACCAGGCCGGGCCAGGTAACAACCCGGACCGTTTCGACTGGCCCGGGCCCGGTAGCGACCCGGACCGTTTCGACCCGGCCGGGCCCGGTAGCGACCCGGACCGTTTCGACCCGACGGGACCGGTAGCGAACCGGACCGATTCGAACCGACGGGACCGGCAGCGACCCGGACCGTTTCTACCCGACCGGGCCCGGTAACGACCCGGACCGTTTCGACCCGACCGGGCCCGGTAACGACCTTGACCGTTTCAACCTGACCCATCCCGTAGCGACCCGGATTGTTTCGACCCGGCCGGGCCCGGCAGCGACCCGGACCGTTTCGACTGGCCCGGGCCCGTTAGCGACCGATCCCGTTTGCAACCTGGACCGTTTCGACCCGACCGGGCCTGTCAACGACCAGACCATTTCGAGCCGAATGGGCCGGTCAACAACCCAGACCGTTTGGACTCGATTAAGCCTGCTAACGACTCGAACCGTTTCGATGAGGTTGGTCTCGTTAACGATTCGTGTTGTTTCGACATGGTCGTCCGTTAACGACCCGAACGATTTCAAACCGACTGGGTTATCAACAAATTCAAAAGATATAATTTTTTGTTTTTAGTGGCATTGATTTCTATGAGGCACCAACACTTTTGGTGTTGGGTGAGTTTTAATTCAAATTTGTATATGATTATCTAAAA
The DNA here is from genome assembly GCA_028751855.1 of Ambrosia trifida. Classification (NCBI taxonomy): domain Eukaryota; kingdom Viridiplantae; phylum Streptophyta; class Magnoliopsida; order Asterales; family Asteraceae; genus Ambrosia; species Ambrosia trifida. Next base: position 72,791,036 of record CM054122.1, read on the forward strand.
ATACCCATCCTGACCCATTTATTTTTTTTTGACATACCCATCCTGACCCACTTACTTATTTCCTAGAATTAAAATTACCCATCCTAACCCCCTTGAAAATTATACTAAACCCATTTTAACCCACAAGGTCAAATTTTAAACCCAAAACAACCCAAACTCAACTAGATGGGTTAAAATTGCCAGGTCTAATATATACCTTGTATCAATAAAAGTTTCATCTCTACTCAATTTTAACCTTGAATATTAAAATTTGCTCTGAATATATTTTTCTAAAAAAAATCATATCTACTCAAGTATAATAAACGAAAATGATACATGACACTAGGTGGGGCATTCATCTCCCTTATTATATATATATATATATATATATATATATATATATATATAGGGGAAAGTTAATTTGAGAACACCTATATTTCGTGCGAACCGTGAGAACGGCATCTAAAACCATTCAAATTCCAAATTTCTTTTTACACTTGTCTTTATTACTAAAATTCCATCTCAAAAACACAAATTACGCATAAAAATTCAAACGTATACGAAAATAATTTGCTTTTACACATGTGTAAATTTGCTGTTTATACATGTGTAAACTGTTTCATTTACACATGTGTAAAAAGTTAATTTAAAAGTGTTTTTGCAAGAAAAGATGACTTATTTGGAAAGAAAATTCATTTATTAATGTTGTATTTTGATTATAATGGGATTTGTATTAAAAAAAATTGATTTTGATTGATTTTTGTACTTGTTCTCACGGTTCTCACAATATTTAGCGTTCTCAAGATAACCCTCCCCTATATATATATATATATATATATATATATATATATATATATATATATAGGGGAAGGTTCAATTGAGAACTCATAGTTAGGGAGAGAACTCGAGAACTCCTTAAGTATAGGGGTATTTTTGTCAAATATTTCATCAAGCCTCATTAACTGATATACAACCCCAAAACTATGGAGAAACCCTAGTTATTCTAACGTGCAGATCATTGGACCATTGAAGAACATCTTTCATATGATCGTATACCTTGATTCATAGTTTCATCTATTCTGTAATCGAATCAACATATGAATTCTGCATCTTCCTCTGTTATTAATGACAATCGAAGGTTATTACTATTATTTGTAATCTTACAGATTTGTGTATGTATCGATTAATTGTATGGCTGTTGTTATTTAGATCCAACTTCTTCATCGAATTCAAACAACTATGCGATAAACATGGATTATCTATCATATATAAAGGTTAATCGATGAAAAAATCTAGCTATCTTGTTAGGCGATAATGCAGAATCGACATCAAACGTTGCTTCTTCTTCGAATTGTGGTAATTCCGCTTCAGATGATACAAAGCTTTCTAGCATTGAACATAGAGGTACCTGTTCTTAAATTTTCATACTGCACATGTGCACTGCATCCAGTTTATGTTTACTGATGTTTTACACAACCTAGATATATATGTTTTTAACATTTACGTATTGCACATGTGCACTATATTCAGATTGTGTTTGCTGTATTTTTTTAAACAATATGTACATGTTCTTAAATTGACGTATTGCACATGTGCATACATTCGGTTTGTTTCTGTTGTATTTTTTACACAACATAGAGGTATGTGTTCAAAAATAAATGTAAGAGATTGTGATTAATTCTTGACAAACATTATGAGGTTGATTATTGTTGTAGGAATTGGTAGCTAGCTTTTTAGTATTGGATAATGTTAATGCAGAGTTCAGATGGTGGTATTAAGACGGATGGTCAAGTTGAAAGAGACATTGAGCAGGTAAATTTGGGTGTAATTAGGTAGGATTTTATATTTTTAATTATTATTATTATTATTGTTATTATTATTATTGTTTACTAATAATCATGCTCATTAACATAGACATGATCAATAACAATGAGTACTATTGTTTAGCATTGACAGAGAGGTACCTGTTCTTAAATTTTCATACTGCACATGTGCACTGCATCCAGTTTATGTTTACTGATGTTTTACACAGCCTAGATGTATGTGTTTTTTAACATTTACGTATTGCACATGTGCACTATATTCCGATTGCGTTTGCTGTATTTTTTACACAATATGTATGTGTTCTTAAATTTACGTATTGCACATGTGCATACATTCGGTTTGTTTCTGTTGTATTTTTTACACAACATAGAGGTATGTGTTCAAAAATAAATGTAAGAGATTGTGATTAATTCTTGACAAACATTATGAGGTTGATTATTGTTGTAGGAATTGGTAGCTAGCTTTTTAGTATTGGATAATGTTAATGCAGAGTTCAGATGGTGGTATTAAGACGGATGGTCAAGTTGAAAGAGACATTGAGCAGGTAAATTTGGGTGTAATTAGGTAGGATTTTATATTTTTAATTATTATTATTATTATTGTTATTATTATTATTGTTTACTAATAATCATGCTCATTAACATAGACATGATCAATAACAATGAGTACTATTGTTTAGCATTGACAGAGAGGTACCTGTTCTTAAATTTTCATACTGCACATGTGCACTGCATCCAATTTATGTTTACTGATGTTTTACACAGCCTAGATGTATGTGTTTTTTAACATTTACGTATTGCACATGTGCACTATATTCCGATTGCGTTTGCTGTATTTTTTACACAATATGTATGTGTTCTTAAATTTACGTATTGCACATGTGCAATACATTCGGTTTGTTTCTGTTGTATTTTTTACACAACATAGAGGTATGTGTTCAAAATTTAAATATCGTACATGTGCACTACATTATTTTTGCGTTTACTGTATTTTTTATTCTACATGTTTTATAATTTGTGCACATGTTCACTGTAGACGATAATACTAATACAATTTTTTTAAATGCAGGTCGTCTATCAAATTATGTCTATATAACTCCTTGTGGAACTACCTATTGGGTACCTAAAGTATCGGATGATACTGTAGCATGTGACAAGTGTGGTCATAGAGGCCACAATACGATAACTTGTATGGGGCAATCACAATATGATGGGGCTAATCAGTAATAATACGTTATGAACATGTCTTTTGTATGATGTATGATATGAACATATCTTTTGGGTTATATTTGTTATGAACATGTTTTATGGTATTAGGTTATGAACATGTCTTTTTGGTATGTAATCAATTTGATGGTTTTATGCTATGGTATTTATCACTTATCACTTACGTAAAGTTGTTTGATTTAGTATTTATTAAAAATGTGTTAAAAAACTTCTATAAAAAGGTGCCAAATGTGTTAAAAGTTGCAGCAAAAAAAAGTGCGAAATATGTTAAAAACAACAGCAAAATGTGCCAAAACTGCACCCGAAATGGGTCATAAACTGCAGCCAAAAACTGCAGAAAAAATGTGCCAAAATGAGTTAAAAACTGCAGCAAAAATAGTACCAAAATGTGTTAAAAAACTGCATCAAAATGTGCCAAAACTGCAGCCAAAATGTGCCAAAACTGCAGCAAAAATGCGCCGTAATGGGTCAAAAACTGCAGCAACGATGCGTCGACATGTGTTAAAAAACTGTAGTCAAGTTAGTGCTAAAATGTGTTAAATACTGCAGCAAAATGTGTCAAAACTTCAGCCAAAATAGGTCATAAACTACAGCAAAAAACTGCAGCAAAAATGTCTCGAAATGGGTCAAAAATTGCAGAAAAAACAACATCAATAATGTGCCAAAACTGCAGTCGAAATGGGTCAAAACTGCAGAAAAAAATGTACCAAAACTATAGCATAAAATGCATTATAAATGGTTCATTATACAACCAAAAATGCCAATCAAGTTTAAATAACCAAACTGATATTAACATGCCATTCATTTATCCATTAAACGTGGTACATATATAAATTCAAAACAACTATCCATTAATTTATACATCCAAACTGAGTACATAACTTAATTCATTATAAAACAAAATACATGATGAAAGGGACCTAATAAAAAAACTTCAATCTTTTATTCTTCAATGCAATAATTCTAGCTCATTCTTCATGTCGCCTAATCTGAGGTTCCCTTAGCCTAGCTTGATATTCATGGCTGCTAATCGATCTCAATGGCCCTGGTATCACTTCATCAGCTCCTCCACACAATGGAGTGTCAGCCAAACCCACAACTCCTTCCCTGTAGCATTACACTATGTGAAATATTGTTCACATTTAACATTGGCTATAATACTCGCATTACACATGTCGAATATAGTTACAACAATAACATATGGCAACACATGACAAACAAAACAATATATCATTTTAACATTAACTATAAATTATCACACATGTGTAATACATTAAACAATTATAACACAGGTGTAGTACATTGCATACAAAGCCTATCTACATTAAATATCAACTAAAACAAGACTACCACACATATGAAATACAATTACAAATATCTCATACGTGCAACATATGACAAGCACATCAGTCTAACTTAACACTAACTATCATAAATAATATTATCACACATGTGAAATACATGACATAATTATCACACATGTGCAATACATTGCATACAAATCATGTTCACTATTAACATTAGCAGAAACAATTATATTACACATGCGAACTACAATTACATCTATCACAAATGCGCAACACATAACAAACAAAGCCTAACCTTGTGTAAATACAAACTATCACCAACCATATTAACACACATGTGTAATACATTTCACGATTATCACACGTGTGCAATACATTGCATACAAGGCCTATTCACGAATAACATTAGCTACAACAGTTATAATGCACATGTGGAATACAGTCAAATCTGTCACACAGAAGCATAATCTCATTTAACACTAACAGTACGAGTACACATGCGTAATACACACGTGCATTGTACACCGCAAACATAACAATACTACATTACATATGTATAATACACTACAAACATAACAATACTATTACGTATGTGTAATACATATCATACAATATATGCACATATCAATCGTATAACTATAACATCTGTGCAATACATATCATATAGTTCACTTAAACATGTATTACACATGACAGATCACAATATCGTTCGAAACTACCATTTAACTTATTTCACATACAACACATTGAAACATTAGTTAATGGTATAGTGTGTTTTTACACAAAATGCCTAATTAATCAAGTAATATGAGTGAAAATCGTCTCAGTGTGTGTGTGACACAGATAATATGAATAATACGACGATACCTGATGTTGATGAACGATTGTTTGATGGATCACTACATTTGATGCATATAATCGATTGTTTGATGGTTATCATGTTATTTGAATGATTGATAAACTTGTGATTGAACAAACCCTAGGTTTTCATCATTTGGGTAGATGGACAAAGAGAGGGAAAGTGAATGGTTTTCTTTTGTGAAGGTTTTGAAATGATGAAAGGATTAGTAAAATCTTTTTATAATTCCCCAAAATACCCTTGCTTGTTAAAATCTCATCTATTTGTTGTTGTTTTATTTCATTTAATCACAACCATTGATCTACTAAGATCAATGGTTATTATTTAGTTCTCGAGTTCTCTCAATAAAATGAGTTTTCTATTGAACCATCCCCTATATATATATATATATATATATATATATATTCAATTGAGAACCAACCCTTTGTCACACCCTCAAATTTCCACTGCGGGGTTTATACCGCGAGGCGCGTGACATACCAGGATCCCATAGCCATAAGTCACAGGAACGAACTCTAAATGCCCAAACCATTTAGTTCGTTTTCAAAAACCAAGTTTAGTTAAGCTGCGGAAGCGTAAACCAAATTTAAACCTTTTAAAACCATGCGCAAAACAACGCACCCAAATTAAAACCATACGAAAGCATAATATATATAATTTATGTGTATGCCCGAGAGCCCAAATGCAGTGAAGTGTACAGTGCTTTCTAATCCTGGCACCGGAAGCTAACTACCTGCAAAAGCATGTAAATCGTGGGTCAACAAACAATGTTGGTGAGTTCACTAAGTAAAGTAGGTGAGTAAGTAAAAACGTAGGTTTCCAAACCATGTAACCAAATGAAAACGTCGGTCTCCCAGACCACATAACAGTACGTAAGAACGTCGGCCTCCTTGGCCACAAGTAAATAGCTAATTCAAATGTCAGGGGTAGCTAGCCCACTCATGATAACTAAAACCGGCGAATACCGAACTACTAATGAACAAGTTCCCATAACTGGGATAAAGATGCCTTGCATCATTGTCCATCGACAATGATTATGTTTGAAGCTAATAGTTCACATTCGTGCCCCCAGCACGATGTGAGGTTTGTTAGACCTAATAGCGCTATCAACTAATTAACCCGCTTGCCCAACCGGCAATTGATTCGGTATTTTGAAGGACTTAAACGATGTGTTTGGTTTAGTTCATCAAGGACATATATATGAATTAGTAAAAATAGATTCACCACGTGAACCATGCACCCCAAACCCGATATGTGTAAAAGTAGTCCCGAACCGGACTAGAAACGTTAAGTAGTTGTCTCAACCCGAGACGCATGCTTTTGAGAAAAGAGTAGTGAAACTCACCTTATCGCGTAAGCAAAGAATCCGAACAGCAAGTATTATATGCTACCGACACCCTAATAACAGTGTCACTACGTGAGTATAGGCGTAACATCATTACACCATATAACTCGTTTGTCCAAGGCGTTTTAAATATTCAAAAGTGTGTATGCGACGCCTAGTGATTCTACATGCAATAGTAAACCCTACGGACTCGTTGGTGAATGAGTTGGTTATAATTAGTTTCTACAGCCCGTATGTGTCGTAAACATGTGTACTTCCGTTATATGTCAATTTTAGACCACCTAAGACCTCAAGTAATCACATAAGCACATAATACACAATCTGTGTTTTCAGGACAGATTGTGCGCCATCAAAACGAATTTATTTAAAATAGTAGACCAGTGAGTTATCCTCCCAAATTTTTACTGAATTATCTTTGGGATTCACTTGGCAATACCTATTTTTACTTTGTCTTAATTCCAAACACAAAAATTATAAAAATTCGTACAACACAGCAGTGTTCAGAAAATTTCCACAACAGGTCAGTTTAGTAGGAAAATTCTTAAAAATTGTGTATTCATCCAAACGAGATGAATCCACTTGGAAAAGCTCTATTTTTCCAGTATTGACCTACTGTAAAAATTTCATAACCTAACTCCTTGTAAATCTCAAGTTATGACCATTTAAAGTTAGCCCAATTTACAAATCCGAAAATCTGATATGACCCCTAATCAATTAAAATTCCAAAAACGACTCATCCGACGTCCAAAACACATGATTTTACCCATTATGAAAAGCTAAGACCAGGTGTGACCTAACCCTGCCAAGAAAACACTAAAATTATTATGTTAGAGCCGTGTTACAGCTCCTACAAATTTGACTAACCATTCTGTCCAGATTTTAGTTTCGCCTAAATCATACTTTAATCGCCTACCATATGCACAAAAACTATTAACATTCATCAATCATCAACACAAAACATTCCTAATACCTATTTCATCAGATTCTATGATTAAACATGTCAAGATCAAATCTTTAAGAATCAAAACACCAATTACTTGCACAACAAGTATCCTACGATGTTACTAAGCGTTTATGAGTATGTTTAATCCATTTAATCTTCAAAAAGATTCATGCTTTAATGTTTTATAAACTCATTCAGACCTGGACAAACTTATTATATGATTTTTATTAATGAAAACACAAGATAGAAGCATAAGAAATCGTAAGATATACCCTTAGCTCTCTCAATCGATCAATCACGCGCCTTGGAGCCTCCCAATTGATGATCTTGAGCCTTAGCAGAGGTTGTTTGAGTGAAATATTCGTGTGGGGCAGTAAGGGGGCGATTAGGGTTGAGTATGGGGGTTGCATGGGAGTTTAGGATGCTTAAATATAAGTTTGAGGCGGTTAAGACCCGTCAGGTCACTTCGAGCGGCCGCTCGGTGCCTGTGAGCGGCCGCTCACAGGTCCGGGTGGCGCGCTCTTGCTTCGTTTCGTCTCCCGACGCGTTATCCTTTGACGTTTTCGCTATTTCGGACCGTAACAAGTGTAACCCCATGCATTAAGACCCTAATCAACCTCATGCTCCACTTTTAATGATTTCTATTAACGTGTTCGGTTTAGGTTCACATAATTCACGTATGGTTTTCACATAAGTTTATTTCCGAGGTTCACTAATCATGCAATCACACATTGACTCACAACCATGCACGTATGTCTTATCTAACTAACCCTAGTTAAGTATAATGCAAGGAAATGTAACTAGAGTTTAGTTAAAGTGAGAACCTGAATTTTCGGGGTATCACATCATCCCCAAGTTGAAAAGAATTTCGTCCCGAAATTCAGCAAGTAAACAGTAAAGCCAGCTAAAAATGTATGCTTGGTTTCCGGATGTCACATCATACCCAAGTTGAAAGGAATTTCGCCCCGAAATTCACTTTGAGCGAGCTGCTTTATGTTCGGCATTTGATCTATGCACAGGTTCAGGTTCAGAAAAGAGGTGTGGATATTTGAGCCGCATCTGATCTCTGCGCTCCCACGTGTATTCCGGTCCTAGACGGGAATTCCATTGTACGTTAATAATAGGTATAGTGTTCTGTTTGAGTTTCTTGACGCCCCGCTCAAGAATCTCCACTGGTTCTTCCATGAACCGTAGCCGATCGTCCACCTGGATCTCCTCCAGTGGCACCATCAGTGTTGTATCCAACAGGCATTTCTATAGATTCGGTACGATATGTGGGATACATCGTGCATCCTACCAAGTTTGTTAAGCAGGTTTAACCTGTAAGCTACCAGACCAATCCCATCAACCATCTCGAATGGTCCAACGTTTTACGGTTTCATCTTTCCCCATTTTCCAAAGCGTGTCACACTCTTTCAAGGTGACACCTTTAATAGTACCTTGTTCCCATTCCGGAGCTCTAAAAGTTTCCTACGCTTATCAGCGTAGCTTTTCTGTCGCTCAAGAGTAGCAGCCATCCGTTTTCTGATTGCTCTATCTTCTCAGAAGTTTGGTGCACAAGTTCGGAACCTGTCAGTTGGCTATCCCCAACTTCAGTCCAACATATGGGGGATTTGCACTCCCGTTTATAAAGTGCCTCAAAAAGTGCACACTGGATCGAAGTGTCATAACTATTGTTATAAGAGAATTCAATCAAAGGCAAGTGCTTGTCCCAACTGTTTCCAAAGTCCACCACGCACGGTCGCAGTAGATCTTCTAGTGTTTGGATGGTACGTTCACTCTATCCATCCGTCTGGGAGTGATAGGCTGCGCTCATGTCCAAATGAGTTCCCAAAGCAATTTGGAGAGTTTCCCAAAAATGGGAAGTAGATCGCGCGTCGTGATCCGATATGATAGAAGTTGGCATCCCATGCCTAGAGACAATTTTCGTAATACAAAAGCGGCTAGACGTTCCGACATGTCCGCCTCTCTAATTGCCATGAAATGCGCTGATTTGGTCAAACGGTCAATAATGACCCAAATCATATCGTGCCCGTTGGGCGTTTTAGGAAGCTTCGTAATGAAGTCCATGGAAATCCCATCCCATTTCCACATCGGAATCTCTGGTTGTTGAAGTAGGCCTGAAGGTTTCTGATATTCAATCTTAACCTTCGCGCAAGTCAAGCACTTACTAACATAAGTGACTTTTCTCAGCTTTCATGTTTGGTCACCAGTAAAGAGTTTAAGATCTCGGTACATTTTATCCGAACTAGGATGTACCGAATAACGAGGGGTGTGTGCCCCATCGAGCACTAGTTGTCTGAGATCTCCAACACGTGGAATCCAGACTTGATTCATGAAGTGCTGAAGACCCTATGTCCTCCATTCCAGGTGCTTATCAGCACCGTGCAAGGTTTCAAGCCCGATGTTTTCCCTTTCAAAGCCACGCCCTGGGCTTTACGTATCCTAATATGAAGATTAGATTGTAGGGTAAGTTGCAAGGCTCGCACTCGTTTGGGTTTTGTTTCCTTACGACTCAGGGCATCTGCTACTACATTAGCCTTCCCGGAATGTTACTTGATGGCACAGTCATAACCATTCAGGAGTCTGACCCATCGGCGTTGTCGTATGCTTAGCACCCTCTGGTCGAATATATGCTGGAGACTTTTATGATCTGTGAAATCGTGCACTCTGTCCCGTAGAGGTAGTGCCTCCAAATTTTGAGAGCGAAGACCTCCGCTCCCAGTTCCAAGTCGTGAGTGGGGAAATTTTTCTCATGAACTTTTAGTTGTCGTGAAGCATATGTGATCACCTTTTCGCGTTGCATCAAAACACACCCTAGACCTTGGATAGATGCGTCATAGTACACCACAAAGTCCTCCGTACCCTCAGGTAGTGATAATATTGGAGCACTGCAAGGTTTAGTCTTTAGTATCAGAAAAGCAGGTTCTTGGGCATCTCCCCACTTGTAGGTAATCCCCTTCTGTGTCAAAGCAGTGAGGGGTTGAGCGATTTTTGAGAATCCCTGAATGAATCTGCGATAATAACCTGCAAGGCCAAGGAATTATCGGACCTCCGTGGGAGTTCTTAGGGGCCTCCCATCTTTTAATCGCATCAATCTTAGCGGGATCGACCTGTATTCCTGCCTCGTTCACCACATGACCCCAGAATTGGATCTCACGAATCCAGAAGTCGCACTTGGAGAATTTTGCATATAACTGCTCACTTTTCAGAAGTTCCAAGATCAGTCGTAGGTGTTGCTCATGCTCTCCCCTACTCTTGGATAGATCAGAATGTCGTCTATGAACACTATGACAAATTTGTCTAGATAGGGTTTGCACACACGGTTCATGAGGTCCATGAACACAGCTGGTGCATTAGTCAGCCCGAAGGGCATTACCAAAAATTCATAGTGCCCATAACGAGTTCGAAAGGCTGTCTTTGGCACATCCTCCTCTCGAACTCTCAGTTGATGATACCCCGACCTTAGGTCAATCTTGGAATAGAAACTCGACCCCTGAAGCTGGTCGAATAGATCATCAATACGAGGTAAAGGGTAGCGGTTTTTAATTGTCACCTTGTTCAATTCCCGGTAATCGATACACATACGGGAACTCCCATCCTTTTTCTTAACAAATAAGACTGGAGTTCCCCAAGGTGAAGAACGAGGTCTACTGAAACCCCTATCCAATAATTCTTGGAGTTGGGTAGATAGTTCTTGAAGTTCGCCTGGTGCAAGGCGGTATGGTGCACGCGCAACTGGGGCGGCTCCTGGTGCACGGTCAATTTGAAATTCCACTTGTCGAACAGGTGGAAGTCCGGGTAATTCCTCTGGGAAGACATCTGGAAAATCCTGAACTACAGGGATGTCCTCAATTTTTGTTTCAACTTCAGCTCGAGTATCAGAAATGTTAGCCAATATGGCTGGGTAGCCCTTCCGAATACACTTCTAGGCTTTCAGGAAAGAGATGATGCCCATCATGGCACCACCAGGATCACCCCGGACAGATAAGAATTCTCCACTAGGGAGAGGGATACGAACAATCTTCTCTTGACAGAGAATTTCAGCGTGTTGCTTGGACAACCAGTCCATGCCAACCACGAGATCAAAGCTTCCTAGGGTGATAGGTAAGAGGTCGATGGCAAACAACTGTCCATCTAGTTCGAGCTTACAGTCACGATGGATGTGGGTTACCTTAACAGGCTTCCCATCAGCTAACTCTATAAAGTACGGGGTATCAAGAAGTGTAGGAACTATCCCTAGTTGTTTGCTAAGTTTTGATGACACAAAACTATAGTCTGCACCAGCATCATATAAAACAGAAGCGAGAGTGGCGTTTAAGGAACACGTATCCGTCACGCCGTTGTTATCAGTCCTGGCCTCCCCAGAGCCCATCACAAATGCTCCTCCACGAGCCCCATTGTTGTTGTTACTGTTGTGGTTATTGTTGAAGGACTTATACCGCATACTATCCCACGTTCCCTTGTTATCACCAAAAGTAGAAGATGAAGCACCCTGCTTCGGAAAAGTACCATGCTCAACAGCCTCGTCGGTGAGTTTGTGAGCCAGGTGAAAGGTTTGTTATATTCTGGGTAGGTGAGCCGTAGTAGCCATGCTACGAACCTGTGGGATAACCCCTTTGGTATGAAGCTCGATCCGTTTGTAATGTAGGTTAAATATGTGTGAGCATGTAGTAGCTAACTCCTGTAGCTTGGTAGTGTAGGCGTCGATTTCAGACCCATCCGTCTTTAGATAACAAGTTTCTAAATTTCGTCATGGGGGTTACATTCTCCACCCAAGTATCTGTAACTCATCGAGTGTGCATGTGGCATACATTACCTCATCCTGCCTGGGGGCAAATGCACAGAGCAAAGACTTATACTACCGAAGCAATCAGACGGTCTCCTTCAGTTCCGTTGGAGTTATCGAGGTTTACAACCAATAAAAGACTTGGAAATACAATGTGCGTTCAAGGTATAAGAAAGTTCAAATGTGGAAGTCAGGGGAAAAGAATGATTTAGCAAAATAGATCTTTACTAGCTTGGAAAGATGCGAGGGCCTCAACCACCCTATCGTTGATCATAAGAACTCAGTCTTATCTAAGTTAGCAAAGGAAAATGAAAGAAAAGATAGGTAAGAAAAGGTAAGAGCCAATCGTCGCCATGCTCTGTCTAGATAGTAGAGCCTTCATCGTCACTTTCCATGTGCTCGTCCTGCTCAGGTTCCCCTTCCATCTCTTATCCTTCCTCTTTTGCGATGTTAGTGTTATATGGTTCTCATCACGTACAATCTCCTTCTCTAGTCCTATGTGAACCAGTTTAGTGGTAAGCTGTACCACTCGTTCCTCCAATCGTGGCTATCAGCCATTAGTAGGTTTCATCCTCCCTTGTGATGTTGCATTACATCGCAGGCTTTACGTAACTGCCCAAGAGTGTGTGTAACAAGTCCCGATCTAATGTGTTCCCATGAATCTACCATATACTTATGAGTAACAGGGATATGCAGTCATACGTCCGCCCGCTCATACTAGGCGTAAGATACTAAAGTAAGAAATAAGTTCTATATGCGTAACCCAGTCCCGTCTGAGTTTCGAATGGGGGTAAGAAAAATCAAGTAGCAAGGAACAGAAACTAATTGTCTCCTTGCTAAGTGACAAAAGATAAGTCTCAGCATTCGAATTCTTTCATAGTTGATTTAATGGTACCACGTCATGCGCATCGTGCAGCTTCCTGTGTACGTGCGCCATAACGCTCGCAAGGCTCCCTCCCTTGTACTATTGTTGTCTCCTCGTCCATGAGGTTAGTTAGGATATTACTCCCAGTAATGCGCCACCTGGTGTAACCCTAGGTTCCCACCATTGACGTGTTAAGAATTAAGTCTAGAACTAGGAGATAACATATCTCCCGAAATCATATGTTGTAGATATATGTAGCTAATAGCTAGTTGTGCACTTAAGTTGTGAGTGTACTTATGCTATAATGATTATAGACTAGACTCAACATGCAGTCCTAGTTCACTATAACCAATGACTCTGATACCAATCTAACATCATTACACCATATAACTCGTTTGTCCAAGGCGTTTTAAATATTCAAAAGTGTGTATGCGACGCCTAGTGATTCTACATGCAATAGTAAACCCTACGGACTCGTTGGTGAATGAGTTGGTTATAATTAGTTTCTACAGCCCGTATGTGTCGTAAACATGTGTACTTCCGTTATATGTCAATTTTAGACCACCTAAGACCTCAAGTAATCACATAAGCACATAATACACAATCTGTGTTTTCAGGACAGATTGTGCGCCATCAAAACGAATTTATTTAAAATAGTAGACCAGTGAGTTATCCTCCCAAATTTTTACTGAATTATCTTTGGGATTCACTTGGCAATACCTATTTTTACTTTGTCTTAATTCCAAACACAAAAATTATAAAAATTCGTACAACACAGCAGTGTTCAGAAAATTTCCACAACAGGTCAGTTTAGTAGGAAAATTCTTAAAAATTGTGTATTCATCCAAACGAGATGAATCCACTTGGAAAAGCTCTATTTTTCCAGTATTGACCTACTGTAAAAATTTCATAACCTAACTCCTTGTAAATCTCAAGTTATGACCATTTAAAGTTAGCCCAATTTACAAATCCGAAAATCTGATATGACCCCTAATCAATTAAAATTCCAAAAACGACTCATCCGACGTCCAAAACACATGATTTTACCCATTATGAAAAGCTAAGACCAGGTGTGACCTAACCCTGCCAAGAAAACACTAAAATTATTATGTTAGAGCCGTGTTACAGCTCCTACAAATTTGACTAACCATTCTGTCCAGATTTTAGTTTCGCCTAAATCATACTTTAATCGCCTACCATATGCACAAAAACTATTAACATTCATCAATCATCAACACAAAACATTCCTAATACCTATTTCATCAGATTCTATGATTAAACATGTCAAGATCAAATCTTTAAGAATCAAAACACCAATTACTTGCACAACAAGTATCCTACGATGTTACTAAGCGTTTATGAGTATGTTTAATCCATTTAATCTTCAAAAAGATTCATGCTTTAATGTTTTATAAACTCATTCAGACCTGGACAAACTTATTATATGATTTTTATTAATGAAAACACAAGATAGAAGCATAAGAAATCGTAAGATATACCCTTAGCTCTCTCAATCGATCAATCACGCGCCTTGGAGCCTCCCAATTGATGATCTTGAGCCTTAGCAGAGGTTGTTTGAGTGAAATATTCGTGTGGGGCAGTAAGGGGGCGATTAGGGTTGAGTATGGGGGTTGCATGGGAGTTTAGGATGCTTAAATATAAGTTTGAGGCGGTTAAGACCCGTCAGGTCACTTCGAGCGGCCGCTCGGTGCCTGTGAGCGGCCGCTCACAGGTCCGGGTGGCGCGCTCTTGCTTCGTTTCGTCTCCCGACGCGTTATCCTTTGACGTTTTCGCTATTTCGGACCGTAACAAGTGTAACCCCATGCATTAAGACCCTAATCAACCTCATGCTCCACTTTTAATGATTTCTATTAACGTGTTCGGTTTAGGTTCACATAATTCACGTATGGTTTTCACATAAGTTTATTTCCGAGGTTCACTAATCATGCAATCACACATTGACTCACAACCATGCACGTATGTCTTATCTAACTAACCCTAGTTAAGTATAATGCAAGGAAATGTAACTAGAGTTTAGTTAAAGTGAGAACCTGAATTTTCGGGGTATCACATCATCCCCAAGTTGAAAAGAATTTCGTCCCGAAATTCAGCAAGTAAACAGTAAAGCCAGCTAAAAATGTATGCTTGGTTTCCGGATGTCACACCCTTAGTTAGGAACTTTAGGAACAAATCTCATCCATCCATATTCAATGGCATGATGGTAAATATGATAAACATTAATTAACTTTTTAATTAAAGCAAGGGGTAATATTGTCTTTTGGTATGTGAGTATTAATAGGTTATTTAGTATACATTGTAACTGACAAAAACCACAACTAATATCATTTGTGCGTACAAAAAAATTATACTGTACGATAAACATTAAACAACTATACGTCAGTGTATATTCATATTCCAACAATTATACATCAGTGTATATTCCAATCATTGCTACAAAAACATTATACTGTACGATAACATTAAAACAACTATACGTCAGTGTATATTCATATTCCAACAATTATACATCAGTGTATATTCCAATCATTGCTACAAAAAACATTATACTGTACGATAAACATTAAACAACTATACGTCAGTGTATATTCATATTCCAACAATTATACATCAGTGTATATTCCAATCATTGCTACAAAAACATTATACTGTACGATAACATTAAAACAACTATACGTCAGTGTATATTCATATTCCATGCACTCACACGAACTGATAGGTTGGTCTTATCAAGAGTAACCTGAAACAAAGAAAAAGGTTGTTTAGCATATACATCAGTGTATACATACAATATACATCAGACCCCAATAAAATTGATGCTATAGAACAGTGTTTAGTATCGTCATATTCAAACAATTATACATCGGTGTATAGTCTAATCATTGCTACAAAAAACATTTTACTGTACGATAACATTAAACAACTATACGTCAGTGTATATTCATATTCCAACAATTATACATCAGTGTATAGTCCAATTAGTACTACAAAAACATTGTACTGTACCATAATATTCAACAAATATACGTCAGTGTATATTCATATTCCAACAATTATACATCAGTGTATAGATGAATGTTAGTGTATCTGTACGCTTCAACATGATCTGAATTATACATCGGTGTATACTTCCAAAAACTAAACTAATATACGACAGTGAATAATTGTATAACTCTTTGTACGTATGAAAACTGCTATAACGCAACATGATCTGAATTATACATCGGTGTATAATTCCAAAACTTTGTACGTACGAAAAATTTTTGCACGTAAAAAAAATACTGCTCTGCAAACTGAAACCCTAATTGCGAACAAAAAAAAAATTAAAAAACTAATAAAACATTACACAAATACCTTGATTCTCAACACTATTTTGCAAAAAAGGTTGTGATTGTGTATCATGATCCTCAATATCGTGAGAAACTGATTGAATGATTTCATGTATATGATTATTATCCATCACTTGTTTATCTTAATCGATTGAAGCCGGGTCTAATGAATCGTACGTGATGTTAATATTTTGGAGGAAGGCAATTGAGTGATATTAGGAGGAAGTTATGAGTGATATTAGGAAGGCATCGATGGTGATAAACATTCCATCTTTAAAACTTTTTTTTTAATTAAAATATAAAACATAATTGTTCAATTACCATCATACCCTTAGATCAAGATTAAAAGATGAATGGCTCAGATTGGTTCCTAAGTTCCTAACTAGTACCTTGGTTCCTAAATGATCTTTTTCATATATATATATATATATATATATATATATATATATATATATATAGGGTTAGGATCCGTTGAGAACTCGACGAGTTGTGAGAACTCGACGTAAAATGCGAAAAAAAAATAATTATTTTTTGCACACTAGTGTAAAAACACGTAAACCCCGCTGTAAATTTTTTTTATTAAAAAAATACATTAATTTACACCAAATTACACCGGTGTAAGGGATTTTTACCCCCATACAAGTATATTAATATTTTATTCATTATTTTATTGTTGTTTATTTTTGGACCACATATTCCTTTTTTATTATAATAAGTGTGTGGTTATAAAGTGAGTTCATATGGTTCTCACAACTCATAGGAGTTCTCAAATGATCCGGATCCTATATATATATATATATATATATATATATATATATATATATAATATAGGGGAAAGTTATTTTGAGAACACCTATATTTCGTGCGAACTGTGAGAACGACATCTAAAGCCATTCAAATTCAAAATTTCTTTTTACACTTGTCTTTAGTTAGTTGGGTCACCTTTAAGAGTCACCACCCTTCCCCATCACTTGGTACCGTTTCACAAATTAGTTACTTAAGTCACCTCTAAGAGTCACTACCGTTCCTCATCACTTGACACATTTTTACAAATTAATTATCAGCATTAATCTCCTCTAAGAGTCATCACTCTTTGCTACAATTAGCAACTTGGGCAACTTCTAAGAGTCACCAACATTCCTGTCCCTTTCTACCGTTTCACAAATTATTATACATACAATTTGCAACACCATAGCACAAAAAAACAAAACATATCACAAAGCACCGATTCTGACTTGCAATGTTTTTTTTCTTATTTACAAATCGATTTGATTTTAATAACCCGCTCCAATATCTTTCATTTCCACATCTCATTTTCATCAACACAATTTATGATTGTTTGCAACCGTTTCCATATTCATCTTTCATATAAGGATTCTTTATTGTTCCTTTGAATAACGAACAAAAAACCAACAAGAGGTGCATATTATTGTAAAATCCTAACCTATGAGTTGCATCTTTTATGGAACTGTCGTCTGTTCCGGTAGCCTCCTCCGAAAAGGGACATCAATTACCACATAACTTCTACACTCATAAATCACCGAATAATTACAATGGGAATCATAAAAAGCCGAATTTTCCACCACGAGACTGCGACTTTAATTTGGTAGAATTGTGCGGCAATCCCAAATAAAAATATCTATACCATATTATGTATACCCTATTACAATTACTAATTGAAGAAGATCTCTCATTCAATTCCTTTTTTGGTCTGCAATTATTATATGTACATAAGAATTGAGAGTGCATATTCCTCTTTGGTCTTGGTTTGATCTTGAAGATTAATATGAAGATTGGTTCGTTTGAATTGGAAAATCGCATTGTTCTTATCAACGGAATTCATCGATTCGATAATATTGTTTAAAATCAAATCAGTTTTTATTGTGGAAACAAAAAAAATCATATTTTGTTTAATCATAAAACATCAAAAGAAAAACTTTCGAACCGATCGAAATCAATATTTTGTCGGAATGAAAATCACAAACAGCCTTGCAGAAAAAGAGTCTGAGCGGTGTTTTGAATTTATCACAAGTCAAAAGAATAAAGTCAAATATCGCAGGAAAAAACATGGTGTTGTGAGTGCTTAATTTTTCTTTTATTAAAATAGAAATTTAAATACTTCTAATTTCAAAAGAAACAACCGAACAAATAAAAGTCACAAAAAGAAAAGAAAAGAAATAGCTTACTTAAAAATAGTTTATTTAATCATATTTCTTAAACTATGTAAGACACTGAAATTGAAGATTTTTGTTGTTGAATTAGGTTTTATCTGGACAATTTGTTTTGTTATCATATCTATAAATGCAAAACTTTATTTATATTTGACTATTTGACATTTTTTTTATTTGATTGGGTTTTGTTGATTTTGAATAAAAAGAAAATTAGTTTTCTATCAATTGAGGTTGGTTGATTTTTCTTTTGGGTTATTTTAAAATATGCAAAAGATGTAATTTGTATGTTTTGACCAAGGCAATTTGAAACTTAAAAAAACATAACATCATTTTTAGTACAAAGTTAGGATCCCAAAATTCGGGTCATTCCCCAAACACATTGTCATTTGAAGTGGAATGCTTTAGATGTCTTGGTGTAAGTTAGGGATAATGCAAAAAAAAAAAAATAATAATAAAAAATAAAAAGGAAAGATGGTTTGAATAAATTTAAGAATTTTTCACTCATATGATGATACTAAAACATTTATAATCAAGATCCCGCCGCAACGCGCGGTCAAGTGCAACTCGTTGCCTTCTAAAATCCCCCCCCCCCCCTCACACACACACCACACAATTTTTAAACGTTGATAACTTTTATATACATCATTTAAAAAAATATACCAAATTAATGACCATTTTATTATTTTTCTAACAGGTACTAGAGTGTTATACCAAAAAAACAAAAACAAAATTTAGTGGGCTTTTGTTCATACACTAAAGAATAACCCAAATTAAACCAATATTTATTAATTCATAATTTTAATCTTTATCTCTATTTTTATTATTTCTTACTATATAATAAATCAAAATTTTATGATTGTCTCAATTATCTCTCACATGAAATAATATTACTAAATCATAATTTCAATTTTATCTCTTATTTATTTAATATTTATTTTTTTAACTAGTTCTTTTTATATTGTTGCTTATTAAAAACCATTTAATATTTTATTGATTCTACACCATGTTATATTAAATTTTCTAACCTAAATCAATAAAAAAAATGTTATAACCCATGTGAAACACAACTTTTAATGAATTCTTTACACTAAATGAATCGCAAATGAGAGTTTTCTTTTCATCTAGGGTAGAACAGGTTAAAATCAGTCGTTTCTAAAAAAAACTACACCTTAAAAACCACAGCCTTCACCGCGCTTTACAATGGTTGCTCCTGGCTCTGTTGTTTATCCAAACATGCCTTCTCCCTTTAATATATATATTTTTTTTCTTATTCACATGATTAAAATTGTTGTTTTCTTATATTATTATAGTACATTAATTTATATGTTACATCGTAATACACATTATGTCACTTCATATTAGATTTGTTTATCCCGGAAAGTTCTCCGGATATAATCTAGTTAATTATAAACAAATCGTTTTCCTTCTCAACGACTTTCTTCAAACTAAGAAGACAGTCAATGTTCATTAGTTTTGCGAAATGTAAAAAGTAATTGCAACAGTCTCAAATATACCCAATCAAGCATCTAAATATCAAATTTTGTTGGAATATTTTGGTTTTGCTTAGTCAGTTGGTTGGACCGGTGGACCGTCACGGTCCGATTTAACATTTGGTCGGTTCTAAAAACATTAATTATTAGTCATTACCCTATATGTTAATAACACAACTAAAGGAATAATAGTGAATAGTAGTTGCACCATTCAGATCCCGCTATGTGGTAGTAGGGATGAGCTCGGGACGGTATCGGTACCGAACCGATACCGATCCCGACAATACCGATACCGAAAAGTCCAAAAAACCAATATCGATACAGATACCGAACACATACGGTACGGTACCGGTATTTTACCTTAAAATACCGATACCATACCGATCCCGTACCGATACCGATAATACCGAAACTGAAAATCCATAAATATGGGTACCGATACCGATCCCGAAACCCCTCGGTTCGGTATTGGTTCAGTACGGTATCGGGATTGGGACTGGACAGGACGTGATTGGTATTCGGCCTTGTATGCTCATCCCTATGTGGTAGTGTTTTGTTTGCTTATATATGCTATATGATTTTTCTCCAATAATTCGCGTTTATTAACTCTAAAACCCTAAACACGTAACTTTAATTAGTTTTTTTCCGGTGTAAGTTTTGTTGAGAGCAAAGTTACATTCAAAATAGAGTGAAACTTTTTATATAGGCTATATGAATGCCAGTACCCTGGTGGTCACGATTTTATTTATTTGTTTCTCCATTTTCGGTCGCTATAATGAGGATGGCTACCGTAGCGAAACAGACCGATACTGATCAAAACACGCCAGTTTTAATACCACTTGTTCCTGGGGTTGTTCACGAGTTGAGCCAAACCGAACAGACTTTTACTCGTGCTTGGCTCGTTTACAAACTGAACAGAGCGAAGTGGATTATTTACAATCGAGCCGAAAACCGAGTGAGCTAATACGCGGGGGAGAATCTTAGTCGTTTCGTGTTTAAGATTGTATTCTTATGCAATTTTATGGTTTTGGACACACTACTTTGATAAAGTTTGCGTTTTGCAGGTTTAACAAAGTTTAAGGTGTATTTCGGAGCTAAACGAAGCTTTGGATTGGAGCTAGGATGTTTCAGGAAAGAAAACGAAAAAGAAAAATGGAGAAACTGGTGAAGGTCCGTCGCTGACGGATGCTGTTAGTCAAAGTCAAAGTCAAAGAAATCAATGTTTTTAGGAGAATTAATGGGACTTTGACCAAGACTTTAACCAGAGACTTTGACCAGAGACTTTGACCAAGACTTTGACCAAAGACTTTGATCAAGACTTTGACTAAGACTTTGACTAAACTAAGTGGTCATTAAGAGGAGTTTGACAATAGAGACTATATAATCAAGTCTTGAGAGTAATCTCTTATCATCCCTCATACATCATCTCTATCATTACCACTCCATCTTGTTAAACCCTTATCATTCCATATCATTGAAGAACACCAAATTATCCTATTATTCAATACTTTGAAGATTCAAGACCCAACTTTTGAAGAATCAAGCTCCATAGCCATGAGTGGCTAATCTCTTTGTATCATGCCTAGGAAGTAAACAATTGAAGCTTTAGGGTTTAAACATTCGGGTATTACTTTAACTTTTTAATTGTGTGATTGTGTGTTTGAATTAACTGTATTAGATTGCGATTAATCTTATGTTGAATTCATTTTAGTTAATTGATCTTGTGCCAATTTCTAGTGTCATGAACATGTTTTCTTGCTCTAATACAAACATAGGGTTGTATGTTCTAGGTAATGAAGTGTAGTTTAGTCCATCTCTGATGTTGATGAAACTTGACACCTAAGCCTATTGAACAATCACCCCGTTAACACCAATTGCACTACATTTGTTTGACCTATTTGTGAAACCTTAGACTTCAATTGTGGAAACCTAGGTGTGATCCTTTTTTATCAAATTATTTGCAAACTACATTATTTCTTTATTCATAATAATTTCAATTCAAGTTTTAGTATAACAAACAAACCTCTTCAATCAAATTCTTTAATGAACCAAACACAATCTTCATAAGTTTTCTAGCATCTTCATAAGTAACACCGTTAAATCAACTAAACAATATTCACTAACCACACGCTCCTTGGATTGATACCCTACTTATCCTATCTACCTAGGTTAATTAGGTTTTGTATGAACCGTGACGACCGGTTCATCATGAGCATTTCTCGAGCTTGACTTTTTCCGAGCGAGCGACGAGGGGAGAGTAATTTGGATAACCATAAATTTGAGATGTTTCCTTCGATGTTTTCGTTTTCGAGTAATGACTAAGGTCAAACTGTCTGATAATAACAACATTAATATTGAGGTCCGAGGATGAGGCTTAGGTTGAGGCCGGTGAGGTGATGAATATATTATAGAGAACAATTGTCACACTGTGGTGTAGGGTGATATCAAGCAACGATTGACGACAGACGACTAATAAGATAAAGAAGTCAAGATCGTCACTTCACGACTTAGGGTTTAACTATTAAACTAAGCGCTAAGTTTTTTATTGGGTTAAGTGGACTAGTTATTTTTTATTTGCATATAGTAGTCATAACCCACTAAAGTGGTATGTATAAAACTAGAAATATAATTGTAATTTGTGTGCATATATATAATTATATATATAATAAATTAACAAAATTGATTCGGGCAGAACCAAGCCAAACAGATATTTGCTCGTACTTGGCTCGTTTACAAACCGAATCAAGCTGATTGACTCTTTACAACCGAACAGAAAATCAAGCCAACTTTTTTTAAAGCATTTTCCTTCTCATTCCCAATTTTTCGTGATTTAAAACATAAATCACCGGCCACCGTGAATAATAAAAACTCTAAAACCCTCAATTTTTCGTTTCTTTCCAATTCCATTTTCGCACACACCGGCGACCACCATAAGCTATTATTATTACTACTCCGATTAATCTGTTACATGTTCAGAACTCCGACAACCAGCACCGGCGCCGCCGGAGGCGGTGGTGGTGGTCCGTTGACATCCATCACCACTCAACCATCAAACCCCACAGACATAACCGACCAGGCACACCACCGTACTGCCACTACATCCGCTAGGGCTTTCCAATTCCACCCTGCTCGACCAGCTATTATCGACCTCTTCAATCTCTACCTCGGTGTATGTTCTTTCATTATTTTTAAACGATCAATTTCATGTGTTTTATAGTATGATTTTATTAATTAATAGCTGAATCTGAAAATTGGCTGCTGGATTTCAATATTTTGCAGAGAAGTGGCCGTGAGAAGGCGGACGATGTGGTCCGGGAACCTCCGTATGTTAAATGCTATTTTAAGTTTTACATTTGTTATTTCAATTTCGTTACAGGTTGAAATAGTTAGTTCGAACTGATATAGTAGGTTTTACTTGTGATGTTAAAGATTTCACAGGATTACACTTGATATTATTAGTTACTGAACACAGTTACACTAATTGAACGTCAGTTACACGTATTGAAGTCTTGTATGCGCTTCATTTAAAGAACAGTGTTACAATAAGGAATGTTGCTGTTAAATTGGTTAAGTCTGTTTTAGCTTATTATGTGAAAAGGTTTTCTTGTGTATGCTCTATGAGTAGTTTTAGTTTCCTTTGTCTACGGTTTTACACTTTGCGGTTATGTTACAGTTTGTTTATTATTTAGTGGGACATGTTGTTTGTTCGTTACTTTTGCACTGCCTATAGCTTATATCACATTTCTACTGATTCGCTGCAACAAAGTCAGTTTCTTTTTCTGCAAAACAGAAAAAAGATACGTTAGACTTGTTCTAACAGAATCCTGCAGTAACAAACATACACAAACAATGTTAAATGAAATTGATGAACTCCGTCCACATTAAATCCTGTTGCATGTCATTTGAACTTTAGTAGCTATTAGATGAGAAGTAGGAGTTAGGGACTGTTTTGGCAATTAGGTATTGGATCAAGATAAAGGTGATACCAATTACCATGTAGGATTCCAGTAAAATCACTTCAAGGTTCAAACTTTTGAAGATGTATTCATCACTATACATACCCACCAAAGGGTAGACATCGATAACAACTTTTTAACAAACTAATAGGGTAGGTCTAATTATAGCTAATAGAAATACACACCATCTGCGTTCATTATGTGCATATTGCAGTTACGATTACCAGATTGCTGATATACTGACCAACACACTCAAATCCACTTGCTTCTCCACTCTTCGGTCTAAGCTTCACTTTCCTGTGAACTTATGACCTGTTGGGGCATATTATCAGTTTTCCAATTTTGAGTAGTTTTAGTTTCCCTTGTTTATAGTTATGTTGCAGTTTGTTATTAGTTTGTGGGGCATGTATATTACTTTTGCACTTCTACTAGTAACTGTTTGCACAACCTCATATGTATAGAGGTTGATTTTTGAGATCATTATTCAAGAAGAAAGAACATGAAATTACTTTGTTGCTTGTTTCCTGATTGTTTTTATCTTTGGTTTCATTTATGTCCAGCTTCCCGCTGATGCGTTTTGTTCATAGTCACATAGTTCGCTAGGCATGCCACGATTTTCGACTTGGTAGGTCCGTTCCAAAACGCGGTACGAACACGATCCGGGAACGCTTGGGATCGCGTTTCCGACCACCACAAGGACGTTCCAAAAAAGCTATTCAATCATACCTGATGTGGACTGAATCAAGAAGCAGAGCATGATGTTTTTCAGCTTTTGTTACTGGATCGTGTTTGGATAATGAACTGGAGCAATCCAAACCTCTTATTTTTAGGTTTAAAACTTTAGACGGAGCTACCATGGAAGAGACAAGATGGCGGCTAAATTGCTGAGTAGTTTAGGGTTATAAAAAATTTATTTTGGGTGAAGATGATTGTTAGGGTCGTAAAAAAAATTGTCTTCCTTTTCCTATTTACACCTTTTCTTTCAACTAAATTACAATTTCCCCTTTAGTTATAGTTTTTGCCAATTTTAACCCTAGACTATTAAAATTTAGTGCATCAAGATGTTAGTACATATAACATATGTTGTATATATAAGTTATTTATATATTAAATCATAAATAAAGCTTAATAATAGCTTAATATTAAGTTTAACTGGTACATCGTACCATATTATATGGTATATCGTACCAGAGCGATCCGAAATGAGCCTACCCCCACTCGTACCGGATTTTAGGGACCTAGCGAATTGCGACCCCGTTCCACGTTCCGTACCGGAGCGCACTGCGAACTATGTGACTATGGTTTTGTTCATTTATTGGCCACTAAATAAAAAAAATTGCTTTTCTATTTACTTTAAAGTTACAAACTTACGCCCATGTTTTCATTCAGTGATTATTGAGTTTTTTATACATACTGAGGCTGAAGTTTATTACAGGAACAAGACACAGAAACGAGTTACTGCTCTAAATAGAGATCTTCCTCCACGCAATGAACAATTTCTTGTAGATTTTGAGCAACTTCAGAATCAGTTTCCTGTAAGTTTTTATGTAAGATGTGATTAATTCACTGAATTACATAATCTGTAGCAATTCATAATAAATATATGATTTTTTTCAGGATCGGGAGCCGTTACGAACTGTGTCAGAATCAGTTCTTATCTCTCTGGTTATCCAGTGTAGTAATCATGCACCAAGAGCAGAGTTTCTTCTTTTTGCTTTGCGTAATTTGTACAACATAGGTTACATAAACTGGGATACTTTTCTACCATCTCTTCTTTCTTCGGTTTCTTCTGCAGAAATGTCAGTCAGTATATCTTCTACAACTTCACCACCACCAACTGTATCTTCTACATCTTTATCACAAACTGGAATGTTGCCATCATCCACTGCACTCCCATCTTCAAATTTTCAAACTTCAAGTCCTGCATCTCCTTTAATTTCAGTTCATGGAATTGGATCCCCGACTCAATCAGCAAATGAACCATCAACTACACCTTTATCGCCTGTAAAATCATCAGATATCAACAACTCTGGCCACCATTCAAGAAGTAACATGCTAACGAGAGATAATGCCATAAGCAGTTTGCGCCAGCTGTGTTGCAAGATTATATTTTCTGCATTAGAAGTTAATTTAAAACCATCTACTCATGCTGATATTTTTAACCACATGATGAATTGGTTGGTTAACTGGGACCAGCAACAACAAGGGAGTGACGAGGTTGATGGTATTAAATCATGGAAACGGGACAAAGCGTTATTTGAATGGTTGCATAATTGTTTAGATGTGATTTGGCTTTTGGTTGATGATAAGAAATGCCGTGTACCCTTTTATGAATTAGTACGAAGTGGGCTACAGTTTTTACAAAATATATCTGATGATGAGGCCTTATTTACACTTATTTTGGAGATTCATAGGAGAAGAGATATGATGGCTATGCACATGCAAATGTTGGATCAACATATTCACTGCCCAACCTTTGGAAACCAACGCCTTCTAGCTCAGGCTACAACTAGTGTATCAAGTGAAGCTGCCATAAATATGAGATATTCGCCTATTACATATCCAAGTGTGCTTGGAGAAGCACTGCATGGGGAGGTGACTACTTTTGATCATTTAATTACTCTTTTTTCAACTAGGTTACAATTGTTTAAAATTTAAATACATAAAATGGTAATTATGTGTGTAGGATATTGCTGTGTGTATTCAGAAAGGAAGTCTAGACTGGGAGCGGGCTCTACGTTGTATCAGACATGCTCTTCGTAGTACCCCAGCACCTGATTGGTGGCGACGAGTGCTACTAGTGGCACCGTGTAACCGCCAACACCCACAGGGACCCACACCTGGTGCTGTATTTACTTCAGACATGATCTGTGAGGCTAACATTGATAGAATTGTTGAACTCTTGAGGTTGACAAACTCAGGTAAGCTTTTGTACCACCTTATGTTTTCAACGCTTTGACTTTGACTTTGACTTCTGTTTTCCACATTGATGCAGAGATAAACTGCTGGCAGGAGTGGCTTGTCTACTCGGATGTATTCTTTTTCCTTGTGAAAAGTGGTTGCATAGATTTTGTTGATTTTGTGGATAAATTAGTTTTACGCCTAGCTGAAGATGATCACCAGATTTTAAGGACAAATCATGTCACATGGTTACTTGCACAGATTATCCGGGTTGAGCTTGTAATGCATGCTTTAAATACAGACCCTAGAAGGGTTAGTTTACATCTGATATGCTTATATATTGCAGCTAAGTATACATTTTTATTATAATCTTTTTACTTAAACTGGACGTGGTTATAGGTGGAAACAACCAGAAAAGTTTTGTCATTTCATAAAGAAGATCGTAACTCTGATCCTAATAATCCCCAAAGTATCCTGCTTGATTTCATTAGTAGTTGTCAGAATCTTCGCATATGGTCACTGAATTCTTCTACCCGCGAATATTTAAATAGCGAACAGCTTCAAAAAGGAAAACAAATAGATGAATGGTGGAGACAAGTAACTAAAGGTATACGTAGTATATCTATTATTCACAAAATAATTTCTTTTATTCTGATTGACTGCTTGGTGTTATTTTAGGGGATCATATGATGGACTATATGAATTTGGATGATAGATCAATTGGAATGTTTTGGGTGGTTTCTTACACAATGGCACAACCTGCTTCCGACACAGTAATGGGTTGGTTAACATCTGCGGGACATGCGGAACTACCAGGCCCAAATCTACAAACTAATGAGAGAATAACAATGATGCGGGAAGTTCATCCTGTTCCAGTATCATTGTTGTCAGGGTTTTCAATTAATCTGTGCCTGAAGCTGGCTTTTCAGATGGAAGAAGCTATGTTCTCCGGAGAAGTAATTTATGACTTTTCTTAAATCATGCAATTTACATGAACTAGTTAAAATATTTATTAACTGTACTCTCTCTCTCTCTCTCTCTTTTTTTTTTGCCTTTTAAAATGCAGCATGTGCCTAACATTGCAATGGTGGAAACATATAGTAGATTGCTACTCTTACAACCTCATTCGTTGTTTCGTTCACATTTAAGTGTAAGTTGGTTTCGTTGTTTCTGAAATTCATACCGCTTGATGCTTTTCATGACTAATTATATCACATTATATAATTTTTAAATTTTGTAGCATTTGCATCAGAAGAATCCTTCTATCTTAAATAAGCCATCAGCTACACTTCTGGTACTTGAGATCCTCAACTATCGATTGTTTTCCCTATACAGGTGATTAATTTTTATTTTCATCTTTCATAATTTCTTAAACTTTCGAGTAAAGGTTACTTGCATCATGTTTTACTATTTGTCTATCTGAACTTAGGTATCAAGGAAAAAGCAAGACATTAATGTATGATGTCACCAAAATTCTCTCAACATTAAAAGGGAAACGCGGAGATCATCGTGTGTTTCGATTGGCGGAAAACCTGTGCATGAATCTCATTTTATCATTGAGAGAATTCTTTTTTGTAAGAAAAGATGGAAAGGTGGGATAATCAATAATGGTCCAGGAAATGGAACTTTTTCTTATATTTTAACTTCTTTTTAAGCTCATAGGAAATCTTTTACAGGGTCCCACTGAATTCACAGAAACATTAAATCGCATAGCTGTAGTGAATCTTGCTATCATTATCAAGACTCGTGGAATTGCTGATGCTGAACACCTTCTTTATCTGCAAACAATGTTGGAACAAATCTTGGCCACCAGTCAACATACCTGGTCAGGGAAAACCCTTCGTTACTTTCCACCTGTTCTATGTGATGCATTAATCGGCAGGATAGACAAGCGGGGTCTGGCAATCCAAGCATGGCAGCAGGTCGGTACTGATATAATTATATATCTAAAAACAATGTTGCCAAAAGTTTAGTTAGTTAACAAAAATGTAACATATTTAATTTTGATGTGTTGATTCACAGGCAGAATCTACTGTTATTAATCAGTGTACACAGCTCTTAACACCATCAGCTAATCCTACTTATGTTATGACCTATATTAATACAAGCTTTCCTCAACACCGACAATATCTGTGTGCTGGAGCATGGGTACTCATGCATGGCCACCCTGAGAACATAAACAATGCGAATCTGGTAATTAATTATTAATTAATTGTTATAATTTTTTTAGTTCAGATTAAATCAGGGTTCTCATTTTCCTCTTGATTACAGGGACGTGTTCTCAGAGAGTTTTCACCTGAAGAGGTGACTGCAAATATATATTCAATGGTGGATGTCCTTCTGCATAATATGCAGTTGGAGTCACAGCATGGACATCCCTTGCAGGTGCTTTGTTAATCATATGCACACACATTTCTGGTTAAGTGGTAACTGTTATTTATTTACTTTATTGGTCACAGACTCATAAAGTTGGTTTTTAATTGATCAGGATCTTATATTGAAGGCATGTGCAAATCTTGCATACTTTATTTGGAACCATGAGTTGCTTCCACTGGATATTTTGCTTCTTGCATTAATTGACCGTGATGACGATCCACATGCTTTGCGTATCGTGGTATGTGACCATAACCATTCATGCTAGGAATGATTAGTCACAGTATTTGATTTTTGTTCTAAGCTAATTACGCTAGAACTATTATGTTGTATTTTGCAGGTTAATTTACTTGAGAGACAAGAGCTTCAACAAAGGATAAAGTTTTATGTTGCTAACCGTGGCAAGCCTGAGCATTGGCTTCAGAATGGAACTTTCAAACGTATTGAATTACAGAAGGCTCTTGGCAATCATTTGTCATGGAAGGAAAGGTGGCATGCTGAGAAAACTTTTGTTCTTTTGCTTTTTTGTCTTTTAGCATGATGTTATATAAATATTGTGTTTTTCCAGGTATCCAACATTTTTCGATGATATTGCAGCACGTTTACTCCCTGTTATCCCCTTGATCATATATCGGCTTATTGAAAACGATGCTGCCGATGCAGCAGATAGAGTTCTTCAATTCTATTCAACATTCCTTCATTATTATCCTCTAAATGTCACATTTGTTCGTGATATACTCGCATATTTCTACGGACATCTTCCTGCAAAACTCATTTTCCGAATACTCAATGTGCTTGATATTAAAAAGGTAAAACTAAAAAATTTCTTCTATTTTAATTTCAATCCTTTAATTTCAACTTTTTGGTTAAAAATACACCTTTCTTCCAGATGCCTTTTTCAGAGTCGTTTCCGCAGCATGTTAATTCATCAAACGCCATGTGTCCACCACTGGAGTACTTTGCATCTCTATTATGTAACCTCGTGCATAATGTAATCCCTCAATGCAACTCAAAAGCGGATCCTTTGAACAACGGTATGCGTACATTCATTAACAGGCATCCGACAGCTAGTCAACCTGGGTCAACCAACACTTTTGAAGGTCAAAAGGCATTCTATCAAATACAAGATCCCGGGACCTACACACAACTTGTTCTTGAAACCGCAGTTATAGAGATGCTATCTCTCCCAGTAACAGCAGCACAGATCGTATCAGCACTTGTACAGATTATCATCCACATACAACCAACGCTAACCCAATCTAACCATGGTTACCATGGGTCAACAACTAGTTCTGGTCAAGGCTCTGCTTTGCCAGCTTCACCATCAGGGGGAAGCACTGATTCTTTGGGCAGATGTAGACAAAGTGTTACAGGTATGGGGCTTGTTACAAGAAGCGGTTATGCGAGTCAACAACTGTCTTGTTTGATGATTCAAGCTTGTGGACTCCTGTTGGCTCAGCTTCCTGCTGAGTTTCATATACAGCTTTATGCTGAGGCGTCACGTGTGATTAAAGAGAGTTGGTGGCTTACTGATGGTAAGAGATCTGTTGGTGAATTAGATTCTGTTGTTGGTTATGCTTTGTTGGATCCAACATGGGCTGCTCAGGACAATACCTCCACTGTAATTGGTAAGGAATAAGGAAAGTTCATTTATTTTTGTACTTATTGAAGTTTATAATCTAAAAATCAAGTTAATTATGATGATAATGGCAGGAAATGTGGTGGCTTTGCTTCATGCATTCTTTAGTAATCTCCCACAAGAATGGTTAGATAAAACACATCTTATTGTGAACCATCTAAGGCCCATAAAGTCAGTTGCAGTGCTGAGAATAGCCTTTCGGATTGTGGGTCCATTGCTGCCAAGATTAGCAAATGCTCACAATTTGTTCAGCAAGGTAACTTGTTTAGCTAGTCATAGTACATTATGAAATAACAAACGTACCCATTATAATCCGACACATAGAGAGAGCTATTGGTAGTGTATGAGGAGGTTTGACGAGGGCATACCTTACCTCTATCCCAAGAGATAGAGAGATTGCTCCTGCAGAGAACCCCCCTCCCTTAATTTTTGTTAAATATTTTTAATATTTGTTTAGTTATATATTTATATTTTTTTTATGTGTGCAATGTAGATTTAGTAATCTCGATAATATTATGAAAAACAAAAACAAAAACATGAAGTCAGATAAATAAAACTGCTTGAATTTCCCTAATCAAAAGCAGTCTTTTTTTCTAGTTTCTGGTTCATATTGAACTCTTCACTGATTTTGCAGACCCTAGAACTGCTGTTGAATATGATGGTGGACGTCTTTGGGAGGAACTCTCAGCCGTCAACTCCTGTTGAAGCATCAGAAATAACTGACCTTATCGACTTCCTGTGAGATTGGATTTGATATCACCAGCATATGATGAAAGCTATGAAATTCTGGCAATTTAAAACTCTTTTATCTATGTTTGCAGGCATCATATTGTGCATTATGAAGGCCAAGGAGGCCCTGTGCAGCCAAATTCAAAAGCAAGACCAGATGTATTAGCTTTATGTGGAAGAGCTATTGAAAATTTAAGAACCGATGTGCAGCATCTTCTCTCTCACTTAAAAACCGATGCAAATGGTTCCATTTATGCTGCTACCCATCCGAAGCTTTTTCAAAGCCCATCTTGATGATTACTTTTGAGATCAGGGTTCTTGTGATTCTCGATATAAAGTGGGATTTTTCACTACAGGAGGTCTAAATCAATGTTGTTCAGTGTTGGGCCCGGTTTCCCTATGAAAACTCAGACCGATATAAACAGAACGGTTATCAGTTGTAACTAATATTTAGAGTAGCTAATATTTAGGACTGTTCTCTAGTTCTTTTTGTAAAGTGTTGATCTATGTAATATTTTCCAGCCGTGCGCTCAAAACCAGATGTATTAGCTTTATGTGGAAGAGCTGTAATATGGCGTTATTGTCTGCGTAGTTCACATGGATTTTACGACTTTGTTTTTCAACGCCTGATCAGGCTACTCATCCTGGAATTACTTCAAGTCGCAGCCAATGCACTCAACACGCGTTGGAGGCGGGTCATTTCTCATATGGATGGAATATCGACAATGTGTATCAATCCAAAGGCGATTGATGTAGATACAATGGAATCTATAATCACGCAAAATAGTCTCCATCCGATTTTCATATTTTTGACATAAACATGCTAATCAGGTTAACATAATAAGTTCCTATCATTACATAATGAACTTAACAACTATACTATATTTAATAAACATCTGCAAATAAGTTCAGATTCAAAGCAAAGCAAAGCAAATCCAATCACTTCCACACATTCACGCCATTGTTGCTAGGTCCTCTTCACTCGCCTGCAACAACAGCAGCGTTGCTGTTGGAAGCACAATCCATAATGTCCTTGCTGAGGCTGTAAGGAGCTGAAGCCATCACTCTGTATCAGGTAACATAAGCAATTATCAAGGGTTAACATTGAATCTTAATAATCAAGTAATATTCTAAAAAAGTCATCACAGTCAAGACTCATTCTCATAAACAACTCAATCATACCTTTCCTTGCGTTTCTCAAGAAACCTAGCCAACGATGCTTTGCGTGCCTGAGGAATGGCTGCACATAACCAAAATATAGTTAGTTCAAAGTAGCAAAATGCGTGTTTGAATATGCAAGTAATATATAAATTACCTGATTGCATGGCTTGTGCAAGTGAATTCATGATTCTTTTAGCTGCTTCAGTTTCATTAGGCGGTCCACCAGTCAATGGGCCAACATAGTGCGAAGAAACGGACATTGGGCTTGAGACGGGTGAGCAGGGTTGCGTGGCAACTGGGGTCGGTGGTGTGAGTCCCTGAGCTTCAGTTCTTTGTTGTGGTGCATCAGCCTGTGCAACAAAGTGCGTATTTCCAGCCAAGCACATTATAGCTTGAGCCTAGATAAGACAAGAAAATACAAATATCCTCTTTAGTGATTGCTCGACCGCGTGCACACACAGAAAAGATGGAAATTACAACAAAATAAGAAAGATGAAGAGTAAGGCGACCTTTTCCGGCGAGATGCCATCATATACATTCACCATACCATCATAAAAGATGGTTAGTTGAGCTGGACCAGAAGCAACCTTAGAGCCATACCTTCAATCAAAAAAAAAAAAAAAAAAAAAAAAAAAAATCATCAATCTTTGGGACTAAAACTCATAAAAAAAAAGTTTAAGTAACACTCCCTATTCAAATTAATTAGTTTGCTTTTAGTAACCATGAGAACCTGTTACCAAAAACTCACTAGATCCCACTAATATCCTGTTAACCAATGAGATCGGGTCAAACATAATTACCGGTCTTCAAAGGAGGGTTAGGTAGAAAACCGGTTAAAGCTAGATTCGAACATGAGACCTCAACTACACAGACTCAAGCGCTTACCACTACGCCACCCCCTCGAAGGTTTCAAAGAAATTAGTTGAAGACATACTAAGAAAGCTACTACTAGAACCCCCCCCCCCCCCCAATCCTGATCATGTGGCCTAGTGGTAAAAGAGCCGGTTTTCTCTTTGGGGGAGCCGGGTTCAATTCCCACGGGAGGCATGTGATGGATACCCCCACCCTTGTGGTGGGGTAGGTGGTTGGGAAGTGATGGAGAGACCCTTGACCCTTGTGGTCATGGGTTCAACTCCTGATCCCTCCAGGTTTTACCGGTTCACTACCGTCGTGCCTTCGGGCGGGTTTGTGGGCCGGGTTTTCCCTAGAACAGGAGACGGGTGGGCCGAAGGGCTCTGTCCGTACAGACTAGAGGACGTCTGGGGCCCCTTTCGGCCATTGGGGGCCGCGTACAGAGTACCCGGCAATACTTTAGTTGATCGTTAAAAAAAAAAAAAAAAAAAAAGACCCCCCCCCCCCCCCCCCCCCCACACACACACACACATACACAACAACAACAACAAAAAAAAAAAAAAAAAAAAAAAAAAAGAAAGAAAGAAAACATACCATGGCTGTGAATAAACAGGAGCACCAGAGAAAACAGGCCTAAAGAAAGGATTATTCATCATCACTGAAACTGCTGGTTTGTTGGCATGGTGAACTTGTGCAATCTAATGCATCAAAAATCATTACAAATTAATTAAACAATCTTTATTACTAAAAAAGCCATCATTTTTATAAAACCTAATTTATACAAAGATCCAAATAACAACCTCAACTTCACACTCCTGTTGGTTGTTAAATCCTTCAAAACCATCTGCAAAAGATGCAAATCTCAATTTCAAAGAGAAATATAAAAATGGTTAGATCTGTAACACAAAATTTCATCAAAATATAAAAACTTTAATTCTTTAAGATTTACTTTTAGACTTAAACTCAAAATTCCTTTAACAAGTTACAAACTTTATACAAATTAAGCTTATATAACATGTCACATAACAAATTACCAGTCAATATCTAGCCAAAACATACACTAAAACACCAACAACACACACTTACACACATACCCATTTGTTGAATATATATATAAAGTATAAAATATTATTATAATCTAATAAAAACTGCTGTAAATGAATGATTGGGAAGAGTTTAAAAGCATACCTGGTTGTTTGCACCCATCAAGATCAAGATTTTGTTTGTTAAAGACTGCATCTTTAGAGCCAAGATCAAAGTTTCTTTCCATTTTCTTCAACCTTGGATTTTTAAAAATATAAAAAATCTAAAATTTATGCTGTAAGAACCACAAACTGCAAATTGGGTTGAAGGAAAATGCTTCAAACAGGTGGAAGGAGAGAGTGGATATATATGATGTCTGTCGGTTAATATTTTATTATTTATTATTTTATAGGTTAGGCTATATTAAAATAGAGTGCATTTAACACATGTTGTAATTAGTTGTAATGAATGAGCATTCAATTGTTTTTCGATTTTTCATATAATTAGTTGAAAAAAAGTAAATTAGCTAACATAAAATTATTATGTTTTTTTTTTTAAAATTTTATTATGTGTGTGTCATGTTCTATAAAATGTATTTTTTAATTTTCATGTTTTCTGACTTACTACACGTGTTTAAATATATGACAGATTTCACTTATGGTACATGTTAGTTACATTAGATTTTCATGTTTACTTCTGACTTACTACACGTGTTAAACGAGGTAACGTCAATCCGCGCGTTGTAGCGAGGTGTTGATTACAAATGTGTTTAGTATCTCTGAAAACAACCTTATAAAAAAGTAAGAAATTTAAAGAGTGCTTACACATAATAACATTGTAAGATAGTTAGATTGCATATGTTCTTTGTAGTTTATCATAACGGTTTAGTACTTTAGTATATGTGTATCTTGATTAGCATCAACTCACCTTCTACTTATGGCTTTTGAGATATCGTCAAACTGTCAAAGTCAAGCCATAAATCATTAAATCAATTTAAGTTAAAAGATAAGTTACATACATACTATCAAAGTTAAACTACAAATCATGAATTCAATTAAACTTGGGAAATGAGGCACATATTGTCAAAGTTCATTTATAGTGGTGAATTTAAACATGTAAATATTAATTTTTACACGTGTGTTAATAATCTACTTGTCCTATTTGATTCAGTTCATATAATTTCACCAACAACGTGACCCGGTACTAGTGTATTCCCAAAACGACTCCTAATGATCCTCCAGATCATTGAACCCTGGACAATCCTATCATAACCTGACTCAACTGTAACGAACCTGGCTGTCGGAGCCGGGTCGTCGGGTCGGGTTATCGGAGCTACGCAGCGGAACTCAGGATAATAACAGTCTTTAGTCTTCCAGGATCCACGTCATCATATCTGTTGGGTTACCTGAACACATGCCAAAAATAGTTTCTGTCAACATAAAGTTGGTGAGGTCGTGTATTTTATAAAGTGAATGGCCAGTTCGTTTATTGATAATTCTTTTATTTAAAATATTCTTTTGTAAACATGCTTTACAATTATAACTTCTGGAGGGGAAAATATGTTCTATGATATCAATTCGATTATATGTCATTTCTAATATATTATTCCGATTATATTCTATTGGTTGCCATTCCTATCTATGGTATCACTCTGCTTGTGATAAATATAATTATTTCTACCCTCTACTCG
Source organism: Ambrosia trifida (assembly GCA_028751855.1). Lineage (NCBI taxonomy): Eukaryota > Viridiplantae > Streptophyta > Magnoliopsida > Asterales > Asteraceae > Ambrosia > Ambrosia trifida. The sequence goes on from CM054122.1 coordinate 72,827,505, forward strand.
GGTAAAACTGGTTCTTGTCCTCTAGTTGGACAAGAAAGGAAATGACGATACCGTCCAGTACTGTCCTTGTCGTTTCTATTACCCCCTTTTTATTATATAACTTTTATTAGTAATCATTCTTTTATGTAAAGCATTATTATGTTTTCTTATAAATGACATGTATTCCCCCAAAAACACTTAATAAAACAGTAAAAGTGGGGAGTTCACGATACTCACAGGTTTGCGTTAATCTCTAGCTAATCTTCTTATTACAATTATATGTCATATATATATTGATATGTTTTACGCGTGGGACTTGTTAGATTGTAATACTTAGGATATATATCATATATATAATTTATATATATAGAATTCAGTATATATTAGATAGTCCTAAACTCGGGGTTTATTATTGACACGACACGGACATCCTAAATCTAGCTGGCCATTACAGCTTGGCGTTAAAAATATATACAGCTGGCCATTACAGCTTGGCACACGAACCTATAGAACTCTAGACACATACTTACCCGGATGATGGTTCGGCAGAGCGTATTATTATTAACCCGAGTCTAGTATATCGTCAATATATCAAATTGTGTATATATAAACGTATATATTTTATATATGATTATTATTCTCTTATTATTATTATCAAGTCCGTACGTTATCCGTATTATATATATATTAGTATAATTCTAATAATATTCCTCGTCTAGTTATTGGACCGGGTTCTATTCCGGGTGTTGACCGAGTCACTGAGTCGACTCGGTAACGACTCTATTTCTTGAGACGGTTAACGGTACCTCGCACAATCATAAAAACAGTATTATACTCAGGTAATACCAAAATATGTATATAATAACTGTTAAGATTATACCTTTCGGGTTCTTATTCCGAATCCTATCGTAACCGGACACATGTCGGAGCGTGACCGGAAGTGGTATAGAACCGGGTATCGGACCCGTTCTCCGTATTTGGTACCTATAACAATAATCACAAGATTGATTAATAACCGAATAATCCATTGATAATTGTACACTTATACCTCTAAATATACAACTTATATACGGATTGAACTTATAACCGGACTATAGCTGGATTATTATCGGAGATAACAAGCGGTCAACCGGACCTTCACCGGACTGATTATAACCAACTGGTAGTCTACCAATCGGCTGAACAGAGAGGAAGGTTATCGGGGTTCAGTATCACACATACATATCAACATATCTATGCTTATGAGACACCCGAGGAACTTGTAAGTGGGTTTTAAGGATTCACAACAGTCACCGATTCCGGTGACTGTTCCGGTGACTGCCCCTTCTCCGGACATCACGAATCAGGAGCGAAGGTTCGAGTTCGATGGTCCACAACAGAACAGAAGGTTGGTTCATAGGATTATTATCATACACAACAGGGGGTTTCCAATGACAGTCACCGGTTCCGGTGACTGTCCGGTTCATTAACTGAAACAGAAGGGAAGGTCACGGGTTCGTAATAGAAACAGAGGAGGAACATGGTGGTGCTTAGCGGTTGTTGGTAAGGTTATTATCGAGATTCTTAATCAGAGAGGAGGGTTCGGGATTGATGATGAAACATAATAATGACTTACCGGAGAGAAGGTGCAGGGCAGCGGTGGCCGGAGAGGGTGACCGGAGACAGCAGCGGAGGCGGCGACAGCCGCCATGGCTGTCCGGCGATGGTGGTCGGGGAGGAGCTCCGGCGAGCTTTGATCAGAGGATTTCTCAACACACCTTGTGTGTGTGTACAGAGAGAGAGAGAGTAGCGAGAGATTAGAGAGAGAGGTGGTTTTATAAGAGAATTAAAATAGAGGGTGTTTGGCAACGGGGATAATGACTGGAACTCGGGTGTTTGGTAACGGGTATAACAGAAGAACAAAAGGCGTTTGGCAACGATTTAATATCAGATAAGGAGCGTTTAACCGAGATAATAAAAATCTAATAATTATTATCTATATAATCGGTCGAAACGGTTGGTCGCGAGATTCGAACTTGAATATTTTATTTAGTAATCGGGTGGTCGGTTACGACCCGACCCGTTTAAGAGACCCGTAACACCACGAGGTGTTACATTCTCCCCCCTTTAGGAAATTTCGTCCCCGAAATTTGAGTGATCTTGTCCTTTACATCCTTAATCTACAAGGATGTTACAATTAGAACCAGAATACTTGTCGTCGAGACATGATCGGTTCTTATGGTTTGCGAGGAGCTCGATCTTATATCAATACAATATTAGAAATGTCAATCTGTAAGACTACATCTTGATCATACGTTCAATCCTCCTGTATTCTGGCACATGCAGATCAGGACACAGCACTGCCAACTCATTACGCATTACCGTATACTTTTCAATCTCTGACCCGGTCATCTTGAGGTTCCACACCTCATGCATTAGCTTCTGAATTTCTTCCCTTGGACAGTACTCTCGCTTCAGTAGTTGAACAAAATTTTCCCAAGGCATAGCATAAGCCTCCCCTATACCCATATTCTGGGTGATATTGTTCCACCAGGTCAAAGCAACATCCTGGAATAACGCAGCAGCATACTTGACTCGATCCTCTGGGAGACAGTTGCACATCAGAAACACTGACTCCACCTTTTCCAGCCACCTGAGCAAGCTCACCGCACCCTCAGTGCCAGAGAATTCCTGGGGCTTACAGTCCCGAAACATCTTGTAGGTACACATAGGTGGGGGTGGGTTAACAGGACCACCTGAAATGAAACTCATGAGAAACCACGAAGGATGTAACAAAGTTCACCAATGAGGCAAAAGTGGATAAGTCAACTTACCACCACCATTGTGCCCTAACTGAAAGGCAGCTTGCAGTAAGTTATTCAGATCTTCCTGTGTTAGGTTTACACCTCCACGACCACCACCACCACGACCACCACCACGCCCACCAGCGCGGCCACCTCCACGTCCTCCTCGTACTCCAGACATGATTCTGACAGAAAGGACGAGAAAATTTAGTTTCACAGCTAATGGTAACCACTAGCGTTCACAAGATTAAAGCTAGATCCAACCCAGGACTATCCGTTCAAACCCAGAGCTCACTAGGGCTTTCATGCATTTCGGTTTATGATTTTGTGTGCACCCAAAATGATAAACCGCTCTACATGGTCCTCCAAGTGTTCTCCTAGTTCAAAGTTCAAATCACCGAACACAGACTTTTAGCTATACACCGTAATGCTACGGTAGTTTATGGCAAGTGTTTCTATTGGAGTATGAAAGGGAGATGTCCGAGCCTTGGACAAATCTCAAAAGTACACGATTTACCCCAATATACCACACTGCCTAGAGAGCAAGTAACCCGACCTAAGATAGAACGGATGATGTAACATAGGAAGGTCAGATGATTTAGTGACACTCCGACAAGGCCATACGTAATCCACCATAATGTTTAGTACTATGTGATCGTCTAGTGTGTGCGACTCGGCTATAGACTAGACTCTACATGCAGTCCTAGTTCACTATAACCATTGGCTCTGATACCAATCTGTCACACCCTCAAAATCCACTTGCGGAGTTTTACCGCGAGGCGCATGACAAACCAGGATCCAAGTCAACGATCACCATAAACAAATCTAAATGAACACATGCAATTTCATAAACATTGTTTAAAATCCCCAATTACTACGGAAGCTTATTCTCAAAACATAATCCAAAAGTAAACCAAAATATTCAATGTTCGAAAACCATGCAACCCTAACTAGACGCCGTGCAGACGCGTGCGCCCTAGTTCCGTAGTGCTACCTTAGCGACCTGAGAAAACATGTAAGAGTTACGTCAGCACAAAAATGCTGGTGAGTTCACAGGTTTGTAATTAAAGTACCAAGTTCAACCTGTCCATACTATATCAATTTGCAAACCAAAGTACGCTAGCTAGGCGTATGTTTTGTTACTTCTACGATTGGAAAACCATTACTAACTCGCAAACCAGATGTTGTGCCCGAATAGTAAACCTGTTCCTGTTTGAGACAATATGCACTCGCCCGGCCCTCCAAGCCGACGAGCGGGGTTGGTCACTCCCAATAGATCTATTCACATTTCCCCGTTGTGCTACCCGCACATTCATGGTTTCCCCCGGGACTTCCAAAGATCGTATAGTAAACCATAGAAACCCATAGTATGACAGTTGTTACCAAAACATAAGTTTAACACATGTTTTCTCCCCCAAAAAGTGAAACCAGTTAAAAGAGGGGCCGTAAACTCACCTTAACGTGCCAGCAAAGAATCCAAACAGCAAGTAATATATGCTACCGACACCCTAATAACAGTGTTATTAAGTGAGTATAGGCGTAATATCATTACACCATATAATACACAATCTGTGTTTTCAGGACAGATTGTGCGCCATCAAAACGAATTTATTTAAAATAGCAAATCAGTGAGTTAACCTCCCAAAGTTTTACTGAATTTTCTTTGGGATTCACTTAACAATACCTATTTTTGTTTTGTCTTAAATCCAAACACAAAAATAATTAAAATTCGTCTAATACATCTATGTTCAGAAAACCTTCCTAACAGGTCAGTTTGGTAGATAAATTCCCAAAAATTGTGTATTCATCCAAACGGGATGAATCCACTTGGAAAACTCATATTACTCCAATATTAACCTTCTGTAAAAATTTCACAACCCAACTCTTTATAAAACTTGATTTATGATGTTTCAAAGTTGACTCAGTTTGATACCCGAAATTCTGACCTGACCTATTTTAAATGAAAATTCCAAAAACATATCAAACGACATCCAAATCAGATGATTTTGCCCATTCTAAAAAGCTAAGACAATGTACAATCTATTCATGCAAAGAATCGATCAAACCAATTATACGAAACAGACCCTACAAGTCGACATTCAGAATCTGTCCAGATTCTAATCATGCAATATTATCAATTATATCAAACCCTAGTTGCATATTATCAATCAATAACACCTAATAATCATCATACAACATTAGTAAGAACCACATCTGATCAAAACCCTAATTATACATCACAAACATCATTATTCACAAACCCTAGAAGTCTAAAACATCAAGAACATGCATAATCATGCAAAACATATAACATTCATAATATAACAATGTGCTTGACCCTTTTAATCTTCGTAATCATCATGTTTTAACTTTTATAAAATACTTTCAGACCTGGACAAACAAGGTTTTGATGTTTTAAAACAATTTAAAGAAGATTAAAACATAAGGGAATGAAGATTATACCACAAACACTCCAAAACAACCAACCGAACGCTCTCCAAGCTTCCCGATTGATGTTCTTGAGCTTTAGCAGGTGGTTTAGGGTTAATAATTCGTGTGGGGCAGAAAGGGGGCGATTAGGGTTGAGTTTAGGGGTTGCATGGGGGTTAAGGATGCTTAAATAAGAGTTTAAGGCGGTTTAAACCCGTCAGACATGAGCGAGCGGCCGCTCGGGCCCTGTGAGCGGCCGCTCACAGGCCCGAGGCCCTCGTTCGTGTCTCGTTTCATCACCCGACGCGTTATCCTTTGACGTTTTCGTTATTTCGGACCGTAACAAGTGCAACCCCATGCGTTAAGACCCTAATCAACCTCATACTCCACTTTTAGTGATTTTTTAACGTATTCGGTTTAGGTTCACATAATCACGTATGGTTTTCACATAAGTTCATCAACTATCACAGAGACACATAAGTTCGTTATTCACCAACGTCCGAGGTTCACTAATCATGTAATCACATATTAACTCACAACAATGCACGTATATCCCATCTAGCTATCTAGCTAACCCTAGTTAAGTATAATATACACGTGACTCGCTAAGGTAGACTTTAATCTAGACAACGTTGTTAACCAGAATTTGCCGGGTGTCACATCATCCCCACGTTAAAAGAATTTTCGTCCCGAAAATTGCATAAGTACCAAAAGGAATAACAAAAGAAACAGACAAAAGATAGAAACCAAGAGAGAGATTTACCCGAGTTGTCACATCATCCCCACGTCAAAAAGGAATCTCGCCCCGAGATTCATTCAGCTGCAGTGGTAACATATCTCGATTCGAACGCTTCCTTAGGAAAGAGATGAGGATACTTAGACTTCATCTGATCCTCCCGTTCCCAAGTGTACTCTGGTCCCCGGTTCGAGTTCCAGCGAACCTTAACAATGCGAATCTTGCTATGACGTAGGCTACGAATCTTGTAATCAAGAATCTCAACAGGTTCCTCCACAATCCGAAGACGATTATCAACCTTGATCTCTTCCAGTGGAACAATAAGAGACTCGTCAGCCAGACACTTCTTTAAGTTGGATACATGGAAGACGTTATGTACGTTGCCGAGCTCCGTCGGTAAATCAAGACGATATGCCACCGGTCCAATCCGTTCCAGGATTGTAAATGGGCCGACATACCGAGGGTTGAGTTTGCCACGCTTCCCAAAGCGTATGACGCCCTTCCACGGTGAAACTTTCAGAAGTACTTTGTCATCAACTTGGAATTCCGATGGCTTGCGACGCTGATCGGCATAACTCTTCTGCCGATCCCGTGCCGCTGCCAACCGGTTACGAATCTGTACGATCTTTTCCGAAGTTTCGTACACTAGCTCAGGCCCAGTGAGTTGACTCTCACCCACCTCGGCCCAACAAAGAGGAGACCGGCATTTCCGCCCGTACAGTGCCTCGAACGGAGCTGCCTTGATGCTCGTGTGGTAACTGTTGTTGTAAGAGAATTCTACTAACGGTAGGTGAGCTTCCCAACCTTTGCCAAAATCGATCGCACATGCTCGCAGCATGTCTTCTAAGGTTTGAATCGTGCGTTCACTCTGACCGTCAGTCTGTGGGTGATAAGCTGTACTCATGTCCAGCTGGGTACCCAAAGCCTTGTGCAAAGACTTCCAGAAGTGAGAAGTAAAGTGGGAGTCACGATCCGAAATAATAGAAACCGGCACCCCGTGCTTAGAAACAACTTCCTTCAGATAAAGACGAGCCAAACGATCCATGGTGTCGGTCTCCTTAATTGCGAGAAAATGGGCTGATTTAGTCAACCGATCAACAATTACCCATATCTTATCATTCCCGCTCGGTGACTTAGGTAGTTGCGTGACAAAATCCATTGTGATCCGTTCCCATTTCCACTCCGGAATTTCAGGTTGTTGCAAGAGACCCGACGGTTTCTGGTATTCCACCTTGACTTTAGCACAGGTCAAGCATTTGCTCACGTATGAGGCTATATCCGACCTCATGTTTGGCCACCAGTAAAGCACCTTTAGATCTTGGTACATCTTATCCGAACCAGGATTAATAGAATACCGGGACTTGTGAGCCTCATCTAAAACAAGCTCCCGAAGTCCCCCAAATAAAGGAACCCATATGAGTTCTGCGAAGTAGTGCAGGCCATCAGGCCTTCGCTCGAGGTGCTTGTCGGCACCGTGCATAGTCTCAGCTTTAAGGTTTTCCTCCTTCAAAGCTTCTAACTGAGCAGAACAGAGTTGGTCAAGTAGAGAGGAATGGATGGTGAGCTGCAACGCCCGAACGCGACGAGGATTAATTGATTCCTTCCTGCTCAAGGCGTCTGCTACTACATTCGCCTTGCCAGGATGGTACTTAATGGCGCAATCATAGTCGTTCAGGAGTTCAATCCAACGACGCTGTCGTATGTTCAAATGTTGTTGGTCGAAAATATGTTGAAGACTCTTGTGATCGGTGTAGATGGTACATTTGGTACCGTACAAGTAATGTCTCCAAATTTTCAATGCGAAAACCACTGCACCCAATTCCAAGTCATGGGTGGTGTAGTTCCTCTCGTGCACCTTGAGTTGACGAGAAGCATACGCAATCACTTTCTCGCGTTGCATCAACACGCAACCGAGACCATGAATAGAAGCATCACAGTAAACAACGAAATCATCAGGGCCTTCAGGCAAGGACAAAATAGGAGCAGAACAAAGTTTAGACTTCAGTTCTTGAAATGCTGACTCTTGTGGTTCACCCCAGGCGAATTTTCTATCCTTCTGAGTAAGAGTGGTGAGGGGTTGAGCGATCTTCGAGAACCCCTTAATGAAACGACGATAATAGCCCGCAAGGCCCAGGAATTGCCGCACCTCAGTTGGCGTCTTTGGTGCTTCCCAGTCCTTGATCGCTTCGATCTTAGCTGGATCGACATGAATTCCTAGTTCATTAACCACATGTCCTAGGAACTGAACTTCGCGTAACCAAAAGTCACACTTTGAGAACTTAGCGTAAAGTTGTTCCCGTCGCAAAAGTTCCAAAACCAAGCGCAGGTGTTCCTCGTGTTCGGTCTTGTTCTTGGAGTAAATCAGGATGTCATCAATAAACACGATGACGAACTTGTCAAGATACGGTTTGCAAACGCGGTTCATCAAATCCATGAAAACCGCCGGTGCGTTTGTGAGACCGAAAGGCATGACCAAGAACTCAAAATGGCCATAACGTGTACGAAAGGCAGTCTTTGCAACGTCAGCTTCCCTTACGCGCAACTGGTGATAACCGGACCTCAAATCAATCTTAGAGTAGTAGCTAGAACCCTGGAGTTGGTCGAATAGATCATCAATACGTGGAAGAGGGTAACGGTTCTTGATGGTCACTTTGTTCAATTCTCTGTAATCCACACACAATCGAAAACTTCCATCCTTCTTCTTAACGAACAGAATCGGGGCTCCCCAAGGGGAAGAACTTGGTCTAATGAAACCCTTGTCCAAGAGTTCCTGTAACTGACTGGACAATTCCTGCATCTCGGGAGGTGCAAGACGGTAGGGGGCCCGAGCAATAGGAGCAGCTCCCGGTACAAGATCAATACCGAACTCAACCTGACGATGGGGAGGAAGACCAGATAAATCATCGGGAAATACATCAGGAAACTCGCGTACAACAGGAATATCGTCGATCTTCTTCTCATCGGTAGAGGAAACAGATAAAAGTGCCAAAACGGCCGAATAACCCTTTCGAAGATACTTAAGGGCTTTCATGCTGGAGATGAGATTTAGCGGAGCACCGCCCTTGATACCGTACACAGAAAGGAATTCTCCATCAGGGAGGGGAATCCGAATAATCTTGTCGTAACAAACGATCTCAGCGCGATACAAAGACAACCAATCCATGCCTACAACAACGTCAAAACTACCCAAAGGTACCGGCATAAGGTCGATGGGGAAAGACAAACCCGACAACTCTAGTTGACACTCCCGAAGGATACAAGTAGCTTCAATCTTTTTACCGTCAGCCAACTCAATTACATACATAGCCTCTAATGGCTCGGGTACTACATCTAGCAGTCGACTAACTTCCATAGATATAAAACTTTTATCGGCACCGGAATCAAATAAAACACTAACAGAGCGATTATTGAGAAGGAATGTACCGGTAACTGTGTCAGGATCATGTCTAGCCTCTGCGGCTCCAATGACGAAGGCACGTGCATTCCTGCCACCGCCCCCGTTGTTCCCGTTACCGTTTCTATCCCTCACATCCCCGCCCTGCTTCAGTTTCGGGCACTCCTTCTTGTAATGCCCAGTCTCCCGACAGTTGTAACAACCCTGTTTTCCCGTAGTTCCTTGAGCAGTAGGAGCCGGGGTAGTACTTGGGGCCTGGGTCGATGGAAGTGTCGCCCGACAATCTTTAGCAAAATGCCCAAGTCGCTGGCAGCGATGGCAACGATTACGGTCGCAGTCCCCCTGATGATGACACCCACATTTGTTGCACTTAGGTAATTTCCCCGCATAACCACCCGGTTTGGTACCAGAAGAAGAACCCCCGCTATCGAATCTCTTACCCTGTTGTGCTGGTGCTGGCACAGATCCTTTCCCCTCATTATCCCATTTACGCTTGTTATTCTCCGGGGCCTTGACAGTCGAACCCTTAGCAGGCAAGATACCCTCATTCACCTTCAAGTTTGTCATCCTGTGAGCCGATCGGACCACCTCTGAGTATGTAGGAAGATTCCCCGCAGCCACCAACCCTGCGATCTCTGGTACTAGCCCCGAGATATAGTGTTCAATCCTCCTGTATTCTGGCACATGCAGATCAGGACACAGCACTGCCAACTCATTACGCCTTACCGTATACTTTTCAATCTCTGACCCGGTCATCTTGAGGTTCCACACCTCATGCTCTAGCTTCTGAATTTCTTCCCTTGGACAGTACTCTCGCTTCAGTAGTTGAACAAAATTTTCCCAAGGCATAGCATAAGCCTCCCCTATACCCATATTCTAGGTGATATTGTTCCACCAGGTCAAAGCAACATCCTGGAATAACGCAGCAACATACTTGGCTCGATCCTCTGGGAGACAGTTGCACATCAGAAACACTGACTCCACCTTTTCCAGCCACCTGAGCAAGCTCACCGCACCCTGAGTTCCAGAGAATTCCTGGGGCTTACAGTCCCGAAACATCTTGTAAGTACACATAGGTGGGGGTGGGTTAACAGGACCACCTGAAATGAAACTCATGAGAAACCACGAAGGATGTAACAAAGTTCACCAATGAGGCAAAAGTGGATAAGTCAACTTACCACCACCATTGTGCCCTAACTGAAAGGCAGCTTGCAGTAAGTTGTTCAGATCTTCCCGTGTTAGGTTTACACCTCCACGACCACCACCACCACGACCACCACCACGCCCACCAGCGCGGCCACCTCCACGTCCTCCTCGTACTCCAGACATGATTCTGACAGAAAGGACGAGAAAATTTAGTTTCACAGCTAATGGTAACCACTAGCGTTCACAAGATTAAAGCTAGATCCAACCCAGGACTATCCATTCAAACCCAGAGCTCACTAGGGCTTTCATGCATTTCGGTTTATGATTTTGTGTGCACCCAAAATGATAAACCGCTCTACATGGTCCTCCAAGTGTTCTCCTAGTTCAAATCACCGAACATAGACTCTTAGCTATACACCGTAATGCTACGGTAGTTTATGGCAAGTGTTTCTATTGGAGTATGAAAGGGAGATGTCCGAGCCTTGGACAAATCTCAAAAGTACACGATTTACCCCAATATACCACACTGCCTAGAGAGCAAGTAACCCGACCTAAGATAGAACGGATGATGTAACATAGGAAGGTCAGATGATTTAGTGACACTCCGACAAGGCCATACGTAATCCACCATAATGTTTAGTACTATGTGATCGTCTAGTGTGTGCGACTCGGCTATAGACTAGACTCTACATGCAGTCCTAGTTCACTATAACCATTGGCTCTGATACCAATCTGTCACACCCTCAAAATCCACTTGCGGAGTTTTACCGCGAGGCGCATGACAAACCAGGATCCAAGTCAACAATCACCATAAACAAATCTAAATGAACACATGCAATTTCATAAACATTATTTAAAATCCCCAATTACTGCGGAAGCTTATTCTCAAAACATAATCCAAAAGTAAACCAAAATATTCAATGTTCGAAAACCATGCAACCCTAACTAGACGCCGTGCAGACGCGTGCGCCCTAGTTCCGTAGTGCTACCTTAGCGACCTGAGAAAACATGTAAGAGTTACGTCAGCACAAAAATGCTGGTGAGTTCACAGGTTTGTAATTAAAGTACCAAGTTCAACCTGTCCATACTATATCAATTTGCAAACCAAAGTACGCTAGCTAGGCGTATGTTTTGTTACTTCTACGATTGGAAAACCATTACTAACTCGCAAACCAGATGTTGTGCCCGAATAGTAAACCTGTTCCTGTTTGAGACAATATGCACTCGCCCGGCCTTCCAAGCCGACGAGCGGGGTTGGTCACTCCTAATAGATCTATTCACATTTCCCCGTTGTGCTACCCGCACATTCATGGTTTCCCCCGGGACTTCCAAAGATCGTATAGTAAACCATAGAAACCCATAGTATGACAGTTGTTACCAAAACATAAGTTTAACACATGTTTTCTCTCCCAAAAAGTGAAACCAGTTAAAAGAGGGGCCGTAAACTCACCTTAAACGTGCCAGCAAATAATCCGAACAGCAAGTAATATATGCTACCGACACCCTAATAACAGTGTCATTAAGTGAGTATAGGCGTAATATCATTACACCATATAACTCGTTTGTCCAAGGTGTTTTAAATGTTCAAAAGTGTGTAAGTGACACCTAGTGATTCTACATGCATAAGTAAATCCTACGGACCCGTTGGTGAATACGTTGGTTACAATTAGTTTCTACATTCCGTATGTGTCTCAGACAAGTGTACTTCAGTTACATGTCAATTCCATACCACCTAAGACCTCAATTAATCACATAAGCACATAATACACAATCTGTGTTTTCAGGACAGATTGTGCGCCATCAAAACGAATTTATTTAAAATAGCAAATCAGTGAGTTAACCTCCCAAAGTTATACTGAATTTTCTTTGGGATTCACTTAACAATACCTATTTTTGTTTTGTCTTAAATCCAAACACAAAAATAATTAAAATTCGTCTAATACATCTATGTTCAGAAAACCTTCCTAACAGGTCAGTTTGGTAGATAAATTCCCAAAAATTGTGTATTCATCCAAACGGGATGAATCCACTTGGAAAACTCATATTACTCCAATATTAACCTTCTGTAAAAATTTCACAACCCAACTCTTTATAAAACTTGATTTATGATGTTTCAAAGTTGACTCAGTTTGATACCCGAAATTCTGACCTGACCTATTTTAAATGAAAATTCCAAAAACATATCAAACGACATCCAAATCAGATGATTTTGCCCATTCTAAAAAGCTAAGACAATGTACAATCTATTCATGCAAAGAATCGATCAAACCAATTATACGAAACAGACCCTACAAGTCGACATTCAGAATCTGTCCAGATTCTAATCATGCAATATTATCAATTATATCAAACCCTAGTTGCATATTATCAATCAATAACACCTAATAATCATCATACAACATTAGTAAGAACCACATCTGATCAAAACCCTAATTATACATCACAAACATCATTATTCACAAACCCTAGAAGTCTAAAACATCAAGAACATGCATAATCATGCAAAACATATAACATTCATAATATAACAATGTGCTTGACCCTTTTAATCTTCGTAATCATCATGTTTTAACTTTTATAAAATACTTTCAGACCTGGACAAACAAGGTTTTGATGTTTTAAAACAATTTAAAGAAGATTAAAACATAAGGGAATGAAGATTATACCACAAACACTCCAAAACAACCAACCGAACGCTCTCCAAGCTTCCCGATTGATGTTCTTGAGCTTTAGCAGGTGGTTTAGGGTTAATAATTCGTGTGGGGCAGAAAGGGGGCGATTAGGGTTGAGTTTAGGGGTTGCATGGGGGTTAAGGATGCTTAAATAAGAGTTTAAGGCGGTTTAAACCCGTCAGACATGAGCGAGCGGCCGCTCGGGCCCTGTGAGCGGCCGCTCACAGGCCCGAGGCCCTCGTTCGTGTCTCGTTTCATCACCCGACGCGTTATCCTTTGACGTTTTCGTTATTTCGGACCGTAACAAGTGCAACCCCATGCGTTAAGACCCTAATCAACCTCATACTCCACTTTTAGTGATTTTTTAACGTATTCGGTTTAGGTTCACATAATCACGTATGGTTTTCACATAAGTTCATCAACTATCACAGAGACACATAAGTTCGTTATTCACCAACGTCCGAGGTTCACTAATCATGTAATCACATATTAACTCACAACAATGCACGTATGTCCCATCTAGCTATCTAGCTAACCCTAGTTAAGTATAATATACACGTGACTCGCTAAGGTAGACTTTAATCTAGACAACGTTGTTAACCAGAATTTGCCGGGTGTCACATCATCCCCACGTTAAAAGAATTTTCGTCCCGAAAATTGCATAAGTACCAAAAGGAATAACAAAAGAAACAGACAAAAGATAGAAACCAAGAGAGAGATTTACCCGAGTTGTCACATCATCCCCACGTCAAAAAGGAATCTCGCCCCGAGATTCATTCAGCTGCAGTGGTAACATATCTCGATTCGAACGCTTCCTTAGGAAAGAGATGAGGATACTTAGACTTCATCTGATCCTCCCGTTCCCAAGTGTACTCTGGTCCCCGGTTCGAGTTCCAGCGAACCTTAACAATGCGAATCTTGCTATGACGTAGGCTACGAATCTTGTAATCAAGAATCTCAACAGGTTCCTCCACAATCCGAAGACGATTATCAACCTTGATCTCTTCCAGTGGAACAATAAGAGACTCGTCAGCCAGACACTTCTTTAAGTTGGATACATGGAAGACGTTATGTACGTTGCCGAGCTCCGTCGGTAAATCAAGACGATATGCCACCGGTCCAATCCGTTCCAGGATTGTAAATGGGCCGACATACCGAGGGTTGAGTTTGCCACGCTTCCCAAAGCGTATGACGCCCTTCCACGATGAAACTTTCAGAAGTACTTTGTCATCAACTTGGAATTCCAATGGCTTGCGACGCTGATCGGCATAACTCTTCTGCCGATCCCGTGCCGCTGCCAACCGGTTACGAATCTGTACGATCTTTTCCGAAGTTTCATACACTAGCTCAGGCCCAGTGAGTTGACTCTCACCCACCTCGGCCCAACAAAGAGGAGACCGGCATTTCCGCCCGTACAGTGCCTCGAACGGAGCTGCCTTGATGCTCGTGTGGTAACTGTTGTTGTAAGAGAATTCTACTAACGGTAGGTGAGCTTCCCAACCTTTGCCAAAATCGATCGCACATGCTCGCAGCATGTCTTCTAAGGTTTGAATCGTGCGTTCACTCTGACCGTCAGTCTGTGGGTGATAAGCTGTACTCATGTCCAGCTGGGTACCCAAAGCCTTGTGCAAAGACTTCCAGAAGTGAGAAGTAAAGTGGGAGTCACGATCCGAAATAATAGAAACCGACACCCCGTGCTTAGAAACAACTTCCTTCAGATAAAGACGAGCAAAACGATCCATGGTGTCGGTCTCCTTAATTGCGAGAAAATGGGCTGATTTAGTCAACCGATCAACAATTACCCATATCTTATCATTCCCGCTCGGTGACTTAGGTAGTTGCGTGACAAAATCCATTGTGATCCGTTCCCATTTCCACTCCGGAATTTCAGGTTGTTGCAAGAGACCCGACGGTTTCTGGTATTCCACCTTGACTTTAGCACAGGTCAAGCATTTGCTCACGTATGAGGCTATATCCGACCTCATGTTTGGCCACCAGTAAAACACCTTTAGATCTTGGTACATCTTATCCGAACCAGGATTAATAGAATACCGGGACTTGTGAGCCTCATCTAAAACAAGCTCCCGAAGTCCCCCAAATAAAGGAACCCATATGCGTTCTGCGAAGTAGTGCAGGCCATCAGGCCTTCGCTCGAGGTGCTTGTCGGCACCGTGCATAGTCTCAGCTTTAAGGTTTTCCTCCTTCAAAGCTTCTAACTGAGCAGAACAGAGTTGGTCAAGTAGAGAGGAATGGATGGTGAGCTGCAACGCCCGAACGCGACGAGGATTAATTGATTCCTTCCTGCTCAAGGCGTCTGCTACTACATTCGCCTTGCCAGGATGGTACTTAATGGCGCAATCATAGTCGTTCAGGAGTTCAATCCAACGACGCTGTCGTATGTTCAAATGTTGTTGGTCGAAAATATGTTGAAGACTCTTGTGATCGGTGTAGATGGTACATTTGGTACCGTACAAGTAATGTCTCCAAATTTTCAATGCGAAAACCACTGCACCCAATTCCAAGTCATGGGTGGTGTAGTTCCTCTCGTGCACCTTGAGTTGACGAGAAGCATACGCAATCACTTTCTCGCGTTGCATCAACACGCAACCGAGACCATGAATAGAAGCATCACAGTAAACAATGAAATCATCAGGGCCTTCAGGCAAGGACAAAATAGGAGCAGAACAAAGTTTAGACTTCAGTTCTTGAAATGCTGACTCTTGTGGTTCACCCCAGGCGAATTTTCTATCCTTCTGAGTAAGAGTGGTGAGGGGTTGAGCGATCTTCGAGAACCCCTTAATGAAACGACGATAATAGCCCGCAAGGCCCAGGAATTGCCGCACCTCAGTTGGCGTCTTTGGTGCTTCCCAGTCCTTGATCGCTTCGATCTTAGCTGGATCGACATGAATTCCTAGTTCATTAACCACATGTCCTAGGAACTGAACTTCGCGTAACCAAAAGTCACACTTTGAGAACTTAGCGTAAAGTTGTTCCCGTCGCAAAAGTTCCAAAACCAAGCGCAGGTGTTCCTCGGCACCGGAATCAAATAAAACACTAACAGAGCGATTATTGAGAAGGAATGTACCGGTAACTGTGTCAGGATCCTGTCTAGCCTCTGCGGCTCCAATGACGAAGGCACGTGCATTCCTGCCACCGCCCCCGTTGTTCCCGTTACCGTTTCTATCCCTCACATCCCCGCCCTGCTTCAGTTTCGGGCACTCCTTCTTGTAATGCCCAGTCTCCCGACAGTTGTAACAACCCTGTTTTCCCGTAGTTCCTTGAGCAGTAGGAGCCGGGGTAGTACTTGGGGCCTGGGTCGATGGAAGTGTCGCCTGACAATCTTTAGCAAAATGCCCAAGTCGCTGGCAGCGATGGCAACGATTACGGTCGCAGTCCCCCTGATGATGACACCCACATTTGTTGCACTTAGGTAATTTCCCCGCATAACAACCCGGTTTGGTACCAGAAGAAGAAGAACCCCCGCTATCGAATCTCTTACCCTGTTGTGCTGGTGCTGGCACAGATCCTTTCCCCTCATTATCCCATTTACGCTTGTTATTCTCCGGGGCCTTGACAGTCGAACCTTTAGCAGGCAAGATACCCTCATTCACCTTCAAGTTTGTCATCCTGTGAGCCGATCGGACCACCTCTGAGTATGTAGGAAGATTCCCCGCAGCCACCAACCCTGCGATCTCTGGTACTAGCCCCGAGATATAGTGTTCAATCCTCCTGTATTCTGGCACATGCAGATCAGGACACAGCACTGCCAACTCATTACGCCTTACCGTATACTTTTCAATCTCTGACCCGGTCATCTTGAGGTTCCACACCTCATGCTCTAGCTTCTGAATTTCTTCCCTTGGACAGTACTCTCGCTTCAGTAGTTGAACAAAATTTTCCCAAGGCATAGCATAAGCCTCCCCTATACCCATATTCTGGGTGATATTGTTCCACCAGGTCAAAGCAACATCCTGGAATAACGCAGCAACATACTTGATTCGATCCTCTGGGAGACAGTTGCACATCAGAAACACTGTCTCCACCTTTTCCAGCCACCTGAGCAAGCTCACCGCACCCTGAGTTCCAGAGAATTCCTGGGGCTTACAGTTCCGAAACATCTTGTAGGTACACATAGGTGGGGGTGGGTTAACAGGACCACCTGAAATGAAACTCATGAGAAACCACGAAGGATGTAACAAAGTTCACCAATGAGGCAAAAGTGGATAAGTCAACTTACCACCACCATTGTGCCCTAACTGAAAGGCAGCTTGCAGTAAGTTGTTCAGATCTTCCCGTGTTAGGTTTACACCTCCACGACCACCACCACCACGACCACCACCACGCCCACCAGCGCGGCCACCTCCACGTCCTCCTCGTACTCCAGACATGATTCTGACAGAAAGGACGAGAAAATTTAGTTTCACAGCTAATGGTAACCACTAGCGTTCACAAGATTAAAGCTAGATCCAACCCAGGACTATCCATTCAAACCCAGAGCTCACTAGGGCTTTCATGCATTTCGGTTTATGATTTTGTGTGCACCCAAAATGATAAACCGCTCTACATGGTCCTCCAAGTGTTCTCCTAGTTCAAATCACCGAACATAGACTCTTAGCTATACACCGTAATGCTACGGTAGTTTATGGCAAGTGTTTCTATTGGAGTATGAAAGGGAGATGTCCGAGCCTTGGACAAATCTCAAAAGTACACGATTTACCCCAATATACCACACTGCCTAGAGAGCAAGTAACCCGACCTAAGATAGAACGGATGATGTAACATAGGAAGGTCAGATGATTTAGTGACACTCCGACAAGGCCATACGTAATCCACCATAATGTTTAGTACTATGTGATCGTCTAGTGTGTGCGACTCGGCTATAGACTAGACTCTACATGCAGTCCTAGTTCACTATAACCATTGGCTCTGATACCAATCTGTCACACCCTCAACATCCACTTGCGGAGTTTTACCGCGAGGCGCATGACAAACCAGGATCCAAGTCAACGATCACCATAAACAAATCTAAATGAACACATGCAATTTCATAAACATTTTTTAAAATCCCCAATTATTGCGGAAGCTTATTCTCAAAACATAATCCAAAAGTAAACCAAAATATTCAATGTTCGAAAACCATGCAACCCTAACTAGACGCCGTGCAGACGCGTGCGCCCTAGTTCCATAGTGCTACCTTAGCGACCTGAGAAAACATGTAAGAGTTACGTCAGCACAAAAATGCTGGTGAGTTCACAGGTTTGTAATTAAAGTACCAAGTTCAACCTGTCCATACTATATAAATTTGCAAACCAAAGTACGCTAGCTAGGTGTATGTTTTGTTACTTCTACGATTGGAAAACCATTACTAACTCGCAAACCAGATGTTGTGCCCGAATAGTAAACCTGTTCCTGTTTGAGACAATATGCACTCGCCCGGCCCTCCAAGCCGACGAGCGGGGTTGGTCACTCCCAATAGATCTATTCACATTTCCCCGTTGTGCTACCCGCACATTCATGGTTTCCCTCGGGACTTCCAAAGATCGTATAGTAAACCATAGAAACCCATAGTATGACAGTTGATACCAAAACATAAGTTTAACACATGTTTTCTCCCCCCAAAAGTGAAACCAGTTAAAAGAGGGGCCGTAAACTCACCTTAACGTGCCAATAAAGAATCCAAACAGTAAGTAATATATGCAACCGACACCCTAATAACAGTGTCATTAAGTGAGTATAGGCGTAATATCATTACACCATATAACTCGTTTGTCCAAGGTGTTTTAAATGTTCAAAAGTGTGTAAGTGACACCTAGTGATTCTACATGCATAAGTAAATCCTACGGACCCGTTGGTGAATACGTTGGTTACAATTAGTTTCTACATTCCGTATGTGTCTCAGACAAGTGTACTTCAGTTACATGTCAATTCCATACCACCTAAGACCTCAATTAATCACATAAGCACATAATACACAATCTGTGTTTTCAGGACAGATTGTGCGCCATCAAAACGAATTTATTTAAAATAGCAAATCAGTGAGTTAACCTCCCAAAGTTATACTGAATTTTCTTTGGGATTCACTTAACAATACCTATTTTTGTTTTGTCTTAAATCCAAACACAAAAATAATTAAAATTCGTCTAATACATCTATGTTCAGAAAACCTTCCTAACAGGTCAGTTTGGTAGATAAATTCCCAAAAATTGTGTATTCATCCAAACGGGATGAATCCACTTGGAAAACTCATATTACTCCAATATTAACCTTCTGTAAAAATTTCACAACCCAACTCTTTATAAAACTTGATTTATGATGTTTCAAAGTTGACTCAGTTTGATACCCGAAATTCTGACCTGACCTATTTTAAATGAAAATTCCAAAAACATATCAAACGACATCCAAATCAGATGATTTTGCCCATTCTAAAAAGCTAAGACAATGTACAATCTATTCATGCAAAGAATCGATCAAACCAATTATACGAAACAGACCCTACAAGTCGACATTCAGAATCTGTCCAGATTCTAATCATGCAATATTATCAATTATATCAAACCCTAGTTGCATATTATCAATCAATAACACCTAATAATCATCATACAACATTAGTAAGAACCACATCTGATCAAAACCCTAATTATACATCACAAACATCATTATTCACAAACCCTAGAAGTCTAAAACATCAAGAACATGCATAATCATGCAAAACATATAACATTCATAATATAACAATGTGCTTGACCCTTTTAATCTTCGTAATCATCATGTTTTAACTTTTATAAAATACTTTCAGACCTGGACAAACAAGGTTTTGATGTTTTAAAACAATTTAAAGAAGATTAAAACATAAGGGAATGAAGATTATACCACAAACACTCCAAAACAACCAACCGAACGCTCTCCAAGCTTCCCGATTGATGTTCTTGAGCTTTAGCAGGTGGTTTAGGGTTAATAATTCGTGTGGGGCAGAAAGGGGGCGATTAGGGTTGAGTTTAGGGGTTGCATGGGGGTTAAGGAATCGGGTGTGTTTAATTATGAAAGCATATAATCGGTCGAAACGGGTGTGTTTAATTATAAAAATCTAATAATTATTATCTATATAATCGGTCGAAACGGGTCGCGAGATTCGAACTTGAATATTTTATTTAGTAATCGGGTGGTCGGGTACGACCCGACCCGTTTAAGAGACCCGTAACACCTCGAGGTGTTACATCAACTAACCTAGTTAAGTTTGTTTATAAATGTTTCTCGCTGTCACACCCCAACCGATGGCAGAAACATCGAGGTGAGACTTGTGATAGATTGTTCAAAGACTTCATGACACTAAAATTCATGACAATATGATTTAAAGATAAAATTTCATTCATAGCATAATCATCGTCTAAAAAGATATCAGAATACAAATTGTTTTTATGAAAAGAGAAATACGACATCAAAATATATAGAACTTAAACTAGCGTGAGTTTCTAGTCCAATCCTAAGTAGATGTCTTGAATATCCTGCATCAAACATTTCCTGCAACATGTATAAAATATCCATCAACACATAAAACATTGGTGAGCATACTAGTTTTAGTTTACATACATAGTATTTTAGAATGGTTTACTCAAATCTCATACTATAGCATTGCACATACCTATCATACAAAAGACATAACTCAAACCCGCGAGTACCACAGCGTATACTTAACATATTCATGCTAGGCCGTTTAAATCTTAACAATGACCCATAAAGGGGGCGGTGTGCTAGTCCTATAGCGCTATACATGTTAAGTGGGCTAATAATAG
Organism: Ambrosia trifida; assembly: GCA_028751855.1. Classification (NCBI taxonomy): domain Eukaryota; kingdom Viridiplantae; phylum Streptophyta; class Magnoliopsida; order Asterales; family Asteraceae; genus Ambrosia; species Ambrosia trifida. The sequence continues at coordinate 72,848,435 of CM054122.1, forward strand.
TTAATGATTTATGTCTAAGTATCTAAGAATCATAAGCATGGCAAGTAGCATATAAGTATGTTTAATAGATTGAGCATGTGTGTTTAATTATGAAAGCATTAGTGTGTTTTGCATATGATACATGTTTACACCCCAAAAGTGATAAAGAGTAGAAAGGGGACAAGTATGAACCCACCTTTGGGTGCGTTTATTAAGGTTCCAAAGACGAGTCTTGGGAGGTTAGTTCCTTAGCCTTGGTTAACTAGAATTAGAGAATAAAGGGTCTTAGGTTCGAGTTTAGTTTATAGATTCACAAGAGTCATGCAAGCCTTTTAGGCAAACCAAGCACAAATTGCCTTTAGGGCAATCCGGATGGTCATGAGATTAAGTTAGACCAAGCACAAAATCATCCTAGATGATTCAGATGGTATAAAGTTAGGAATGTGAATCCATTTGATAGGTTCATGTCATAACCACTTCGCTTATGAGGTAAGCGTGGGTTTTGGACACGGAATTTCCCCTTTCTAGTGTGGATAAATCCATAGCACAAGAAGGGTCAAGAGAGTTGGTAAGGTAGGGTGTAACCACAAACCTTCCAAAGACTAATAATAAGCTAGTAAGATAGAAACTTGAAAGTATATGTTTATATTATTATATAGTATAGCTAAGAAGTTTAAGCAAAGTTTGGGGACTGATTTGGATGAGTCTTGACTCTCCTTTGTCACCCAATACCATAGCACAAATCTCTCTAACATTAGATTGTTAGTAGACTTGGTTGGTTCCTTCACAACAAACTAACTTAGGACATAAAAATAATTCAGAAAAAAACCACCATTGGGACCTTTTTTAGGTGCTCTACCCTTATCACACTTCTGTGGATAAATATGGGGAAGATCCTAGAGGTTTCTCCAAGGAGTTTTAGATGAAAAAGAAGAAGAAAAACTGAAGAGAAAGAAGGTTTGAGCTTAGAAAACTTACTGACGTGTTATCAGGAAGTTTGCTCAAAACTTTGAGGATTAGAGAGTGAATTTAGAGAGATTATCGATGAAAAAGAGGCTAAAGGGTGGAAAGGGGTTGTATTTATAGGTGAGGTGGGTTGGTTGGGTGTTTAATGCAGTAATTAGGGTGGTTGGGAGGTGTTTAGGTGAGATAAATGGGTGTAATTACGAGTTGGTTCAAATGCTGTCAGAAAGGTCTCGTTGCGCTATGTGACGGGAAATCAGAATCTGGTCACGCGACGCGACCAGGTGTTTAGGCCCCAAAAATGTTTTTTTGGTTGGGCTTGGCCCAACAGACTTAGTTTTGGACGTGTTTTTGGGTTAAAACTTAAGGTTTAAGCCCATTTTAACATGTTTTTGGATTGGGCTAGATTCCTAACTCGTACGAGTTCATTTATGCTTCGGTTTCGTATTAGAGTCTCGTTTTTAAGCGTAACGTGTAAAGTTTGCGTAAAATAGAATACATAAAATGATTGAAATAGATTAAAAGTTGAATGCAATTGACAAAATATTCTTCCATTAATCATAAGCTCGGGAGTACAAGGGTACAAAATGAAAGATACAAGAGTACAAGGACTAGAATTGAAAATACGAAAAGTACAGATGTTACAGTCTCCCCTACTTTAGGAAATTTTGTCTCGAAATTTAATTAAGAGTCAACCTTTTGAAAAATAGGTAAGTGGTTTGATATGAGAACAAAGCTTGTTAGTTTATTATGTGTAAAGCGAATACGGTATCTAGTCACTTGTGCGATAATTATGCTCGTAAGAGAAGTACTTTTAAAATTTTACCTAAGGTTGTACGTAGAAATTTAAGAACTTAACCGACATAAGCATTTTGTAAATAGTGAAATAAGGGGTACATATAAATAGGTTTGTATATGGAGTTGATGCGGCAAGTTTTGGAAAAGTAAGTAAATATACAGTATAACATACATGAAATAGTAAAAAAAAAAATCTTGTGACGGTAGGTAAGTATATTGTGTATAAGAAATAGTAAGAATTCTAGGAATGTAAGTATTTATACGGTATGAAATAGTGAAAATTGAAGGTAGGTAAGTATATTTGTATAACATATAGAAATTTTGGGAAAATAAGTATTTATACGGTATATCATATATGAAATAGTGGAATTTGTTGGCTTGTAAAAGATGTGTCTTTGAGTAATTGGGGGGAATAGTAAAAATGTGAGCATAGTGAGTGACTAGATGTGAGAATGAATAGTATTTAGTAATAGATATTTGGTTTGCACAAGGTCGAAAATTTTGTTAAGAAAAACTTTTTAGAAGTGATTAAATAAACGAGAAATTGGACTATTTGGAAAACAACTTTTTGGCGAAATAAATAGTAGTTATTTAGTTTTGAAATCCAGTACATGATTAGTTAAGGAAATATATAAAGTGAGAGACGAATCTTGTTTTACATGTATAAATGCTTTTAGAGATTAAGGCCAGAGCTTTCGGAATTTAGAAATAGATTCTTGATAATGGAAGGATTGCTGATTAAGCAAGGAAAGGTACGAGGGAAGAACGAGTTAATGGAGATTACAAGTATAAATTATTCATAGCAAATGATAATATTGCATAGTAGAAAGTGTGGTTCAAAATAAGGTCATAATATGCATAAAGATAAATAATGCAAGCGTAATTAGACTAGTAAACTAAAACATAAAAGGTATCGCAAAAGATAAATAACGTAAGTGTTGGTAAAATTTTTTAACTCGACACCCAAAACTTCTCATGGCACGAATAACTCTACTTTTGGTAGTATGACAGGACATTTATGTATAGGATGTACCGGCGGCGTATCCACCATGTCGTTATCATACCTCATCCGTGTTGTTATTCAAGTCATGATAGGTTACATGGACTGGGACTTGTTATGTTTTCCATGCGCCCAATTTTTGTAATTACGTGTCACCCGTAATTTGTCCAATTGTCGTATGGTCCATATAATTTGTCTTAGTTATGTGTGGGTCGCTAGTGGACACAAAATACTTATACACAAAGAAATAGACATTAAACAGTTTTGATGTTGTACACATAGCAAAAAACGTGACATGCAAACACATAATGTGAAAGACATAACGGTGTAGACTTGTGCATATGTGGTTACGTTCAGATGTATAAAATCAAACAAAAGAATGGACAATTGGATTCCTAATGGAAACATGTAAAATGTTTTGACTGAGGGTAACATAAAATTCGAGTTCATTACAAATTGAGTTTATGGGTACGTGAGCAATTTTAGCTTTTCAAGATTAAGGGTCAAGTTTGATGGTAGAAGAATTTAGTTTGTTTGATGTTAAAGAAAAACATATTTAATTGAAGTGGGGAAAATTTAGTGTAAAAGTTTTATCGAAGATGGTCGTTTGATTTATGAAAAATCCATTTTATTAAGCGAGAAAAATAGTTTATTGACAATTTTAGTTTGGCGTTGATGAATATTTTGACTCATGATACGATTTCAAGAGAAAAGGTTTTGGGATTATAAGGAAGTAGGTTATTTGCTCACAAGTCCTGTTTGCAAGAGAAAATTTATTTTAAACACTTTTACCATTTAGAATCTTGTTTGTCATACAGACTCGACGCACACATTTGTTAGTGGTTTGAAAGTTTTAAGTGAAGATTTTATAGTAGAATAGGCATCCTCTTAGGATTAGCAGGAAAAATTTTGCTCAAAGATTTTGAAAAAGATTGTGCGCGAGGAGAAAGGGTTTTGCGATGTTTGAATTTTGTTGAAAAATTATGATTGTAAACTAGGATAACGATGGTAAAAAGAAAATTTCACATCCGGACAATTTCTTGAAAGCATTACATAAGGAAATTCTTTTTTTTTTTTTTTTAAGAAAAGAAAAGTCAATCTTCTTTAGTGTGGCGAGTGGATATTCCAGCATCGTAGATCACCATGGCAAGTCTTGGGCACTGGTTGCGTCCATGGGTCGGATCGTTGCACTCGGAGCATATCCATCCATTGGCTTTAGTGAATGAGGTAGTACTAGTAGGCTTTTCGGGTCGTGGTTTAGTGGTGTGGCGACAGGTTTTGGCTAAATGACCATATGCATCACAGTTGGTGCATACGCGACATGGTGCGTGAGTGGGATGGTGGAATTTACAACTCTTGCATAACGGATGGGTTTCAAGGTACTGCTTTTTGTTGGGGTTCGGAGTCTTAGGAGTTGTCGAAGTGTGGTTTCGTTTGAGGTTTTTGCGTTTTCGATAATCATTTTTTGTTTGTTTGGTAGGGGTATGGGTGGATGGTTTAGTATCTACATGGTTTGTGTTGTCTTGGATGGTATCGCCGGAGTTTGGAATTGGGTTTGTTGGTGTCTCTAAGTTAGGGAGAATCTTGATCAATTCTTAGGCAATATGACTCGCCAGTTGGTGGAGATCGATGTTGTTGAGACGGGAGGACATCTACGAGAATAATACATAAGAAAATTTGCATAAACGGTTTTTTTAAACAAGGTGACTTTTGAATTTAGGCAAGGAGTTATTAGAATGTTGATTAACAATGAAAGCTTGTGAGTAAAATTTCACTAGATCGGTAAAGTTGGTGCAAATTCGGAAAAAAAAATATATACTTACATAGGTTCAAGTTGTTCTGATAGACTTAGTATGTAAGTTCAAGTTACACGTATAGTATGCAAGTTTCACATTGTTCAAATAGCGTAACACATATGTATAAGCAAGTATAGTGCACTTAGTTAACATAAAGGAGTTTTAATTTATGTTGGTTGCGATTATTAGTATTGTTTGGAGATCGCGAGAGTAGATTGTAAATGCGAGTCTTGAGAGCCTTTGCGAGTAGTAAAAAAAATAAAAAAAAAAATAAATCGAATATATGTAGTGAAAACATAGCATGAAAACAACATTGAAAATAATATTAACATAAAATGAGGGGCTTGTTTTAAGCAAGCCATTGGAGTGTTCCGGAACGGAACGGAACTAAGACTAACCAAAGTGGTTCGAATTTACCTTTGAGTTTGAAAACATGCTTTGGCCTAATAGGTGGAATACTCTCACCGAAACTTTCGGTTATCAGTATTCACCCTTCCAGTTACTACATGTTTCTTGTCATTAGTAAATTTGAGACTTTGGCGAGATTTAAAAAAATATCAAGGATTGAAACTAGTCGCTAAGTTGCGGATTTCACTCCTATCTTAGCGAGGTCGTTTCTTTGAGTGTGGTTTGTACACTTTGTCCAACGTGGTAAGAAAATTAATTCTAACCTTCGATTGGTAAGTGTCCACTAGAATGAGAATTGTGAAATTTCCACCAAGGTAAGGATATCACTCCTATCTTGGTGTAGTTTCAAAAACACAAAGATTTTACGCGGATTGAAAGTTATCACCAAAGCGAGGGTTTCACGCCTATTTCGGTGATTTCCTTTCGTTTGTGTTATACGAAAGTCTTCGAGTGTAGAGTAATCCACAAATAGGAAGGTAAATTTTAAGGACCAAAAGAATTGTGTAGAAGCAAGATAGGGAGAACAAGTATATTAAGCATGATAAAAGGAATGGTCAAAAAGGTTCTTAACTATAGTCGAGGTCAAACATGGCAATTTTCCCTAGATCCCTATAGTCATGGCTCTGATACCAATCTATCACACCCCAACCGATGGCGGAAACATCGAGGTGAGACTTGTGATAGATTGTTCAAAGACTTCATGACACTAGAATTCGTGACAATATGATTTAAAGATAAAATTTCATTCATAGCATAATCATCGCCTAAAAAGATATCAGAATACAAATTGTTTTCATGAAAAGAGAAATACGACATCAAAATATATAGGACTTAAACTAGCGTGAGTTTCTAGTCCAATCCTAAGTAGATTTCTTGAATATCATGCATCAAACATTTCCTGCAACATGTATAAAATATCCGTCAACACATAAAGCATTAGTGAGCATACTAGTTTTAGTTTACATACATAGTATTTTAGAATGGTTTACTCAAATCTCATACTATAGCATTGCACATACCTATCATACAAAAGACATAACTCAAACCCGCGAGTACCACAGCGTATACCTAACATATTCATGCTAGGCCGTTTAAATCTTAACAATGACCCATAAAGGGGGCGGTGTGCTAGTCCTATAGCGCTATACATGTTAAGTGGGTTAATAATAATTAATGATTTATGTCTAAGTATCTAAGAATCATAAGCATGGCAAGTAGCATATAAGTATGTTTAATAGATTGAGCATGTGTGTTTAATTATGAAAGCATTAGTGTGTTTTGCATATGATACATGTTTACACCCCAAAAGTGATAAAGAGTAAAAAAGGGACAAGTATGAACTCACCTTTGGGTGCGTTTAGTAAGGTTCCAAAGACGAGTCTTGGGAGGTTAGTTCCTTAGCCTTGGTTAACTAGAATTAGAGAATAAAGGGTCTTAGGTTCGAGTTTAGTTTATAGATTCACAAGAGTCATGCAAGCCTTTTAGGCAAACCAAGCACAAATTGCCTTTAGGGCAATCCGGATGGTCATGAGATTAAGTTAGACCAAGCACAAAATCATCCTAGATGATTCGGATGGTATAAAGTTAGGAATGTGAATCCATTTGATAGGTTCATGTCATAACCATTTCGCTTATGAGGTAAGCGTGGGTTTTGGACACGGGATTTCCCCTTTCTAGTGTGGATAAATCCATAGCACAAGAAGGGTCAAGAGAGTTGGTAAGGTAGGGTGTAACCACAAACCTTCCAAAGATTAATAATAAGCTAGTAAGATAGAAACTTGAAAGTGTATGTTTATATTATTATATAGTATAGCTAAGAAGTTTAAGCAAAGTTTGGGGACTGATTTGGATGAGTCTTGACTCTCCTTTGTCACCCAATACCATAGCACAAATCTCTCTAACATTAGATTGTTAGTAGACTTGGTTGGTTCCTTCACAACAAACTAACTTAGGACATAAAAATAATTCAAAAAACAACCACCTTTGGGACCTCTTTTAGGTGCTCTACCCTTATCACACTTCTGTGGATAAATATGGGGAAGATCCTAGAGGTTTCTCCAAGGAGTTTTATATGAAAAAGAAGAAGAAAAACTGAAGAGAAAGAAGGTTTGAGCTTAGAAAACTTACTGACGTGTTATCAGGAAGTTTGCTCAAAACTTTGAGGATTAGAGACGGATTTAAGAGAGATTATGGATGAACAAGAGGTTAAAGGGTGGAGAGGGGTTGTATTTATAGGTGAGGTGGGTTGGTTGGGTGTTTAATGCAGTAATTAGGGTGGTTGGGAGGTGTTTAGGTGAGATAAATGGGTATAATTACGAGTTGGTTCAAATGCTGTCAGAAAGGTCTCGTTGCGCTACGTGACGGGAAATCAAAATTTGGTCACGCGACGCGACCAGGTGTTTAGGCCCAAAAAGTGTTTTTTTGGTTGGGCTTGGCCCAACAGACTTGGTTTTGGACGTGTTTTTGGGTTAAAACTTAAGGTTTAAGCCCATTTTGACATGTTTTTGGATTGGGCTTGATTCCTAACTCGTACGGGTTCATTTATGATTCGGTTTCGTATTAGAGTCTCGTTTTTAAGCGTAACGTGTAAAGTTTACGTAAAATAGAATACATAGAATGATTGAAAAAGATTAAAAGTTAAATGTAATTGACAAAATATTCTTCCATTAATCATAAGCTCAGGAGCACAAGGGTACAAAATGATAGATACTTGAGTACAAGGACTAGAATTGAAAATACGAAAAGTACAGATATTACACTCGCTAAGGTAGACTTATGTTTTTCCAAAATGTTTAAGCCGAACATGCCGGGTGTCACATCATCCCCACTGTCACACCCCGTCAATGGCGGAAACACGTGGCGCAACGCTCGAAAGCATATCAAAGTCAAGATTAACACAAACTATATTTAATTAGAAAAGATCAATTTATTTGGATGTCGAAAGTGAGTATCTCGTTACAATGTTTGCACAAAGCATTTACATAAAACAATGAACATTAAGTTTCAATGTGGGGTATTTCCGTTTGTTCCAACCCGATGGTAACAATAGATGAAACCCCGACCAGTATCCGACATCCCGAATTCCACCGCACTAGCCCCATATCTATTCAGCACTTAGTTACCTGAAAGATATGTTTAAAAAGACGTCAATATATAAAATATTGGTGAGTTCACAGGTTTTAGTTTCATAACAACAACATTTTCACAACCATCGACTCGACTCACTTTACCGCATAATTATTTTCCCATTAAATAATTATACTAGGATCTTGTCGATCGATATTTCGTTTTTACAACGTGTGCGAAACCTGCACAACTTGTGGCCTTTGTAAGGAGTAGCTAGCTCCTACAAACTATGATGATGAGAAATCCCTTGAGCCCCATAACCAAACCAAGACTAATAATAATGCCCCACTCCAAGTCGTTTCTCGGAACCCAACGACTTAATTTCAGAATACGTGCACCCCTGGCATACGCTGATGCATAATCGACGCTATCGATTAGGGGTGGGCCTTGTCAGACACCAATAGTACTATCCAAATATTCCTTCGGTTTCATTTCCCTGAATTAATGGTTACAGAAGAGAGGACTCAACCCCGAGTGGCGATCACTGCTCAAGTACTCATCATGCCACTTATCACATTTTATCCTTTGAAAACATTACAACATGTGACAACATTTGACAAACATATCTTTCCCCCAGTTAAAACATTAAAATGGGGCCGTGAAACTCACCTGATGTACATCGTACAATCAATAGCAGAGAATAGCAAGTCCGGGGTCAAGCACCTACGAACGTCCTAGTGCGTGTAAGTCACTAAGTCTATAGCGTGTGTTTTTCCGGCAAGTTGTACACCCAACTCCCAACACCACCATTTACGTATGATTCCCCGTTTAATTAAACATATGTCCTAGGTCCGTTGGTGATGGATTACCCTCGTTACAAGTTACTTATAATCTCATTAATATTTCTTAACTTGTACAATATTATCCTCGACTCGACTTCACTTAACGTATAATTATTTTCCCATTAAATAATTATACTTAAGATCGTATTGTTCGATATAATATTTTTAACGCTCGACACGACTCACTTTACCGTATATTTATTTTCCCATTCAAATAAATATACTAAGGTCTTGTCGTTCGATAATATGTTTTCTACACTCGACTCGACTCACCATACCGTATATTTACTTTCCCATTAAGTAAATACACTAGGATCTCGTCGATTCGATATATATATATATATATATATATATATATATATATATATATATATATATATATATATATATATATATATACTGTTTTCTGCACTCGACTCGACTTACCTCCCCGTATATTTACTTTCCCATTAAATAAATATACTAAGATTTCGTCGAGTCGAATATATATATATATTTTCCTTGTTAAGTCCATACACTTGTTTAACGTTTAATCGTCAGATTATTTACGTTACTTTTCTCCCACGAATATTTTCCAACACTTAGGAAAGTGTTATGTATTTTTCACCCAAATCATATATTTTAAATCCTTAAAATATATTTATACTTATCTTGACGTAATGATACTTTTCTCGTCCGTCCGTTTTTACGTCTTAGTTCGTTAACACGTCCAAGTCCGATTACTTTTCCCAAGTTCCCCAATATGTGTACTCTAGGAAAGTTATTCACCTCTTAAATTTCCTACACATATTACTTGGAAGTTTTATAAATACCTTTGTATTTTTAACACAAGACTTGGTAACTTATTTATAAAAAAGCTCCAACACTTTTATATTCCCATTATATAAAAGTGTTCATTTTTATATAAGTTTCCACCAAGCTTTTATTTTATCTAACATTTTTATAAAAACCTTTGTTTTTATACATATCCATATGTTAGAAAAGTTCATATTTTTATAAAACTCTATTTTATAAAAATACACTTTTATACAAAATACATGTGTATAATTACTAGTATTTACCAAATCTACCTTGGAAAATTACTATGTACACATTTGACACCAAACTTTCCATAGTTATATTTTTAGACCCAAATTTCTAAAAATATCATTTTTAGTCCCTCAACTTTTAAAGTTAGTAAGATAGGCCCTTTAACTTATAAAAGTTGCATTTTTCCATTATATCTTTCAAGATTAGCAATTTCCTACTAAACTAGTAGACTTTAATGGATCATTTTTGTCATGTTAGTTTATTTTCATGTTTCAACACTTTTAATAGTCTTATAATATCTTATTAAGGCCACTAATAAGTGTACTTAGTGTGTCTTGTCCAACAAGTCCAATTTATACTTTTCAAGTTTGTAGACTTTGTTAATGTAGATTTTGTATAACTTATTTTCTAACGAAAGTAACCTTATATCAAGACTTATATGCTTATGTTAAGATGATTGAAACCATTTTTAAGTTCATCCACGTTCTAATAACAAGTTATATTTAAATCACCATTTTCTTCAAGTATTCATGAACTTTATAAAAACTACAAGAATACTTCACATCCATCACCAAATTTTTGGCCCATTCACACTATATTAACACCATTTTAGTCTTTAAAATCATATGTTTTATCATGAAAAGCTTAATCAAGTTAACCCCTTGTACAACTTGCTTAAAGCTAATAAACATAAACTTTTAAAGGCAAGAACAAGATCAAGAATACTTACAACTAGCACAAGGCTAGGGAAGCTAAAAATACTTGATTTTGATGGGGTTTAGTGTGTTCTTCCTATGTGGTTAAGCTCCAAGCTTGAAACACACAAATGGGGTTTGGAAAATGGATGTTTATGAAGGAATTTGGAGTGTTAAAACTTGAAGAAAGTGTGTTGTGGGTGCTTGCTTGCTCACGGCTCCAAGGGGAAAAGAAAGAAAGATTTTTTTTTTTTTTTTTTTTTTATGAAATGTTGTAACAATTCATGCCTTTATAAATTCTCCAAGATCACCTAAGATACACCATATCTATACTTGATTCTTCCAATCCCTTAAGTCATGGGAAGAGTACTTAGGATGATCTTTACTAGATATGGGGAGGGTTGTTTGGCCGAGAATTATTTAGAATGTGGAGGATTTTCTAATATCTTCCAAGGACACACAAATCCATCCAAGATCTCATAATATCCAATATTAGATTTGAATCCCTTGAATTATGGAGAGGTGGTACAAAAATGATCTTGGATAGATTTTAAGAGGGTGCTTGGGTCGATTTTTATCATGGAAAAATGGAGGATTTTAGTAAATCTTACATGTGCTCATAAGATATCATCAAATCCATCCCATATCACCTATGATATTCTTTAGATTTTTTTTTGGATTATTTGTACAAAGAAGATTTTGGACATTAAAATAGCTTCTAATAACCCTTAAACATAGTCTAGTTTAAGTGTTGGTTGGTTAGTTAGGCTTTTGTTGGGTGAAATTATAAGTTATACGCGTACCGGGTGCGGTACGCGTACTTTATTCGTTACCGGGAGATTTGTATGTAAAGTTTTCACTTGTGGTTTTGGAGTTCCAAAACACATTATATTTTATGAAAATACCATTTATTTTATATCCTGGGTGTCCGGGATCCTTTCATTTATTTAATTTTTATCGGGTAATCACCAACGTCCGTACCGGGCAAATTTATTCGCACATGATCCTATCATGCTTCATCATTAAACGTGTGCATTCCTATGCATCTTATGGGGAATTTGCTATTCTCTACGGCATCGGTTAAATTAATCCAATTAATTTAAACATGCACTTAAACTGTTAATTACATATACTAATTACGTACGGAATCACATCGATTTTTGCCGGATGTTACATTCTCCCCCCGTTAAGAGAATTCCGTCCCGGAATTCAATTCAAGTTATCCATCACAATAGTATCCTTGAACAGGACGGAGTGTTTGTGCTTCACGAGATCTCCTCTTTCCTAGTGAACCCAGGTTCATGCTAGGTTCACGCTTAGTGCTCTAACAAACACAATATCATAGTCCAACTACGACTAAGCTCTTGGGCATCCCACTTTGACACATCTATCGGTTTCCCGAAATAGTAGAGCTTAACGTCAACCGGACTTCCGTCGGTCGAGGAATTGACAAAGCTTCCTCAGGCCAGACTTGCGGGATTCATCAAGAGTCCCACTAAGCTCTTGCGATAATTCGAGCTTAATCGTCACGAGACCAGTTTTGATCAATATCTCCGTGCCACTGGAGTATCCAGAATTTGGCCTACTATAATTTCTATGCTTACCGACACTCTCTCAGAGTATGACTCTCAGTGTAAACCTATTATTAGTTCGAAGTCCTTAAGGCCTACGCCCTGTTCGTATGACTTCTTAATAGATTCGCATCTCATCCAAACAGTCTCTAAACTGCAAGATTTACTGGCCATCTCTCGAATAACTCAAACTCGGTTATGTATCTATCTCCGTCTGTCATTCGACGCACTGGAGAAGTTCACGTATGCCCTCCAAGGGCTTTGAGTAGTACACCCCGAACACTGGGATGATAATTCCTATCACATAGGAAATTTTGGTGATGAAGCTCATGGATTCGATGTGCCACGGACATCAACCATGTCAACGCGGAGCAGTTCCGTCAAGTACGTTCAATTAGTTCGAGAATGACGAGCCATACTCATTGCAAATAGAGTATCACATGCTGGTGTACAAAGTTTGTCGAACTTGAGGCGAAACGACTACTACAATCTGATATAATGGAAGTTGGCAATCCAGTGTCTAGCCACGACTCTCCAAGAGTATAGGTAGCTATCCATATGCCTCATCTCAGAGCTATGGATGAGTATGGAGTGAGAGGGTTCCAAACAACAATCAAACATTACATCCGACCACGAAAATACCTCGGGTGGCATGGTAATGTCAAACAGGTGATCTTACTGTACCACATAACTGTTTAAAAGTCCCCTTGGAAACCTCGTCGGGTATTCCATTTTATTTATCCTTCGGCTTGACTCACTTTACTGTATATTTACCTCCCCATTAAGATAAATATACTAGGTTCTTGTCGACCGAACAACTATATTCAAAATGGGACTTTATTTCCGTAGAACCCTCTAGGTACTGAATTTCTACCTTCCACCTGAGCAATTGTGGTTAATGGTACTAGGGTGCTTAGAAGCTATGAATTTCTACTTTATTTGACCCATTGTGTTTGCTTTTTTTTTTTTTTTGGTATGTACGTGCGTTTGATTTTTGAAGTATCATACTCTGTTTTTTGTTTAAAAAAAAAATAGAGTGTGTTTCAAAGTGGTATGTTGAATGTCCTGTCTCAATGTTTAAGTCTGCATAAATTAAAACAACATAATTACAGTAATAATGGATTGAATATCAATTTTGAAAAATATTAGATCGACAATTAGTAAGGAGTTGGTTTCAGCAACAGTTGCAGGTTTATCTATCATCTGGACATGAAGAAAGGTTTGGCAACGATCTACGGTACAGACCAAAACATGTTTTCATTTCATGTTTTGGCTCAATTGAAACGATCGTGAATCGAAAATAGTTAATCGATTATTGTCGAATCTAATTAATCGATTTTGAAATGAGATTGGATCAGAGATTAACGAAAAAAATAATAAGACTAAATTATCCTTTTAATCAACCGGGATTAGGTTAAATAAATTAACTATGGTTTACACGTGTCAGGATGTGGTGGCTTCCTACCATTCCCATGTTAAGGAGACTTTGTACTGTATAATTTCTCGATTTTATTATATGATTTTGGTGGGTTTAGAATATATGAGAAAGTATTTGGTACAAAGTACCTTAACCTACAAAGTGTAGGAAGCCACCATAATTTGCCACGTGTAAGATGTCGGTTACAACCTCTGAATTCAATGTCAATAACGAAAAGGGTATTATAGACTTTTTCCCTTCCTCAATTAATTATAACGATTTCACAATCCCTGTTTCATCGTTAATCACAATTCAAATTTATGTAACTGATTTCTTAATCTTCGATCATTATTCTTTACCTTATTCAATCATTAATCTCAGTTCATCTAGCGATCAAAATTTTTTTACGAAATTCATAATCTATTGAAGAGTTGATCGTTTTGGTAAGTTACTCTGTTTTTTCTATTTCAACTAATCGTAATCTTATTGTGATTTTAATTGTGTATCAGATTTTAACAACGAAACTGAAACATATCGGAGAAGAGGATGATGTCGTGGATGTTCATAATCTAAATTTTGAAGGTTAATTTTATTGTTTTCATGTTTATTAACAGTCAATTAAGCTCAGAGATGAATAGAGGATGATAGTAAGTGTTTTATTTTGTATTTAGATATTATACACGAAGATGATCATAACATTCTTGAACAAGGTGGTGAGAAGTTTGATTTTATTGCTGAACACAGAAGGATCCAAGGTAAGTGTTGTTTTTCTGTAAATGATGATGATAAACATGCGTTTTATGAACTTTTTACATGCGTTTTGAGGTATTTTGTTGTTTTCTGTAAATGATTGTCATCAATTTTGTTTTACGATCTTTTTAACATGCGTTTTGGTGTTTTTTACTAATGTGTTTTATGTGCATGTAAAATGTTTAGTTTTAGGTGCGTTTTGATGTTTTTAACAAATGTGTTTTATGACAGATCTATCTAACAAAGATGTTCCCATTGATGATCAAACTCCAATATACAAACCTGCTGTTGCATCTTCAATCAAACCAGAAATTGGGATGGTTTTTCCAAGTATAGATCATGCTTTTGAGTTTTATCAGCGGTACGCGAAGGCTTCTGGATTTACAGCTAGGAAGAGTGTTACATTGAAAACTCTGATGACTAAACCTCTGATAATATCATAACATCTGATGGGATAACTCTGTTTGCTTGAATCATCTGTTGGAGCCTAAGTGTTGTTGACTCCAATAGACCTTGTATCTTCAGACCTTTGGTAGACAGTGGATTCTTCAACAGACCTTGTAAGCAGCAGTTTGTACAACAGTTGTTATGAAGAGTGACTTTTTGATTTTAGTAAATACGTTTTATGTTTTATGCCTGCGTTTTGGTATACACTGAATAGTTTGCACATTTTCTACTATTTTTAAAGTGCGTTTTATGTTTTCTTGAATGCGTTTTACTATAATTGAACATTTGAAACTCTGTTTTTTTTACGAATGCGTTTTATGATCATATTGAATGCGTTTTACTAATACATCACATATATATTTCATTTCACATCATAACAAAAGCTTTCAAGAAATTGGGATGTTTTTTCCAAGTATAGATCATGCTTTTGAGTTTTATTAGCGGTACGCGAAGGCTTCTGGATTTACAGCTAGGAAGAGTGTTACATTGAAAACTCTGATGACTAAACCTCTGATAATATCATAACATCTGATGGGATAACTCTATTTGCTTGAATCATCTATTGGAGCCTAAGTGTTGTTGACTCCAACAGACCTTGTATCTTCAGACCTTTTGTAGACAGTGGATTTTTCAACAGACCTTGTAAGCAGCAGTTTGTACAACAGTTGTTACGAAGAGTGACTTTTTTATTTTAGTAAATGCGTTTTATGTTTTATGCCTGCGTTTTGGTATAGACTGAATAGTTTGCACATTTTCTACTATTTTTAAAGTGCGTTTTATGTTTTCTTGAATGCATTTTACTATAATTGAACATTTGAAACTCTGTTTTTTTACGAATGCGTTTTATGATCATATTGAATGCGTTTTACTATTACATCACATATATATTTAATTCCACATCATAACAAAAGCTTTCAAGCTTCTACATACATCATCAATCACCATCCATACATCATTCAATAACCACAGTTAAAAACATCATGAAAACATATAAAACATACTAACTTATAACCAAAAAAACCCACAACCAAGAGTTAAGAATACCAACTGAAGAAACAATAAGTATCCCGGGGATTAGGACTAATCACCGGGGGGTTAATACCTATGTTACTGTCAGATTAATCCTTTACCCAAACCGTAATGGTGACCCGTGTGAGAGTTAATATATGCGAGTGTGTATGAAATGCGAGTGAAGTGTGTGAGAACACGAGAGTTAAGTGGTTCGGTCGTTAATGACCTACGTCCACTGCAAGTACACCGGAATATTATTGATGATAAGAAGATTACAATGAGTGTAGTAGTTATGGTTATTTCTGAATGAATCTACAAGAATTGCATGTGATCTTATTTATAGAGATCACGGTGGGCTGCATGGGGCGGCCCACGGATGACACCATCAGTTTGGGCCCGGCTGAGGCCCAAGCCCATGGTTCTTCTGATAATGGCGGGAAAGGACTTGTTACTGTTGATGTCGTCATGCTATAGTGTGGTCGTTGTAGTAGCTTGACACGTGGCGGACTTCTGGTGGTGCATAGTAACGTCGTACTTGCTACAGTGCTCAGGCTATCCATGCTGTCTGATGTGACGTCTGACAGTTGGCGAGGTAATGCCTGCTGGTCACTATTCACGACAGCATGTACAGTGTAGCCGTTCACCTTTTGTACTATCTGCCACATGTCCTTCTCCAGCTGGTATGTACTCTGACATGGATCTTTATGAATCTTCCTTCTGCCGTTCCTTGTACTTCATATGAGAGGTGCCAAGGGAAGATTCCGCGCGTGGTAGCACGCGCGTATCAGGTGTTGTCTGTTGTTTATCGTATGCTTTGGCGCGCGAGACATGTTGATTGCTTGTCTCCGCGCTAGTGTGTTCCCGCGCCATTATCTGGTGTGGTGTTGTTGTTGTTCGGGGATAGGGACGCCTTTCAGATTAGGCTCCCTATCCCTTCACCAACAAAAACCACTATGTATTTCATTCCACATCATAACAAAAGCTTTCAAGCTTCTACATACATCATCCATCACCATCCATACATCATTCACCCCTCCCCTTCCTTTTCTCTACCATGTTTCACGAGATGGTTCTTCGGTGTTCGTCAGGTTGTGATAGATTAAATCATCAAAAGCTTCTTGTTGTTTGATGAGTTCTAAAGCTTCATCTTTGAACGTTGATTTTGGTTCACCAAGTAGCATTTCATGGACATCAAAGTTTTTTTTTTCGACTGCCTGAGTACCTCTTTTTAAACACACATCAAAGTTTAAGTCATATTATATCACTAAAGGCGTTTTAAGTCATATTGTTATAGTCTGATTTTCTCCTACATTATACATGCGTTTTGTTTATTTAATAGATGCGTTTTGAGACATATTTTGTTTCAGATCAGTATGATAATCTTATTAATGATTAACATCAGTAAAACGCACCTACTAATTACATAAAACGCATTTGTAATCACACAAAAATTATAAAAAACTTTATGGTTGATGCCACAACAAATCACTAAATTATCTTATTCATCATTAAAGTCCTTAAAACGCCTATACTAATTACTGCAAAACACACTTACTTGATTATGTAATAATACATATTAGATTCATATTAAACCATTAAAATGCCTTTACTAATTTCAGCAAAGGATCTAAAACGCCTTTATTATTTTCATAAAAAATCATTATATCGTCGTGTTCATCATTCAAATCATCAAAAACTCGTTTACTAATTTCATAAAACGTGTCTAAAACATACCTGTATTAGTTGCCTTCGAAGCCCTGTCATGATTCAGTTTGCTTCTTCGTTCTCTTCCTTCACCCAGTTCATTTTTTAGGGTATTACAGTTCACAAATGAGATTGTTTAATTTATTGTCATACGATCAAAATAAAAGTAACAATATGAACAATTGCTTACTTGATTTGCGTTTTGGAGCCATAATTCTTCTATGATCGACTGATTTTTGTCGTTTTGATGAAATGCTCTGTTTTCTTTTTTGTTACAGAGAGTATGATTTTGTGTGATTTTAATTTTGTGAATTCCAGAATTATAGCAATTTGATTGTAACTGTCCATAAATGAGATTTGGGCGCAATTATTAAAAAAAATTCAAATTATTATAGTGGCAATTTGTCTAATTTGCCCTTCTCTTCTTAACTGACACTCAAAACTCGCGTGGGTAATTAGTGTTCGATGTTTTTATTAAAACGCAGATGGAGGGTCATGATTACTTTTCACACTTTGTATTTTAAGGATACTTTGTACAATAGCCTCTCTCTAGAATATATACACATATATTTGTTTAAAAATATATATTAAAAACATATTTATTGTAAAAGATAAAACTTTTAAGTAGGTTTGAATTGAATGGGTGATTTATAATGATTAAAATAATCCCATAGAATATATCTTAATATTTTAACGGTTTCACATGTACAATAATTATTTTAGAGGAAGGGTTGTCAAACTTTATTTTATTAATATCATCACATATGAGAACTACATGTCTCCTATCACACATAAATTGGGTGATGTTTATTATAAAAAGACTACATTATTTTGAGAAAAAACTAGTTTAGCATTTTTTTTATGATTTATTAGATTTTATTAATATTAACTTTAAAATATTGACACATAAAAATAGAAGAGCAAGTGAGTTTTTCAATAATACACTAGGGGAAGGTTCTTAGTCACATTTGCCAAACTCATCATAACCCCCCTCTCTTCCGCATCAACTTATTCCACTCGTTTTCTTTTACTTGCAAAAAAACATTCTAAATTATCGGAAATCCTACATGTTTCATACGTTTCTCACGCCAAAGTCAAATTGCAAATTAAATCAGAAATAAAATCGTAAACAAATATGTGTGGTTACTTTTGGAGAGGGGCTCACTCTCTTTCTCTATTACATTAAGTTTAATCGCCATGTATGCAGACATGGTTGCTGAATCATCAGCATGACATGATATCCTTGTTGACTTACCGCATTCTGTGCACCCTTGGGGTGAGGAATACAACTTTGTCATTATTATGTCCATAATCTTTCTATTCTTCACGTCAGTGAGATCTCAAGGTGGAGGGTATCTGTAAGACCATTCTCGATTTTATGATATAATTTTTCGGTAAATCACTATAATTAAGTCCCAAAATTGACACTATAAAGGGATTTGCTTGATCACAACTAGGGCTGCAAACGAACTGAACTTTCAGCGAACAGTTTATGAACCGTTCGGCTAAAGGTTCGTTTGTGTTCGTTTGTTTAATAAATGAACGAACACGAACAAAAAATTCTGTTCGTTTAGTTAAACGGACGAACATGAACAGAGGTTGTGTTCGTTCGTTTATGTTCGTGAACGTTCGGTAACGTGTTCGTTTATGTTCGTTTGTGTTCGATAGTTTATTAAGGTTTTTAATTTTTATATTCTTTTATTTTTATTTATTTTACCCAATAAATAATATATATAGGTTTAGGATCCTGTACAAAGTACATTTTTCGTGAGAAGTGTGAGAAGGACTAAGAATTGACATGTAGACATCATGTTTTGGATTTAGGAATGATGTTTTAGGTTGTTTTAACTTGAAAAACACCAAACACAACAATCTAAAACACAATACAATGTATTATAGTCATTAAATTTAAAAAACAGCTAAAACACACTACTTAACGCTTAAAACACACTGCTAATGTTCTTAGCATGGTGTTTTAAGTTTTAAGCCTAAAATACATTGTTTTCGGTTTTTAATTGTTATGTTTGGTGTTTTTATAGGCAAAACAATCCATAACATCACGACTAAGTTCAAAAAATGATGCCTAAGTATCAATTTTTAATACTTCTCACACTTCTCACAAAAAAAACACTTTGTACACGATCTTGACCCTATATATATATATAAGGTAAATATATGACTATATGAGATCAATAAACCTAATTTTTGTATCCAAGTTATTATATGTTTCCACGTTTCAGCGTTGATGCCCCCCACTTCCAACGCCCTCGGCCATCCTCCTCCAACGCCCTTCTCTAGTACTAAGTATGTTTGGACAACTAGGTTATATTTTGGGTGGATCTAGCTAATGTCTTAATGTATGTGAATTCGATGTTATTCGAAAGTTAATATATGTCCGTTTGTGTTTGTTTTTGTTCATAAACACTTCTTTGTGTTCATTTGCGTTCATGAACACTTGTTTTTATTCATTAATGTTCGTTTGTGTTCGTGTGCGTTCATGAACAAAATTAACAAACAAATACGAACATGAGTGTTTTCTTAACAAACGAATATGAACACAAAAATCTCGTTCGGTAAGTGTTCATGAACTGTTCGTGAACATATAATTTTCTTAACAAACGAACACGAACAAGCACCATTAGACCATGTGTAGTGTGGTGTGTGTGTGTGGGGGGGGGGGGGGGGGGAGGTTAAGGCCCCTCTCTGTGATTGGTCCACGTGACAGCTGAGTCAGCATGTGGCGTGAATTCAAAATGGGGTGTAGTGGAGGATAGAAAGTGGGGCGCTAATTAAAAAAAAGAAAACTAAATCCCTCTTCTTCTCTCCATCTACAGATCTGAACAATATTCTCCAAACTCAACTACCTGCATCATCACCACCACTTAGCACAATGTTAGTGGCCATTCAAAAATCGTTCTAGCGCTATGATTATCACGCCAGAGCCCAAGTTTCATCCGTAGCGCCTCCTGTAGCGGTGTGTGAGGGGGGGGGGGGCGATCTTCTTCTTCACGCCCGAGTACACCTGGTCTTACCCCCAAAGCACTTTTTTTTATTGGTAAACAGTCTAAACTCTTCCCTAAACTCCTCCCATAACCCACCACTCCCATCCCTTCTGACTCGTCACCTAGAAACCCGGAAATGACACCGGACACTCTTATCGTGGACACCGACGATGCGCCCCAACCTGTCTTAAATTTCTCTTCAACTTTTCAGGAATATATACAACAAATTTGATTTGATTTTTTTTATTGATTTACCGCATATTAAATGGATGGGGATAAATGTTGGGGAGAGATAACGTACAAAGCTTCCTTAACGTAAGAAGTGTAGGAAGGAATCCTGGCCATTAAATTTAAGCGGTGGCATGATGGTAATTAACAACTTTAATTATGGTCGGCTTAAACAAACCATGGGTAAATTAGGAAAAAAAAACGTCCAAAAGTTTTTTTAAACGATTTCAAATTGAAATTTCAATTCAAACAATTTCAAATCGATTAAAAACATTTCGTAAGATTAAACACAATCAAAATACACAAATAAAAGTCGATTACACTGAATGAAAACGTAAGAACAATGATTAATTCTAAAAAAAAACAGAGTATCATACTGAAAACAATAAAAGAAAACAATGTAATGAATAAACGCTCGTCATAGTTGTGAAATACTTTTGATTGTATTTTAAGAAGAGGGATTAAACCTAAAACAATTAGGTTAACATAAGTTGCAGAAGAAAAGGAAGAAGATGGTGATAACAGAGTGTGTAAAACGCACGTACATATGTGTTCCATATGTAACGTGCGTTTAAAATTATTTGGGTATTACAAACAAACGCACGTTCATTATTTGAAACACACGTTGTAATTTTTCAAACGCACTTGATGTAGAATTTAAACGCACTTTGTCTGGACTCCATGCTAATATTGCAATCACTAAAAAAAATTTGTTATCAGCTACTACAGTCTAGAGCACATAATAGATTCTCAATGCTAATTTCATACGAATACTTAAAGGAACACTATGCAAATCAACAAGTTTATGAGATCCTCTTTTTATACCATTTGAAACATGCTTTGTTTACTAAATATAAAACAGAGCACCTTCTAGTTTCTAGAACTTCGTATTTAAGAAATCAAAATTTTATGCACCTTTTGCTTTTGCATTGAAATGGGCAAGATAGAAAGGTAGGTGGGTTTGATAGAATCAAAACTTTAGTTTCTAGAACTTTGTTGCATGCCTGCTGGTGGTCAGTTCACCTATCTTTTTTTTTTTTTGAACGATCAACAAAAACTTTATTTCACCAATGTTAACGGGAAACTAGCGTTACACCATACAATGATCACCTAATATACAAAATTAAACTATAAGGCAAACCATATCACCACCCAACATTTGAAACGTTAAAAGACCTCCAAGCATTCCAATCCAACGACATTTGTCTAGATCTTGCCTTTACCCAAAACAAGCTAAGCGATTTAACATCCCCAAGAACCTGTTGAAGAGAAGCTTGCTTGTGTTCAAATACCGCCTCGTTCCTATACTTCAAAATACACCATATAGTCGTCAACACAATAGCGTAGAAAGCCTTCTTTCTCTTTGTCGAACCGCTAATGTAAACATGTAACTCTAGTAGATCCTTAAAATGAAAAATGATAGGAGGACTCATGTTGCACCACTGGGCCACCAATTGCCATAAAATCTGCGTGAAGCTACAAGACACAAAGAGATGATCCGATGTTTCAGCAAACTCCCCACAAAACGGACATGAATCTGCACCAACAGGGATATTCCGATGAATGAGGGCTGCCTTGGTTGGTAATCTATCAAGCTCCGCTCTCCATGCGAGTATAAACACCTTTCTCGACACCCACGATTGTTCTTAACAGTGAAAGAAGGCTGCACAAATCTGGAAGACTGAAGCCGTTTCTTGAGTGAACCAACAGAGAAAGAGCCACTACAATCCAGCCTCCACGTCCATCTGTCGTGCGTCCCGTTCAGAATCGGCACGCTAATCAGCGCGCACAGTTGCAGAAATTGTGCTTGTTCCTCTGCAGAAAAAACTTCCCTGTTCCAATCCCAAACCCACCCGTTACCCGTCGAGTGCACTTGATCAGCCACAGAAGCTGATTTGTTTTTTTCTAACACGAACAAAGCCGGGAACATCGACGCCAAAGGCATGTCAGTGGCCCAACTGTCCAGCCAGAAAAAAACACCCAGCCCGTCCCCTAACAACCCCCGAATAGCCCAACCCATATCCACCACAGCCCGTTTAATTATCTGTATCGAATTATGAACCTGTTTCCAAGGACCGGAGAGCGATAACCGCGTAGGAATCGGACTCCAGTCCCTAGACGAGCTATGAATAGCCCAAATAACTTTCCTCCAAAGCGCATTCGGATCCACTTTAAAACGCCACCACCACTTAGCTAACATAGACAAGTTTGCGTCCAGAAGAGAGCCAAAACCGAGACCACCAAGTTCAACCGGGGCATTAACCCTTTGCCAAGCAACCCAATTCATCTTCGTTTTTTCTTCCGATCCTCCCCAAAAAAACACCCTTCTAAGTTTATCCAATTCGTCAATGACCTTCAAGGGGGCTTTAAAAAGCGAAAAATAATAGGTGGGCAATGCATTAAGAACTGCCTTCAAGAGTGTGACTCTACCACCAAACAAGAGCGTCTTAGCTTTCCACATAGAAAGCTTATTTCTAAACGAATCCACCACCGGTTTCCAATTCTTATAAAGATTCATGTTTGCCCCCACTTGCAAGCCAAGATACGTAAAAGGAAAGGATCCGGCTTTACATAAGAGAACATCCGCCATTTGTTGAACCTCACTATTTTCAACCCCCAATCCAAAAACATTACATTTCACCAAGTTCGCCTTTAAACCAGACACTAAGTAAAAACAACGTAGAATCCTCCTTATGTTTAATGCATTACTTATCGACCATTCTCCGAAGAAAACAACATCATCCGCATAAAGTAAATGGGATAAAAGAATGCCACCCGAGCCACATGATAACCCTCTAAACAGTCTGGTGTCACTTGCCCTCCTCATAATACCAGTGAGAGTTTCCATAGCTAACAGAAACAAAAACGGCGAAAGAGGGTCGTCTTGTCTAAGGCCACGACCACACACGAACTCATGTGTTGGAGACCCATTAATCAACACCGACGCCCTCGCCGATCTCACTATCGCCATCACCCAACCGCACCACTTAACTGGAAAGTTCATTTGGAGTAAAATGGACTCCAAGAAATCCCAATTCAATGAGTCATACGCCTTTTCCAAATCCACCTTGAAGATCATCCCTTGTCGTCTATTTCTTTTCATCCACCCTACCACTTCATTTAGCATAAGCGGTTCGTCTGTAATATTTCTACCATTCAAGAAAGCCGATTGTTCCGGTGAGATGAGATTCCCCATCAACGGCTTGAGTCTCGCCACTAGAACCTTCGAAAGAACTTTGTTGACACAACCCACCAAACTAATCGGTCTATAATCCTGAAAACCGACAGGATCATTTTTCTTCAGAATTAAAGTAATAAACGAAGAAGAAGACCCCACCCCCAAACCGCACCCGTTATAGAAATCATCAAA
This sequence comes from Ambrosia trifida, assembly GCA_028751855.1. NCBI lineage: Eukaryota > Viridiplantae > Streptophyta > Magnoliopsida > Asterales > Asteraceae > Ambrosia > Ambrosia trifida. Next base: position 72,872,511 of record CM054122.1, read on the forward strand.
CAATCGAATGAAATCATCCTGGAACCCCGCCCAACACCGCTTAAGAAACTTGAAGTTGAACCCATCCGGCCCCGGTGCCTTATCACCATCACAATCCCATACGGCTTCTTTAATCTCCTGGATCGAAAAAGGACTACAAAGAGAGGCCGCATCTGCATCGGAAACTCTATTCACATACGGGTACACAATTTTTGGTCTTTGCACCAATGGTTCACGGTACTTATCTTCAAAGAACACGTACGCACTATCCTTGATAACTGTTGGGTTAGACACCCACTCGTTATCCACCAGCAGCCCATGAATCCTTTTACTTGCCACGTTTGCACCGATGACACCATGAAAAAAATTGGAATTCTCATCACCATCTAAAGCCCACCTCACCCTCGCCTTTTGTTTCAAATCCATATGCTTTTGCCGCTCAAATTCAAGAATAAACGCTCTCGAACTAGAACGCAAGTCTAACTCATTCGGCAACAAACTTCTATCGTCCGCCAACTTATCCAATCTCTCAGCTTCTTTCTTACTACGATTGTACAACCCATCACACCTCTCCTTTTCAACACCAATCCATTCCTTAATTCTTCTTTTAATGAACTTAAGTTTGGTGATAATGGCCAGGTCCGACGACCCCGAAAATACAAAAGTATTACATAAACCCAACACGTATTCAATAAACCCAGGAAATTCCAGCCACGAATTAAAAAATCGGAATGGAATATGGCCAAAATCAGACGGATTCACCGAAAGGATCACCGGACTATGATCTGAAATAAACCTAGATAGAGCCGTAACCGACGCATCACTCCATCTAGACATAAAATCGTTAAAAAAAAAAGAACGGTCGAAAAACAGAGCATGTTTATAATCGAAAATAGCATTGGGTTTGATTGATTCGTGAATTGATTAGAACGTCAATCTAAAATACATAATCGATCTAATTGAATACAAAATTGAATAGATTTATCCTCGATTACAATTGAATCGTGATTGAATGATCAGCGATTAACGAATAATAAAAGTTCTAATTTACCCCTCTAATCAACCAGGTTTAGGTTAAGTAAACTTAACCATAGTTGACAGGTGGCATGATTTGGTGGCTTCTTACACTTCTCACTTTAAGAAACTTTGTACCGTATACTTTCTGATAAATGTTTCATGTTTAATGGCTTTTAAACCGGAAAAGTTGAAAGGGTCTAGAATGAACAAGATATTCATTATTTTGGGAAGAAAAATATAGGGTAAAGCTATTTGGTACATCTCTCATTAACTATTTTGACACCACTCTATATTATGCGGAGTGGGGGCGGGAGAGAGGGCGGGAGGGGCTGGAACACCGCCGCTAACCGGCGTGGAAGGGGGCGGGAGTGGGGGGGGGGGGGGGCGGGAGGGAAGCCACTGGCGTGGGGGGGGGGGTGAGATGGGACACGTGGCGCGCGATGATTGGGGAGGATAATTATTACCGTTTAAAAAAAAAAAAAAGAAAAAAAATCTATCCGTTGTAACGGCTAGTATTAAAAAAAATAAAATTTATTATATATATATATATATATATATATATATATATATATATATATATATAACAATAACTTCCTATACACAAACACACTCATTTTTTTCATAAAATCCTCTCAATACTATCATATATTTTCAAAAAAAATTGCAAGATGTCGAGCGATTCTTCGAGTTCAGACGATATGTTTGATCAACTCGCTTTGGATGACTTGGGCGAAGGTGCCGCAGAAATGTTAATGGCAACCGTTCAGAACGTCGTTAAAGCTATAGCGGACGACGAAGGGACCTCCGAACCACCCAAGCGTAGAAAGTATATCATTCGTGAACGACAAACCGGAAATGAGTTATTGGTACGTGATTACTTCTCACCCGAATCAACATTCGATGAAAGAAGTTTTAGGCGTCGTTTTCGTATGAGTCGTAATTTATTTATAAGAATAACAAATGATTTGGAAAATAAGTTTGATTATTTCAAACAAAGGCCCGATGCACGTGGTCAGATGGGATTTACCGCGATGCAAAAGGTCACAGCCGCGCTTCGAGCATTGGCTTACGGAATGACTTCCGACGTAATGGATGAGTATCTAAGGATGGCCGATAGAACGGCTAGAGAAACTACTCAGTTTTTTTGTGCGGGCGTCATTGATTTATATTTAAAAAGATATTTGAGAAAACCAACATTTAGTGACGTCCAGCAACTTTTACAGTTTCACGAAATGTGATGTACGCATGCATTATTTTACATAACATGATTTTGGAGGATGAAGGGCGTGCAATATGCGAGTACTTTGGTGAGGAAACGCAGCAAAGTCAAGCAAACATTACGGATGAAGAAAGAAACGGCAACAACTTTGAAATCAAGAGTAGCCAAACACATCACAACCTTCGAGCGGATCTGGTTGATCATATTTGGAGTGTACCAAGAGATTACGAATCTGATGAAGACGATAGCGATAACTAAAGTGTATTTTTTTTTATGTTTTATTATTATGTTTTTTTAAAATATTTGTAAGTGTTTTTTTTATATATATATTTGTAAGTTTATTATGAATTAATATTATGTTTTTTTAAAACTTTTGTTTATATTTATTAAAAAAGAAAATTAAAAACAAAAAAGAAAAAAGAAATGCCAAGTGTCACTTCCCCCCACCTCTTCCCCCCCTTCCACTCCCCACAATTATTCCCCCCCCACAAGGGGCTCACAAGTGCCACATGACGCTTCATCCCCCTCTTTCCCCCCCTCCTTATAGTCTAAACAATACAATTTTTTTTCGTAATGACGTAATTGTTTTACCCTTCTGTTTTATCTTAAGTAAAAACTAAAAAAAATTAACTATTAGTAACCTATAATGCTAAACTAAGGTTAAAAAAAAGTGTACATAGTGTTCATAATGGGATACGTATTGACACTCAGAATCCTATATCTGATTGTAAAATTGTGTCTCATAGTCCATTAATTTATTAATCACTTGTCTTGTATCAGGTACCATTTAATGACATTATACATCACGAACCAAATTACTAATTACTTTTTGAGTATTGGTATATCCATTTAGTTTTTTTTTTTAACGGCTAATTAAATATCATCTGAACTGCCAGTGGGTTAACACTCGACAAATGGTTGTTCACTGGGCAACCCAAGTCCATCAATTCGGGGAAAAATTTGTTTTTCAAAGACACACTGCGGTAAAACCCCTCTGTATCGGATTCGAACTTAAGACCAAGTGGCCTCAAGCTTTTACCTTCATTTCCCGGTACCACTCCACCAATTGATGGGTGTTGTATACCCATTTAGTAATTAGTTTATTTTATTCATCCATTGTGATTACAAATGTACTAATGTATATTTCTTATAAGACTGTCTGTTGTGGCTAGAGGTAAGCCATGACTCTATCCTTTTATATTGTGCCATGTCAGTGTCTAGTTGGCAGAGTGATAAAGCTGCTGGTCGCTCACCTGATAGTGTTATGGCTAGAGGTGAGCAGCAGCTTTATCCAGATATTTTTAAACATTAATAAAAAATATAAAAATAATTATATGACATAAAATTAAAAATCATAAAAATAATAGGTCATAAAAAACTAATAAAAGACAAAGTAAAAGAGCTAAAAGAAAAAGTAAATATATATATATATATATATATATATATATATATATATATAATAAAAAAATGGTGGTTTTCTTCTTCTTTACTACACCTAAGAACCCTTCCCCCACCAAACTTAAAACCTGCAACAGACAACCACTGTCTTCTTCTTCGCTTACTCTCATCGGAAATAGACACCCATGTTCATCATCTTCATCCTCTATCCTCTTCAAACACAAAAAATACAGCAAAAAAAAAAACCCTGATTTTTCCTCGCTAGCCCACGCGATCCGACTCACGTCTGCTCGCTCGCGCGGTTGTTGACGTGTAGGTGTCGTAGTTTCGGCGATCCACATGGCTCGTAAGGTCGTTCGCTCAGATCTGGTCGCGCACCACAACGAACAGTCTAACAGTAGATTTTATACAAATAGAAAATATAAAAAATCTCACGCTACTAGAAGAAAAATAAAAAAGAAACAATATTTCATGTTAGAACTTAGAAGTATCTTATTTTAAAAAAATATTTTAAATAATGGAGTTTTGTATCATCTTAATATTTTTCAAATAATCTAATACTTGAAATCTTGAATACCGTTATCACAAATTTTGGATTTCATCCTAAGTTCCAATTTTCAATATCCTCTGTCTATTTTGGCACCCCACAATCAATTTTCACATTATTACGTTTCGTATAAGTCTATATGGGGCGTATTAAAACAACCTCATACGACTAGATTTGACACTGTCAGATCTATTTGGTGGCTGGTCAAATGCATCTCATATAGCCCCTTGATATTGGTGTATAGTGTTATGATACAAAATGGTGATCAAAGGACCAAGGGCTAAAGATAGAAGGAGAGGGATAACCCAAATCAATAGCTACATTTATTCATCAATGTTACATGTATTTATACACATATTATCAACTACCTAAATACTTGACAATTACAATCTAGTCCCTATACTATTTGATACCTAACATTACCCCCCTCCCTCTTAAAAGATTTTTGTCCATAAAAATCAGATTCTAAAAAAAAATTGCCAATCAAAAGTATCAAACCAAATAAGGAGAATTCTTGTGCTTCCTTAGACACATAAAACTTCAAATCTGGTAGTCTTCACATGTTTAAAACCCATGATTTGGGTGTGGGTTGGTTGTATTAATTCATCATGCGTAACCATGTCGACACTTTGGCCCCTTCCATCACAGCAATTAAATCAGCATTATCCACCAGAATTATTTTTCCTAGCAATTCCCTTGAACCATTGTTTCACTAAATTCTCTACACCATCTTTAGCTTTGATTATAAAAAGTTTCTTATGCATGCACATATGATTTGGTATCATTGTAACTCTCAAACCATGTATAAGCTTTTTATCTTCACAGTATCCATTTATGCACCAAATTCTAGTAGATGGAATAAGAAGTCTCATGTTCATTTGATCCACGATTTCCTGAAATTTTTCATGATTTGCAATGCCAAAGAAAATTTTAAGCCTATCATGTTCATCCTTATGATCCTCTTTTCCTCTCGAAATTGTATCAGGTTGCTTTGCAACTTCTTGAATATGTACATTTGGTTCATAGAGCAACTTTAAACACATAGTGCAGTCAAAGTCAACCATACTTAATGTATGAAAATGGTTTCTTTTCCCCAAAATATCGAATGCGAACCTTTCTAGTTTCTTTATATCATTGTTTGAAGCATCAACCAGGAGACTTGTGAATTTTACATCATGTGCTAACTCAAACTTTCCTAACAAAATCACTGCCTTCAGGATATATACCAATATAGAAGTATCACCTAAGTTCATATGCTGCTCAGCAATCTTCAATGCATATGGTCTTCGTTCAGACGCAAAAGTTGGTATTTGTTCAAGAAAGTGACCCTTTTTTAGGTAATCAATGCATCGATTGACAAGAATGACATTCATTAATTGGGTTATACCCAGTTCCCAGTCAAATGTGCTAATAATTATTAGATCATTCACCACCAATCAGGCAAATGTGATGCAACAAATTATACCCGGTTCCCATTCAAAGATATCCAAAACTATGGGATGAACTCCCCTTTCCTTTGGTGCATTAGTTATCCATCCCATATTTGTCCACCATAATAGTTTATTCTTCCATGAATAGAACCTTTTTGCTGAACCATACAACATCTCTGCTTCAAACTGCCACACAACAGCCTCAATAACAGAGACTTCCTCGCTAATCTCATTTCCCTTAAAGTTCCATGATTCTTGCATTTGGTTTTCTTCATTGTCAATAGTCCTTATTTGTATTTCTACTACCCCGCTACCAATTGTGTCTTGAATCTCAGTTCTAAACTCCTTAGAAATTTCATCAGACACATTGGGGGTGTACTCAACTTTTACAAGACCTAGAGAACAACTTCATTTTCAAATCAACCAATATTATTTTCATTAGTTATTATGTAACACCCTAAACTATTTTACAGAAAACTCGCAGCGGAAAAAGCCAACCGAAAAATTCATTTCTTATAAACAAACTTAAATGTTTAGAAACCGATTCTTCTAAGTAATTTTGGTGTTACATCTTAAAATATTTAGTAATACATTCAACATGACTCATCTCTACTAGATCAGACGGTCGTGACCACGTACAATCCGCCTCCTCGCTCGATCTCCATCCCTTGCTTCTCTATTCGGTAGACAAGACAACCTGCGAACACCAAATAACCATTTTGTTAGTTCATTTAGTGACCTAATGCACATTACTCATAATGCGGAAATAGTATCCAATGATACTCCATGATCTCGTTCCAACGCCTTTTTCCCAAGTTCGGATGTGGTACCCCGAACCGAACCTACAAGTCCCTTGCATTCGTATATTCATACCTGCACCTTCATTATCATTCTCATAACAAGGTTAATAACTCCACAATTCAAACAAGCATACAATTCACTCATATAACTTACTTAACCCGTTATGTTCTCTTTCTTCGCTATTCTCCAAGACAATTTCGACGTTTACAATCCTATACTCAATCTACGCAATATTTACTAACCCTTACATACATGAAGCTCTCACTCAAAACCCGAGTATGAGTACCTATATGTACATCACACTTCAATCTACATAAGCACGACAATCTACTTTCCGTATTTGATACCACCAACCAACGTAGCAATTAGACTACACGCACGTATTGTGATACCCCGAAAATTCAGGTTCTCACTTTAACTAAACTCTAGTTACATTCCTTGCATTATACTTAACTAGGGTTAGTTAGATAAGACATACGTGCATGGTTATGAGTCAATGTGTGATTGCATGATTAGTGAACCTCGGACGTTGGTGAATAATAAACTTATGGGTCTCGGTGATACCTGACAAACTTATGTGAAAACCATACGTGATTATGTGAACCTAAACCGAACACGTTAATAGAAATCATTAAAAGTGGAGCATGAGGTTGATTAGGGTCTAAATGCATGGGGTTACACTTGTTACGGTCCGAAATAACGAAAACGTCGAAGGATAACGCGTCGGGAGGCGAAACGAGGCAAAAGCGCGTCACCCGGACCTGTGAGCGTCACAGGCTCCGAGCGGCCGCTCCATTTAACCTGACGGGTCTAAACCGCCTCAAACTCATATTTAAGCATCCTTAACCCCCATGCAACCCTCATACTCAACCCTAATCGCCCCCTTACTGCCCCACACGAATATTTCACTCAAACAACCCCTGCTAAGGCTCAAGATCATCAATTGGGAGGCTCCAAGGCGCGCGATTGATCGATTGGGAGAGCTAAGGGTATATTTTACGATTTCTTATGCTTCTACCTTGTGTTTTCATTAATAAAAGTCATATAACAAGTTTGTCCAGGTCTGAATGAGTTTATAAAACATTAAAGCATGAATCTTTTTGAAGATTAAATGGATTAAACATACTCATAAACGCTTAGTAACATCATAGGATACTTGTTGCGCAAGTAATTGGTGTTTTGATTCTTAAAGCTTTGATCTTGACATGTTTAATCATAGAATCTGATGGAATAGGTATTAGGAATGTTTTGTGTTGATAATTGATGATTGTTAATAGTTTTTATGCACACGGTAGGCGATTAAAGTATGATTTAGGCGAAACTAAAATCTGGACAGAATGGTTAGTCAAATTTGTAGGAGCTGTAACACGGCTCTAACATAATGATTTTAGTGTTTTCTTGGCATGGTTAGGTCACACCTGGTCTTAGCTTTTCATAATGGGCAAAACCATCGAATTTGGACATCGTTTGAGTCGTTTTTGGAATTTTAATTGATTAGGGATCATATCAGATTTTCGGATTTGTAAATTGGGCTAACTTTAAATGGTCATAACTTGAGATTTACAAGGAGTTAGGTTATGAAATTTTTACAGTAGGTCAATACTGGAAAAATAGAGCTTTTCCAAGTGGATTCATCTCGTTTGGATGAATACACAATTTTTAAGAATTTTCCTACTAAACTGACCTGTTGAGGAAATTTTCTGAACACTGCTGTGTTGTACGAATTTTTATAATTTTTATGTTTGGAATTAAGACAAAACAAAAATAGGTATTGTCGAGTGAATCCCAAATAAAATTCAGTAAAAATTTGGGACTCTAATTCATTCGTTAAGTATTTTAAATAAATTCGTTTTGATGGCGCACAATCTGTCCTGAAAACACAGATTGTGTATTATGTGCTTATGTGATTACTTGAGGTCTTAGGTGATCTAAAATTGACATATAACGGAAGTACACATGTTTATGACACATACGGGCTGTAGAAACTAATTATAACCAACTCATTCACCAACGAGTCCGTAGGGTTTACTATTGCATGTAGAATTACTAGGCGTCGTATACACACTTTTGAATATTAAAACGCCTTGGACAAACGAGTTATATGGTGTAATGATGTTACGCCTATACTCACGTAGTGACACTGTTATTAGGGTGTCGGTAGCATATAATACTTGCTGTTCGGATTCTTTGCTTACGCGATAAGGTGAGTTTCACTACTCTTTTCTCAAAAGCATGTGTCTCGGGTTGAGACAACTTACTTAACGTTTCTAGTCCGGTTTGGGACTACTTTTACACATCCCGGGTTTGGGGTGCATGGTTCACGTGGTGAATCTATTTTTACTAATTCATATATATGTCCTTGATGAACTAAACCAAACACATCTTTTAAGTCCTTCAAAATACCGAATCAATTGCCGGTTGGGCAAGCGGGTTAATTAGTTGATAGCGCTATTAGGTCTAACAAACCTCACATCGTGCTGGGAGCACGGATGTGAACTATTAGCTTCAAACATAATCATTGTCGATGGACAATGGTGCAAGGCATCCTTATCCCGGTTATGGGAACTTGTTCATTAGTAGTTCGGTATTCGCCGGTTTTAGTTATCATGAGTGGGCTAGCTACCCCTGACATTTGAATTAGCTATTTACTTGTGGCCAAGGAGGCCGACGTTCTTACGTACTGTTATGTGGTCTGGGAGACCGACGTTTTCATTTGGTTACATGGTTTGGGAAACCTACGCTTTTACTTACTCACCTACTTTACTCAGTGAATTCACCAACATTGTTTGTTGACCCACGATTTACATGCTTTTGCAGGTAGTTAGCTTCCGGTGCCAGAATTAGAAAGCACTACACACTTCATTGCATTTGGGGTCTTGGGCATACACCTAAATTACATATTATGCTTTCACATTTTCTTTCATATGGTTTTAATTTGGGCGTGTTGTTTTGCGCATGTTTTTTTTTAAAAGGATTAAATTTGGTTTACGCTTCCGCAACTTAACTAAACTTGGTTTTTGAAACGAACTAAATGGTTTGGGCATTTAGAGTTCGTTCATATGACTTATGGCTATGGGATCCTGGTATGTCATGCGCCTCGCGGTATGAACCCCGTAGTGGAAATTTGAGGGTGTGACAGATTGGTATCAGAGCCATTGGTTATAGTGAACTAGGACTGCATGTTGAGTCTAGTCTATAATCATCATAGCATAAGTACACTCACAACTTAAGTGCACAACTAGCTATTAGCTACATATATCTACAACATATGATTTCGGGAGATATGTTATCTCCTAGTTCTAGACTTAATTCTTAACACGTCAATGGTGGGAACCTAGGGTTACACCAGGTGGCGCATTACTGGGAGTAATATCCTAACTAACCTCATGGACGAGGAGACAACAATAGTACAAGGGAGGGAGCCCTTGCGAGCGTTATGGCGCACATACACAGTAAGCTGCACGATGCGCATGACGTGGTACAATTAAATCAACTATGAAGGAATTCGAATGCTGAGACTTATCTTTTGTCACTTAGCAAGGAGACAATTAGTTTCTGTTCCTTGCTACTTGATCTTTCTTACTCCCATTCGAAACTCAGACGGGACTGGGTTACGCATATAGAACTTATTTCTTACTTTAGTACCTTACGCCTAGTATGAGCGGGCGAACGTATGACTGCATATCCCTGTTACTCATAAGTATATGATAGATTCATGGGAACACATTAGATCGGGACTTGTTACACACACTCTTGGGGAGTTACGTAAAGCCTGCGATGTAATGCAACATCACAAGGGAGGATGAAACCTACTAATGGCTGATAGCCACGATTGGAGGAACGAGTGGTACAGCTTACCACTAAACTGGTTCACATAGGACTAGAGAAGGAGATTGTACGTGATGAGAACCATATAACACTGACATCGCAAAAGAGGAAGGATAAGAGATGAAAGGGGAACCTGAGCAGGACGAGCACACGGAAAGTGAGGATGAAGGCTCTACTATCTAGACAAAGCATGGCGACGATTGGCTCTTACCTTTTCTTACCTATCTTTTCTTTCATTTCCCTTGTTAACTTAGATAAGACTGAGTTTTTATGATCAACGATAGGGTGGTTGAGGCCCTCGCATCTTTCCAAGCTAGTAAAGATCTATTTTGCTAAATCATTCTTTTCCCCTGACTTCCACATTTGAACTTTCTTATACCTTGAACGTACATCGTATTTTCAAGCCTTTTATTGGTTGTAAACCTCGATAACTCCAACGGAACTGAAGGAGACCGTCTGGTTGCTTCGATAGCATAAGTCTTTGCCATGTGCATTTGTCCCAGGCAGGATGGAGTAATGTACACTACATGCACACTCGATGAGTTACAGATACCTGGAAGGAGAACGTAACACCCTGTGGTGAAATCTAGAAACTTTGTTATATAAAGACGGATGGGTCTGAGATCGACGCCTACACTGCCAAGCTATAGGAGATAGCCACTATAGGCTCAAATCTATTTAACCTACCTTACAAATGGATTGAACTTTATACCGAAAGGGTGGGCCCCTCAGATTCGTGGCTTGGCCACTGCAGCTCACCTACAAATCTTTCACTTGACTCGCAGACTCACAGATGAGACTGCTGATCATGGTACCTTTCTGAAGCATGGTGCTTCATTTTCTACTGTTGGTGATAGCAAGAGAACGTGGGATAGTGTGAAGTGTAAGTCCTGCAACAACAACTACCACAACGGGAACAACAACAATGGGGTTTGTGGGAAAGCATTCGTGATTGGCATTAGGGAAGCTAGGACTGACAACAAGGTCGTGACGGATACGACACTCTTATGATACTGGTACGGACTATAGTTTTGTGTCATCAAAACTTAACAAACAACTAGGGATGGTTCCTACTTTTCTTAATACCCCGTACAACATGGAGTTAGCTGATGGAAATCCTGTTGAGGTAACCCATATTCATCGTGACTGTAAGCTCGAGTTGGATGGGCAATCGTTTGCCATCAACATTCTACCTATCACCCTTGGAAGCTTTGATCTCGGGGTTGGCATGGACTGGTTGTCCAAGCAACACGCTGAAATTCTCTGTCAGGAGAAGATTGTTCGTATCCCTCTCCCTAGTGGAGAATTCTTATCTGTCCAGGGTGATCCTGGTGGTGCCATGATGGGCATCATCTCTTTCCTGAAAGCCTAGAGGTGTATTCGGAAGGGCTACCCAGCCATATTGGCTAACATTTCTGATACTCGAGCTGAAGTTGAAACAAAAATTAAGGACATCCCTGTAGTTCAGGATTTTCCAGATGTCTTCCCAGAGGAATTACCCGGACTTCCACCTGTTCGACAAGTGGAATTTCAAATTGACCGTGCACCAAGAGCCGCCCCAGTTGCGCGTGCACCATACCGCCTTGCACCAGTCGAACTTCAAGAACTATCCACCCAACTCCAAGAGCTATTGGACAGGGGTTTCATTAGACCTCGTTCTTCACCTTAGGGAACTCCAGTCTTATTTGTTAAGAAAAAGGATGGGAGTTTCCGTATGTGTATCGATTACCGGGAATTGAACCCTTTACCTCGTATTGATGATTTATTCAACCAGCTCCAGGGGTCGAGTTTCTATTCCAAGATTGACTTGAGGTCGGGGTATCACCAACTGAGAGTCCGAGAGGAGGATGTGCCAAAGACAGCCTTTCGAACTCGTTATGGGCACTATGAATTTTTGGTAATGCCCTTCGGGCTGACCAATGCACCAGCTGTGTTCATGGACCTCATGAACCGTGTGTGCAAACCCTATCTAGACAAATTTGTCATAGTGTTCATAGACGACATTCTGATCTATTCCAAGAGTAGGGGAGAGCACGAGCAACACCTACGACTGATCTTGGAACTTCTGAAAAGTGAGCAGTTATATGCAAAATTCTCCAAGTGCGACTTCTGGATTCGTGAGGTCCAATTCTGGGGTCATGTGGTGAACGAGGCAGGAATACAGGTCGATCCCGCTAAGATTGATGCGATTAAAAGATGGGAGGCCCCTAAGACTCCCACGGAGGTCCGACAATTCCTTGGCCTTGCAGGTTATTATCGCAGATTCATTCAGGGATTCTCAAAAATCGCTCAACCCCTCACTGCTTTGACACAGAAGGGGATTACCTACAAGTGGGGAGATGCCCAAGAACCTGCTTTTCTGTTACTAAAGACTAAACTTTGCAGTGCTCCAATATTATCACTACCTGAGGGTACGGAGGACTTTGTGGTGTACTGTGATGCATCTATCCAAGGTCTAGGGTGTGTTTTGATGCAACGCGAAAAGGTGATCACATATGCTTTACGACAACTAAAAGTTCATGAGAAAAATTACCCCACTCACGACTTGGAACTGGGAGCGGTGGTCTTCGCTCTCAAAATTTGGAGGCACTACCTCTACGGGACAAAGTGCGCGATTTTCACAAATCATAAAAGTCTCCAGCATATATTCGACCAGAGGGTGCTAAGCATACGACAACGCCGATGGGTCGAACTCCTGAATGGTTATGACTGTGCCATCAAGTAACATTCAGGGAAGGCTAATGTAGTAGCAGATGCCCTGAGTCGTAAGGAAACAAAACCCAAACGAGTGCGAGCCTTGCAACTTACCCTACAATCTAATCTTCATGTTAAGATACGTAAAGCCCAGGGCGTGGCTTTGAAAGGGAAAACATCGGGCTTGAAACCTTGCACGGTGCTGATAAGCACCTGGAATGGAGGACATAGGGTCTTCAGCACTTCATGAATCAAGTCTGGATTCCACGTGTTGGAGATCTCAGACAACTAGTGCTCGATGGGGCACACACCCCTCGTTATTCGGTACATCCTAGTTCGGATAAAATGTACCGAGATCTCAAACTCTTTACTGGTGACCAAACATGAAAGCTGAGAAAGTCACTTATGTTAGTAAGTGCTTAACGTGTGCCAAGGTCAGGATTGAATATCAGAAACCTTCGGGCCCACTTCAGCAACCGGAAAATCCCATGTGGAGATGGGATGGTATTTCCATGGACTTTATCACCAAACTTCCTAAAACGCCCAGCGGGCACGATATGATTTGGGTCATTATTGACCGTTTGACCAAATCAGCGCATTTCATGGCAATTAGAGAGGCGGACATGTTGGAACGTCTAGCCGCTTTTGTATTACGAAAATTGCCTCTAGGCATGGGATGCCTACTTCTATCATATCGGATCACGACGCGCGATCTACTTCCCATTTTTGGACTACTCTCCAAAACACTTTGGGGACTCTCTTAGATATGAGCACAGCCTATCACCCTCAGACGGATGGACAGAGTGAACGTACCATCCAAACATTGGAGGATCTACTACGAGCGTGCGTGGTGGATTTTTGCAACAGTTGGGATAAGCACTTGCCTTTGATTGAATTCTCGTATAACAACAGCTACCACACTCCGATACAGCGTGCGCCTTTTAAGGCACTTATGGACGCAAGTGTAGGTCTCCCATCTGCTGGACTGAAGTTAGGGATAGCCAGCTAACAGGTCCCGAACTCGTGCACGAGACTTCTGAGAAGATAGTGCAAACCAGAAACAGGAGGGCTGCTGCTCGTGATCGACAGAAAAGCTACGCGGACAAACGTAGAAAACCTTTGGAGTTCCAGGTTGGGGACAAGGTTTTGTTAAAGGTGTCACCTTGGAAAGGAGTGATACGCTTTGGGAAACGAGGGAAGTTGAATCCCCGTTATGTTGGACCTTTCGAGATTGTTAAAAGGATTGGTCCGGTAGCTTATCAGCTGAATTTACCAGACGAACTCAGTGGAGTGCATAATGTATTCCACGTCTCAAACTTGAAGAAATGCTTATCCGATACGACACTGGTAGTGCCACTGGAGGAGATCCAGGTGGACGACCAGCTACGGTTCATGGAAGAACCAGTGGAGATTCTTGAGCAGGGCGTCAAGAAACTCAGGCAAAGCACTATACCTATCGTGAAGGTACGGTGGAATTCCCGTCTAGGACCGGAATACACGTGGGAGCGCAGAGATCAGATGCGGCTCAAATATCCACACCTCTTTTCTGAACCTGAACCTGTGCATAGATCAAATGCCGAACATAAAGCAGCTCGCTCAAAGTGAATTTCGGGGCGAAATTCCTTTCAACTTGGGGATGATGTGACATCCGGAAACCAAGCATACATTTTTTTTTAGCTGGCTTTACTGTTTACTTGCTGAATTTCGGGACGAAATTCTTTTCAACTTGGGGATGATGTGATACCCCGAAAATTCAGGTTCTCACTTTAACTAAACTCTAGTTACATTCCTTGCATTATACTTAACTAGGGTTAGTTAGATAAGACATACGTGCATGGTTATGAGTCAATGTGTGATTGCATGATTAGTGAACCTCGGACGTTGGTGAATAATAAACTTATGGGTCTCGGTGATACCTGACAAACTTATGTGAAAACCATACGTGATTATGTGAACCTAAACCGAACACGTTAATAGAAATCATTAAAAGTGGAGCATGAGGTTGATTAGGGTCTAAATGCATGGGGTTACACTTGTTACGGTCCGAAATAACGAAAACGTCGAAGGATAACGCGTCGGGAGGCGAAACGAGGCAAAAGCGCGTCACCCGGACCTGTGAGCGTCACAGGCTCCGAGCGGCCGCTCCATTTAACCTGACGGGTCTAAACCGCCTCAAACTCATATTTAAGCATCCTTAACCCCCATGCAACCCTCATACTCAACCCTAATCACCCCCTTACTGCCCCACACGAATATTTCACTCAAACAACCCCTGCTAAGGCTCAAGATCATCAATTGGGAGGCTCCAAGGCGCGCGATTGATCGATTGGGAGAGCTAAGGGTATATTTTACGATTTCTTATGCTTCTACCTTGTGTTTTCATTAATAAAAGTCATATAACAAGTTTGTCCAGGTCTGAATGAGTTTATAAAACATTAAAGCATGAATCTTTTTGAAGATTAAATGGATTAAACATACTCATAAACGCTTAGTAACATCATAGGATACTTGTTGCGCAAGTAATTGGTGTTTTGATTCTTAAAGCTTTGATCTTGACATGTTTAATCATAGAATCTGATGGAATAGGTATTAGGAATGTTTTGTGTTGATAATTGATGATTGTTAATAGTTTTTATGCACACGGTAGGCGATTAAAGTATGATTTAGGCGAAACTAAAATCTGGACAGAATGGTTAGTCAAATTTGTAGGAGCTGTAACACGGCTCTAACATAATGATTTTAGTGTTTTCTTGGCATGGTTAGGTCACACCTGGTCTTAGATTTTCATAATGGGCAAAACCATCGAATTTGGACATCGTTTGAGTCGTTTTTGGAATTTTAATTGATTAGGGATCATATCAGATTTTCGGATTTGTAAATTGGGCTAACTTTAAATGGTCATAACTTGAGATTTACAAGGAGTTAGGTTATGAAATTTTTACAGTAGGTCAATACTGGAAAAATAGAGCTTTTCCAAGTGGATTCATCTCGTTTGGATGAATACACAATTTTTAAGAATTTTCCTACTAAACTGACCTGTTGAGGAAATTTTCTGAACACTGCTGTGTTGTACGAATTTTTATAATTTTTGTGTTTGGAATTAAGACAAAACAAAAATAGGTATTGTCGAGTGAATCCCAAATAAAATTCAGTAAAAATTTGGGACTCTAATTCATTCGTTAAGTATTTTAAATAAATTCGTTTTGATGGCGCACAATCTGTCCTGAAAACACAGATT
Organism: Ambrosia trifida; assembly: GCA_028751855.1. Classification (NCBI taxonomy): domain Eukaryota; kingdom Viridiplantae; phylum Streptophyta; class Magnoliopsida; order Asterales; family Asteraceae; genus Ambrosia; species Ambrosia trifida. The sequence continues at coordinate 72,888,662 of CM054122.1, forward strand.
GTGTATTATGTGCTTATGTGATTACTTGAGGTCTTAGGTGATCTAAAATTGACATATAACGGAAGTACACATGTTTATGACACATACGGGCTGTAGAAACTAATTATAACCAACTCATTCACCAACGAGTCCGTAGGGTTTACTATTGCATGTAGAATTACTAGGCGTCGTATACACACTTTTGAATATTAAAACGCCTTGGACAAACGAGTTATATGGTGTAATGATGTTACGCCTATACTCACGTAGTGACACTGTTATTAGGGTGTCGGTAGCATATAATACTTGCTGTTCGGATTCTTTGCTTACGCGATAAGGTGAGTTTCACTACTCTTTTCTCAAAAGCATGTGTCTCGGGTTGAGACAACTTACTTAACGTTTCTAGTCCGGTTTGGGACTACTTTTACACATCCCGGGTTTGGGGTGCATGGTTCACGTGGTGAATCTATTTTTACTAATTCATATATATGTCCTTGATGAACTAAACCAAACACATCTTTTAAGTCCTTCAAAATACCGAATCAATTGCCGGTTGGGCAAGCGGGTTAATTAGTTGATAGCGCTATTAGGTCTAACAAACCTCACATCGTGCTGGGAGCACGGATGTGAACTATTAGCTTCAAACATAATCATTGTCGATGGACAATGGTGCAAGGCATCCTTATCCCGGTTATGGGAACTTGTTCATTAGTAGTTCGGTATTCGCCGGTTTTAGTTATCATGAGTGGGCTAGCTACCCCTGACATTTGAATTAGCTATTTACTTGTGGCCAAGGAGGCCGACGTTCTTACGTACTGTTATGTGGTCTGGGAGACCGACGTTTTCATTTGGTTACATGGTTTGGGAAACCTACGCTTTTACTTACTCACCTACTTTACTCAGTGAATTCACCAACATTGTTTGTTGACCCACGATTTACATGCTTTTGCAGGTAGTTAGCTTCCGGTGCCAGAATTAGAAAGCACTACACACTTCATTGCATTTGGGGTCTTGGGCATACACCTAAATTACATATTATGCTTTCACATTTTCTTTCATATGGTTTTAATTTGGGCGTGTTGTTTTGCGCATGTTTTTTTTTTAAAAGGATTAAATTTGGTTTACGCTTCCGCAACTTAACTAAACTTGGTTTTTGAAACGAACTAAATGGTTTGGGCATTTAGAGTTCGTTCATATGACTTATGGCTATGGGATCCTGGTATGTCATGCGCCTCGCGGTATGAACCCCGCAGTGGAAATTTGAGGGTGTGACACGTATCATTCCGTACTAGGTTCATATTTGCAAAGCCGACCTTACTATTACATGCTACACCCTTACTAGCCCTACACAAGGTCCAACAATGTTAATTGGTGCGTTAAACGCAATTACGGGTCGCGCACATAAGCGAAACATCAACAAATGATAAAAATTAACGTTTCTTCCCAGGGGCCACCGTAAGTTACGGTGGCCACCGTAACTTACGGTGGACCTCAAAAGGCCTACGGTGGATTTCCTCTGCCCTACGGTGGAAGAAAAGTGTCAGGGGCCACCGTAAGTTACGGTGGCCACCGTAGCTTACGGTGGGGCCCTGAAAATCCCCATTTTTGCTTCCCTTTCCATCCTTTCTTGATCCGTCCCACGCCGGTCCGTCCGAAGCTGCGTTTTTCCTATTATACGCTTCCTAACATGCCTTGGCATTACTATTTAAGTCCCATCATTCCACATTTTCCATTCTACTCACGCATACATATACATAAATGAATTCGTTATCCTAAATGGAATAGGAATTCACTTACCTCGTGTCCTCCAAGTTCATGCTTGTTTATTCGTTCCGTCTTGACCCATTAGCTTCCCATGCTTGAGTCCATTATTCCTATCCTTTAATATCACCATATTCACATCATTGTTAGCATACATGATCATATCTCACTAACAACCATTCTCAATCAAATAACACATTGACTTTCATTAGTCAACTTCTACCATATCTACAACATACATACACAACCACATTTATTCTCTCATTATGTAATACCACTCATTATCATATATATCTCATAGTTTTAACATGTTATGCGTCACATAGTGTTTCTAATCACACAATCAAGTTTGGAAGCCTAACCATGTTGTTCTACACTATTTACTTGGCGGAAAGTCAACTTTCTACCATTCAAACTTTCTAGTTAGAACATATATCCATATTAGCGTACTAGACCATATGAACTTTACCATAACAACATCCTCATATATTTCGGAACACATACAACCATATGGTCACAATGGTTGTCATATACATTCATACATTGCCTCACATACATACTAGGGCCTTCATAATCTCCAATTAGCAACATAGCCCAAGAACATCTCATAACACTAAATTCCTACATGAATACTCCCTAGTACACAACTCTTGTGCTAAACCACTTTCAATTATATCTATTATCACATTACTTTCATACTTGTCCAATCTTGCCTACAATTCACAAGTTAGACTAATCTAGGCATTTCATCAAACACTTGGTGTGCATACAACATTTAAAACACAATGTACAAGTATTTCATGCATACTTCCATAGCTCATAACACAATTCATCATATTTCTTCCCTACATTACATACCATTCATTCAATAGTTATCAACATAGCAATCATCACTTTCTTTTTAAATCTATTTACCCATTTAACTAAGAATGACCATGGGCTACACCAAGGTCAATACCCACTTTGCACATTCTCAATTCAACCCTAATACAACAATTAGCATACATTCTCTTCAATTTCACACTACTACACATAGCAAGCTTGCCTTCCTAACCACAACAAGTAATTATCATAACATAATCATACAATCCATCCTACCACTTTCAACTTCACCAAAACTAATTCTACAACTTACCAAGATGAGTAGCACCACTAGTTAGTTAAAGATTCATGGACATGCAAGAAATTAGAGGTGTTCTTCTCCCCCAATTTTCGACCTTAGAGAGCTGTTTTGGGAACCCCCTTGTCGCCTCCCACCTTCTTCTTTCTCTGCTTTCTTTTTTTTCTTCTTCTAAAATGCTCCCAATTTCCCCTTTTAATCCTTTTAATTACTTACCACTTTTAATCTTCCCAAACCACCCCTCAAGTTGAGTGCTATTTCATATTAAACCCCTCCCACTTTATTAATTAAACTTCCACCAATTTACCCAAGTAACTAACTAGGTAAATTTTATGTTTGCTAAATGTACCACTAACAATGCACTACTTACAACTAGGGCTACTTGCCTATACATACACATATATTCTCGCATACATACATACTCATACTTACATATATACACGCGCATACGTATATACATATACATATTCAATTTTCATCATATTATTATTATATATCATTTTTGGGGCGTTACATATTAACTCATCATCACTAACTAATTCTTGAATTTCCTTCCCATTCTCATATTCAATTGGTTTTTGAATTGCATCATGGATTTCTAATACATCAACTCCAATCGCTTCTTGAACCTCAACACCATTTCCAGGTTCATCAAGTGAAACTGCATTGTTACTAAAAATCTGGTCACCATCTTTTTTCCAATTTTTATAATAGTCGAAAATGGCCAGAATATTGGCTTGGTTCTTTGCTTTTTCATGAGCTTCTTCAAGCGTTTTTGGTCTCAAAAACTTAACCCAACATTTAATTTCTAAATTCAGGCCCTCCACAAATAGATTTGTGGCGTAATCCTTAGTTAGAATTGCCTTTGTAAGGAGAAAGTCGAATGACTTACAATAGTCTTGAAATGAACCCGTTTGTTGAAAGTTCTTGATATCATCCATGGAAGATGCAGTATTTAGAATGCACTTTTCTTGATTCTTGGTGTTGAACAAACTAGGGAAACGTTTTCCTCAAGTTGTTGAGCCCATCCATTCATCAAAGCTTCTATATCCGCTATACAATTCCCAATCAGTAGGTGGCAACTGAATAATCGGGCGTATAACCGCAACAATGACCTCTGCCATTGAATTTTATTGCACCACAAGAACACCTAACAGATCCATAAACATGGACTCTGTTCTCCCAAATCAGACCCCGCATGAACACAAGAAAACCATTCTTATTTGTTATAGAAATTGGTGGAAACAGTTATTTCAATCGTGGAATTGAATCTGATGCAGCTAATAAGATGTCGTGTAGGCCTCATATGGGCTTATAGGTGTAGTATAGTATAGTACATGTGTAGTATCGTATCGTATATTATTATATCATGTCATATGATATAGTATAGGTGTAGTATAGATGTCGTGTAGGCCTCATATGGGCTTATAAGTGTAGTATAGTATAGTACATGTGTAGTATCGTATTGTATAGTATTATATCGTGTCATATGGTAGTCTAGCATAGTATATGTGTAGTATAAGTAGAGTATAATATTGTATTGTATTGTATCGTATAGTATAATATTGTATAGGTGTAACATGGATGTGATACGGTACCATACTATATGTATACTACACGTATACTACATCTATACTACAAATACCTATACTACACCTATAAGTGTATACGAGACCTACACTACACCTATACGCCTATACGACACATATACTGGATCTATACTACACCTATAAGCCTATGCAAGGCCTATTAAGGACCTATAGGCGTATACGAGGCCTATGTGACACTTATACTACACCTATAAGCCTATATGACACCTATATTATACGAAGCTTGACTATACTATACTATACCTATACTTATACTACACCTATATACCTATATGACACTTATACCACACGATAAATTTTGCAACAATGTTTGCTAAAATTCAATTAATTTTAAAAAAAGGATATTTAATAAAAATGACTTAAATTTGAATAAAACTTTTTTAAAACGATAAATATTGAATAAAAACGTTTGTAAAAAAAAACAGACACTGATACGCCGAGTATAGGCCTACTACACGAGGGTGCTATACGCCCAATCAGGGCCAGACATAGAGCTTAAGGAGGGGTCGCGGACATTGCGACTCAACTTCGCGTGCGTAGTGAAAAATTTGTTTTTTTTTATGAAATTTGAAAAACGTTGCTACTAAAATGAAAAAAAATGAAAAACGTTACTATTGATTTTGTGGCCTAGATCCGCCACTGCGCCCAATATAGACTTATACAAGGCGTATTAGTTCAGCCGCAAGACAAATATAACACATCAATTTTTATTGGAAATTGAAAAAACTATATGTCCTTATATAGATTTATACGAGACGTATAAAATTATAAAATGTGTCCAAATAAAGAAAAGGGTTTCTAAAATTACTTTTTTTATTAAATAATAAAATTTAATTACTTTTTTTTTGGCATGAATATTTTGACCTTTGTGCCAAAAATCTAAGTTGAATAAGCACGTGTAGAATTTATTATTTATTGAATATTGGGGCCACAATAGTTCTGTCTAAAAAATAATGTCACGTGCAATTGCAACTTGCAAGGCCATCCGCTCCATCGTTTAATTTTATGTCGTTTATTCTAGATTGTATGTAAGATAACATGTATATTTTGACAAATGTAAAATTTGGTAACAACTATTCAAATAATATAATAATAAATTATGTATATCATAATTATTATTAAATAAAAATACAACATTTTATACATTTTAATATTAATAAAATATTTTTCTAATGTATAAAAAAATTGTGAAGAGTAATTCAGAGACGTAAGATGAATAAGTTGAAGAAAAAAATATTTTTTCCTTAAATGTTGTATTTTAATACTAATGGTACCAAAATATTGATCTTGATTTGTTTTTTTCACGTGTTCTCATATGATTTAGAGTCCTCAAGGTAATTTTCACTATATACTATTGCACGATTCACCTTTTTTCCAAGTGTCGTCAATGCTCAACTTTATCAATCTACCAACCACTATTCTCATTGTGGTTCATCTCACAGGTGTGGGCATTACCTTCATTCTTCTCGAGGTGGACATTCGAGTGGTTGAGGTCGTTGCCCTAGCTACCAACTATGCTGGAAATAGGGTCATATGTCTGACTTATATTGTAATCTCGTTAGCATTCCTCAAGTTGGTTCTTCTCTTGATGCAGCTTTAGTACATGGATTTCGAGCTTAATGACATGTCAATAACAACTCTCCTTATTTGGATGTTGACTTAAGGGCCTCCACTCACATGAAACCATCTAGAAAACCTTGATTCCTCTTCCCAAGGTTACTCAGGTAAAGAAAATGTCACATTTGAAAACAATAATGTTTTTTAGTAATGTTTTGTTACCCATGATCGACTCACAAGTCACAAGGGACATTCTATGTCAGGCATGTCAACTTGATCTTTATGTTCCTGAACAAGGACAAAAGATATTTATGGCGACATCAACCTCCCACCACCTTATGCATCATATGAGTTTTGGTAAAATAGTAGCCATAAAACTTTTAAAGTTATTTCCTTCCCAAATAAATTAGGAAATGTATTTTTTACTTATCTTCTACCAAAATCGAGTATTTGTTCTTTTCGCAGCTTCAAAGGGACGATTACCATTTACAAAGAATGTGAAATGTTCTTTACATTTTTTGGATCTTATACGTTGTGCTTTATGAGGATCGACACTATCTATAAGAGTGTTTTTTTCTTATAACATGATTTTTGTTGATGACTTGTTGCAATGTACTTTGGACCTATCCATTAAAGGAATTTGTAGATAGACATTGTATAGTGGGTTTACCCGTGCGTTGCGACAGGATCCAAAAACGGGTTACAATACATCACTGTGATAATGTATAAAACGTGAAGATGTTGATTTAGAGGGTGTTTGGGATTGCGTTTTGAATCTGATTTTTAGATTATTGCGTTTTGAAAACGCAGATAATCAGTTTTTTAGGCTACCAAAACGCAATAATCTATAAGCAGCTCCACCCCTGCTTTTCCAAAACGCATAATCTGTTTTGAATAATCAATCCCAAACACCCCCTTAATGGCACAAAAAAAATTGTGTTGAATAAGCCTTTCTAAAAAGTATACTTATATGCTCGATAATCATTGCGTACTATTTTATTTAATGTTCATAGTCTTGTTCAATATGAAGAAAAACATCACTACTTTTGCACTCGCTTTCCATTCATGTTAACTACATTGAGTTGCTAACATGCATTTAACCAAATCATATATTGGATCCACTATTACACCCGTTTCTTGAGCAATTCCCTTTTAATACATTCCCAAATTTTGACTAAGAGATCACACCATATTAAAAAAGATATAAAGAATGGTAGCTTATACACAATATTTGAAAAGAAATAAAAACTAGTTGCAAGTAAATATTGGATCCCCAAAATCACATATTTTTACTTTAATACTTGAAAAAGTAATAAAAGAAAAATAAATATTAGTGAAGGATAGTGAGAGACCCGCGCAATGCTTATACGTCTACCCAAAATCATAACATATAGTAGAGTACTTATTTAAGTTTTACCAATCTACCACTCGTGATTTTCAAATGCTTATACATCTTTTTTTTTGGGGATTGTAGCTGCTTTCCATGGGCAGAAAGTAATTTTCTAGCGGTACTTATAGTAATTTTCTCGTTTATTTATTTCATATCCGTTCTATTTATTTCACATGATATTTGTTATTTGTGACGTGCTATCAATCTCTAAATGAATATTAGAGGAAAAAAATAAGGAAAATCATGAGCTGATAGTTTTTATCTCCATTTTTAGGTACATACTTTAAAGTTTTGTTAGTTCACCATCATATGAAACCATAATTGTCCGGTTGAAAAAAGTTAAGGGTGGAGATTTCAATTATTAACAGGACAATACAATTAATGTTTCATCTCTCTAACTGGTTGAATGAATATCACAAATATCATTTAGTTATATTAAGATACCCCGCACTACGTGGCGGGATTTGGTTGGTATCGGTTAAGTTCGTTTCGTTACGATATCATACTTAATATAACAAACAAAAGAGAAAACAAAAAATAGTCATGATATACATAAAAAGATATAAAATAGATAAAAAGATAGCATGTCGCATTAGTATAAAAAAATAATATTACAATATTGAACAAGTTAAAGAAACGACTCAAAGAACTCGTATAATGATAATAACTATTAAAGTAATAAGTAATAACTACTATTATAATGTGAGAAACAGAAGATTAAAAGGAAAACAAAGAAAAAGAGGTGTGAATGAAGAAATGTAAAAGAATAACTAAAAATCATAATGAATTAATATATACAATAATGAATGATTTTACAGCTAAATGATTTTAGCCGGCTCATTTTTTTTCTAGAAAGTCAAGGGAAAACTAAATTGATGATGGGCATAGACTGTTTCAATAAATATTTATGTAGAAAATAACCATATAAGGCTCAAGTCACGTCTATGGGTGGGGTTAAGAGATGCATTGGTAAATCCATTGGAGTTTAGGTGTTACTTTCGTTGAAATTAAAGTTCAATCCTTGTTAAAGATTTAACGAATAACAAATTTGATGTAATTTAAACCGGTAAAAAGTTCTCATTGTTTCTATTGATTAATGGTACAAACACAAATCAAAATAAATTAGCAAAAAAAATATATCTTAGGTTATTTAGGATAATAATATAATATTTATATTGTTAAAAGATGGGTTTGGAAAATATGAAGGAGTTAAGATGGAATTATTGTTTGAAACTTTTGGATGGTACTTGGAAGATAATGAGGAGGGGAGTTATAAGGTGAAGGGTGGTGAGGGTTAAAATAGGAATCAAATGCTTAGTTTGTGAATAAAAGGATAAGTCAAATTACCTAAATATCCATACATGCACCTTAACTTTTCTTTAACGGATGAATATACCCTCATAAATAAGCTTCGCTACATTATACATGTTGCATTAAAAGTTGTTTGTGTGGTAAAATTACCATGTGATACATCTTTGACACTTTATAATGTAGTATAGATAAGCAGTGAGCAGTCTCTCCATTTTTTGTTTCATAGTTTTGTCAAATCTAAACCAATCACTCTTTAGTTGTTTATATAATCATATTGACACTTTTTTTGTTTAGTTATTCATATTGATTGTTGATACTTCTATATATCTATACAATAATATCATGTCATTTATAAATTAAAAGTTATGAATCGGATCATTTGAAAGTCCAAAAGGTAAGTTTGAGGGCCCCATTTTAAGAGTTCGTTTGGGGTCTGAAAATGGCTTGAGCCGAACCTGCTTATTTAGGTTGCACATAGTGGATTCCCGTGTGTTCAAAACTGCACATATATTTTATATCATTTAGGACCCAAGTTTAGTCGTTTTCTTGTATAAAGTTGGTAAAAAGTTATTTATTTGTTTATTTCCGATTTTAAAGAATAAACGGGACATAAAATGACAAAACAAGCAATTCCATGGTGAAAATCGAGTTCATACAAGAAACAGCCTCCTGACACCCTCGTGTCTCCTCTTAGTAGAAAAGACAAATAAAGACAAGGCACTGAGTCAAATTATGCCCCCGTTCCTAAGAAGGCAAATAAAGACAAAAGCTCTAGTGGACCCCACAAAGTTGACTTAGGTCGTGTCTCATTGACACGGCTCGCGCCTCAAAGATGGTAATCCAGAGACAGTTGTCACTAGTGGACAAAGCTACAAAAAAGTTAACATCATAGGGTTGTGCCCCACCTTCATACTTGCCTATAAATTGAGCTTTGATCCCTTATTCCAGACCATCACTTGACACTACTTCTCTCCCATGTTCTACCACCATCTTCCATCATCCACCACACCATTTTTCATCTTTGAATCTTGGTTTGCTGTTGTCATTGATTCCAAGATTGTAATAACTTATATTAATAACAAATCATTCTTGTTTGTCTAAATTTTTTCTCATTAAAGTTTAGTGTTGTTCATCATTATAGCCATGCTAGGATAAGCTCTTGCATCACTTGGATTAGATAAGACTTTAATGACTTTTTAATCTCTTTGTTTTGGATTTTTCATTTGGTGCTTTAATGACTTTATGTAAACTTATCTTTATATCAAAAGTAAATTCTAAAACACCTCTCATTTTGTGTTTGTTGATTCAAACATTCATGTCTAACGTCTTTATAAAAACATGTTAACCACTTGGAAATGGATTAGAGGTGTGGTTTTGGTTTAGCTCTTGCCTTCCGCGGAAGGTGATATACACAATGCGCATTGATTTGATTTAGTTTATTTCTACTACCTTTGAGGAGATAACATCAAAAAGGGATTCATAATAGCTAGTGAATTCTAAAAAAACTCCAACTTTGTATTTGTTGATTCGAAGATTCATGTCTTACATCTTTATAAAACATGTTAACTACATGGAAATGAGTTAGAAATTTGTTTTGGGTTAAGTTCTTGCCTTGCGTGGAGAGTTGGTATACTCGATGCAAAAGGACTTGATTTAATTCATCTCTACTACCTTTGAAGAGATAACAACAAATCAAGGGGTTCATAATAGCTAGTGAGTTAAATCCCTTAAATAAGCTTTTTACATAATACTTTTGTAACACCGCAACCGATGGCGGAAACATCGAGGTGTCACGTAGTGACGATTTTTCAATAGCACATGGACTAAATTGTAAATATTAATAGCAAACAAACTTTCATTATCCAAAAAGGAAATATAAAAGTCTTAATAGAAATTTCAAACATAGATAAATAAATATTCAATCTTTTATTTAAGCACTAGGTCCAGCCTAAGCGTGAAAGCATGTAAAATCAAACGTCACTTGAAACATGTACAAAATAATTTCGTCAACACATATAATGTATTGGTGAGTACATCCGTTTGATATATATATAGTAAGTTAAAGTTTAGCAATTCATGTGTTATTTTACAAAATGTAATAAGTGGTATCCGGGTCAAATCAACCCTACGAAAGGAAAGCAGATATATATAGTATGCGCTAGTAGTAATGTAATACATAGCAATGACGAGGACTCTCAACAGAGTCACAAGGGTATATACCATAGTACTATTCATTGAAATGCCAGGCCACAACGGTTAATGATTTGACAGGTCATAGATACACGAAATGTGTGACATCCGTTACCCTCGTCTTTCATCTAGTTGACAATAATAGTCCTTCAAATATTTCCATTATAGTCCCTGTAAGTTTCGTCGTTTTCAAATTTAATTTTAGAACGAACTATAAAAATTTATCATTTATATCTATTAAACCGGGCATAAGTTTTAATCAAACGCGTATGTTGAAACGTATTCGTAAAAGATTCTATAAAAATTCAAGTTTTAAAAACTTTTAGGTTAAGTTAGTTAACCAAGTTAAGTTTATATAAAGGAAAAACTAGCCTAAACCATAATACACTAACCCAGTTACAAAGTGAGGGACTAGATCTGCCAAGGTGTCAAAGTTTTAAAAAAAATCCCTCCTCCTTGTTGCCTGCACGTTTTTCCGGCCGGAGATTCCGGCAACCGGAGCTCGTCTCCGGCGAGCTTGGAATCCCGCCATTTATACGTTTTTTTTCTGTTTCCTTTGGCATCAATAACTTATCTCCATCTTAAATGACTTAACTCTCCATTTAATTGCGTTTTAATCAAGTTGTTATGGAGTTTCAATTTCGTAACCGATCGGACCTTAAGGCCACTACAAATGTTTCTGCACCTTTACCCAACGCAAACCCACGAAAATCATGGTCTAAACGCGTCTGAAACATTAGTAATTGGCTCTCCAAGTTCGGACCTTTACCTTCATTTTCGAGCATCAAATTGATCTTGTAAGTCTTGATTCTTTATGCCGTTTTGCTCTTTATAAAATTCCGATCAAAACCCCTCTGATACAGAGCTCTCATCGGGTATAGATCGTGTTATTAGTTTTGGTTAGGGTTAGGGTTTTCTAGGTTGATAATTGAGGAAGAAGATGAAACTTAATAATAGTTTATATAATTTTGTTTTCAATCTTATTCAACAAATTGGTTATAGTGTAGTGGTTGTTTGTGTGTTCTGAAAACAGAAAAGGCCGGGTTCGAACCCCAGCACCCGCGTCCCTTTTCACTTATTATTATTATTTTTTTTTCAGATTTTTGTTTTTAATATCTATATATTAATATATATAAACATATTAATCTTATAATATTCATAATAAATTCAATTTTGCTCCAAAAATTATAAAAATTTAGGAGTAGCATCTTGACACCTCATAGAAAATTATCACACTTTTAATTTCTAGAAAAAGTCTTATTTTTATATTTTTATTGATTTAATTTGTTTTAATCATATTTAATTGATAAAAAATTCATTTTTAATGATTTAATTCTCAAACTTTTTGGGAAGTTATTTCTAATCATCGTGAACTCAAATAAAAATTATTGGTTCAGAAAACATTTATTTTTATTGATTTTCTTATTTTTAATCATTAAAACATGATTTAATCTCATTAAATTAAACCAGTTTTAAATATAAATAAGTTTATAAAAATTATGAGAAAATTATATTCATTAATTTACATCAGAAATCATCCATTTTCTATAAAAATAGCATTTTTGGGTCATGTCTTGAATTATTAGTCTTATTATGTTTAATTAGACATAATTAAACATTTATTTATTTACACTATATAAACATCTATTTTATAAATACTTTTCTTATAAAGTATAAATATTTATATGTTTTAAAATCTTAATTACCATTTGATGGATCATGGTGTAACTCATAATCATTTATTTATACATTTATAATTACTGTAATTATTTACAATAATTAGTTAAAGTAACTAACTAAATTATTTGGTCTTAATTATTCAAACATAATTTGAACTAAATATTCAATTGGTAGTAATTATATTACCTAAACCATATTTACAAACTTGGTATATTATTTTTAATATACAACTTCTATAATAATTCGATTTATCATAAAAACTCTGATTCCCCCAAATCGACTTAGCAAACCCTAATGCCTTAGACCCTAGATACCTTAGACTTTTTAGACACTTCCTTATTAGTATTATTATACATTATAGGTTGAATTCCTCGGAATTCCCATTACTTAGCTCACGACCGCTTAAGTTGGATTGTTTTCGTAAACTGTAAGTATATCTTTCCCCTTTTCATGTTTTACACTTTTGGGGTGATTCATGTACGCTTATTACTTCACTCACTTAATCATGGTTTATTCTATATTCACAATCGCAATTCTTGTATGTGTTTTACTTGTTGATTCGTTGATAGTGTGTACTTATGACCTTAATCATTAACCGCTGGGCGGCCTAGCATAGCAATAAATAGTACTTAATTATTGTTATGTGTGATCGATTATTCATCGCCTGCTGTGAGCGAATACTATATATATGTGACTCTTGATTCATTAAACAAAGGTTTGATTTTGGGTAGCATTTGTACATAGCTTGAACACTAAATTGTAGACAGTATAACACGTGAATTGCGAAACTCTTTTTCTACTATATGTATTCAAACAGGGTATGCTCACCAATACATTTTTGTTGTCACACCTCAAACGATGGCGGAAACATCGAGGTGAGACTTGTGATAGATTGTTCAAAGACTTCATGACACTAGAATTCGTGACAATATGATTTAAAGATAAAATTTCATTCATAGCATAATCATCGTCTAAAAAGATAACATAATACAAATTGTTTTCATGAAAAAAAGAAATACGACATCAAAATATAGAACTTAAACTAGCGTGAGTTTCTAGTCCAATCCTAAGTAGATTTCTTGAATATCTTGCATCAAACATTTCCTGCAACATGTATAAAATATCCGTCAACACATAAAGCATTGGTGAGCATACTAGTTTGAGTCTAAGTACATAGTATAGAAAAGTCTACTCGAATCATCATGTTATAGGCATATGCACGTAGAACCATACAAACGGCAACAACACTCGATAACACAAAAGACTTCATCTTATCATGACCCATAAAGGGGGCGGCGTGTCAACCTATAGCGCTATACATGTAAGGTGGGTTGTTAACTAATCGTACATTTGTATGTAAGACTTTGAATTCTAGCATGGCATAGCATAATAGCATTTAGATTGAGCATAATAGTTTAAGAGTATGAAATCGTTTAGGTTTTGATAGTGATACATGTTGAGCCCCAAAGAATAAAGAATAAAAGGGGGACAAGTATAACTCACCTTTGGGTGCGTTTGATAGAGTTCCAAAAAGGTAAGTCTTGGTAGGTTTAGCTTTAGCCTTGGTTATCTAATAAAAAAAAAATAAAGGGTCTTAGTTTCGAGTTTAGGTTATAGATTCAAGAGAGTCAAGCAAGCCTTTTAGGCGAACCAAAACACAAACCACCATGAAGGTGATTCGGATGGTCATAAGAGTCAAGCAAGCCTTTTAGGCGAACCAAAACACAAACCACCATGAAGGTGATTCGGATGGTCATAAGAGTCAAGCATTGGTAAGGTAGGGATGTATCCACAAACCTTTCCGAGTTTATATAATTTAGTATTTATATAATATAACTTAAGAAGTAGGGTATGGTGACTTAGTTTGGATGAGCCTTGGCCTTCCTTTTGTCAACCATGAACCATAACACAAGTCCCTCCATCATTGAGTTGTTGGTGAACTTGGTTGGTATTATTAACAACTTAGTGCATAAAAGATAATAGAAGATGACCACATTTGAGGCCTCAAATTGGTGCCCTACTCATGTTTATTTGCCATGGCAAATAGAAGAGAGGTCCTAGAGGTTTCCTCAAAGGGTTTGAAGAAGAGGAGAGTGAAGAAAGTAGAAGAGAGGTTGAAGGTGAAGTGAGAAACTCACTTATTCTTGAGAGAATTCTTGAGAGATTAGAGAGGATTTAGAAATGAGCAAGTGTTAGAATGGGTAGGAGTGGTGTATTTATAGTTGGGGTGAAGGGGTTGGGTATTTAATGAATTAATTAGGGTGGTTAGAAGTTAATTAGTAGTAATTATATCCTTAAAAGAAAAAAAATAAATAGATAACTAAAAATAAAAAGAATGCACGGCAATATGTATATATATTGCAAAATGTTGATTGTTGTTTTTTTTTTTTTTCCACTAGTCACGTTTTTTTTTTTCTTTATTTTTCCTTTTTTGTTAACTATAAAGTATTATTAATAAAAAGAATATGTATGTTTTATTTAAAAAAAATAAATATACATTAAGATCTTAACTAAAGGAGTTTCTTGTAATAGTGTCTAAATTGAATAGGGTAAATTATAATGACGACTCGTAATGAATTGGTAGGAGTAACATAAAAGAAGCGAATAAAGACGAACTTGGAATTTGTTAAATATGGAATTTAAAATACATGAAAAATTAGAAATCACGCGATGTTACAGTCTCCCCTACTTTAGGAAATTTCGTCTCGAAATTTAATTAAGAGTCAACCTTTTGAAAAAAAATAGGCAAGTGGTTTAATTTGGGTTTAATAAGAAGAATAAAGACTAGTTAGTTTATTATGTGTAAGTCAAATACTGTATATAGTCACTGTGCGAATTATAATTATTCTCGTAAGAGAAGTACTTTTAAAATTTTTAACCCAAGGCTATACGTAGAAATTTGAAATTCTAACCGACTAAAGCATTTTTGTAAGGTGGTGGATGGTAGATAGAATTCGCAAGTTTAACCAACTAAAACATTTTTGGTGATTAGTGAAAGAAAAATGGTACGTATAGGTAGGTTTGAGTATGGGGCTAACGTGACAAATTTTGAAAAGTAAGTAAATATACAGCATAACATACGTGAAATGGTAAAAATCTTGGGTAATAAGTATTTATACTGTATAGTATATATGAAGTAGCGATAGTTTGGAAAGATAAATAAGTATACCGTATGAAATAGTGAAAATCTTGTGTAACGTAAGTATACTGTGTATAAGAAATAGTAAGATTTTTAGGAAATTAAGTATTTATACGGTATGAAATAGTGAAAATTGAAGGTATGTAAGTATATTTGCATAACATATAGAAATTTTGGAAAAATAAGTAGTTATACGATATAACGTATATGAATTTTTGGCTTGTAAAAGAGATGTCCTTGGGTAATTGGGTGGGATAGTAAATATGTGAGTATAATAAGTGAATAGTTGTGGAGATGAGTAGTTTTTAGTAAAATATTTTTGTTTTGCACAAGGTCGAAAATTTTATTAGATTTTTTTTAGGCGACTAAAATAAACAAGAAATTGGACTAGTTGTAACAAATTTTTGGCGAAATAAATAATAGTTATTTAGTTTTGAAATCTAGTATATAATTAGTCAATGAAATATAACAAATGAGAGACGAATCTTGTTTTAAGTGTATAAATGCTTTTAGAGATTAAGGCCAGAGCTTACGGGATTTAGAAATAGATTCTTGATAATGATAGGACTGCTGATTAAACAAAGGAAGGCAAAAGGAAAGAAACGAAGTTGATGGAGATTACAAGTATAGATTATTCATGACAGGGATTATGTTGCATAGTAGAGAGTGTGGTTCAAAACAAGGTTATAATATGCATAAATAATTCAAGCGTAATTAGACTAACAACTAGAACATAAACGGTTTCGCAAACGATAAATAACGTAACTGTTGGTCAAAATTTAAACTCGACACCCAAAACTTCTCATGGCACGAATAACTCCACTTTTGGTAGTATGATAGGACATTTATGTATAGGATGTACCAGCGGCGTATCCACCATGCCGTTATCATACCTCATCCGTGTTGTTATTCAAGTCATGAAAGATTACACACACTAGGACTTGTTATGTTTTCCATACGCCCAATTTTTGTAATTACGTGTGCACCCGTAATTAGTCCAATTGTCGTATGGTCCACATAATTTGTCTTAGTTATGTGTGGGCCGATAGTGGACACAAAATACTTATACACAAGAAAAGAAAAAAAAAAGTATTAACCTAAGGCATTAAACAGTTTTGATGTTGTAAACATAGCAAGCAACGTGACACATAATGTGAAAAAGGCATTAAGTAAGCTTTTTTTTTTTTTTATGTTGTTAACCGTACGTGTTTTGACATGGATGTATGGTTTCATGACATAATGGTGTAGACTTGTGTATAGGTGGTTACGTTTAGATGTATAAAATCTAACAAAAGCATGGACAATTGGATTTCTAATGGAAACGTTCACGCGTAAAATGTTTTGACTGAGGGCAACATAGCATTCGAGTTTATTACAATTTGAGTTTTGTGGGTACGCGAGCAATTTTAGCTTTTTAAGATTAAGGGTCAAGTTTGATGGTAGGAAAATTTAGTGCGTTGGGTGTTAAAGAAAAACATATTTAGTTGAAGTGAGGAAAATTTAGTGTAAAAGTCTTATCGAAGATGGTCGTTTGATTTATGAAAAATCCATTTTATTAAGCGAGAAAAATAGTTTATTGACAATTTTAGTTTGGCGTTGATGAATATTTTGACTCGTGATACGATTTCAAGAGAAAAGGTTTTGGGATTATAAAGAAGTAGATTATTTGATTTAGCGTGTCTTTGCTCACAAGTCCTGTTTACAAAAGAATTTGTTTTTAAACACTTTTACCATTTAGAATCTTGTTTGTCATACAGACTCGACGCACACATTTGTTAGTGGTTTGAAAGTGAGGATTTTATTGAAGAATATGCATCCTTTTAGAACTAGCAGGAAGAATTTTTTTTCAAAATTTTTGAAAAAGATTGTGCGCTAGGAGAAAAGAGTTTTGCGATGTTCGAATTTTGCCGATAAATTATGATTGTAAACTAGGATAACGATGGTATTTCATAAAAAAGAAAGTTTCACATCCGAACAATTTTTTGAAAACGTTACATAAGGAAATTCTCATTTTTTTTTTTTATAAAAGAAAAGAAAAATCAATCTTCTTTAGTGTGGTGAGTGGGTCTTCCAGCATCGTAGATCACCATGGCAAGTCTTGGGCATTGGTCACGCCCATGGGTTGGGTCGTTGCACTCGGAGCATATCCATCCATTGACTTTAGTGAATAAGGTAGTGCTAGTAGGTTTTTCGGGTCGTAGTTTAGTGGTGTGGCGACATGTTTTGGCTAATTGACCATATGCACCACAGTTGGTGCATATGCGGCATGGTGTGTGAGTGGGATGGTGGAATTTGCAACTGTTGCATTTCGGAAAGGTTCCATGGTATCGCTTTTTGTTATGTTTTGGTGTTGTAGGAGTTGTCGAAGTTTGGTTTCGTTTGAGGTTTTTGCGTTTTTGGCCACCCTTTTTCGTTTGTTTGGTAAGGGTATGGGTAGGAGATTTAGTATCTACATGGGTTGTGCTGTCCTAGATGGTATCGCCGGGGTTTGGAATCGGGTTTGTTGGTATTTCTAGGTTAGGGAGAATCTTGACTAGTTCTTGGGCAATAAGACTCGCCAGTTGGTTGAGGTCGATGTTGTTGAGATGGGAAGACATCTACGAGGATTACGCAAAAGAAATTTGCATAAGCGTTTTTTTAAACAAGGTGACTTTTGAATTTAGGAAAAGAGTTATTAGAATTTTTAGTTAACAATGAAAGCTTGTGAGTAAAGTTTCACTAGGTCGGTAAAGTTTGTGCAAATTCGAATATATAAAAAAAATACATGAGCTCAAGTTGTTCTCATAGACTTAGTATGTAAGTTCAAGTTACACGTATAGTATGTAAGTTTCACATTGTTCAAATAATGCAACGTATATATATAAGTAAAGTGCACATAAACAACATAGAGGAGTTTTGAATATTTGTTGGTTTGCGAATATTATTATTGTTTGGAGATTGCAAGAGTAGCTTGAAGCGCGAGTCTTGAGATCGTATGCGAGTGAAATAAATCGAATATATAATGAAAACATAGCATGAAAACATAATTGAAAGTAGTATTAGCATAAAAGAGAGGCTTGTTTTAAATAAGCAATTGGAGTGTTCCGGAACGGAACTAAGACTAACCAAAGTGATTCGAATTTACCTTTGAGTTTGGAAACATGCTTTGGCCTAATAGGTGGAAATACTCTCGCCGAAGCTTTCGGTTAACGGTATTCACCCTTCCAGTTACTACATGTTCCTTGTCATTAGTAAATTTGAGACTTTGGCGAGATTAAAAAAAATATCAAGGATTGAAACTAGTCGCTAAGTTGCGGATTTCACTCATATCTTAGCGAGGTCGTTTCTTTGAGTGTGGTTTGTACACTTTTTCCAACGTAGTAAGAAAATTAATTCTAACCTTCAATTGGTAAGTGTCCACTAGAACGGGAATTGTGAAATTTCCACCAAGGTGAGGATATCACTCCTATCTTGGTGTAGTTTCAAAAACACAAAGATTTTACGCGGATTGAAAGTTATCACCGAAGTGAGGGTTTCACGCCTATTTCGGTGATTTCCTTTCGTTTGTGTTATACGAACGTCTTCGAGTGTAGAGTAATCCACAAATAGGAAGGTAAATTTTAAGGACCAAGAGAATGGAGTAGAAGCAAGATAGGGAGAACAAGTATTTTAAGCATGATAAAAGGAATGGTCAAAAAGGTTCTTAACTATAGTCTAGGTCAAACATGGCAATTTTTCCTAATTCCCTATAGTCATGGCTCTGATACCAATCTGTCACACCTCAAACGATGGCGGAAACATCGAGGTGAGACTTGTGATAGATTGTTCAAAGACTTCATGACACTAGAATTCGTGACAATATGATTTAAAGATAAAATTTCATTCATAGCATAATCATCGTCTAAAAAGATAACATAATACAAATTGTTTTCATGAAAAAAAGAAATACGACATCAAAATATAGAACTTAAACTAGCGTGAGTTTCTAGTCCAATCCTAAGTAGATTTCTTGAATATCTTGCATCAAACATTTCCTGCAACATGTATAAAATATCCGTCAACACATAAAGCATTGGTGAGCATACTAGTTTGAGTCTAAGTACATAGTATAGAAAAGTCTACTCGAATCATCATGTTATAGGCATATGCACGTAGAACCATACAAACGGCAACAACACTCGATAACACAAAAGACTTCATCTTATCATGACCCATAAAGGGGGCGGCGTGTCAACCTATAGCGCTATACATGTAAGGTGGGTTGTTAACTAATCGTACATTTGTATGTAAGACTTTGAATTCTAGCATGGCATAGCATAATAGCATTTAGATTGAGCATAATAGTTTAAGAGTATGAAATCGTTTAGGTTTTGATAGTGATACATGTTGAGCCCCAAAGAATAAAGAATAAAAGGGGGACAAGTATAACTCACCTTTGGGTGCGTTTGATAGAGTTCCAAAAAGGTAAGTCTTGGTAGGTTTAGCTTTAGCCTTGGTTATCTAATAAAAAAAAAATAAAGGGTCTTAGTTTCGAGTTTAGGTTATAGATTCAAGAGAGTCAAGCAAGCCTTTTAGGCGAACCAAAACACAAACCACCATGAAGGTGATTCGGATGGTCATAAGAGTCAAGCAAGCCTTTTAGGCGAACCAAAACACAAACCACCATGAAGGTGATTCGGATGGTCATAAGAGTCAAGCATTGGTAAGGTAGGGATGTATCCACAAACCTTTCCGAGTTTATATAATTTAGTATTTATATAATATAACTTAAGAAGTAGGGTATGGTGACTTAGTTTGGATGAGCCTTGGCCTTCCTTTTGTCAACCATGAACCATAACACAAGTCCCTCCATCATTGAGTTGTTGGTGAACTTGGTTGGTATTATTAACAACTTAGTGCATAAAAGATAATAGAAGATGACCACATTTGAGGCCTCAAATTGGTGCCCTACTCATGTTTATTTGCCATGGCAAATAGAAGAGAGGTCCTAGAGGTTTCCTCAAAGGGTTTGAAGAAGAGGAGAGTGAAGAAAGTAGAAGAGAGGTTGAAGGTGAAGTGAGAAACTCACTTATTCTTGAGAGAATTCTTGAGAGATTAGAGAGGATTTAGAAATGAGCAAGTGTTAGAATGGGTAGGAGTGGTGTATTTATAGTTGGGGTGAAGGGGTTGGGTATTTAATGAATTAATTAGGGTGGTTAGAAGTTAATTAGTAGTAATTATATCCTTAAAAGAAAAAAAATAAATAGATAACTAAAAATAAAAAGAATGCACGGCAATATGTATATATATTGCAAAATGTTGATTGTTGTTTTTTTTTTTCCACTAGTCACGTTTTTTTTTTCTTTATTTTTCCTTTTTTTTAACTATAAAGTATTATTAATAAAAAGAATATGTATGTTTTATTTAAAAAAAATAAATATACATTAAGATCTTAACTAAAGGAGTTTCTTGTAATAGTGTCTAAATTGAATAGGGTAAATTATAATGACGACTCGTAATGAATTGGTAGGAGTAACATAAAAGAAGCGAATAAAGACGAACTTGGAATTTGTTAAATATGGAATTTAAAATACATGAAAAATTAGAAATCACGCGATGTTACATTTGTATTGACATATACTATTTTCGTACATGTTTCAGGTTATTTATGAGATGACTTTTAAGCTTTTGGAATTTTTATTTAGATTTTGGATTCATTGTATTTCAGTTTTAGTTGTCGCTTAAGAATCATTGTATCTTGTATTTTTCTTTCAATGTAATAAACTACTTAATCAATATATCAAAATTTACACTTTTAGTCCATGAGCTATTGAACAATCGTCACTACGTGACACCTTGATGTTTCCGCCATCGGTTGGGGTGTTACAAAATGACATAAGCAAACACACATAAGAATTGTTATTCTAGTAAGATGAAATAGAAAATTGACAGTAGGTACATGAGTCACCCCAAAATAGTAAAACAGTAAAAAGGGGAAAAGATATACTCACAGTTTCACTAAGTAATAAACTCCACGAAAGTTCGTCGTAAAGGATTTAGAATTCTGAAGAACTCAACCTATATATGATAGATTACTAATGAGGAAAAATAACTTAAAAGTCTAAGGCAATCAAAATCTAAGGCATTAGGGTTTACTAGACTTGTGTAGGGAAGATGAAGTTTTTAATAATAATTTGAACAATAGTTTTGGAATAAATATATCATGATTAATTAAATAAATGACTAAAACACTTAGGTATTCAACATTTAGAAATATTTTCTATTTTATAAAAAAAATATCCACGAAATAGATTTTATGATTTATATTTAATTAAACAATTTATTATATCTAATTTAAATATAAATAGAATAAATAATACGAGATATGATCCCCAAAATGATATTTTTATGAGAAATAATTATTTTATGATGTTAAATACTGAAAATAATATTTCCATAGTTTCTTTTAATTTATTTACATTTAAAACATATTTAATGAGTGTAAATAGTGTTTTAATGATTAAAAATAGTAAAAATAACCAAAAATAATTATTTTCTAAGAAATTTTATTTTATTTCAGTTTATTATACATAAAAATAAATCTCCAAAAAATTTGAGGTTAAAATCACTTAAAATGAATTTTTAACCATTTAATTATGATTAAAACAAATTAAATCAAGAAAAATACGAAAATAATATAATTTTCAGCAAATAAAAATATGATAATTTTCTTTAGGGTGTCAAGATGTTTCCCCTAAATTTTCATAATTTTTGGAGTGAAAATAAATTTTCTAAGAATATTTTAAGATTATAGCTAATATATATATAATTATTAATAAATAAATACAAAAGTAAAGAAACAAAAAAAAAATAAAGGAACAAAAGTTGTTGTGAAGGTGACTCAAACCAGAGTCAGTTTGTTTCCCACACACAGAGTCAACCACTAGACCAACACCACATCTTGTTAAAAGTTTCAAACATAAAATACTTAAACAATATCCAGACTTCATCTTCTTCCCCAAACCATAAACCCTAACCCTAGATTTTTAGAACCTTCAATTCGTAGAGATTATAACCCGAATCAAGAGGGCTTTTAAAGTACATGATTAAAGAAGTAAAATGGCGTCAAGAACATGGACTCACAATATGTAAAACGATCGGAAACGGAGCTTCTATCACGCGACCAAACACCACGAAATGGAGTCTTTCTAGACGTTTTTACTTGGTGTTTTTAGTGGGTTTTGAAGGAAATGAGTGCAGAATTCATTTGCAACAACCGGATTTTATAATGGACGTGTAAATGTCGTGATTTAAGATTCCGACGGTTTCATTCAAAAACCTGAATTTAAAGTCCAATTTTAACGCGTTTAAAGTCGAATTAATCATTTGAATTCGTGTTATGTGGAAGGAGAAACGTATAGAGGTAAAGAAATAACACTAAAACGCAATAAAGATCAAGAAAACAAGCTCGCCAGAGATTCGCCGGACTTTGGCCGGACTCTCGCCGGAAAAACGTGAATAGTAACAGACCATTTTTTTTTTTTTTTGAAACATTACAATTTCCGTCCCTCAAGTTAGTTTGGTTAGTTTAGTCCCTTGATTTTTTATAAAACTTAACCAAAGTTAATATTTTTTTTAACCAAACCTTTTAAAACTTTAAAACTATATATTTTTTTTTTCTCTTTTATAAACTTGACATAATATTATCAAGTTTTTATCTTTTTCATCGTAAAACTTAATGTTTTCCAACATCCCTCGACTAATTTATTTAAAGTTTTATAATAAAACGTATATAAATAAGATTTAACAAATAACGCCACTTATGTTTTATTTGTAATTCCAAAAGATCATAATATGAGGACTACAATGAAATTACGATAAAATTTAGAAAACACGTAAATGTTACAGTCTCCCCTACTTTAGAAAATTTCGTCCCGAAATTACTTCGAGTGAAGGTTTCTGGTTGTGGAATATATGAGGATATTATTGATGAAAACAATTACGAATTGTTCCAAGAAAGGTTTACAAACTCGATTCATAAGATTCTTAAAAACGGGTATAAGATCTACGGAAAAGTTATAATCGTTTAGGATGAAGCATAGATTTTATAAAAAAATAAGATTGCCATTAGCAACCTCCACAGTAAAAGGATGGGTAAGGTGAGGACGAGTACGAGCAAGCAAATGTTCAAATACTAACGAGACAAAACTCCTATCCGTACTGGTCATAACAAAATTGAAGCGTATAAGTTATTAATAAGAAATGTACCACTGACCACGTCGTTGGTAGCTTGATCTTGATTCGCATTGATGTTGTAAGCACGACCACGAGCTGGAGCTGCTTGTATTGCTGGAACTGCGGGGACTGCTGGGGCTGCTGGGGTTTGCTGACGAGACTGAATAAAAGCAGTTAAATTAGGACACATATCTTGCCTGTGGTTAGGATCACCACAAGCATAGCAAGTTCTGGGTTGACCAGTCCTCTGGTTTTGAGCATTCCCAGGTTTAGTTTCTCGACAGTGAGAAGCAGTGTGGCCTGCTTTGCCGCAAGTGTCACATTTATAGCAGGGTCGAGTAGTTGGATGGTGAAAGTTGCATGAAGTGCATTTAGGGTACGAACCCGAATAGTTTCCCTGAACCTTTGAGTTTGGGGTGCAGTAGATGTGTTTGCAACAGGAACCTGGTTAAGGGGTGTAACAACAGCATAGTTCTGGTTTCCACCTTTTCGTTTCTTATTGGAACTAGAGGTAGAGACAGAGTTTGCTTGAGACGGTTCAGTGGTAGCAGGGGTTGAAGTGGTTTCAGTAGTCCTTTTAGTACCCTTACAAGTTAGAGTACCATCCTTGACATGCTTGTCAGTAAGAGATGCTGCAAGACGAATGGCATCCTCTACAGTAGCAGGTTTACTTCCCATAACTGTATCATGGATCTGAGGTGGCAGTCCCTCAATATACTTCTCAATGGCTAAGGGTAGCGGGGTCACCATACGAGGAATCAGTAAGCTCAACTCGTGGTAACGATTGTTGTAGGGAACATTGTTTCCACTATCCTGTTTGAGATGATAGAACTCATCCTCCAATTTCTTCATCTCACTACGAGGACAGAACTCAGTGGTCATAGCAATTTTGAAATCATCCCAAGACATAGCCAAAGCAGTTTCTGTCCCTCGAGCATGTTTTTCACCATTCCACCAAGTGAGTGCCCTCTTTTGAAGAACTCTCGAGGCATGACGAACACGCAAGTTGTCTGGACAGTCACTATTAATGAACGTATTCTTCATACTTTCGAACCATTCGAGTAACCCAGTGGCTCCTTCAGTGCCGTTAAACTTGTTGGAATGACAAGAGTTGAAGTGCTTGAAAGTGCACTTATTCTCTGTGGTTCCACCGTTTCCACCCACATTCCCGTTTGAATTCCCATTCTAGCTACCGTTTGGATTAAGTTTTGGGATAATAGCATTAATGATGTTAGGAACAAGCGTTTCCAACTTATCATTAAGCATGGACGCGATACGACGATCAGATTTCAGTTTAGCCTGACGCTTCGAGGCTCTCTTACGAGATTCGCGATCAGACATCTACAAAAGTGCAACAATAATTATGAGATTTGAATTCCAAAAATCTTGGAAATGTCATAGTTTAACTCAAGACAAGTAACACATAACATGAAATATAGTAATTATAAATGAATATCATAAAGAAAATCATGATAAAACTTCAAGTGAAAAACAATACCAAGTATAAAACGAGGTATAAGAGTGTTTCCAAGGAAACTGTTGCCTAACTAAAGTGATTGAAATATTATTAGTGACTTGTGTGGGCGCACTTTAGCCTATAAGTGAATGCTCATTCTGAGAGTTCCCAGGTCGGCATACGGGTCCCTCGTCTGATTGGGATATATGCGAAATGCCAGGCCTAGACAGAAAACTCAGAATACAGGCGCTCACCCTTCCAGATTGCACGTGCCCCGTCACAAATAAATTTCAAAACTCTAGAGGAACTTGAGATGTGGAAATATATCCTTGAGATGTGGATTTCACTCCTAACTCAAAGATGATATACTTTAAAAAGTAAAAATACGATGGAGTGAAACTGGTCACTAAGATAAGGATATCACTCCTAGCTTATTGATTTAAGTTTCTTTTTGGAGGGATAGATTCCTTGAGATTTGGACGTCTCCTATCTCGAAAGGAAAATAGTCCAAGACAAATAAATAAAACATATAAGGAGTGAAACTATTCACCAAGGTATGGATATCACTCCTAACTTGGTGTTTTCGTCTCGTTTGTAGAATATGATCTTCTTGAATATAATGAAAAGTAAAAGGAGAAAATCTATCTAAAGTAATAAGAGGATAAAAGAAAACATATAAAGGGTAACTTAGTTATAGTCTAGGTCAAAAGCATTTACTAATAACCTAATTCTCTATAACCATGGCTCTGATACCAATCTGTAACACCCCAACCGATGGCAGAAACATCGATGTGTCACGTAGTGACGATTTTTCAATAGCACATGGACTAAATTGTAAATATTAATAGCAAACAAACTTTCATTATCCAAAAAGGAAATACAAAAGTCTTAATAGAAATTTCAAACATAGATAAATAAATATTCAATCTTTTATTTAAGCACTAGGTCCAGCCTAAGCGTGAAAGCATGTAAAATCAAACGTCACCTGAAACATGTACAAAATAATTTTGTCAACACATATAATGTATTGGTGAGTACATCCGTTTGATATATATAGTAAGGTAAAGTTTAGCAATTCATGTGTTATTTTGCAAAATGTAATAAGTGGTATCCGGGTCAAATCAACCCTACGAAAGGAAAGCAGATATATATAGTATGCGCTAGTAGTAATGTAATACATAGCAATGACGAGGACTCTCAACAGAGTCACAAGGGTATATACCATAGTACTATTCATTGAAATGCCAGGCCGTAACGGTTAATGATTTAACAGGTCATAGATACACGAAATGACATAAGCAAACACACATAAGAATTGTTATTCTAGTAAGATGAAATAGAAAATTGACAGTAGGTACACGAGTCACCCCAAAATAGTAAAACAGTAAAAAGGAGAAAAGATATACTCACAGTTTCGCTAAGTAATAAACTCCACGAAAGTTCGTCGTAAAGGATTTACAATTCCGAAAAACTCAACCTATATATGATAGATTACTAATGAGGAAAAATAACTTAAAAGTCTAAGGCAACCAAAATCTAAGGCATTAGGGTTTACTAGACTTGTGTAGGGAAGATGAAGTTTTTAATAATAATTTGAACAATAGTTTTGGAATAAATATATCACGATTAATTAAATAAATGACTAAAACACTTAGGTATTCCACATTTAGAACTATTTTCTATTTTTTTTTTAAAATATCCACGAAATAGATTTTATGATTTATATTTAATTAAACAATTTATTATATCTAATTTAAATATAAATAGAATAAATAATACGAGATATGATCCCAAAATGATATTTTTATGAGAAATAATTATTTTATGATGTGAAATACTTAAAATAATATTTCCATAGTTTCTTTTAATTTATTTACATTTAAAACATATTTAATGAGTGTAAATAGTGTTTTAATGATTAAAAATAGTAAAAATAACCAAAAATAATTATTTTCTGAGAAATTTCATTTTATTTCAGTTTATTATACATAAAAATAAATCTCCGGAAAATTTGAGGTTAAAATCACTTAAAATAAATTTTTAATTATGATTAAAACAAATTAAATCAAGAAAAATAGGAAAATAATATAATTTTCAGCAAATAAAAATATGATAATTTTCTTTAGGGTGTCAAGATGCTTCCCCTAAATTTTCATAATTTTTGAAGTAAAAATGAATTTTCTAAGAATATTTTAAGATTATAGCTAATATATATATATATATATATATATATAAAATTATTAATAAATAAATACAAAAGTA
This sequence comes from Ambrosia trifida, assembly GCA_028751855.1. Lineage (NCBI taxonomy): Eukaryota > Viridiplantae > Streptophyta > Magnoliopsida > Asterales > Asteraceae > Ambrosia > Ambrosia trifida. Next base: position 72,916,310 of record CM054122.1, read on the forward strand.
AAGAAACCAAAAAAGAAAAAAAAATAAAGGAACAAAGGTTGTTGTGAAGTGGACTCGAACCCGAGTCAGTGTTTTTCCCAGACACAGACTCAACCACTAGACCAACACAACATCTTGTTAAAAGTTTCAAACATAAAATACTTAAACAATATCCACACTTCATCTTCTTCCCCAAACCATAAACCCTAACCCTAGATTTTTAGAACCTTCAATTCGTAGAGATTATAACCCGAATCAAGAGGGCTTTTAAAGTACATGATTAAAGAAGTAAAATGGCGTCAAGAACATGGACTCACAATGTGTAAAACGATCGGAAACAGAGCTTCTATCACGCGACCAAACACCACGAAATGGAGCCTTTCTAGACGTTTTTACTTGGTGTTTTTAAGTGGGTTTTGAAGGAAACGAGTGCAGAATTCATTTGCAACAACCGGCTTTTATAATGGACGTGTAAATGTCGTGATTTAAGAGGATTTAAGATTCCGGCGGTTTCATTCAAAAACCCGAATTTAAAGTCCAATTATAACGCGTTTAAAGTCGAATTAATCATTTGAATTCGTGTTATGTGGAAGGAGAAACGTATAGAGGTAAAGAAATAGCATTAAAACGCAATAAAGATCAAGAAAACAAGCTCGCCAGAGATTCGCCGGACTTTGGCCGGACTCTCGCCGGAAAAACGTGAATAGTAACAGACCAGATTTTTTTTTTTTTTTGCTTTGAAACATGACAATTTCGGTCCCTCAAGTTAGTTTGGTTAGTTTAGTCCCTTGATTTCTTATAAAACTTAACCAAAGTTAATATTTTTTTTCTCTTTTATAAACTTGACATAATATTATCAAGTTTTTATCTTTTTCATCGTAAAACTTGATGTTTTCCAACATCCCTCGACTAATTTATTTAAAGTTTTATAATAAAACGTATATAAATAAGATTTAACGAATAACGCCACTTATGTTTTATTTGTAATTCCAAAAGATCGTAATATGAGGACTACAATGAAATTACGATAAAATTTAGGAAAAACGCAAATGTTACAACTTTAATCCACAACATTTATGTTTAGGGTTTTGAACCCGATATTGCAAATTGGTCGCCTAGCCGCTTACTTCCAATATTGTTGAGAGTATTGATGCCCTCAAAAAGGGGCCGTACCACATTATGGCATTAACACACATATTTTCTTTCTTCGATGAACAACTTTAGGTGGTTGTCATATGAAGAGCGATTGTGAAAACTTTTCAAATAGGCGAATGATTTAGTAACCTAGCCCAGAGCCATTTCTATATTTGTATAGTAATCGTTTGAAAAGTCCGCAACCGAAGAATTAATGTTGTCATTAAGGGGGATTTGAAGCCAAATGATTCTAACCTCAACTGATTTTTCTTGTTAATTTTTTATAAAATTTCTAAAATTTATCTTTTTGCTTACTTTATTATATACTTTTAAAACTATCAAAAAAAAAAAAAAAACCAAAACTCTACTTTTTTTGTTTGACTAGACGTTGACCACATTCCGATATAAAAAGCCCTTGTGTCGTTACAATACATCGGTATATTGCCATCACCATTCAACACCAACGACGGGTGTAACGTGTTATAGTGAGTGATCGTATCTTATCATGTTTGCAAAATTAAGACTTGATTTTGTGTAAAAACCAGCTAAGATGACTAATATTTATGTACAATTTGATGCACATTAGCCATTTTTTCTCGAGCCAGACATTCTAGCAAAAGTCCAATTATTAGGGCTGTTCAAAAGGCTCGGCGCTCGCCGATCGCTCGCCGCTCGTTCGGAATTTGCTCGGTAAATGCTCGCTCGATCTTCCGCTTGGTTGTATATGAGCCGATCGGCTCGGTTCGGTTTGTAAATGAGCCAAGCACGAGCAAGGGTACGCTCGGCTCGGTCGGCTCGAATAATTTTTTATTTATTTCATAATAGATATACACACAATTTACAGATAAATTTATGGATTTATATATAACATTCTATGGGATTTGGCTTAGTATATGCAAACAAAATATAATAGCCCACTTAACTCAATAAGAAAATTTAACACTATATTTAATTGTAAAACAATAAGTCATGATGTGAAAGTCTTGACTTCTTTATATTATTAGTCGTCTATTGCTAATTGTCGATTGATATCACACCTACGTCATAATGCAACAAATGTTCTCTAACGTGTGCTCATCACCTCACCAGCCTCAATCTAAACCTTATCCTTGGACACTGGGATCTCAATATTAGTGTTATCATCGGACATTTCGACCTTAGTTGTCACCCAACAATGAAAACATCGAAGGAAACATCGCAATTTTATGATCGTCTATATTACTCTCCGCTCGATTCTTGCTCGGCGCTCGCTCGAAAAATTTGCGCTCGAAGAATGCTCGTTCGGTTTTCGGCTCGATTGTAAACAAGCCGCTCCGCTCGGTTCGGTTTGTAAACGAGCCAAGCATGAGCAAAGCTCCGTTCGGATCGGCTCGGCTCGTGAACAACCCTACCAATTATGAGCTTTGTACAACCGTTGTACAACGACCGTTTAATACGAACAAATTTAATTAACAAATTTAAATGCGAACTCAATGCAATTTTTTACACAAAATCATATCTTTCTCTCACTATCACATCCAATAATATTGTGTCACCTTATTTCCATCACACTCCATCACATTCATCATTAAAACCATGGGGTGAAATCATACCATCACGCTCAATTTTTTTTAAATACAAATAAAACATTACATTAAATAAAAAAACTTACATTAAATAAATAAATAAAAATTACATAAATAAAATAAAAAAAGTTACATTAAATAAAAAAAATACTAGAAATTAAATAAAACATTACTATAAAATATAAAACCTAAATTCTTTTGCGTAACATTTGCCAAGCCGAAACATGCGAAAAATCCACGCCGACCTCGGTAGCATAGTCGATTTTAGCGAAACCTTCCTGCATATCTTCTATTTCATCGGGGCAGTTTTGCACCGCTTCCCTAAAAAACTTTTCGAACTTTTGACACTTTGATTCAAGGTCCCCGTATTTGTGAGAGATTGAATCATAGGTATGTTGTGTTCCCCCGACAAGTACACCAAACTCAACCAACACTTTTTTCCACCATGGAGCGCTCCGGCCACAGCTACGACCACAACCAGTACTGCTCGTTGATGCGCCATCGTTGTGTAAGTTGTCGTACGCGATCACGAGCACAATTTCCTCCTCTTATGTCCAGTGTCCACGCATCCATTGTGTGATTTTTGTGATTTTTTTTTGAGGTGTGAAGAGGAAGATGAGAAAGTTTGTATGATTTTTTTTTGTGTAGTAGAAGAATTTTTTGAATGTGTGTAAAAAAGGGGTAAATATGTGTACTTATAGTAGGTGGTAATTTTTTTTTTGGTTTTGGACCGTTAGCCAACGGCTAGCTAGCTGCTAGCGAGCGTGATAAGCATCACGTCTTTATTGCATCGCGGCTGTGATTATTTAGGCAGGGCAGTGTTCTTGATGGTCACGGCCATCACGGCCAGCCCATCATAGACCGTCCCGTCCGTCCTTATAAATGACAACTATATTTTTATGCCTTAAGATTATTTACTTAACGTAATTTAATTGTTAAAAACAGGTTTAGGGAGCTTAGGAAACTTCAATCTGTCTGTTTAGGGGAGTTCAACAAAGTTTGTGAAAAAACCAAGCTGGCATATTGTGATTGATTTTGGTGAGAGAAGGTTATAGGAGTTGAAAGCACTTATTAGGATGCTCTGAGTCCACCCCGAAAGCATCGTCAAGGAAGAAGAAAACGTTTGAACCACATCACGCCACATGGATTCAAGTTCGAGAGGTTGCATGTATAAAGGCTGACCAGGGATTCAAACGTGTGAGAGAGCGAAGAGAAAATGTGAGAACTCCCCCAACATCTTTATTGTCAGTGGAGGCTGTTCACCGTGTCCACTTTGTGGACCCTTATAAAAGACTTTCCAATCATCTTAACGACTTTTTTTCCTACACTATATCAACATAATTTTTATATATACTGAATAACAGAATTTAGTAATGTATTTATCGGTCACTAGGCCTGTAAACGAACCGAACGTTCACGAACTGTTCGTGAACTGTTCGGCGGGAAGTTCGTTTATGTTCGTTTATTTAGATAAATGAACGAACACGAACACAATTTTTTGTTCGTTTAATTAAATGAACGAACATGAACACACGCTTTGTTCGTTCATTTATGTTCATGAACGTTCGTTTATGTTCGTTCATTTATGTTCGTTTAATTAAACTTTACTTTAATTTTATTATTTATTTCCATTTGGTTAAGTAACCTTAATTCATATTATATTATATTATATACAATATATCATATTATATTATATTATATACAATATATTTGATATATTATAAAATTTAATCTTAACCCTAACATTTTAAAGATATCAGCCGCTCTCCTTCACAGCCCCACATCGCTTCTTCTCCATACTCCACAACCCTACTAATTTAGATTTTGTTTTGGTTGCATTGTGATGTATTAGACTTGGTTGAATTGTGACGAATCATTATTAAACTTGTTTTTGTTTGTGTTTATTAATGTTCGTTTATGTTCATTTGTGTTCGTTTATGTTCATGAACTGTTCGTTTAGGTTTTAATTGAACTAACATAAACGAACACGAACACGACAAATTTCTTAATGAACAAACACGAACACAAAAATGTGTTCGATTATGTGTTCGTGTTCGGTTAAAGTTAAATGAACAAACACGAACACGCCTGTGTTCGTGTTCGTTCGATTCGTTTACAAGCCTATCGGTCACGAAAAGATTAATTTTTATATTTTGTAAAGCTTACCTCATTTGGTGACTTGTAAATTGGTTAAGGAGGATAAACTGATAAGTTGATATGTTAGGGTGTATTTTTATTATATCTTTTCTTTTTTCTTATTTAAAGTAGTGACTAAACGGCATGTGGTTTATCGGTGCCAAGGCATGACGAAAAGGTGTATCTCTTCAAAGCTTTATCATTTTCTTATTTTATTTCTAGTCTTCGTTTGTGTGTGTATATATATTGAGGTGTACAACATAAACTGATGGAGACTCGTAGCTTGGTGGATAGTTTCTTGGTATTACATATGTGACACGCTGTTTGAAACCCACTTGTTATGTTCCTGTGCCATTCACCACGCTGAATGTCACATAGAAATAAATAGTTTTTTTTCTTTTCACATTTTTCCTTTTGTTTATTAGCGTATAGATGTTACCTTTTTAATGGTATCGTTTTCCCCCAACGAACCGAACATGGGTCAATACTCTTTTGGCCATTTTACGGCTATATTTTGGGTGTTTTCTTTTTTGTTTGCTATAGCGAGTTAACTTTTTAATGGTATCGTTTTCCCTCAATGAACCGAACATGGGTCAATACTCTTTTGGCCATTTTACGGCTACATTTTGGGTGTTCTCTTTTTTGTTTGCTATAGCGAATGCACTGAAGCATATCGAATTCCTGTCAATCACAACACGTGGGCTTGAGGCGAATCCCATAACGCCTAACTCAAGGGCGACAACATGGGGTCTGAGAAAGAAGAATTCTGATTCTTTTAGCGCCTTCATCGGGCACTCATTACAAGAAGGAGGCCCCCTAAATCCTAACTCCTAGCAACATAACTTAAGAGAGGGGATGCCGAGAGCTACTTATTAGAATTTGGATTCTTACGCACCGAGACTCCTAACTCTAAGACTTCCGTGTCGCAACCTTATTTATGCTTGCTCGGGGCGCATCCCTGATATATTGGTCATCCCTTTATTTAGCTTCATGCGCTGCTTTTGACTTCCCTAATCATTAAGAGGAATCGGAATACCGAGTGTCTACTGGAAGAAAGGGGTTCGTTACCGCAATTGATTGATCACACTTTCATTCTTTAATCGGATTCCAAATCCTACTAATTAACATTTAAAAGCTTTAACTTGTTTCAGAGTACACTAGATTGTTTATAATCATGACACGTTCATTTTAATGAGAAAAAATGCATAATTGTTTTTATTGATTTATTTGAGCGTATTATATAAAGGTCTTTCGTGCTATTTGAATTATAAATGAGTGTACTCGAATATGAAACAAATAATTTTAGGTCAATATTAATATTACAAAACATGCTAACCTAAAATGGGTTTAAACATGCCACCACCATTTTGCGTCTCCGCCGATTCTCTCATAATGTGCGTCGTCGCCACCCCTACCACCTCTGTTACTATACCAAACGATGGTACCGTAACAACCACTGTTCTCGCCTCTGCCACCTCGACCTCCACTTTTGTACCACCTACATTGTCATTGTCGTTCGTCGCTACTTGCTGACATTAAACCAAATGTTGCAGGCGAACATGTTTTGATACTCTTAGTTGTTGGAAAAATGGGTAGTGAAAATGATTTTTCACTAATTTTGGACTTAAATAAATATATTTATATATGTGTTATATAAATAATTATTTCCGGGTTTGTGTACTTTATTGTGAGAGCGTCACAACGAAACAAACCATCTTCAAAATAGAGCTAAGATGAATGAGATGTCGAAGCTTGAAAGTTGTAGGTTGGAACAACCAAGATGAGAATGGATTAAGTTTTGTCAACTTGTCCCATATTGGTGGGATGACAAAACATGAAGTGGTTTATAAGAAGGAACACTCCTTGTATGTTGTTCAGCTTGAGCCAAACACTAGTGGGGACCCTAAAGGGTGCGAACACCCTTAACTCGCACATGTGCGTTGCATGGGCAATTGGCGCAATGTGGCGCTTTGATGGCGCACTTTGCACTTTGCAGAGCCGCCTTTATATTTTTGACCTTGTGCGGATGGTCTGGTACGTGGCAAAAGACTAGGTAGCGTCCTGGTCTCCGCGGATGACGTGGCTGGTTCCGATGGAACGTAAGGCACAATCTTTTGGGTTTAGCCAGCGCGCGGGTCTGCGTAGCGCATCACTAGGTGTCCGCAGAGGGTGTTCACCCGCGGGAGACACAACAGTGTGCGCATGACATCTTCGTGTGAGCGCGCAACGAACTGGTATTGCTGTACAGACTCGCTATGCGTTCTAGACCTGTTGTTTTAAGTCAGTCTCGTAGACTGTTTCAACTCATGTCTTAAATGGTAAAGACCATTTTGATTACCACTTAAAATCCATTAATGAAGAAATTAAACTCTTTTATTACTAGATTAATTCTCTTGTTTATGGCTTGTTTAATAGAGTTTAATGAGCATTTTAATATTGTGAGTATAAGAATGAGCATGGTGGTTCATTCTAGGAAGTTGAAATATATACACACTTAAAAGATTGCTCAATTCGGTTCCAAGGAAATTTAGAGAGGAGCACTCTCTAAACTATTAACAACTTTCTTTTTCCTTACGTTTCATAAACACAAAAACATCCGGTGTTATCTTTGGCTTGAGTGCCATCTCCGGCACTACATCACTGTTCCAGTTGTTGTACCCTAGTAGACAGACCGTCTGAGAGGAGGTACAGAATCTGTTTTAAGGGCCCCGTGTCAAACAAGATTCTCAACCAAAACCGTCATCGACTTGTTTGTTTATTCTTGCAGTGAGCTTCGTACAAGATAGTTCGGTTGAAATTCTCCGAAGACATTGATTTGAATCAAATTTGGTACATGTATTTGTATTTATTTTCATTTATATTTAGCTTTGTATACGGTATTGTACTGTTATATTTCCTACGAATAATGAGAGTCTCGTTATTAATTTTAATTTTAATAAAAAGTGAACAAATTTCCTACATTAGTCTTCTAAATCAACATATTTCAAGGAGAAATCACTTTAGCTAGAACTATTCTGACCCATATTAAACCGACGCTTTTTTTCTAAAACGACTTGTTCTGATTCGAACTCAGCATTCAGACTGTTTGTTTCAACCTAAAAAAAGGCTTTGAATGGAATGATTAAGAGCTGAACTATTCAGACTTGGTGCATAGTTGAACCATTCAGCACTTAATCATTCAGAGCCTCTTAATCATTCAGACCTTTTAATGATTCAACGCTTAATAAACCAAACAGCTCATTAGTTAGAACCCATTTTAACCCGTACCCCATTTGACTTGTTACCCTAAAGTCACGCCTACCTTACCATGCTTATCCACAAGATTATCATAAGTTGATTTTATGTGCTGTCAAAAAATGTAGGCTTAATCAATACATATCTTCTTTCCTACGAAATGAAACCAATTGAGAAGGTAAGAATATTGAAACGATGATCACGTGGTTGTGAAGATCTATGATTAATATTACCTCGATTAGTATCATCCACATATTTAATATCCAATCACCAAGGAGATGTACTATGAACCAATGCGCTTGTGACACCAATCACTCTTAGTAGTCGCTTCAAGAAAGTGTTAATGTTTGGTTGTGAATAAATGTGTTCCACTTGTCAACTGTCACTATACTTCTTTTTCTTTGAAAGCGTCATATACCAAAAACCCATGTTACAAAACCGATGTTTGAGCCGGTACCGGTTAAGGGTCTTGAACCGGGTTTAATATTTAGTAATTGATTCATTGATTGGTAACTAACACCGGTAGGTAAAAAGTATTTATCATACTCACCTTTAATAAAAATATAAAACCAAATTTTACTGATTGTATTGTAATCCTTTAACTAAGTTTAAATAAAGAGTCGGGTGTTTCTTTGTTTATGATTTCGTTGGTATCGACGACTGATCAAGGACATTGATGTCATTGTTGAACCGAAAAATGCAAGTCAAAACTCAAAACCATAGATTGTTAGATCCCACTGCTTTGTTGCATTACCGGGCAACTATTCTACTTTGTACAATCAACGCTACCAAGCATTACAGGAAAGTTGTGTTTCGAACCATGTACCTTATACAATTGTTGAATGTCATTTCACGTTGGTTTACACATAATTGTATGGCGTAAAGCTTAGTGACACCTTTACAAAAATTTTACGTACTTTCCTGTTAAGTTTTCTCAAACGTCTTCAACTACTTATACCATGAGTTTGAGGTGGTATCATATGCTATTTTAAGAAGTGTGGTCAGGGGCGGTTATTCACTAGGGTCAGACCAGGCCTCGGTCCACCAAGTTTTTTGTTTTGTAGTTTAAATTTTACCTAAAATTTCCGAAATTTTTTATATGTATTAAGTCCGGCCTTACCAGATTAAGCTTGATTCTACCAGGTTTTTTGTTCAAAATCCGCCACTGAGTGTGGTTATGCACTTTTGGATAGGAGTAAAGCCTTTCTACCTCTCGCATCACGTGCTAATCTAAAAAATGCCATGCCTCTCTTTATATCATAAACTATTCGCATGCTTAGTTGTTTGCTCATTCGTAAACTGCCTCACTATACATGGCATTCTCGATAAAGTAGTCACACACAAGGTGGTCGTGTACAACTTCACGATCTTTGTTCAAGGGAGCTCTTCTTGTTTTTTGACACGAACTTTCAGCCTCATCGACACAAACTAAGGGTGCAACTACTACGATTGTTGTGAGAATAATGTTTCGGCATCCCTTGATGATAATGAAAAATTCATCTTTTATGAAAAATCCATAATTTTCGACAGTTATTCAATTACATCAGTGGAAAACCTCAAAACCCTCAGCATAAAACTCTATTAGTAGTAATTTCATTTTTTTTTCCTTAAGTAAATCTAAAAAAGCTAAAATATAGTGAGATGTAATTATGGATGTGTTGATCATCTATTTCTTTAGAAGCAAGTGGCTGTAAGATTTGGGGTAAATAGAACTTGATTGATATTTTTTTACATCAATTCTTTCTTGAACATTATGTGTTGCTGTTTGGTATCATGTGTTGGTTTTCAATGGTGACATATATGTCAAGGAAAAGGATATTTGTTGACACTGAAATTGTACCCATAAAAAAAGCCTTTTGTCAATTCAAAATCTTGTCTTTTCTTTTCATACATAAATATTAGCCACTTGCATAATAATAATTTAAAATTGACATGTTACTTCTACAATCCATGTTCAAAAACTACCCATCATACACTGACCTTCTCTTTTGGATGTTAATTTCAAGTAGGTTGTTATACCCTGCACTATTTGTATAATATGTATGTTGACTTTATTAATAAACTTCCATAGCCACACAATTAGATAACTATTACAGATGATCCAGTGTTAATGAATAACTTGTTCTTTGAATTATAGGCCTATTGGGCTAATTACCTTACTGGAGCATATGGGTCGACATGGGTCGGTATAGTGGGCCGCTAACTCAAGTTATGGATTAAGTGTATTAAGTTAATTAGGCTGTTGGGTATAGAACGGGAGGACACCCCTCCACATAGGTAAATATCAAGAATGGAGACACCCTAAGAGGGAGGTGTGCTCTGTTTAAGACAACCCAGAAGAAGCCTCCTGGTTGGTCCTCTATATAAAAAATCATTTAACTTGGTCTGTCCCTCCCGTCCCATATAGAACGTTTGAGACGAGTGTAGCGTGTTCGAGACAGCCCAAGACATCCCTAGGATGTCCCCCACACCCTTCAACCTTAGTTAACCAGGGATAAATCAAATAAACTATAGTTTATCTATAAGGGGGGACGGGGCGCCTACCGAATTGTCCACGGGTACTAACTACCAGCACGGTAACACCGCCGCCACCCACGCTGGTAGTGGTCCCGTGGACCGTTTTCCTGGTTCTGTTTACCGTGCTGGTACCGGTTTTTTGTTGGTTTTTGACTTTTATATATACATTTTTTGTGTATTTAACCATTTGTTTTATTTTTTTATTATTTTCACCGTTTGTTTTATAAATATCTTTACCTTTTTTAAACCGTTTGTTTAAAATTTACTTAAATAATAAGAACATTAAAGATAAATACACATAAAAAAACTAAAATTCATAACCATTAAACATAATGAACTAAAAATAAAATACATTAAAAGAAATAAAAAACCTAGGGTTGGCGCAAAAGTTGCCATGCCTCGACATGGTCAAAGCCGGTGTCATATCGAGCCGCATAGTCCACATGCGTGAGCTCGATAGCCAACTTCGAGTCAATGCCCGGCTCCTCCCTCAACGTGTTCTCGTACATGCTGGTCCACCGATCACACTTATTGGTGAGATCGGTCCACTTTCGCTGCAGGCTGGTGGTTGTCCGGTCATTGATGCCAACGTGTCGGCTGAAATCAGACCGTACACGTTCCCAAAAAACCTGCGAATGACGTTGTTGAAGTGCCAGGTAGTTCAAGGCGTCTTGGTAGCATATCACCAATGCAATCTCTTCTTTGGGGGTCCAACGAGTCATCTTTGTGTGTGTTTCTTTGTATCTACGGTGGTAAAAGTGTGTTTTAACCCCACGGTGTGCTATGTTTATATATAAAATCTTCAAACTGTTTGGTGGAACGGTATCAATGCCATTGAATTCGATTGAACGGTTTCCATACTGAATTCTGATCGTGATTAGTGGGACGGTTGAAATAGTTTTGGTAATAAATTTTAGCCTTTAAACCGTGTAAAATAATAATATTAATAAAAGGTTTAATGAAATTATTAAAAAATAAATAAAAGAATCAGTGGAGTGGTGCCTACAAAAATGTGTTTTAGTGAAGTAAATCAGTGAAGTGATGTGGCAAAGCATAATTGGTTAAAATCAGTGAAAGAATTTTTTTTTACTACAAGGGCCCCTTTCACCCTAATAGCTAATTAGACGATAAAAAAAAACATGTATTACTTATTGTTTAATTAGGAGTTCGAGTCCATCTCTAACGAGTCATGGTCTACATAACCTAATCAAACTTGTGATTATGGATATAAGTTGTGATAAATTTTAGAGATATTTTTCTGGTTAGTAAGATCGAAACTCAAATCAATCAGATTCATGTTTTATTAGGTTATCATTGTCCAGTGGGACTTGAAAACTTACTTATGCTAAGAAGTCAAACTAAAAGGAACAAATCATAACTGAATCAAACAGCAATAGGGGTGTTCACAGGATGGGATGATCCGGTTCAGTTTAGAGCCTTCACCACCAAAACAACATTTTCGGTTTTTGAAGAATGTTAACTCATTGGTTTCCGGTTACTCAGTCTTGGCATAGGTCTCCTTATGGGTCGGTTAACCGATGGAAAGTCAGCAGTGATTTTTGGAAATTCTAGTCTAATAGTACAAAAGTAGTGGTCTACTACACCTGCAATGTATATTTTGCAGAATCGGATATTCATTTTCATTTGAATGAAGCCTCGTAGAAGTGCGATCAGGGTCCTAATACAAAACATGCTGTGACAAGTGACAAACATTCACCTCTAGACTTGCATCACTGTGACAAACATCCAATATGTACTTAAAGAGGCTACACTTGAAAATTTATACCAATGTAACCAAAATTATTACAGTAACCAAATAGATTTACTACCACAGATCATGAAAGAAACCTGAAAATTACATTCACGGGTCAGAGAGAAATTGCAACCAAAATGATACATCCTGAAACTAGGGCTGCAATTATACCCCCTCAAACTAAGAACATAATATGCTGCTGCAAGTGACTCATATACACATTCGGTTGGTTAATTCAGTTATGCCACACACACAACAGGTGTACCCAAAACCAACCTACAAAAATATATGAGTGTTTTTGAGAGCAGAAAAGCTTGCGTAGTGTTGATAAAAGATACACTGCGCAAGCTTTTCTAATTTCAAATTGATAAAAGATACACTGCGCAAGCTTTTCTAATTTCAAAATAAAATGACGCTAATACATTTAATATATTTATGTTTGGGTTATGGGATTCATACACCCTGTGACGTCACTTTCTGGGGGTGTGACATCACATTCTGGGGTATGTGGCAACCTCTTATTGGTGTGTGATGTGGGCCAGGGTGTATAATTCCTAAATAAGTGGTGTCTGAATCCTAAATACTTAATCGCGCCGTCTCTACCCACCCTGGTATCTTGTCATCAAAAAGACACAAAAACGCATCAAATCCAATCGGTGCACATTGATTTGAACACAGATATCATCATCAACAAACACAAAAACAATCGTCAAAACATTAAAGTTCTCAATTAACCCATTTATAACCTAAAAGACACAAGACAACAAAACATTCAAACCAAAAAACATTAAAAACCAAAACCCATCTCAAATCCATCAATTATTCTTGAGCTTCTCCACCCTGTTGTTCAACTGATCAATCTTGACAACCAAATGAGTAACCGAATACAACAGCCAATAAAACACCAAAGCCGTAACAATCAACAACATGTTACGCTGGCTCTTCATAATAGACTTCTGATGACGCAGGTGTTCGGTGGGTGTACACGATTCGGTTGAATCACACGTGGGTCGGGTCTCGTACTTCCAGTAAATGTCCATAAATAAAAAGAGACAGAAGGGGACGATTGATAGAAAGGGTTTGAGGAGGTTACGGATGACGGAGACGAGGCCTTTGCGGAGTGGGCCAAGGCCAGGGATGGTTAGGAGGAGGACCATGATGGCTTCTGCTGCGGCTGCGTAGCCTAGGACGACCCATTCTAGTGCCATTGGTTTGGTTTGGATTGGTTTGGTTTGAGAGAGAAGAAGAAGAAGATGATGAATAGATCTGGTGATGGGGATGGTGGAGTGGGTAGGAAGAAAAGGGAAGGGAGTCGGTGATCGGACACGTGTAGACACGTGGGGTGTTATTAGAGAAGTAAGGGGAAACAGGAAAAATATAACCATTTCTTTATTTATTTAAAAACAAATAATAATAATAATAATAATAATAATAATAATAATAATAATAATAATATATTAATAAACACACAGAACAAGCCTTAGTCGACCGTTTCTGTCCAAAAATATACTATAAACACCCACCAAATCGTTCGCAATTTAAAGAAACAAAATCAACCAGTCGCAATGTTAATCGTTCGATTTAGCCTCGAAAACGATCAGGTCAGTACGATTATTATACATGTTTTTTATCGGAATTTGATGTTCTATAATAACCCTATGATTTCGTTAATTGTCGTGGTCGAATTCGAAGTCAATCAAGGGTTAGGGTTCGATCAAAACTAAAGGGGCTAAAAGTGTAAACTTAGAAAATAAAGTTAACCAAGTTTTTTTTAACTAAGTTAGGCTAAAAGACAAAGGGTGTAACAAATTGATAAAATAAAGGATATAAGGAGTGAAAATTTTCCATAAAGAACAGAGGATGTAATTTCAGTAATAATTAAAAGACAATTTTTGCAATTCTCTATAAAATAAATTACTGGAATCGTCCACTATTTTAGCCAAAAGAAAAATTATTAGCCCTTATTAGTAAAAAGACAACTATGTCCTTCAACTTAATAGTTATTTTTGGATGGAGTTAATGTTAAGGAGTTGCTTGTGAATATTTAACTAACCATGGGGAGCAAAAAGGCTATATTTAAACAACAAAACGATTGAAATGATCATGATAGAATGTGAGGGAGTTGCTTGTGAATATTTAACTAACCACGGGGAGCAAGAAGGCTATATTTAAACAACTAAATGATTGAAATGATCACGATAGAAAGACTAAAAAAAACCAAGGGAAATTATATGGGAGTTAATTACATCGTTAATTTCATGTGGTTTCCACAAAGTTTCAATGTTTAAAATAATAACTTGAGATATTAACCTTCTAATTGCTTTCAATGTTGGGTATTAGTGACTAACCCCGTTAATAATTAACTAAGATGACACTCATGTGCTCCTACACTTGAGGGTATTTTCGTCCACACATGAATTTTATTTTAAAACCATTTACATAAAAAAAAAACCCAATAAAACATTTCTTCTTCAATTCCCTCCGTACATGCCTCTGCATATTATTGACGATCAAAATTTCACTCTCAACAATATTAAGCGATTTAGGGCAAAAATGTTAGCAATGTGGCACATCAGAAAGGATGATGATGAATATCATAAACACCAGTGGCGAAGCTTGACCCGAAGGTTCGGGGGGTCGGAAGTCACCGGGGGTTCGGAAGTCACTAGTTTCGGGGGGGGTCGAAACCCTATATTTCCAAAATTTTCTATACGAATACTATATAATCGACACTTCTACGCGAAAATTCGGGGGGGTCGGCCGCCCCCGCCGGCCCCAACTAAGCTTTGCCAGTGATAAAGACATTTATGGTAAGTGTTTAAAAAAAATCATCATAGTTTAAAAAAAATTTGAGGTTGATCAATGTTGATCGATAGTTTAAAAAAAAACCGTTTCTTGTTTCAGGTATATATCCAGAGCTGTTTTGTCTGAAGGTTTTTCATGGTGAAAGGTTTACAGACTTTCCAGATACGGTTTATGAGAATGGTAAGTTCGAATATGTTGATTTGCTAAACATAGATCATTTTACTATTATAGAGTTACATTGTGTTGTACAAGCCCTAGGTTATAAGGATGTGTCAGTTTTGCATTACCATTATCAATGATGATATAGACTTTGGTTTGAGACATTTAACAACATATGATGATGTAGTAGGTTTGAACAAACATGCCTCTGTTCATAAGGAAATTTGTTTGTATATTGATTATGGGGAAAGTAGTGTAGGCATTGAGTTTTTTTTATATAAATGGTTTTAAAATAATATTTTTGTGTGGACGAAAATACCCTCACGTGATGGGTATGTGAGGGTCACCTCAGTTAATTATTAACGGGGTTAGTCACTAATACCCAACATTGAAAGCAATTAGAAGGTTAATATCTCAAGTTGTTATTTTAAACTATTAGTACCTGACATTGAAACTTGGTAGAAATCACAAGGACTAACGGTGAAATTAACTCAATTAAATGGGGATTCGGGAAGAGCTGTTGGAAAGTTATAACAGTTGGTTTCTTGTGTCAACCCACTAGCTACGGCCCAGCCCATATTGAAAGACATTTTGAGGCTGGGTTGCTTCTATTTCTTTTGGACATGATATTGAATTATTGACCAGCACGGCTGTTTCATCTTTTCATGTTTGAATAATTGAATTAGAGGCCCACAAATCAGATTTCGGCCCAAACCAGTTCGGGTTTGGTTAAGGACTTAAGGTAGTAAAACCTGACTTTTTGGTGAAATGGTTTCAAGTTCCAACCCGTCAAGGCGTCAAGGAAGTATAGGGTTAGAACTTAGAAGTTAGAACCCTATGGTCTCAGGCAGATCAATACCGGGTTCTCAAACTGTTTCAAAATTGGTTTTGGTTCCCAAATCGGAATCTTTTTGCTTACGCCTAGTTTAAATCGCAAACCCTAACTAAATGAAACATATGATGTTATTTTATTTTTGAACAACTTTTTTTACGTCTAAATACTACCTAACCTTGCACTTTTGAACCCCACACTAATTTTGTAATGGCAAACACTATACCACGTGACTAGACCACTAGGTCATGGATTAGAAGAAGGTTGAACCAACATTAAATAAATGAAACCTGTTAATCTTCTAAATTGGTAAAGAAGATGTTCTTGTTTGAGGCATATTAAGATTTGAGTTTTGGAGTTTATAATATTAAGTTATTATATTGGGATAAAATTGGAGACTTATGTAACTTCTATTCTATTTAAAAAAAGGGGGGGGGGGGGGGGGGGGGGGGGGGGGGGATACAGATGTATTTACATGTTTTTTGACAACATAGATCACTTGATAAACCATTTTGGCCTACAAAACCATGCCCAGAGTTCGATCTAGAGTTTCAACCGTTCATTATTAATTTAATATACTCTAAGAATTTGAACCGAGGACCTCCATAAAGAAAACCACTTTATAGAAAAAAAAAAAATCGATCACTTCGTCACTTGCCTTTGTGGCATCATATATTATTTACATGGTAGATCAAAGTTTTCAGTCGAACAAAATCGGTGTTAACAATTACAAGTATTAGTTTTTGGCTTTCTAATTTATATAAAAATTTCAATCACTTGTTAGTAGATGTATCTAGACCTATTATACGGAAGCTTTTTAAAAGAAATCCAGACATAAAAGATTATCTTGTAACATAACAACGATATTGTTAAACATATATTCCATTTGCCTAACTATGTCCTTTTTGGTTTTTAATGTAATTTAAAATTTGTCTATCTTTATGAGGACCATGGTGTAAGCTTTAATTATTTGTGAATTAATTTTTAGTACATACACCATGCAACTTCCATCACTAATTGTCCCACACACCACCTTCACTTCCACTTTATTCCATGCATATCCATAACTAGTTCATATAAAAATTAAAAAGGATTCAAATGCCACTTTCTACATTATTATGCTTTCATTATTTTACAGTATGGTGATCAATTATTGAAATTGTTAGCCATTGTTGGTAGATGATTATTTGTATTACAAACAATCAATTTTTATTGTTATTTATGGTGTTATTATTAAAGCACTCGAAGGTTGATTGATAGATGATTCTTGAAATTGTCCAATAGATTTCCAAGTTTCTTGGTTTATAGTCGTCTTAGGGCTCAAACATGAGACAATATGGAATCGAGTATTGGCGCAACAGGTGTGTCACATGAACAAGGTCCTATTGAGACCTTAGGATAGGCATGCATCTCCTAAACTAAACCATATCTCACTTTTGAGCACCAATGAGTTTCACATGAACACAAGATCATAAAATTCATTACAAAAAATTGTTGCAATATTTTCAAAATGACAACTAAGTTGTATTACTTGGGGTTGAGTCTTACACACACACACACACAAAAAAAAAAAAAAAAAAAAAAAAAGAGAGAGAGAGAGAGAGAGAGAGAGAGAGAGAGAGAGAGAGAGAGAAACATAGAATTGGTTCATAAAATGATAGAAGCTTTAGTTGGTTCAAAGGGACATAACCTTTCATTTGGTTATTGGTAATTAATCATTGTGAATTTCATAAAGATACCTATTCAAAGGTTGATGAAGACAGCTATATATAATAACAACCAAACTTCATATGAGAGTAGAGCTTAAAAAAACTTTACTGTGATAGAAACAAAATGGTCATTAATTAGTCACCAATCTGTGACTAGTGGACTAACTCTAGTCTCTAGCTAAACAAGTCTATGAATACATCAACCATTCTATACATTCTTTAGTGACAAAACATAATTAGTCACTAAGTGATCTATTTTTAGAATCGATACGACAGATTGGTCACTACTAGTCGTCTTTGATATGTCACGAGTAGCCCAATTAGTTGAAAACTTTTTTTTATATATATATTTTTGTATACCATATTGCTAAATAGTCGTGCTAGGATTCAAACACGGTTCTTTAGCTACTTGAAATCTTTGAAAACTAAGTAAATTTAATCCGCTTGTCATTAACTATGCAGTGTAGATAAAGTATACTACATGTCGAATCGTTGTATCTTAAGAAGTGATTTGCCACAAACACAAAGCTCATTGTTCTATTGAAAGGTGAGGCAAAATTGCTTAAAGGATGGTGTAACTCGTCTCAAAGAAAAGAGTTGTAGTTTCAATAGTTGTTGAGGATTTACTTCATCCATTATAAATTATTTAGAACCCCATAATCAACAAAATTAAGGACACAAAAAACCATGGTATGACTTTTGAAATGACTTGTGGACTTTTGGCTTATGAAACAGTAAGTTAATAAGTCATTTACAAACTCAATCCTAAACACCCTCTAAGAGGGGCGGGGCGCTATCAGAATTGGGCAAGGATACCCCTTTACCAGCACGGTAACACCACCGCCACATGTGCTGGTAGGGTTCACGTGGACCGTTTTCTGGTTGTTGTTACCGTGCTGGTACAAAGAAACGGTCTTTTTCTTGACCAATGATAATATGCCACGTTTTACCTTCACCTTTGACCGTGTTTTATTTTTGACCGTTTACATTTTGACCTTGGTTTATGTTTTACCCCTATACAAATCATACTTTCACATAACATAAACACGGTGAGCTTTCATTACAAATTTAAACACCATCAAAATAAACATTAAACAACCGTAAACATTAATTATTAATTATATCTCGCAACAATCGTCATGGCGCAAAATGGGTGAAGTTGGTCATTTGTTCACGGGCGTAGCTGCCACGAGTGAGTTGGATTGCAATGTCTTCTTGAACATTAGGATACCTCTCCATCGTGGCTTCATAAAGGACGTTCCAACGGAGACACCTGGACTAGAGAAGAAACCACCTACGGACGATCGAATCCTTGGAGCGGTCATTTGTGCCGGTTAAATTATTGAATATCCCCGACACCCAGTGCCAAAACGAAATTGGGGTATCGACTTCATGAACCCATGTGTTTCTCACTACGAGGTAGGCCCTCGTTAACGCGATATCCTCATTTGCATTCCACGGGTCCATTTTTTACGAAACGATTAAAGTATAACCGGGTTATTGTGTGATTTTGTTGTGTTGGATTAAGGTGTTTTTATAGACCAAACCGTAACGGTACATATTCCAATGGTTGCAACGGTTTAAATGTAACGGTAACAAAATTAATTACTAATTACCGTCTGACTGTACAACGATTAGTTTTCTCAATTTTAAATGAAATATAATGAAATAATCAGTGGAGTGTTGCCTACAAAAAAGTGTTTCGGTGAAGTAAATCAGTGAAATGATGTGGCATTACAGGATTGGTTAAAATCAGTGAAAGAAAAATGAACTCTACAAGGGCCCCTTATGCCCTAATACATATATACACCCTAAATAAATAAAAATATTAGTTATTTAATTTTATTATATTTATTTGGTAAATATATGATTCCCAAAATTAAAGTATTAATTTAATCCATAAATTAGTAAATAAATAATCATCTATAATAGATTTCATAATTCTTTGTAGGATATACCCAATATATATGGGTTAGAAGAGAAATCCCAAAACCCCTGTCTTTGCTACTAGAGGGCCGCGTACGAAGTACCCGACGTTGTTTAGTTGGCCGTTCAAAAAAAATGTGGATCATTATATTATTAAAACTTTAAAAGTAAATATACTCGTATTTATAATCTTCAAAAAAGGAAGAATCTATCTATACAACTAATATATGAAACTCAATGTGGACACTTGTCAATCCCACATTGAGCCTCCAATCACATAACTAATCAATTTGTGCCAAGTGTCTCATTGTGAGATTTTATAAAAATTTTAATTTTTTTTAAATCAAAAATCATTTATTAGTTTGGTCAAAATCGGTCATTAATATTAATTTTCCCATTAATAAGTTTCCTATTTGTTAATCAAAACCAATATTTCTAATAACTTTCTCTCTCTAAACTTTCTCTGCAGCAATCTTCTCCATTACAATTTGAGAGACACCCTAATTCTTATTCAACATCCATGACGCTCATCTTTTCCTCCGCAATTGTCTCTATCCATCATTTCTTTGTGATATCCTAAAATCGATATCGTGTTTATTGTTAATAGAACAATATTTGTTATAAATTGTTCTTCAATCGCAACCATAAGTTGTTCTTCTTTTATCGACACCACCATTCCTATGTTTACCGATTAGGGTTTTTCGACGCCACCATGTTTTGTTGATATGTAAGTTTTTGTTTCTGATTTGTATTTTTTATAATTTGATTTTGGAATATTCACATTCTCGCTGAAGCTTTGTTCTTCATCCACTGTAGTAAGTTTGATTTCCCCCTTTTCTATTTGATTTTGTCATTTAGGGTTTGTTCAGTTAATTTTTAATTTATTGCGTTTCCATGGTTTGTCTGTTTTAGGTGTTGAATAAGAATTTATCAAAGCATCTGATGGTTCAAATCTAAAAATGGGGTGGTCGAATAAGGCGATGGTCAAAAGGTTTCATTTGGATTTGATATTGTTCAATTCTGACTTATGAGGTTTTTATTACTTTAATTTCAATGTTTAGATTTATTAGATTAGGGTTCATGTTTCTCAATAAGAAACATACTGATTTTATTACTTTAATTTCAATGTTTATGGTTATTTGATTAGGTGTTGTGTGTTGTTGTTTAGGTTACTTTAGCGATAAGGGTTCATGTTTCTCTTTTTACTAATTTATTCGATTAGGGCGATTAGTCTTCATGTCCTATTATGTATTGTTCTTTGATAGTTTTCACTTATTATGTTTTCGGAATTTTTGATTCTTTGCTGATGTTTCAATGTTTTCAAGATTCATTGATACCTGATTGAATGTTTCTGTTTCAATATTATGTATGTATATGTATTCAAAACTGTTTCAATGTTTATGTATTGATCTATTCATCCCTGTCTGAATGTTTATGTTTCAATATATTCATCCCTGTACTTTTCAATTTTGATTAATTATGTATCATTATGTTTGTTTCTGTCATTAAGCTATTCATTTGGTCATCAAATCGTATTAATATTAATCATATTCTATTTGTGTTTTTTTCTAATATAGATGTTTCAAAGCTGGTGTCATAATCGTGTACGGCTTTTGGGTCAAGTCAGAAAGTAACCATTGTGTTTGTTTGGTAAGTAATAAAATGAAGTTATTACCTTCAAATTACAAAGTTGCAATAATAACGTTCAATTAAAACACATTTATTGTAATTAAACAGTTTCTAAAATTCGAATTACTACAAATTCGAAAATTTGAAATTCGAATTACTTAAAAAAATTTAAGTTTTAAGTTTTAATTACACCAAAAATTCAAATTTTTAGTTTTTTTTAATAATGGTAAGTAATTATACCCCACAGTTACTAAAATTCGAATTACTAAAAATTCGAAAAATTCATATTCGAAAAAATTCAAAATTTTTAAATTTTAAATTCAAATTACACCAAAAATTCGTATGGGTTAAATTGTTCTTTGACTAAACATGATGACGACTATAAGTTTGAGAGGTAAGTGTTGGATCGATTTTGTACATACGTTTTTGGTTTGATTTTACAGTTTGTGTTCTAATTATTATGTTATATTCATGCTTTCATCATGAATCGTTTATTGATAGATGAATTGTTTAATACACGAGTTTTTTTATCTCGATATACAGGACGGGTGATTATTAGCCTCAATCCCAGAGACTGTTCACCTCAGGTAAGAGTTTCTAATCTTTTTTATTTAGTTGCTAATCAATATTTCTCATGCTCATGTTATGAATTACATTCAATATACCTCTAAAACAATTATCAGGTTTAGTTATAGATAACTAATTTCAATTTATGTCCCCTAAAGTGATTTTTATATTTTATTAATTCAATGTTTTGTTTGCTTTTTTAAGCTGGAATCTGGATTGGTAAATTGAATAATTGATGGAGATTCGTATGGTGAGATGGTTCACCTCACGGTAATAGTTTCTAATTTTTTTTATTTAGTTGTTACTATTATTATCTAGAATTCAAAATTCAAAATATTTAAATTCGAATTATACAAAATTTCAAATTTTGAGTTTTGGTTAATAATGGTAAGAAATTACACACACTAATTACTCTTTTAATTACACATTTAATAAGATTAAAAGTCTTTACATAAGTAGTGTCAACTCTCCAATTAATACATTAATTGATCATATTAGTTGTGCTATATTATTCATATTGGTAATCAATTAAATATCGAATTTTGAATTTCAAAATTTCAAATTAAAGTTCGAAATGTTTAAATTCTAATTTGACAAATTTTAAAATTTTGAATTTTGGTTAATAATTACACTAACTAATTATCCTTTAATTTACACAGTTAATATGATTCAAAGTCCCTACATAAGTTGTGTCAACTCTTATTAATACATTAATTGATCATATTAATTGCCCTGTATTATCCTAAAATTATTTTAGCTTATATTGGTAATCAATTAAATAACGAATTATCAATTTCAAATTTCAAATTAAAATTTGAAATATTTAAATACGAATTAGACAAAATTTCAAATTTCAAATTTTGTTTAATAATGGTAACAAATTACACATACTAATTATGCTTTTAATTACACATTTTGAATGACTTAATCTTTTAAAAAATTAAATTTTTGAATTAAAGTTAATAATGGTAACCATTACAACTATTTATTATCTTTAAATTATGATTTCCTAATATATTTAAAATATAACAATTAATAATTTTGGTTGTAACTTTCTCAAATTAATTACAAGTAAAAACTAAAATTTTAAATAGTAGAATTTGAAATTATAGATTTCTGTTAAACTTTAAAAATATTTGAATACTAAATATTTTATTTAAATATTTAATCTAAAAAATTTGAATTTAAGATTTATGATAACATTTAGATTTAATTAACACATTAAAAATATTTAATTCAAATTTTTGAATGATTTGAATCTTTTAAATTTTGATTTCTAGAAATTGAATTGATAGATTTCAATTAAACTTTATAAATATTCAAATATTAAATGTTCTATTTAAGTATATAATTTCATATTTTGATATCTAGAGTTTTAATTTTTAAATTTTTTTAACCTTATAAAAAATTTAAATTTTTTATAATAATGGTAACAATAAAACTTAATTATATCATTTAATTCAAATTTTGAATTATTTGAATATTTTAAAAAAAATTAAACTTTGAATTTAAATTAATAATTGTAACAGTTAATCCAACTATGACCATTAAAATAGAGATATTATAATTAGAGATTTCCTAATATATTTAAAAGTTAACAAATAATAGTTTTGATTATAAACTTCACCAATTAGTTAGAAGTTAACATTCAAATTTTTCAGTTAAAATTTATATTTATTCAAATATTAAATGTTCCATTTAAGTATATAATTTCATATTTCATTATCTATAATATAAATTTTAAAATTTTGTTAACATTATAAAAATTCTAAATTTTGAATTCTAGATAATAATAGTAACAATTAGACTTAATTATAGCATTTAATTCGAATTTTGAATGATTTGAATATTTAAAAAAATTTCAAACTTTTGAAGTTAAGTTAATAATTGTAACAAACAATCCTACAATTAACTTTAAAATAGAGATATACTAATTAGATATTTCCTAATATATTTAAATTTTAACAAATAATAGTTTTAGTTATAAATTCTCAAATTAGTTATAAGTTAAAATTCAAATTTTGAATACAAGAATTTGAATTGATAGATTTCAGTTAAACTTTATTAATATTCATATATTAAATGTTCTATTTAAGTATACAATTTCATATTTTAATATCTATAATGGTAACAATTAAACTTAATTATAACATTTAATTCGAATTTTGAATGATCTGACTCAAACGGTGTCTTACTTTTAACATTTTAGCAGAAATATTTTTCACTACTATTTATTTTTTACTAGATAATACTCCTCAAATACCATCTGATAACAAGATTCCAGTGAAGTTCCAAAAGCGTCAATTCCCAATATCCGTATGTTTCGCAATGACCGTCAATAAAAGCCAAGGATAGTCTATATCGAAGGTTGGATTGTATTTAAGATACCACGTATTCTCACATGGCCAACTTTATGTCGCATTGTCAAGAGTTAAAAGCAGAGCAGGGGTGAAATTACTTATACTTGATGGTGATGTGAATGTGAAAACTAAAACCAGAAATGTGGTGTATAAAGAAATATTTAGTTATATTTGAATAAAATTTGTATTCATTGTGTTATACTTTAATACAATATTTCTACTGTATTTTTCTTATACGTTATAATTCCCTAAATAGATGTACGTTGGTGAACCGCGTGTACACGCGGGCTAAAATCTAGTATTGCTACTATATAATTTTATTCATTTTTTCATTGGTGGAGCGATGAGAAATGTAAAATGTGTTTGTTGATCGGTCAAACGATGATAAATAAGCCGATAATAATATATAATAGACACACACACACTCGTCAAAGATTTGAAGGCCCAAAGCTACAATAAAATCATGATAACAAATAAATTTGTTTTGCTTTGGATTAGTATTAAAAATGGACGAGGAAAGAAAGTTGATTGAGACCGTAACATTGTTTATAGCAAAGGTGGATGATGAAGAAGATTCCCCACCCTCTTAATTCATTACATTGTTTAATGTTTATTTTATAATTTTTTTTTATTATAATGTTGTTAATCATGACTTAACCATCTCCTTCAACACATCCATAGGCCCCCGATGAAGTGAAGCCGCATGTTGAAAGTGTTGCGTTAGAGGAGGGTGTCCGTAAAGAGAATCTGTCTGCAACGGTCGGTTCCATAAAAAAGGGCTAGTCAGCTAGTGCGGTGGTCTGATCTTTGGTCCCCTTTCTGCGTTAGGAGATGGATTAAGATAAAAAAATGTTTATATATGCTAAGTTGTATATATATATCTATGTTAGTCATGTGGTTGCATGAGACGAAAATGATGCCATTCATCATCGCGGTATAGTCTACCTACTTTCAGTTATAGCGGAGAAAAAGAAATGGCACAGAATATATCAATTTAATCATTAAAAGTGTACATGTGTTATGTGTAGATGATAAAGGTCAATTTGTTCTGAGGGGCAGATACTTGATGATTGAAACTTTGGTTGTTGGATGTATAAGTTTAGGAATCTGCTTAATAAAAATGTAAGAATATTTTGGTGTTCCGGACCAAGATGTAAAATTTTCTTGGGGCTCAGACATGTAAAGATCAAAATATAGTTAAAAAGAATTTTGAATCCGTCACTATAAGTAAGGGTGGTACAGTGAGTTCAGGATATATGGATGCGAGAAGGAGCGAGTAGGGAGAAAAGCATGATGAGGTGGAGCCAACATGGCAGTTAGCACTGGATTAGTCAGAACAAAGAAGAAAAGATAGCAGGATGGATTAGTCTGAACACCGGCCACAATAAATGCATTTATCTATAATCGATAATACATTATTAAGTAAACCGAATTGATAGCTTAGTAATTTTACACAAAAACAAAGATGACATATGAATTTTCTTAATTCAAATTTATTTTCAACATAAAATAATTTCTCTTCTCCTTCGTAACATGAAGAAATTATTTTATATATTATAATAATAAGAGGTGAAGTTTGATTACATTGGATGTGCTTGTAAATGTTCAATTAAACTTGTTGACGGTAATGGTGACTAGAGGTGTGAATTTTCAACACGACCTGAAAACCCGACCTGCTTGAAGGTTTAGTCTAAACAGGTTCTAGTCGGTTTCTGGTGGAACCTACCAACTGTTAAAAACGGTTAGGTTCGGGTTAACCTGGCGGGTTGGCCTTTTGACCGATTTAACCAATTTATGTCATATTTTCCTTTTGTGTTTGGTATTTTATGCCATAGTTACAATTTAAAAAAAAATGTCATAAGATTTAACAATACAAATATAATTTTAATCTATATATTTGTGTTTTTGTTGTAAAATTTGGAGTTAATGGCCAAAATCGTCCCTAAGGTTTGGCCAGTTTTGCTACATCAGTCTAAAGTTGATTCTTTTTTACATCTGGATCCTTCAGTTTTACATTTTGTTGCCAAATTCGTCCCTGAAACTAACTCAGTTAAATATTGTCGTTAAGTTTGGGGTATTTGTGACTTTTTTCCTACCCATTTATTTTTTAATATTTTTTTAATAAGTGGGACCCACCTCCTCACCTTCTTCTACATCTAGATCTGCCCAATCCTACAGTCCTGGACTTCTTACCCCAACCCTGCTTCTCCCCACTCTCGATCTCCCTCTTCTCTCCTTAGACCACCCACCACGGACACCACCATAACCTCCACCCTCACACAACCACCACCCACCACTACAACTACCTCACTCGTCACATCCCCTTCATCCAAACCCTAACCCCATCATCCTCTTCATCCATCCCCACCCAACCACCACCGTCCGATCCACATCTCACTCAACCAGAAATACCCCTACCTTAACGACAATATTTAACTGGGTTAATTTTAGGGACGAATTTGGCAACAAAATGTAAAAGTGAAGGACCAGATGTAAAAAGAATCGATTTTGAATTGATGTAGCAAAACTGGCCAAACCTCAAAGACGATTTTAACCATTAACTCTAAAATTTGAATTCGAAAAGTATTTATATCTAGAAAAAACTGAAAGATGGTCATCACACTTAATTTGTTAATAGACCATACTACACACTTGCTAACATGTTAAGTCAAGACCAACCCCCTTTTTAGGGGTATTGGATTTTAATAATTCAGAGTTTGGGCCATTGGCTGATAACAATCCAAACTTTAACGTTGGTCTAGAATAATTCCAAGTGGACATGTGGGTGTAAACAATGGACCTCTGTTAACTCTGACGTGTACAAAAATGATGACGTGGAATTTTTTTAATGCCACGTCAGAAAAAAAGGTTTATTATTGACCAAACGTTAATGTTTGGATTATTATTGGCCAATTGGAAAAACTTTGGATTATTTAATACCCATTTTTATTATTATAAATCCTTAAAATATTATTATAAATCTTTAAAACAAAACACCCAACTTCGTTCACCACCACCAGCCACCTCCTCGACGACCACCACCATCATTTTTGTCAACTTCCTCTGCCATCAATTATCTTCAAACCAACATCGCAATCCTTTCGTAAAAAATGATCGCAATCCTTTTGCCAAAAATGATGGTGGTGCGGAGTGGTGGTGGTGGTGTAAGGTGGTGGTTTGATACTTGTGGTGAACGAAGTTGGGTGTTTTGTTTTAAGGATTTATAATAATGTTTTAAAGATTTATAATAATAAAAAAGGAATATTAAATAATCCGAAGTATTTCCTGTGACACCCGGCAAACTCAGGTTAGACATGAGCACAGCGTATCATCCTTGCATAAGGCTCTGGGTACTCAGTTAGACATGAGCACATCGTATCATCCGCAAACTGACGGTCAAAGTGAGCGGACAATCCAAACGCTAGAAGACATGCTTCGGGCATGTGTGATCGATTTTGGCAAGGGGTAGGAGAGTCATCTACCGTTGGTGGAATTCTCCTACAACAACAGTTACCATTCCAGCATCAAGGCATCTCCGTTCGAGGCTCTTTACGGGCGGAAATGCCGGTCTCCTCTTTGTTGGGCCGAGGTGGGTGAGAGTCAACTCACCGGCCCGGAACTTGTGTACGAGACTTCCGAGAAGATCGTACAAATCCGTAACCGCTTGGCAGCAGCTCGGGATCGTCAAAAGAGCTATGCCGATCGTCGTCGCAAGCCTTTGGAGTTTGAGGTTGGCGACAGGGTTTTGTTGAAGGTTTCTCCGTGGAAGGGCGTTATACGTTTTGGGAAGCGGGGCAAATTGAATCCTCGATATGTAGGACCGTTCGCAATTCTGGAACGGATTGGACCGGTAGCATACAGGCTTGATCTGCCAGCTGAACTCAGTAATGTTCATAATGTCTTCCATGTCTCTAATCTGAAGAAGTGTTTGGTGGATGAATCTTTAGTTGTTCCTCTCGAGGAGATCAAGGTGGATGATCGTCTGCGTATTGTGGAGGAACCGGTTGAAATTCTTGACTATAAAATCCGTAGCCTTCGCCGGAGTAAAATCCGCATTGTTAAAGTCCGTTGGAACTCAGATCGTGGACCGGAGTTCACGTGGGAACGGGAAGATCAAATGAAGGCTAAGTATCCCCATTTATTTCCTAAACGCGCGTTCGAATCAAGGCATGTCTCTGCTGAAGCTGAATGAATCTCGGGTCGAGATTCCTTTCAACAGGGGGATGATGTGGCAACCGGAAAATTTTTCTTCTCTTTCGTCTCTTCCTTTTTGGGCCTTGGGCAATTTTCGGGACGAAAATTCTTTCAACAGGGGGATGATGTGACACCCGGCAAACTCAGGTTAGTAACGTTGACTAAACTAGTAAGTCTACCTTAGCGAGTCATGCATATTACGTTCTTAACGGGGTCAGTCGAGTCGGTATGATGATTCTGGGAATCATCGGGAGTCGTTACGATGATCCGCGGGGTCATCGGGAGTCGGTCCATAACCATGTCCAAGATCTCCTTGTACAAATTAATCCATGAAATCTTGGAAGAATCATGGGAGATTTTATGTAAGATTGCATGTCCTTGAAAGATCACCAAATCCTCCAAATCCATGTAAATGAATCGGCCAACTCTTCCCCATATCTAATAAGATTATTTTTTTGGTACAAACTAAATCTATGAAAGATAATATTGTAAGATATGGAGATTCATATGGAGATTTATTATGTCCTTGAAATATCTTACAAAATCCATCCAAGATCACTAGTACAAACAAATCTACAATATATGGATATTCATGTCCTTCCAAGATTACTTAAAATCCTTCCATTTTCTTTTACAAACTCACGGCCAAACACACCTAAAACAAATCCATCCAAGATTCATGTGGTACAAGGAAATCCATGTTTTGAGGGATTGATATCCAAACTAGATTATGTGTATCCTTAGAGGATCATGGGAGGACCTATAAGAGAATACATGATATTATACTTGAGAAAACAAAACAAACTTCTTTCTTTTCTTTGATATTGCCGTGAACTACCAAGGCTACACACACATTTTTTTTTCAAGATTAAACACTTCAATTTTTCCTTCAAAAACATCCATCTTTCAAACCCCCATCGTGTGTTTCAAGCTTGGAGCTTAACCACATAGGAAGAACACACTAAACTCCATCAAAATCAAGCATTTTTAGCTTCCCTAGCCTTGTGCTAGTTGTAAGTATTCTTGATCATGTTTTGTCTTTAAAAAGTTTATGTTTATTAGCTTAGAGCAAGTTGTACAAAGGGTGGACTTGAATGAGCTTTTAATAATGAAACGTATGATTTTTAAAGGCTAAAATGGTGTTTAGTTAGTGTGGATAAACCGAAAGTTTAGTGATGGATGTTAAGTATTCTTGTAGTTTTTACTAAGATCATGTATACTTGAAGAAAAATAGTGATTTGGGTAACACTTGCTAATGAAACTTCGATGAACTTGAAAGTGACTTTAATCGTCTTAACTTAAGGATATAAGACTTGTTAAAGTGGTAAATACTAGTGAACATACACATGTATTTTGTATAAAGGTGTATTTTTATAAAATGGAGTTTTATAAAAATGTGGACTTTTTCTAACATATGGATTTATATAAAAACAAAGGTTTTTATAAAAATGTTAAACAAACTAAAACTTGGGAGAACTTATATAAAAATGAACACTTTTATATAAATGGGAATATAAAAGTGTTGGAACATTTTTGTATATAAGTTGTCAAGTTTTGTGTTACAAATACAAAAGTGTTTATAAAAACTTCCAAGTAATATGTGTTGAGAATTAGAAATTTGAATAATACTTCTAGAAAAACACATGTTGGAAGACTTGGAAGAAGGTTAACTATATATACATATAGTTAAGAAATCGGACTTGGACGTGTTAACGAACTAAGACGTAAAAGTGGACAAACGAGAAAAATATCATTACGTCAAGATGAGTAAAAATATATTTTAAGGAGTTAAAATATATATAACTTGAGTGAAAAATTTACATAACACTTTCCTAAGTGTTGGAAAAATATTCGTGGGAGAAAATATAACGTAAATAATCTAACGATTAAAAACGTTAAACGAACGTATGGACTTAACGAGGAAAATACATATATACGTATACCGAACCGACGAGATCCTAGTATATTTACTTAATGGGAAAGTAAATATACGGTGTGGTGAGTCGAGTCGGGTGTTAAAAATATATTATCGAACGGCAAGACCTTAGTATATTTATTTGAATGGGAAAATAAATATACGGTAACGTGAGTCGTGTCGAGCAGTAAAGATATTATATCGAACAACGAGATCTTAAGTATAATTATTTAATGGGAAAATAATTATACGCTGAGTGAAGTTGAGTCGAGAACAATATTATACAAGTTAATTAATATCCATGAAAGTATAAATGTAACTTGTAACAATGGTAATCCATCACCAACGGACCTAGGACATATGTTTAATTAAACGGGGAATTATATGTAAATGGTGGTGTTGGGAGTTGGGTGTACAACTTGCCGGAAAAGCACACGCTATAGACTTAGTGACTTACACGCACTAGGACGTTCGTAGGTGCTTGATCACGGACTTGCTATTCTCTGCTATTTGATTGTACGCTGTACATCAGGTGAGTTTCACAGCCCCACTTTTACCGTTTTACTTTCGGGGGAGAAACATGCTACTTACTTACCCATTAAAGGTCATGTTATACTATGGTTACTTTACATATACTATGCGGCTTTTTACGGAAAGTCCCAGGGGGGAAACCATGAATGTGCGGGGATGCACAACGGGGGAAATGTGGATAGATCTATTGGGCCTCACAAACCCCACTCGACGGCTGGGCCGGGCGGGTGCATATTGTCTCTTATTACTGGCTCGCCGAGGCATCGGTTATAGCCAAAACTGCTGGGCAAGCTTCAACAACTTATAAACGTATAGTAATGGATTCCCAACCGCAGTAGTAAACAAACACTTAACGTCTAGCTAACGTTCTTATAACCTAGTAGTAACGGATATGATCTTCACAACTTATAACGAACACTTTATAAAAGAAAACCTGTGAACTCACCAGCATTATATGTTGACATTTTTGGCATGTTTTCTCAGGTCGCTAAGGTAGCAGTCAATGGGCTAGGCGCACGGAGTCATGCACAGCGTCTAATATTTTGAAGCATGTTAAACAATGTTTTGTAAACAATGATATGTCTTTTGGTTGTAAACAAGAATGCTTCCGCTGCTGGTTTACGGCTCAAAGCATGATATTTTGGTTTTAAATATATTTATGAATGCATGTTTGTTGTATGTTTATTGTGATCGTTGACCGAGATCCTGGTGTGTCACGCGCCTCGCGGTAAAACTCCGCACGTGGAATTTGAGGGTGTGACATTTCCCATTAGCCAATAATAATCCGAACTTTAACTTTTGTCTAATAATAAACCTTTTTTTTGACGTGGCATTAAATTTTTTTTCCACGCCATCATTTTTGTATACGTCAGCATGCCACGTCATCTGACACGTCAGCATACACTAACCCAGTTAGTTCAGAGTTAACGGGGGTCCATTTTTGACACCCACATGTCCACTTGTGATTATTCTGGGTCAACGTTAAAGTTCGAATTATTATCGGCCAATGACCCAAACTTTGGATTATTAAAATCCAATACCCCTTTCATTTTAAGTTGGTGGTATACTTTTTTTTTGTTTCTATAAGATTAGTACTCATGATATTACTAATTTTTTTAAAGATGATTCATAATCTAACATCAAATAAAACGATTGATAAATTTACATAAAATTTTAGACTCCCACGCAATTGCGAGTTCCCCGGTATTAATAAATTAACCGAGGCCACTCCCTGCAAAATCATGTGTAATGGGCATTATGTAGGTATGAATGAGTTTGATAACGCTCTTAACACCTTCCCTCTAGGCATTATAAGAGCATGAAGAAGGAGGGACATTTCTACTATAATGCCCAAAGAGGAGAAAAATAAGGAAACTGGTGATTAAAAAAGGGTTAACCATTTTACATTCTTTGAAGGGGCATTGTAATAATTATGTGGCAAAAAATGCCCCTTAGAGGCATTAACCATTACCCATGGTCTAATCTTATGCATTTATAATAAATTAACAGAAGTTAAGATGGATTAAGTTTGATTAATACGTTGAAAAGATATATATGAAAATATTAAGAGAAAAGAAGGATAAAAAGAGAATGGACCTAGAAAGATTCATATGGAATATCGGAGAAAAAGCATAAACATCTTTTTTAAAGTACCCTTCTTACACTTTAACTCAAACCGGAAAACCAAATTATTCATGATGAAGTAGCACCATCATATACATATTATTCGAATTAATTTGATATATACGTATTACAATGATATTTGTATAATTTAAAAAATATAAACCAAATATATGGATATAAAACCTTTACACAAAAAAATATTATATATTTTAAGACGTCTAATAAAAATTATTATATTTTTTAAGGACGTCTAGAAAACATTTTTTAATTTAATTTCTTTTTATTGCCTGAAAATTTAATAGAAGAGTGGTCACTTTATTTGTTTGTCTTGCAAAAAAAACCTTTTGAATTCCCGGTAGAAAGAGATTTCCCTAATGACAAAGCTTTTAACGCCGTCCAACTCTTATCATTATATAAAAGTTTTACTCAATATTATTTGCTTCATGCACAAGAAATCGTAAATTTGTTTTTTTTTTTCTCATGTCGTGGAAACTTTAAGAGCTCACTCATCTAGAATTGCTTTCACTCAAGCCTAGTTTGTTATATCTAGAATTGTTTTCACGCATCCCTAATTTATTATTTATGGAATGTACATATTATGTGTTCATAATGCATTGGTGATAATGTGTATTTGGAGTTTCTTATTATTTGTGGGCCCAATATTTTCTTTACGACTGATTTGAGATTTACCTAAGTTGTTACGATGTCAATCAAGAAATTCGTATTCCTTGTCAAATAGCAATGTTGGCAAATAACTAAAGGCTTCCCAAAATAATATAGTTACAACATAAACTAGTCATGTTACCATCAATATTGTTCACACATTCATATCTTCCATATTCATGTTGTTTTCTTGTAGTGTCCATGATTGATTCATGAATATTGTAACCTTTAAACCATCCTGATACCTCTCAATCATGTGAATAAATACAATTGATAAGCATCAGAAAACCCCCTTTAATACTCTTGCACAAAACAACCACCCAACATTTGGTGAAGTGGTATGGAGAAATGAAGATATGAGAGTTTGGGGCCATTTGTTCTCAAGTTCGAGATCCAGATGGGTTTTACCGCAGTGGATCTTTGGGCGACAGGTTTTTCCTTAAATTGATGACTTGGTAAACTACTGGGCAACCATTTGTCCGGTGCTAAACCACTCTTAAAAAAAATACTCTTACATAAAACACAAAGCAACATGCTTTTTACAATTGGAAAAGGATGGTGTTAAAAGCAAACCGACCATTAGGGCATCTTTGCATTTGCAGTTTCTACATAGATATATATGTACGTGTCTTTTGATTTTGTTCTTATTTCAACTCTCCTTTCACTTACTCCAATGTGTATCTTTACAATATCACCATGAAAGAACCACATAATAAAATAAAGATGAAAAAAGCATAGCAACTTGATCTTCTTGTTGGCCATAGCTACCTTCATTAATAATAATGTTCTTCATAAAGTACTCTTTCATTTACTTACCACCTGCGTACATAGAAAAAGAATGTATTTGTTTTGTCAAAAACCAACCAAACTAACACTTTTAGTTTAGATCATACATATATACATTATTCATGTATTTTTGTAAATTAATAATTTGACTTTGCTTTAAACAAGTAAATCATGGAAGATTCAAAGTAGTCTATATAAGTACCTTTTCTCTCACAAAGTCTTGTTAAGCAGGATAGGAAAACAATCATCACTGCAACGCCAGCTATAATTCCAATTATTATTGCTAATGTTTTGTCCACGTCATCATTGTCATCATCTGCATATTTAGATTCACTTAATAATTTGAATCAATATATAAAAGTTCCATTTAATTCAATTAATCTCTAGACCTTCAATTTATGTATCCTTAACTAATGACTTGCCCATACAAAAAATGAAACCTTTAAACATGAGCATATGTATGATATAGGGGTAATTTAGTAGATATTATTACAATAGTAATTAACAAGCCTTTGGTGACAAAGTATTAAGCTCACATGCATGCATACAAAATAAACTTTACTCACTATGTTCAAGCAAGTAAAAATATCACAACCACTACAAACCACCAGCTACCGCGGTGGAAGTGGTGGAGCAACCGCTTACCACTTCTAGAGCGAAACCCACGATCCGAATATCGTATATAACACTTTCCTAAGTACATATCACCCCAAGCCGACGTCCCACACTCTGATTTCAACCGTCCACCCGCCTCAGTAAGACAATCTTGACACTCACTTAAACTCAAATCTTGTACACACTGTCCCACCCCTTGCACACTCCCTGACCCACCTACCCGAAAATACTGCCCGTTGCCCGCCGCCATATTCGCCAACACAGCATCTCTACGGCCCAAAACATCTGAATTGTACCCAACTGAAGGCCCACATTTTTTAAAAACCTCAGTCTTGTCCTCAACTCCAAGAAAAGATGCACTATCAAACTTCACAAAACATCCATCCAGCTGCATGGCCCCACCACTCGACCCGGGGCAAATGACCCCGAGTCGACTGACGGCGTGGGCCACGCAGTCTCTGCAGTCTGACATTGTCAGGTCTCCACGGCATTGGAAAAGACCATAGACAATGTCAGACTGCGTGGACCCTGGGACGGATATTTTGAAGTTGTTGAAGGAGGAGAAAGCAGCTGAGTTGACTAGGGAAGTGAGTACTGAGTTGACGTTCGACTCGTAGGGCGAACCCGGTGTGAAGTGGGATTGTGAGCATCCTCCATAGATGAAGGTGTCTGTTGCTGGTGATGAAAGGTTGAAGAAGGAGGAGAAGATGAGGGATGAAAGTAAGAGAGTTTGTGGAAACATATTTTTGGTAACTTTAGTTTGTGGGAGAGAGAAGTGTGACATATATTTTTGTTGTGGAAATGTAGGTAATGGGCAATAATTGAGTGAATGAATGTGGCAGGGGTGATTTTGTCATAATGTTTATTGGTTAGTTTAAAAGTTTTTAAACATTATGATTGGGTTGGTATTATAATATTAGATGCTCATGATTGATTGTACTCAAAATAAAATGAAGTGGTATAAAGTTTTTGGGTTTCTCTCATACTTGTTCCAAATCACTCAAGACACCCTTAAATTTCTAATTATTTTTTCATAGTTAGAATATAATTACACTTGCCAAATATCATGGGAATGCTATAGATGTTCATAAACTGTTAAAACTGACTAAACTTTATAAACAGAAAGAATCTACTGTTTTACATGATTCAATTCCCGGTTATGGTTTAAAAACAAGATTTAACAACTCATTCATTAAAACTTGGAACCAGATGTGTAAACATAATCGAGTGTTTCCTTGATTATTACTTTTTTTTTTTTCATTTCTAAATATACCGTTATACATTTCCATTCACGCCCACAGGCTGTAACGCCCACAGGCTGTAATGGCTAAACTGAACCATTGGCCGGCTCAACCAACCTGACCCGAATGGTTTGTCATTTTTCAAAACTATAATTTCTGTCAAACCGAGATCACCTGCTAAAATATTATTACATGGCTCATTACCAAGTTATGTATTCATTTAATGTCTAATTTGACTTGTGTGACCACTTTTGGTGTTGCATGTGTGTTGGTAAACAAATGACATATGAATCATTTGTATTATATTGTGTATAAATATCTTTAAAATCAGAAATCCAGCTAATCCTTGAGGAATTTTGGTTGCTTATGAGTGATTCAAGTACTAGGAACATGACCAACACAAGGAAAATCATCAGCATCAGGCATCAAAATTAAACACAACTCATCAAAATATAAATTAATTAGTAGCCAATGCATTCTTTTGACATTGATCATGTTCAAGATTACATATAACCAACGTTCCGTCTGTTTAACAGTCAGGATTCGGTTAATTTAGGTAACTATATACGTAATAATCGCACCTAAGATGCTTTACTTACTTACATAATACAACACCTCAACACTAGTCCCTTTGGGTCCACCCTCCCCTCATCATTTCCTGCAACAATACCAAACAAGGGAACAAAAAAAACATAAATATTGTTCACTTATATGGTTTTACTGGTTTCATAATAGCTGACATAAAAAGATATAAATAATATAGGCACCTTCAGGAGGCTGAGTGAGTTTTCGGTTTTGTGGGGAGGTCATTTCTTTTTTGAGTTGAGTCAATATGTTTTCCATCGTGTACTCGCGTTGCCAATCAGCAAGCATGGGGAAAAGAGACGGTTCCACCTGCCAAATTTACACAGCCATGAGATTATTATTATTATCTAAATCCTAAATATTCAAGGTTTCCTGAAGAAAATAGTACGCACCACACCGGTCTCCTGGTTGACACAGCTCATGTTTATTCGTGACTGAAATTTCACAGTCGGTGGTTTTTCTGGATACTCATGGCCGCAAAATAGTTTCAGCTGATATATGCGCCCTTCATGGACAGTCTGACATATAACATCAATGAGAATTAATTAAAAAAAAAAAAAAAAGATGTGCTTAACGAGCATTTGAAATTTGACATGTGACCAAAATAATCAAAACTGAGATAATAGAAAAATGTGTTAAGAAAACTAACATTAGGAGGGCCAATGATAGTCCCGGTCCATGATTGCATGTATACATCATCAGCATCATCCATTCCATAGCTCACAGTTCCATCACCGATTCCTTTTTCTCCTCTTTCCAGCTCTTCTAGTAATCTAAAGCTTCTGGGAACTAAATTGAATAGAATATATGTTAAACGTCATGACCAGCTGAAGTGACGCATAACAGTTCACATAAAAAAATACCTAAACAATTTGTCTATTATCTAATATCTTATGAAATGATGTGGATACTATTGATACGCTAAGTCGCTAATCTACAGATTCATGTCAGATTTTATTTATACATCCCTTTTAAGCACATAGACTATAGCTGCAGGTGAAATTGTATCAACCTGGTGCTAAAAGGAATATTTATTTGATGAAAAAGTATATTTATCGGATGATTGTAATGACTGATAGCAAGGAACATAATAGGAACTATTAAAGTCTAAACAATTGTCGATTTTAGCTCACAGAACCCTGTATTCTTTCATTAAATCAACTAAATGCCTTCTCTGCTTAATCACAATTCACAAAAGCTACTTTGTTTTGTTTGCCCTTCGCAAGATGGTGATCAAAGATATGATATTTACTATGCCATAAACCTCTAATTGCACACAGAGAAAATATGCGCTCATACTCTTCCAATTGAAGTGTCCAATACTGCTCTGTTTCAGAAGAAAGAAAGAAAAAGCTAAATCCTGACTTTAAGATGTTTTTTACCTAGCTTCCAGTTTGAAGGTTAATCGTGACAAAAGTAAGGTATTTGGGATTGGGGTTGAAACAACAGAAATTGACAACATGGCTAATGTTTTATATTGTAAGGCGGGCTCTTTTCCATTCTCTTGTCTTGGCTTACTAGTGTGTGCAAACATGAAGTTGATTAAAAAAAAATGGAAGCTGGTGATTGACACGTTCAATTCAAAATTTTCACATTGGAAAGATAGAACCTTGTTGTTTGGTGGGCGACTTACTGCAATCAAATCTGTGCTCGGCAGTCTACCTTACTATTTATCATTCTTTAAATCCCTGCCAGTCTGCCAGGTCTTGGGCTGGGTTTTAAAAAGCGCCTAGGCGCGAGTCGCATCAAGGCGCAGCCTAGGGCGCCTCAGAACTTTGCGCCTACCCATTTTTCCAAAGGGGCAGAAAAAGCGCATTTTTTAGCATTTTCCAGTCGCTTTTGGCACTGAGGCGCGCGCCTTTCGTACACCATGTATATTTATGCATAAAAATGTTGCACCTTAGTGTTTTTGGCTTGTACATATAGGTAAAATCATATAAAAACCTTATTTATAGCTATATTTTGGATAAATGAAGCTAAAAACCTATGGGATATATATGGGATATACGAAAAAAATTATATAATTAATGCGTGCTTCGGGTATGAAAATCCCACGCTTTTTGCGCTTTGCGCGATGCGCTTAGACCTCGTCGCTTTTGTGTGCCTAGTGCTTTTTAAAACCAAGGTCTTGGGAACATTGGATGGTTGTGGGGTGGCAACATACAAATTCAAAAATAAATTGGGTGGCTTGGGACTAAGTTTTTGCCTCTAAAGAAGAAGGACGCCTTAGCAAGGACATTATCAAATCGGCTAACGGAGCTCTAATAACCAAATGGTGGAGACATAAATCAAACGAACCACAATTATGGGAAAGGGTAATTTCAGCTATTCACCATTCAAACAGGAGGAAAAACCTGTTACCTCTAAAGCTAACATGGGAGGTACATGGATTGGTATAGCACAAGTTGAGAAGCATTTAGCTGCTTCATCAATTTACATTCAAGCAAAATTGGGGTGCAGTGTGGAGGGATGATATAGCACTGTTTTGGCTGGATAGATGGCTAGATTCAATCCCATTATGTGACCGATTCCCTAACTTGTTTGTTTTGGAAACGTTCAAATGCTGTAAAAATGATTGAATGTTATATTAAACAGGAAGAATAATCTGGAGCTGGTGATGGAGAAGGAACAACTTAAGAAGGGAGGAAGAAAAGAAATTGCAGCAATGAATGCTTTTGCTGGATCAAGTTTGTATTACAAAACGTTCCGAAAAATGAGAATTGGCAGGAGGCGCGGATGGTATCTTGGTTAAGCAAATCAGAAAAGATGGATAGTCAAGGCACAACTCAAAACAATTAAACGCCACGCAGGTACAGAATAACTAGATGCGGATGTACGATTGA
The DNA here is from genome assembly GCA_028751855.1 of Ambrosia trifida. Taxonomy (NCBI): domain Eukaryota; kingdom Viridiplantae; phylum Streptophyta; class Magnoliopsida; order Asterales; family Asteraceae; genus Ambrosia; species Ambrosia trifida. The sequence continues at coordinate 72,955,611 of CM054122.1, forward strand.
AGATAAATTGTGTACGTGGAAAGTGTTAATAAACCAGTTACCAACTATGGAAACTCGTTTGAAAAGAGGAGTGGATGCAAGCCCAGAGTTATGCAAGACTTGTGAAGTAGTGTCGCAAAACGTTGATCACCTCATGGTATCGTGCGAATTGGCGAAACAAATCTGGGCGCAGATCTTTGAATAGTGTAAACTCCCCACATCAAAGATATGCTACTTGATAAAAGATGTGCTCAAAACACCCCAACCAACAAAACATATTTCCCGAACATAAGAAGATGTTGCAGGGAATTTTTCCTCCTTTTGGTGCATATGGTGGGGCCAGAAATGATAAGGTTTTCAACAATAAACCAACCTCCATACAGCAAAAATAACCTCCCACTAACAGTTCTGATGGGAAACATGGTAACCACTTTATCCTTCATAAAACTTATGCTACTGGTAAACATCTATCGTCAACAATTAAACAATAACCCTTGGCCCGGAACCAAGGCTTTACCATCCAGTTACCAAATTGGTAAACATATATGTATCCATCAAAGTTTAAAAAACGGAAACAAGCCTCGAGGCGAACCGAGGCGTAAGCTCAAGGCGCAGTCAAAAAATAAATATAAAAATTATGTGTCTATAAAAAGTAAAATACTTGACCTAGAAAAGTCTAAAACATCAAAAACACACATCGAAAATAAAATAATTGACCAAAAAAGTCTAAAACACCAAAAAAAAAGCACATCAAAAACACCCTAAACCACCTGAGGCGCACATTTTCTTAGCGCCTTAGCCCTTAGAGGCGTATGTACAATCTGAACCCATGAGGCGCGCCTCAAACTCGTTTTCTTAGAGTTTCGCCTCAAGGCGTACGCCTCACCCTTTTTTTAAACTATGGTATCCATTTTGTATATGTTTCCTTTTAATAGCAAATATCAATTTTGCAAAAAGAAAATAATTTGCTTTAAATAAGAGTCACATCTTGCTTAAAAATGACCAAACATCCTCTAGCAAACCACTCACAAAAGCATTCTTTAACTTTATGACTTTCAATTTTCAAATATGGTACTTGGCTTTCCATTGCAAGCAAACCATATCACACCTAGAAGACCTATCCCTCTATACAAAAAAAAAAAAAAGTACCACCTACTATAGTTTTAGTGCATTAACCCTTTCACAATCTGTCCAAATTATTCCTTTCTCAAGTAAACTAGCATTTTCACAACAATAATAACCACTTTACATCAAAAGAAAAAAAAATATATAATCATAAGATATAGAATTTGAATCATCTTAAGAGTCTTTTAACTTTTTCCGAAAACAAGTCAGGTCAAATCTAATACGTTTTTTTTATTATTATGTACGTTTTCAGCTGGTCTACTTTTTGACTTAAATATAGTTCAGAAACGAGTCGGCTAAAATATAATAAGTTTCTTTCAACGGTATAAATTCGACTTACTTTACGTTTCGACGCTCTAGTAACCTCAATACTTCAATAATAACCATGTAAATCCCTAATCTAACACATCTAAACAAATTCCTTAACCCGATTGATCTCAAACATACAATATAACCAGATCGAAGAGCAACAAATTACGGAATCGTATAATAATGACTGATTAGAAGCTTACCAATAACCGTTGATCCGTCTGATCCCATTTGTTGCTTCAATTGGTTGCACGCGTTTAGGGTTTCGGTCACCGAGCTAAACCTGTTGGTTTATTATTATTATTATTATACTATTTTTTTTTAAGGAATGGTCACAGAAGGTCTCTGACATATGTCTTCGGAACAGTTTGTTTGTCGAGTGATAGGCTTTGTGTTTCTGATCGTATACAGGTACATGTTTTATTGCGTGGTGTACGATATTGTGAAGCGTGTGTGGTTTGGAAGAAGTTGTAAATGGAGTGGTAATAGTGGTTATTAAAGTGTGGTCCCTAGGTTTTGGAGTGTTGTTTAAGTTTGGCCTTAAAGTTTTTGAGATTAACAGTTTCAGTCCTTGAATTTAGAAGACATGATGGTCTCGTTGCAAGAAGTGGTTATAGAATAGGTATGTTTGTTTGAGGACATTTATCGTCGAGATGGAGTATGTGTCATATGATGAGGGGGTGTTAATCATCAAGATGAGATGAATTGTGAAAATATGTTGATTTGGTGACTTGTGGTTGAAGCAAGTGAAGCCATGTGGTGTGTGATGTGATCCGGGTTAAAAAAATGCATATCATTTGATATTAATATATTTAGCTATGTTAATCATGTAAATTGGCACCTCCCAAATTGTTGGAATTGCAAGTTAATTATAGCCTTATAGGTAACATGTAAAATGAAAAGAAATACAAATAATGATAAATTAAAAAAAATTAATTGACCCGACCCAAACAAAGAGAGTGCTGGTCTCGTCATAACCTTAAGTTCATCAAAGCTGATCCTTGTCCATGCCTACAATCATTTTCTGACACTATGCAATTGTGCAGTCCTCCAATCGCCGCAAAACCTTATGCAATTCGTCTGCCAAGATCAACTCATTTTAGTCGATATCAAAAACAGAAAACAGGTCCTTCAGATTCTCCAGCAGAATCACGGACAACATCCACATCCTTCCTCTGACTCACGGACAACGTCCAGAGTCTGTGATTATTGATCCAAGGTCCTAGTACTAGATCCGTAGACAAGAGTTGCAAGAGCTCCTACACAATACCACCAATGACTTGTTGCTGTTGTGGCTGCTAACGCTTGTCTTTCTAGTGACGCACGCTATTGTTTTTTCTCAGATTGCCAAGTCTGATTATGTGAAAGATCAAAAGTAAACCGATGGAAGTGGAATTTGAAACACCAAACCTTTTTATATTTCAACCAGTAAATGCCACATCGACACGACATGTTTATACACTTGATCAAAGGGAACTTGTAACAGGTAAGCCAAAAACATTGTTCAAGTTTTTAACTGTTTGGTGAAATGCAAAACCATTGGATACATCAGACGACTAGATTGTTTATTACAGTAACTGCAATGCCTTTAAGCCCTGTGGTTTTCAATAAAAATAACACAACCACATCGGCCAAACATCTGGAGAAACAAATACCTCCAACGTCCCGCATGGAAATGGGGAAAGATTAAAAAAACCCAATACCTACCACCCATATTCATAGGTTGAAGAGAAAGAGTAACACGTCTACGATATACAATTTACACTTTATACCACTCCAACAAATACACGTTTCATGCTTATTCTTCATAGATGTAGTTGTCCTGGACCCTTTCGAGATGATCTTGAAGGAGGCCTGTTAATCTCTGGCACACCCCTCATTTCTTCTGTGTTTTGGCCCTCCTGCACAGACATATCACATGAGTAGCGGTGTAAACACTCGAGATCGACTCTCTAAAAGCTCGAATCAACTTAAATAAAATGAGATCGAGCCTATACTAGAGATCATTTAATAGACGGGCCTATTATTTATAACATATATATTTACATAATTATTATATAAAAAATAATGATAAAAAGTAATTAAATAATGTATATTAATGTTATATATAAAAAAACATAATACAAAAATAACTATAAAAAATAAGATAACTAAATGATTATTTTGTTTTATTTATTTATTTATTTATTTTTTGTAGCAAGTTTTCAAGGAAAAATGGAGAAGAAAGAAAACCTTCGAGGAAACGGGAATGTTGCGGGACAGTGCTTGTGATTTTGATTGTAGGTGATGCTGCTGTTGCATCTGTTGAAATCGTAGCAGCCAATATGCAAAATCTATTCCATTCTCCTCATTCATGTTACCATCTTCTGAGATATGATTCGGTTGCTCCTTGTTGAAGGAATATGAAGGTACTGTCTTTAAACGAGTCCTTAAAATCTTAAAGGCAGCACTTTGCTAAACATCAGTAGCACCAAGAGTAGAGATCAGATAAAGTGGCGTTATAGATCCAGTTTTGTGTTGAATGTACAGATTAAACTAACCTGAGGAAGTAGCATAAGAAGACCATAAAGAGCTTTTAACAACAGTATATATCTTCCAGGTTCAAGAAGCTGCATGTAAAAAAAAACTAAATTAGTCTAGAAAACACCCAAACAAAGCTCATGAGTGTTTGTTTCTACATTTAATAATCAGCAAACAAAGCACCTGTAGCCTAAGATAAGCAAAAGTTGGAGTCTCCAAGAGGTGAATCAGTTTGTCCAGCTGGACTAAAAATCTGACATTAATATCTTCCTCCGTTAGAGATTGAATTACTGCACTTGCATGTTGGTAAGCCTGTAAAAAACAAATATAATAATAATAATAAAGGATAACAAAAATAATAATTAATAATAATAATACATGAGAAGAGGTTTTTATTTAACACGAATAGTATTCAGGCAGGTTATCATACAAAAAAAAAAAAAATATTAAAGGGCTTGCCTGTGCTAATAAGCAGAGACTTATTATGGCCATTGATGAATGGCTCCATGAGGGATATAGTGAAAGAAAGAAGTCTTTCCCAGTAGCACTAACAAGAGATAGTTTCAAAAGGTTTCGTAGGTCAGATAACTCCGAAGACGTAAGCAGAATCAGATTTAATGCCTGAAATATAAAACAAAACACAGATAAGTTCCAAAAAAAAAAAGCTGCAGATGAATAATTGTTCTTTGTCAAGTTAACATGGTATATATGTGTATAAATATCATTTTACCAGTGTTATATTTATATAAGAATATAACAGATGATAAGAACCTGAACCATAGTGGATGCAAAATCCAGGTCTGCTTCCCCCTCAAGAATCTTAGAGAGCTCCCGATAAACTCTTTCAGCATTTAAAAGCACACAAAGTCTGCGAATAATTAAAGCACCTCGCCTGAAAGGGCAAAGCATAAAAGGACAGCAAAGAAATCCATCAAGAAATGAAAAGAAAAATCAGAAAAAGCAGATACATATATTTTATTAACATACCTTTCCAGGAGAGAGTGATCCGTCCGGAACTTATGAACTAAGAAAACAAGAAGCTGTCCAAAGTTATACTGGTCTTTCGCTATGGCGGCATGCACCTCAAGCACAAGGAGCACTACCTATAGAAGCACAGTTAAAGATAACTCTATCAGAACTGGCAGGTAAGTAAGTACTCCCTCTGTTTATACAAATATAATTTTAGGGGGTAGGTAATCACAAACACACAAGCAGATGTGAATTGTGATGAATATGTAACAAATATAATTTCCAGGGTGTGGGGTAATAACAAATAAACTCATAAAGAAGCCAGAAAAAAAAAAAAGATTACCTGATCAGAGGGATCTGATAGGGACTTCAGAAGTGTGTCAAAGATATCATTCAGAAAAGTGAGGACCTGTTTAACACATGAGATCAGATATGAACTTGTTTCCTTATATATTAAGATCCCTAAAGTCGATATGTATTAAGACCAAAGACCACACATTAACCTAATGTAAATCGATCATTTATCGAGTCCATAACACCAAGAGCCTAAAATAGAGGTAAGACAGTATATAGGATTTACCTTTTTGTTGTGGAAAATACTAAACGTTGGAAATCAGGCCCCAAAAACAACACTCGATGACTCGAACAATCGATTTGTAAACAAACCAGATCACGACTTATCTTTACATTGAATAAACTTGCAAAGACTCTATACATCAAATATATAACCCTAGCCATCTATTTATACTAACATTCTAACTTAACTCACCAAGACACCCAATTAGACTCAAACTAGGAAACCAAATAAACCTTAATAAAACATCAAAATAAACTAATCCTATCTTTTGACTCTTTTATGGTTCGGCCCCTTTAACTTTCTTGATTGAACTGACTAGGATTAACTTCCAATACTCCTCCTTAATCCTAATTATATCATGCTTCTCTTGCTCCCTTCCCCAATCGGACAACACAGGTCATGATCGTTCTTGCTTCTTTTCTTGTTTGCTTTCTTGACGTTTCTTGCTATCGATCTTGCTTTTTTCTTGATGTTCTTGCTTTCGTTCTTGCTATCGTTCTCTTGCTTTAGCCGGAAATTGTGAATCTTGCTGTTTTCTTGCTGCTTTGTGATGCTAATAAAAAACCAAGTCGGTTGCTGAACAGATTTTCTGGCTTCTTCTTGTTGCTTCCGATCAGCCTGCTGTTGCTGATCTGATTTCTTGCTACTTCTTGCAACTGAACGTGCTTCTCTTATCAAACGAAAAACATCACTAACCTTGATTTTCGACTGGCTTTCGATCACTTGCTGTTTGCTGATGCTTCACATGGAAACAAATGTACTTATCGATTCGCCCGCTTGCCTGCTTATCTTCGACAGTTCTTGCCGCCTCCAATTGCCGACCTTTTCTCTTATCAGCCACGCACTAAAGCAGCTGCTCCTCTTCTCGAAAAATCGACTCTTAAAACCTCCAAGATCTGATACCGATTGTCGGAAATCAGGCCCAATATACAACACTCGAACAATCGGTTTTGTGATCAAACCAAGATCACGACTCTTTCTTTTTATTGAACAAACTTGCAAAGACTCGATACATTAGATAAGTAACCCTAGCCATCTATTTATACTAAAAATCTAACTTGCTCACCAAGACGCTTGATTAGAGACTCAAATTAGGAAACCAAATAGACCTTAGTTAAAAACCAAAATAAATGGTTTGGCCCCTTTACTTTCTTGATTGGACTAATTAGGAATAACTTCCAATAAATACAAGCTGTTTTAATCTTCAGATATAATTTATATAGACTCAAAGTCAAGGAACCGGAAACAGCTAAAAATTGAGTGCTGGTACCAAGACATACATTGATTAGACAATAGACTCCTTCAGCACACACATACAACCTTTTTAGATGAGCTCAAACAGAAGCCCAAATTCTAAGAAAAAAAAAACGCTACTGATCCATTTATTCCATTAGACATCTAAATATATCTTTTTTTGTCTTATACAGGATGAACACATGAAGATAATGAATATTTGATCTTGTCCTAGAACTAAGATGAAGGATATCACATAATAGAGAATGATATGTCCTATATTGAGAATCTATTATTGGTATATCCTGCATTGAGAATCACTATGCACACATATAAAATTTGCCGGCTAGTGCAAACCCAATTCCAATTTCCAAATCCATCTTATTTTCTAAAATACAGAAAAAATGAACTGAATATAAACTCTCATTATGGGCAAACTAAATGAATATAAAATCAATACCAAAATGGTAACACGCGTCAAAATAATGATAATTAAATGTTACCTCTGTACGATGTCTATTTAAAAGGGTTGAAATCCAGTGCAATGATTCAATTCGAGTAGCCTCGTGTTCACTTGATAACTGCCTGATAGATTGAAATAAAAAAATAATAGTCAAGACTCAAGACAATATATCCAGCACAAACAAGTAAATACATAAATATTCATCACCACACTGCAAACTAACCACAGCGCCAATACAGTAATATTACTATGGTATTTGTTATTATGCTAATATAAAATGTTCTCAATAACAAATTCTGTAAAGTGCTAAAGCCAACCTCCTTGCAATAGAGAGAATTGCTCCCACATCAAATCCTTCAGCAGGATCTGCCTGAATTGCACGAAGTTCTTCGTTTGTTTCACGCGCAACCTAATAATCATAACTCAGTATATTAAATAAATATACAGAACAGAATATTGTACCGAATATATAGAAACCAATAAAAATGTTAGGCAAAGGTTTTAGCACAAAAAACTTTCAAGACTGAAAAAAAGTAATACAAACTTACAACTCTTATTTTCTCTTCTCTGTCAGCTATGCAAGGTAAGATAGCTCCCAATATATCAGCATAATAAGGTACAAGCTGGTCTCCACCAAGTTTTACAAACTCATTTATCTGCACACGTAGTTTGCTTATCAAGCCTCAACAAACATACAAAACAAATAACTCCATAAATCACTTAATAAAGTTCAACGTCAAGTCAAATATGATTATAAATTGAGATGATATCTTCAATTCTAACCCATGTTATTGCTGTCCAACGAGTAAATTCATCTGGAGCAGCTGCTCTCTGTACAAGTATTTCAGCCATGCGACCATAGTCTACAGACTTCAAGAATACGATTGCTAGAGTCAGAAATATATAAATAAAAAATGAAAAATGCAAGTGTAAAATATATGAGAAGTAAACATTGATATGGTTTATTGGATCAGAGACTAGAAATCAAAATTTTCAATCTTTCATCATCAAGTACACACAGCACCACCAACTACCATTGGTGCAAACCGGTCATCATTTCCTTGACAAAACAGAAAGTAGTACAATATAAGACAAAAGATTTTCTATAGTAGCCTTACCGGAGAGTTCTTTATCTCTTGAAGGAACTCTGAAAGTGCTGAATCAGCTTGCTGCCTGATTTCAAGGCTGGAATCACTTAACATATTAAACAGACCTGGGATAACATCATGCCAGTGAAGTTCATAAAGGTCCGTCACAAAGAACAAGTGAAGTGAGAATTAGCAACCTATTGGTTTAAAGTAAAATCTCTTTACCATCAAGAAAATCTGGAAGAAAGCCCAGCATATCTATGTCTGGAACACTGTCCAATACCGTAATCCATCCCACCAAAAACTGGCGGACATAAGGATTCAAGACATTCATTCGCTCTCTCAGCAGCGGTATAAATTCCTCGATGCTGATATACAAAAGCATGAAACTAAATAAAATTTCCAAACAATTTTAAAGTAGAACCGGACATAAAACCACAAATAGTCACCTGAACTGATCACTCTCCGTAACAATGTCCTGTATCCCAAAAAGTAAAAGAGCAAAATTCAGTAGTTAGAGCCACATAAGACATGGTCAGCAGTTATAACGTAAGATGAGAACACTTGCCTTCACAAGTCTGTCTAAAAGATGTGCAGCACTTTGTACATTGGGATCTGAGTCAGCTGAAAGCTTACACAATGCATCAAATATCTTGTTAAAGTGGAAAATGAACTCTCCTCTAACGACCTGAATAAGGCATGAGATTAGCTGAAATATCCTATTTCTGGAAAGCTTGACTGATGAAGTTCAAAATCATCCTCACCTTTGCAATGTTGTATAAAGCTTCACAAGCATAGTAACGAACTCTGCTATCTTGATCAGAAAAAGAGTTTATCACTGGTGGTAGAATTTGCTGGTAGATTTTTTTGAAAAAATAACAGAGAAAAGGAGAATTATTAAGTTTAGACAGTAAAATTATGCAAAGTTCACACCAACTAGTTACTTTTATGTAAGCAGACAGATAAAAAAATGAGAATGAATTCTAGCATAAAGTTACGTGAAATATGCTTTTCATAAGATGATAGTATCTTCTGTTGGTGAAAAAATGCATTGTATTGATCTACAAGCAGATCCAAATTGCAATTTTCTAATCCTTCAAATGCTTAAGTCCGACCTCCTGTATTCTGATGTTTTGTCTCCAGTTGATGGATTGAAGAAAAAACAAGGGAAACCATAAGCAGGAGCTATTCTTAGTAGCAGCAGCATGGTGGTTAAACCTAAGCATACATTTAATGGAGCTATGTCCTATACTGTTAAGCCAACCTCATATCAATATTTGTGTTAAATAGAGATAACCTGACAATTTTAACCTTTAGCTATCAAAAATATCTAACCACTTGGTCACCTCCAAACTTAGGAAATAGGAAGTACCTTGCAAACCAACAGCCATGAGAAATACATGGTATAGGCGTACAGGTACCAAAAATGACTTATAATTCGACAGACTTCTTATTTTGGTAGTTAGTATATGTATTGCTGAACCAATTCCAGTATAGTTCAGTCAATCATGTGTGGCTGGAAGACAATCAAATGGGCAGTTCTTATTTCTTAAACAATACAAGGAGGTGTCTGATTAGATGATTTTATTAGAACAGACTACATACATGAGAGCTGTTACTAAATATATGATAAAATAAAGAGAAATTGAATGTGATGGAGCTAAAAGAAAATTTCAAAAGAACTCAAGACAACTGAAAACTCTTGCACATTCACAACTAAAAAGGTGTTGGAACAGTTCAGAATTCAGCAACACACTTCAAGTAGATTACCATTTAACAAACTGATAAATATCACTTATTTTGACATGAACGTCCCAATCAAAATTCTTGCATATCCATGAGTAAAAACTATTAAAGTTTTTAGGAACCAATTACTAAATCCCAGTTCCAAAGTAGATCATCATCATCCTCCATCATATTGATAAAAGTCTTTTGTTATAGCAAGCAAGTCCTAAACGAGTGAGGAGATGATAGACATTCAAGAACAACAACAAACATATAAACCTCACAAACTATAATGTAAGACAAGCTCACTTAAAGCACCAACTAACATATGATGATTCAACTTCAGATCACCACAAGTTTGATCACATCTAGATAGTGTTTACATGTATGATGTATTAGTAATCATGCACAAATGATCTTCAATGTAGACTTTCGAATGCACATTTACTTGACGACATGTCCTGGAGCCATAAGTGATTCACCTCTATCATTTCAAATGAGCTTACCCAACTAATTATAAATAAAAGACTTCTTGTTATTTTAGCAATACATAGTAAAATAATACAATTATCAAATAGACACAGATATACAAACAAGGAAAAGGTAAGTTGGCTGACCATCACTCTTAATTTATCTTATCTTAAATTGTGCCAGGTTATAGACCTATCAATATCATACATAGAGTGAATCTACGAAGCCACCATTGGTACCAATTCCAAATAAATTACAACTTCATTCTTTAAAGGGAGCAATTGGGAGAGGCATTATTCATTAGCTCACATGCACTTTCTTACAACGCTTTTCTCACTGTCATAAACAGGCAAGTCAAAAGATCCTAGATTCTAGCTAAAATATATAAAATTAATGCTTAGGGAAACATTCCAAAACCAAGTACTTATAACCACCTCTATGATGTGTCTGTATTATTGTTATCCTATAGGAAACTTAGCAGAAAAGACACACCTCACTACATAGACAATAAATGATCCTAAAGAAACGAACACGACTGCCAAGTAACATCTCTACCATCTGACCATCAGCATAACACTAGGTAGCCAATCTGATTAATATGCTGATGTGGTGCAAAAAATGTGAACATAAGCAATAACTATAACTAATATATCAAAAGTTTTATACTCCCTGGACAAATCCAACTAGTGCATCCTTAAAGTTCAAACCCTATACTCGCGCGCATACAACATACCAAAAAACAACGCAAAAAGAATTAATCCAAACCTCTAAATGTTGAGCAGCTTCAGAACTCAAACCAACAGTAGCTGCAGCCAAGCCAATCAACCCTCCCTACAAAAAGCAACATCTAATCATCAACAATGCAAATCAAATCTCACAAATACTCTCACTATACCTTGCGGTGATTCGCTTGAGGCGAGTAAGTATACTCATGAGTCAACAAATTAATCACAGCAGTAATCTTATCATGATCCCCAGCCGCCGTCAAATTCTTCACAATTCCTTCAACCTAAAAAAACACACACCACACCACAAACCCTAACTAAACCAAAACTGAACAGTAACTAATATAACAAACACATCACAATTACAATTTAAAATAATAATAAAAAATGATGAGAAACCTCAAGCGCAGCATTCTTCCTCTTCTCATACAACTTATCCGATAGGTTTCGCAATACAGCCGCCGGTATAGCAGATAAAGCATCGGCCATATCACACAACAATAATATTAATAATAATAATAATAGAAAAATGAAACGGTTATGTAATCGGAGTGAAACGAATAATAATAATCAGAGTCGTTTTCTGATCTTTTCTTGCTGGAATCGGAACATCTCCGTCATGAAATACAACTAACGATGATGATAATAATAATAATAGACATGAATTGGATGAGTTGGTGGAGTGTGTGGTGGATCTAATAATGGTTTGGATTGAACGGAGACGATGGCCGGAGATCTGTTTGGGGGTTTGTAATGTAAGTAATGAATAATAAGGGGAGTAACGCGTGATAAGTTGGGAGTTGATCACAGGAGTTTGCCAGCTTTCGAGCTATACCCCAAGGGTAATTCTGTCAACTACTCTTTTTTATGTTATTTTCGTCACTTATTTTAGGAAATTTTGACTTTTGTTAGTTTCTTAGGCCGGGTGTAATGAAGCGTGTTGTACAACGCGATTTCAAACATAGCGCTCCTACACCGGTATAGGGGGGCCATCTCTTCCAAACAGCTCCAAGCGTTATCTTTATAACGTTGTGTAACCAAACCATGGCCCAATCATTGAGTTACACGTGAATGGTTGGTGGTGATGATGAAAAAGAAGTATTTATAATCAGTTTTTTTTAAATTAGCGCCCCACAACGTTTCCCTCACTACACCCCATTTTGAATTAATACCCCATGCTGACTCAGCTATCACGTGAACCAATCACAGAGGAGGGCGTTATATTTTTCACCCCACTACACATGATCTTATTTATTTTTTTCTCTTTATACCAACTCTTGCTTAAGGTCTCATCAGTTTTAATAGAAGTGAATCTATATCTGACAATTTACGTCTCGTGTTATAATTATGTGAGTTCTGTATTATTTTTTTTAGTTTTTTTATTTCATATTTTTATTATATTTTTTTAATGTAAAATGCAATAGTAAACTTATTAGACTGAATGGTGTGCCTTCGGGGAAGGGGGTCGGGGTGGTGATGTGGCCTATTCCCCGATCGGGAACACCGCCCCCCCCTAAAAAATTTCGGTGCCTTCGGTGAAATTTCCCCCTTCTCCCCTTGTCATGTGATTGGCCCATTTTTTTTCTTTTTTTCTTTTTTTCTTTTTAATCAACCTTTATCCAATAAAAAATGAAGGGGGAGTGGGGGAATTAGGGGAATACCATTTCCAAACTTTGGGGGAGAAAATGGGGGAAATGATGTGGCGCTGATGTGGCACTTGGGGGAGTTGGGGGAGAAGGGAGGCACACCATATAGTCTTAGTTAGTAACTTATGTGACAGTCACCAGTCACCAATCACCACCACTCTTTCTTAATAGCGTGTGTGCCACCTTCATTATAACATGCCCGGTCACACATGTTGGATTTTATCTGGAATCCTTTTATATTTTTATGTTTTTAATCGGGCAATTTTCGTATGGGTTTTTTGAGGTTTGATTAAACTTTTTGTGTTGATCTCGATTTATTTTGTAAAAAGTGAAAATCACATGATGATATGTATAGAGGTTGTGTTACTTGTGGATGTATACGAACTTATCTCTCTCCTATAAACGAATTATTTGATATTTGTCTAAAATGTCACAACCATTCGTCGTCTGATGATCTCAGTGTCCTTGATAAGGATCTCACCATTGTAAACGAAAAAAATGAAAATGGTCCGTTTTTCAAACAAGAGCTCGCCACTTTGTTATTCTTTACCTGAGTGGACTAGGATGTTACCCGTCATTATTATTTTTCAAACAAATCACGATAAATTGTGGCGTTCTCATCCCACCTATAACTACGCAACCCAAAAGTCATTAATGGAGGTTAGCGTCACATTCCTTGTGGCAAAATATCGCGCGATAACGACAGTAATGGACCCAATAATATTTTTCATCATGAGGGTCAGTTGGTTGTCTATCGCAAAATTTTAATTCTTTTATAGTCCGATTTGAGTTGGTCATGTCACGAAGATAAAAACAAATTCATGGTGTGCCCTTGATCATCGATGAAACCCTTAATAATGTGGTCAGAGGCGTCCCTAAAGATTTAGGTACCCTATTCGAGCCATTAAAAAAATATGACCCTTAGACCTTAAGTAGTAAGTTTTACATGAGTATTGGACTTATAAATAGGCTAATAAGTCTTTGAGGTTTAAATTAGTTTTCAATGTGCCCAAGTTTATGTTTAAATCTGTTTATTTTGATATACACACATATATAACATATGTATATAGGCATGTTATTAAAAAAATGTATCCAAGTAAAACGGGCCCTAGCCGTGGTTCAATCAACATCTTTGTTTCTTAACCTATTAATTATAGAACTTCTCTTTACCTAAAAATACCAATCATGTCACTATACATAGTGATTGCATTTGCATGTACATTAGCTTGGCACAACACCCTTCATTCATGGTAATTATTTTTTTGTGTAATTTTCAGGTAAACAAATTCCTTTTGGTGTATAACTTTGCAAGTGGCAACAAGGTTCATATGTTGGTATTCTAGTATCTTTTCTCCGATTCACTCTTACCCCTATATTGTAAACTTTATTAATTTGTATATGTAGCTTCAAAAATTATCCTCAAAACAAAATTACAATATGGTACACCTCTCCTCCTTTATAATGTAGTAAGTATAGATTAATTAATTAATTAATTATACATTAACTTTTAGCTTTGGCAATAGTTTTTAGTTACATCACTATCTTTTTTTTTCAAACTATTGTATAATTGCACATGCTTAACAATTGAATGTTTAAAATAAACCTAACTTCAAAAAATTAATTTGATTGCAATTGCAACTTTAGAGTCCCGTGTTGTAATTGAATTTACGTAGGGCATAAAACACTTTATTCAACAATTGTTATTTATTGATATTGATGTATATATTTGATTACTAGTTTACTATTCAATGTGAATTATTATATTTTTTTATCATATGTTATTTGGAGTCAGTAGTCCAATTTTTTCGATATAAATTTTATAGTTGGACTCAATGTTTGCGTTAATATTTAAAATTCCAATAGTATGAATCAATCAACATATTTTACATTTCATAACTTATATAATTAAAGGGTTGTCATAGGTTGCAAGTTACGACGATGACGCCTAAGTTGTTAGCGACACGCCATGTGATGCGTGAACCATATGAAAATGTACAATATCTTGATTTTATACCGTCGAATGAAACGTTCCAACTCGTTCCAAACACCGTTTACATCAGAAACATAGGTAAGTCGAATTTATACTGTCGAATTAAAACGTTTAATATTTGAGGCGACTTGTTTCGGAACACAATTTACGTCAGAAACGTAGACCAACCGAATCGTGCATAAAAATAAGAATGAAAACGTATTATATAATGTTATATAAACTAATATAATTGTGAAAATGTTATAATAAGTATCTATTAGAAAGTAGTATTATTCAAAGTTTGAATAACAAAAATTGTTAAACATGGTATCTTCTCAGTAGCTTCGGCTAAGAAGCTTATCTCGCAAAATGATCTTATCACTTCTAGGCCTTCGATTCACTGGAAGACTTGGGTGCCATTGAAGTGTAAAGTTATGGTCTGGCGACTTGTCCTAAACCGTCTGCCCACGATTTCAGAGCTTATTAAACGGGGAATCACCACTCATGATCAGGCCTGCAAGTTTTGTCTATCGGAGACGGAATCGGCAATGCATTTATACACGGGATGTTTTTTTGCACAGGAAGTGTGGTATCGCATCGAGTCTTGGTGTCGCTTACCTCATACTTTTGCGTTTGATATAGGGGACATTATGCAGGTTCTGGATAATAACACAAGCTCAAGAGGCACTAGATACATCTTGCGAGGCATTTTTTATACAACCATGTGAGTGATTTGGAATGAGCGAAACAATCGGGTGTTTAATAATAAAAGCCGAAGACCTCCGGAGTTAGTAGAGTATGTTAAATCAACTTCATTTTTCTGGTTCCGTCATAGGTCTAGACATAAAAATCTCGATTGGAAAGTTTGGTGTATTTGTCCCTTGGGTTGACGTTTGTGGTTTTTTCGCTCTTTGGTCCTCACTTTGAGGACCATTTGAGTTTGAGTTGTTAATGAAGTTCACTTTTCAAAAAAAAAAAAAACAAAAATTGTTAAAACTGCTATACCAAAATTTGTTCAGTTTCTGAGTGAAACTTGAAATCCAGATTTATCCGTTTGGCAATTAGTAATTATTAAAAGTATTGGCCATGTGACCCAACCAAAATCCACCTACAAATTTTGATGACTCAATACCAAAGTGCTTTTCTCTTCATGTGTGACACCTTGCCTTTTCTATCCTTAACAATAAGCAAGATCTAACAAATAGCTAATACAATTTAACGCCTTTAAAGAAAAAAAAACTAATACTCTGTACCAATGATAAATGAAGGATGACTCTGTGTATGAGATCTTTAGTGGCAAGGATGTATCAAATTCACAACTCTATTCGATACTACATCACATCACATGCCAACTCGAGAAACTAATATTGTCATGATAATAATAGTCGTCTGTTTACAACTCGCCTCAACATTAATCACAAACATAGTAGTGAACGGATGGCGAAAGATAAATATTTTGCATCTAAGCGTTTCCTTCACAGTGTTCGATAGTTCAAGACGTGTATAACCAACCAAAATATCAAGTATGCAGTTGAGCTCCACGCTTTTACTCGCTCAAAAACAAGGATGAGGGTCTTGATCGTATTGCTGTTCTAGACGAACCCGACAGTTGGCGAGCAAATTCAGCATGTAGTGTGTACCGCATTGTACAAAGTAGGGTCAGTTGGATTATAAGTGAAGAGGAAAAAAGTTACCTCTTTGTGGTTTAGAAAACCAGATCTGAGAATTGACGTTTGATGATAAGAGAAATGAATTGGATCTTCAATAACCTGCAAAACTAGACACCGTTAGGCTCGCCACAGGGGAGAGGAGATGTCTCTCTGTGACCACCCTCCGGCGTGAGAATAAGTATGGTTTTAAGAACTTTAAGAAGTATGAAAGAAGGTGAGTTAGTTAGGAAATAGTTGAGTTACCAAATGAGAAAATTTGGTTAGTATTTATACTTTTTGTAATGGGCTTCGGTGGTTCAGGGCCCATGGGCCTTTTTACCGAAGCCTCATCCCTTCGTTCCTTAGGTTCGGTTCGACCATTATTGTGTTGGTTCGGCCCATGACTACATATTCTCTTCAAGTCCCCCGAAGTCTTTTCAAAATCCTTCGGAGTTTTTGGAAAGACTTATGATCTTTCTGTGGGGTTGGTCCGTTGTGTTCCTTCGAGCTTTTACGTCGCTTGGTGACAGCTGTCTTTTTGGGTGGTCGACAGTTGTTCGTCATTCACGTACGTCTGTTGCGTCACCCACAGGTGAGTTTAATACGAGCCCTTTGATATGACCCTTCTGCGCTTGGCTCGAGGTAACTTTTAGAGACATTTGATTGGCCAGTTGTGCACCGCCTTTTCGTGTCCACATGTTCCTCTTATAAATAGCTTCTTTTACCCTTTTTTATTCTTCACTTTTTACATCTTTATTTTTTACGTCTCCCTCTCCTTTCTTCTCAGATCTGCATCGATTCCTCCGACCTACAAGTTTGAGTTCAAGATCCTTCTTTTAGAACGGTCATCTCCTGTCTTCTGAAAGGTGTGTCTTCTTTTCCCCTTTTCATCATGCCTAAAGATAACCTGTCTGTGTCGTATAGTGTTTTAAGTCAACAGAAACTTGATGAATTTATAGAAGAGTTTAGTATCCCTATGTCCTTGCATCCGACCCTCCCAGATCCCAAAGTTCCCATTCATCCTTTTCCTCCCGGTAAGTTTGCATTTTACACCCGTGTGTGTAATTATGCAAACTATCGTGTACCCTTCACAAGATTCCTGATGAAGGTCCTAGTACACTTTCGGGTTCATTTATCCCAATTGAACCCCTTCGGCTTAAGTAGGGTGAATCAGTATGAGCTGTCGTGCCGGTCGCTGGATTTCGTGCCGGACCTGAGCGTCTTTAGGGCTTTTTATCGCCTTAATCGCTCGGGGGATTGGTATACCTTTGAAAAAAGGCAGCCGAAGAATAGTAAAGGGAAGAAAATTGATATTCCTAAGGAAGACCGAGAGTGCGTAGGCTGGGAAGTTTCTAGTCTGAAGGACTGGAAGGATCGGTGGTTTTGGTTAGACGATCTTTGCCTATCGAAGGATTTGGTATGGAGGAAGAGGGAGGATCCTCTGGAAGGTGATCTTCCGAAGGATTTTCAGTACGATGTGGAGATGTATAAGGCCTTAGTGAAGAACAAGTTTCCGGTTCGTAGGCTTCCGGAACATATATTGGTGATGGGGTGTGTTAGTCGAAACTGGGAGTGGTCGGATCACTGGCCAGTCGTAGAGCTTAGAAAGGATGGTTAGTAGTTTTGCTTATGATAGCTTCGATCTACTTTTACTCTTTCTATCTTTTGTAACTTGTTTGCTTCTTTTTTTTTTTTTTTGCAGATATGTCGTTGAAAGATTGTCTGCACCTGGAGTCCTTTGAGGATCCGGAGTTGGAGTTTACCACATTACCGATGGCGCCGGTTGATAAGCCCTTTCTTGATTGCACCAAAGCTACGTCTTTTAAGGTGAGGAACCCGGAGGGTTCGGCTTCGGCGAACCCGGGTGGTTCTACCTCTGCTGCGACCGTGCCTAGTCCCGGCAAGGATGTGGGTAAGCTTCCTGAGGACGTGTCACATCCTTCTGATGCAGAGGAGGGTGGTTTGTCGAAGCACAAGAAGAGGAAGTCAAGGAAGAGGAAAGGTTCGGAGGAGGATAATTCAGCGACTGAGGATAGTAAGACTCCCAAGAGGTTGAAAACTCCGTTAATCGCTGTTCCGGAGAATGAGGCCACCGGACTGGCTACTTCGTCTAGTTTGTTGGAGACGCTTTCTGATCACATTGAGGGTGGGAAGTCTGCTAGGGATGAAGTTCATGTTTCATACCCCGAAAATGGTCATATTAACCCTTCACCTATCCATGCTTTTCCTGATACGTCTGTGGTAAGTCCTCCTGGTAAGTGTGATGATATAACCTGGTGTTCTCTGTTTTCTGCCTCGGATGATGAAGATCCGAAAGGATATCTTGATCGTTTGTGGTATGGATCGGAGACTAAAATGGGTTCTTTCGGTGTATTTGTAGATTCCCTAAACCTTGACCCTGTCATGGCCGAAGCTAAGTTTATCCCGAACTGGGATTTGAAGAATGGCGACAAGGTAATTGATGTCTTAGCGGCCCGGACTATGCCTTTAAACCTCAACACCCCTGCCGAGGAACATCGGTATCGACATGCATCTCCCATGGCCTTGGCCGATGCCTTGATGCTCAACCAGGCTCAGTCGAATGGAATAGTGGTCGAGGTTTATCGGAGGTGGGTTGAGTTAGAGATGGAGAAGGAAAAGGTTAGCCTTCTTATGGGTGGAGGTAGTTTTTCGGAGATGAGTAAGAAGCTTGAAAGCATGGCTTCGGAGAAACAGGAGGTCGAGAAGCGATTGGAACAAGCTTTGCTTCAGTTGAAGTCTACTGGTGCGGCTACGGCTTCTGCGACTGAGGAGAGGGACAAGGCCCTGAAGGAGGTTGCTGCTTTGAAAGTTGATAGGGACGTGGCATTGCAAGGTAGTAGTCTTAATCGTTCCTTTTATTGATCAGATCGTATCGTTGATTCGGCTTGTTTGTTCCCCTTGTGCTTATCCTAACTTTTCCCCTCCTTTTTTTTTTTAGAGAAGATGCTTTTTGAGAAGGAAGCGTCCCAATTTCGGACTCAACTGAATGAGATGGAGGCTAGAATGGATGGGCAGGTTAAGGCTTTGAATGAATCAAACTCCAAGCTGTCCGACCAAGTAAAGGAGCTGTCAGAGACGAAAAAGTGGCTTTTGACTGAGGGAATGCTCCTTATGGCTCGAAGGATTCATACCGGGGAGGAGCTTCGTTCGGTGGTTGCTGCTGTTAATAACGCCATGAACGCATGTGGCGTGAACGTGGGCGTTAAGGCCGGTTACCACTACTCCTCGAAGGGTGTGCCGATGGACCAAGTGCCGAAGCTAAAACCGCGAGCTGAAGAAACGTTGAACTCCGCTCTTGATCAGTTTGATAACCTTGATTTTCCGTTTCTTCAACATGCAGGGCGCTACATCGACCAACCGTATGAGGTCCTTCGAGCTGCTGGTCTTTCTGGTGACATTTTTAAGCCTCCTAACCAATCTTAGTTGATGTTTGTATTAAGATCTATGGGCCGCAACGGCCATTTTTGTTGGTTCTGGATAGATTGTTTTTAATCTTTGGGTCGTCGAACCCTGAATGGAAGAAACCTTCGTTATTTTTTGTGTAATGATTTTCTTGTCATCTTTTGTTGTGAGGGTTTGTGTTGGCCCTAAATTAAAGTATTTATAGCCGTTTGGATTGTGCCTCGAAAGAAATTCCTGCTTCGGCTAGAATGGATGTTGCTTCGTATCAGCTTAGAGGTTCACATAACCCTTTTCTTCTTTTTCTTTTTTTTTTAAGAAACGAACCGTGATATGCGTCCATATGCTTCGGTTTGATTGTACTTTTTATACTTGCAAGCTTTTTTTTTTTTATAAGATCATTTGTTGACCTTTGATACGCTCGGTTAAGGCATCGGTGTCTGTTATGCCTGTCCACCGAAGCCCTGCCTTCGGCGTTTTTCAATAAGTAGAAGGAAAACTTATAATTTTCGACGTCGATACTATATTTATTCGTTTGCATGCATATTCTTTATGTGTTTGTTCGAGATAAGCAAAGTTTATAGTTCCTTCTTTTTCTTTTTTTTTTTTGATGAGGCAGTTTTGAAGGTAAACTCAAATGTTTCGACCCTTCTTGTGTCATATCTCGTTTGGCACATGGGTTCCATGTTGACAAATTGTGCCCGTCATCATGGGTTCCAACATGTATTATTTTATGTGGGGTCGGAACGTTAGAGAATAGTTTGTTGTGTTGTCCTGTTCCGACCTTTCCACAATGTTTCTTATTTATCTTGATGGATCAGTGATTGTTTTTCTTAGCTTCGGTGCTATTTTGGTTTTAAGCATGAAGTAACAATGTTATGAACAAATTGTATCAAGAAAAAAGAAATTTATTGTTGGTGGGGTAAACACATCCCACTTTTGACTAAAAGGGGGTCGTGGTAATCATCATCCCGGAGTACAAGTGAAAAATAAAGAAAAGAGATTCGGGGTATGACACATCCCGATTAACAGTTTGAAATTATTGAAAACAAAACTTGAATACTAACTTTCGAGCTTCGGTGTTTCACATGTAGCATTTCTTCAGGTGGACTCCGTTCCATGTCCTGGGAACGGGGGTGCCATCTATCTTTGCCAGTGTGTATGAACCCTTTTCTCCAACGGAAGTTATCTGATATGGTCCTTCCCATCTTGATGATAATTTGCCTGAGGGTTCGGCTCGGCTAGCTTCGTTGCTTCGAAAGACATAGTCTCCGACTTTGAATGTTTGTTTTTTCACCTTGGCATTGTAATATCTTTCCAGCTCTTTCTTGTATCGTGACTCTTTGATGGAAGCCATTTCCCTTCTCTCCTCTAAGAGATCTAGGTTTAAGCGAAGGGATTGATCATTGTCAGATGTATCAGTTCTTCGGGAGCTGACGATGCCAATTTCGAATGGGATCATTGCTTCGGTACCGTAGGTCAGGCTGAAGGGTGACTCTCCGGTGCTAGTCTTTGGCATTGTTCGGTGTGCCCATAAGACGTTGGGCAGTTCGTCTGCCCAACCAGCCTTCTTGCCTCCCAACCATCGTTGTATCCCTTCTACAATGCTTCGATTAGCCCTCTCCACCTGGCCGTTGGCCTGAGGGTGGGCGACTGATGAAAATAGCTGCTTAATGTGTAGGTCCGAGCACCAATTTTTGAAAGGATTTTCAGCAAACTGCTTCCCGTTGTCGCTGATGATATAAAGTGGTAACCCGAACCGGCAGACGATATTTTCCCATACAAATCTTTTCACTTGATGGCCTGTACTGTCTCCCATTGGCTTGGCTTCGACCCATTTTGTAAAATAGTCGATGGCTACAAGCAAGTACTTGACTCCCCCTGTGGATTTGGGGAATGGCCCGACAATGTCAATCCCCCATTTTTGGAACGGCCAAGCCGCTGTTACTGGGATTAGATCGTTTTTTGCTCGGAGGCTAACTGGGGCATTCCTCTGACATTCCTGGCAGCTTCGAAGTTCTTGGACAGCACTTTGGTGCATATTGGGCCAATAGTACCCATCATTCATTGCCTTAGTAACGACCATCTTTGGTCCGGCATGTATGCCACATATGCCGAAATGGATCTATTTGATGACGTATGCTGCTTCGCTCAAGGAGAGGCACCGTAGGAGCGGGCCTAGGAATGTTCTTCGGTACAGCTGACCATGTTGGACTTGGTATTGCAGGGATTTGACTTTGAGCTTTCGAGCCTCAGCCCTATCATCCGGAACCCAGTCTTCGGTGATGTGCTTGATGATGGGAGTCATCCATGTGTCTTCTTGGACTTCAACTTGCAGGACCTCGTTTTCTTCGATTGAGGGTCTTGTCATTGTTTCGATTTTCATGCCTTGGGTTGAGGTGGCCATGCTAGCTGATGCCATTTTGCTGAGGGCATCGGCTTGTGTGTTTTCTTCTCTTGGGACATGGAAGATCTTGTATGTTTGAAAAGATGTTACGAGTTCTTGTGCTTTTTGAAGATACTTCATCATTTTTGCTTCTCTTGCTTCATACTCGCCTCGAAGCTGATTAGCCACGAGTAACGAGTCGGTATGGATTTTGAGATTTCGTACTCCAAACTTTTGTGCTATTCGGAGACCAGCCAATAATGCTTCGTACTCGGCTTCATTGTTTGAGCTTGGAAACTCGAGTCGGAGGGCGTAAGCAAATTTGGTGTCATCTGGACTTATTAGTATAAGGCCTGCTCCGGAACCTTCAGCGCAAGATGCACCGTCTGTATACAGAGACCATGCTTCTGCTTGTTCTTTCTCTTCTGGATTTTTCTCCTCTGATCGGTCTTCTTCGTTTGGTAATTCAGCTATGAAATCTGCTACGGCCTGTCCTTTCATGGCACCTCTTGTTTTGAAAGTGAGGTCGAAGGCCCCTAGTTCAATGGCCCATTTGGCCAATCGGCCAGAGACCTCTGGCTTTCGAAGTATATGTTGGATGCTTTTATCAATTTGGACTTCTATCTCATGTGCTTGAAAGTACCTTCTCAATCTTCTCGAAGCATGAACCAGGGCTAAAGCCAACTTTTCCAACATGGGATATCTGGTTTCGTAGTCCCGGAGGGCTCTGCTGACATAATAAATTGGCACTTGAGCTAGGTGCCTTTGCACCATGAGGACTGCACTAATGGCACCTTGGGATGCTGCTAAATAAACAGTAAGTACTTCGCCCGGCTTCGGCGCGGTGAGTGTTGGTAGCAGGCTAAGACATTGCTTCAGTTCGTTGAATGCTTGCTCAGCTTCATTGGTCCACTTGAAATCATTCTTGCCGAAGCTACTTTTTAGCACGGTCATGAAAGGCAAGGTCCGTTCGGCTGCCTTGGAGAGAAAACGATGTAAAGCTACTAATCTTCCATTCAGTGATTGAATTTCTTTGACCGTTTTTGGAGACTTCAGCTCCATCACTGCCTTGACTTTCTCGGGGTTTGCTTGGATCCCTTCTCGTGCAACCATAACACCTAGAAACTTCCCTGATTCCATTCCGAAGGAACATTTTGCTGGGTTTAGTTTCATGTTAATACTTCGGAGACAGTTGAACGTCTCCCGGATGTCAGCCATCATGTCTGCTTCGTCTTTACTTTATATCACCACGTCGTCTACGTACACTTCCATGTTCTTTCCGATTTGATTCTTGAATGCCTTATCCATTAATCGTTGGTACGTGGCCCCAGCATTCTTCAGGCCGAAAGGCATTTTTGTGTAACAATACAATCCTTCGGTGGTGATGAAAGCGGTTTTGTCTTCATCTTCGGCTGCCATTTGAATCTGATGGTAGCCTTTATATGCATCAAGAAAGCACTTTAGCCGAAAGTCAGCTAGTGAATCGACCTTGACATCCATTTCTGGTAACGGGTAGCAATCTTTAGGACATGCGTTGTTTAAATCTTTAAAATCAACACACATTCGCCAACCACCGTCTTGCTTTTTTACCATAACCGGGTTCGACACCCAAGTTTGGTATTGAACTTCTCGAATGATACTTGCGTCCAACAGCTTTCGAACGTCTTCGGCGATAGCTTTGTTTCGATCCAACCCCATGCTTCTCTTCTTCTGTTGCACTGGTCGGACCGTTGGGTATACATTTAGTTTGTGTTCGGCCAAATGCCTGGGTACCCCCGTCATGTCCGAATGTTGCCATGCAAAAGAATCTAGAGATTCTGCTAAAAGGTTCCATAAGGCGATTTTGCAATCGGGTGGGAGCTGTGCCCCGATGGTTACCTGCGAGTTTATTTGAGAGAATTGGTCAAAGAGCCTTATAAGGTTACTTAAAACCCTACAATTGTTCGACTACCTTTTGTTTCGGAAAACATGGGTTAATCGACCATTTTTCTGATAACTCTTGGGTGACTGGTGTAACCTGGGAGCTCGAAGCTTGTCGGATTTCGGCTACATGGTGCGTTAGTTCAGTATGCACTGTTGCTATCCCATCTTATGTTGGGAATTTGATAGCTCCATGGATGGAAGAAGCAACCATTCCGAAGGCACACATACCCGGTCGCCCTAGAATGACATTGTGTACGGAATGTGCTCCAACCACCAGGAAGGTTAGCATTTCTGTTCGACTTTGCTTTTCGGTACCTAAGGTTACCGGGAGAGTGATTCGTCCCATGGGCTGAATTACTTCTCCTGAAAAACTGACTAACGGCATGGAGACCTGTTGTCATTTGAAATTGTTTGTTGTTATGTCGAAAAACGAAGGATGCTTTTTTAGTTAAGACATTTATTTGATTTGGAGCTGATTTTTTGTAATTACCTGTACCATCCTTCTTTGAGTTTCGGGTGCCAACCGTTGGAAACAATGATAATACATTATTTCCGAAGCACTGCCATTGTCTATGTAAACTCTCTGAACTTTATGTCCGGCGATGATAGCAGATATGATGATTGGTCCTTCCAGAAACTGGTCTGGTGTTACCTCGGGGAATGAGATTGCCTGTCATATGAACAAGTCATTTAAAAGACAAAAGGAATCATATATTTCTGATTTTGGAGATTCTTTTTTGAAAATATCAATGCAGATATGTACAGTTTTATTTTTAGCAACCTGACTCATAAATGGGGCAAGATGAGAGCCGGAGCGTTTAATGCCGTGTGGTGCAACAGCCTGAATCATGTTGATCCCTGCTTGATTGTTGGTGTTGGCGATTGCTGCGGGTTTTCCTTCCTTTACCTCCTTGACTAGGTGGGAAAGCTTTCCGGAACGAACAGCTTTTTCAATTTCTTGTCGAAGGGACCAGCAATCATCGGTATTATGTCCTTTGGCTCGGTGATATTCGCAATACTTTTTTGAGTTTCGATCGGCCGATGGCCGCTGTTTAGCCGGTGCGGGGAGTTGCAGATTTTCTGTTAACAGAATATCCCGAGGGGTCTTGGTTAAATCAGTTACGTTGCCAGTCCTTCCGGAACTTTGATGCTTAGAAGGATGACTTCGATCTGTTCGTTCATATGGTTGTTGTCTGTTCTTGTTCCAATGGGTGTTTCGATCGGCATTGTGGGAACTCTTTTTCCATGAGTTTCGCCCTCCGGAGTGTCTATATTCTCCCTCAGAGGATTGCCCGCAGGCGCTTTTTCCTCGGGCGAATGCTCTAGCTCTTTCCATGAGTACCTCCATTGTCTTTGGTAGGTCTTCGTGTAGTTTTTCCACCAGTTGATTATTTCGGACTCCATGACAGAAACCAGATACTCGAAGCTGGTCCATCGCCCCATTGATCTGCATACTTTCTTTACTGAAGCGATCAATGAAGGCTTCCAATGACTCTCCATCCTTCCTTCGGATGTTATGCACTTCAGTGGTATCTTTGGAGCAACGTCGTTGGTTTGCAAAGTTTAACTTAAACAACCTCCAGAACTCTATCCAGTTAGTGATTTCACCGGCGGATAATCCGTCGAACCATACCCTCGCCGCTCCGGTGAGAGTTTGGACGAACATGTGGCACCAAGCTGGCATCGGCCAAAGCTCGATTTCAGCTGCTCCCTCGAACGTGAATATGTGATCGTCTGGATCCGACGTCCCTTCATATTTTTTGATTGTTGCTGGCATTTTTAATTTGGCTGGGAGTTGAGCTGTTGCGATTCTTTGTGAAAACTTGGAGTATGATGTCATGTAAGTTGGCCGATACGGGGCCGTGAGTTCATCGTCCCCTTGAGGTACGAGTGGCGTTTTCCCCGAAGAGGCTATGCCAATTGAGGTTGGTCCGGTATGACCTAGGGAGGATAACTGTCCATGTGGAGTTTGGTTTGGCGTGGTTGTAACGACCGTGGAGTGAGTAGCTAACGACCCCAAATTTATGGTGGTGTCTGCCGGAGCAGTGAACTCTTTGGTTGGGAATAAATTAGCCCTCAGGCTTTGTAGTTTTGTTTCCTTGTCTTGTTGCTCCTTTAGTCGAAGCAACAGCTCGCGATTTTTTCGGAGAAAATCGTCATCAAACTCCCTTGGTAGGTCAGTTACTCCTGTAACTGACGTGCCGAAGGAGGGTAGCAGCTGCTGCGTACTCTCTTTCGTCATCGTGGAAGCAGTAGCTGTTCCTGACGATATAATGACTGTTTGGTCATTATCTTGCTCAACCGCTGTTACGTCTTCAATTGTGAACTCCTCAGATCGTGCCGTCATGGGTGGAAATTACTCTGTTCTAAAGAAAAGAAACACAGCAAATACACGGATGGCGCCAATTGAAGAGGAAAAAAGTTACCTCTTTGTGGTTTAGAAAACCAGATCTGAGAATTGACGTTTGATGATAAGAGAAATGAATTGGATCTTCAATAACCTGCAAAACTAGACACCGTTAGGCTCGCCACAGGGGAGAGGAGATGTCTCTCTGTGACCACCCTCCGGCGTGAGAATAAGTATGGTTTTAAGAACTTTAAGAAGTATGAAAGAAGGTGAGTTAGTTAGGAAATAGTTGAGTTACCAAATGAGGAAATTTGGTTAGTATTTATACTTTTTGTAATGGGCTTCGGTGGTTCAGGGCCCATGGGCCTTTTTACCGAAGCCTCATCCCTTCGTTCCTTAGGTTCGGTTCGACCATTATTGTGTTGGTTCGGCCCATGACTACATATTCTCTTCAATAAGAAACAGTAATGGAGCCAGGTTTCTTCAAGTGTAGCATTATTTAATTTATGGGAATTCACTAGAGGTAACAAAATGAGCGGGTCAAACAGGTTGGGTAACAGAGGTTGGGTAACAGGTCAAAACAGGTGAATTTTTGTATGGATCAAAATAAGTGGGTTCATGTTCATCCACAAAGACTTATTGTTCATGTTATTAAACAATTTTATGCATGATGAATAATTTATATGATTAAAAAACTAGATTATCAGAATGCATAATATGCTAACTAGGATTTGAGAGACAAACCTTATAGACTAGTGAGCTACTACTACTGCTATATTTGCAACTGAGAGGCCTTGACTAACATTGCAAGCAAAGAGAGACATCGCCAAAGAAATCCAGAATCTTGTGCCTACATGGCTCATTAGGTGAGCGCAAAGATGGATTCAGCAAACCTTTATTGGCACTGAAACAGTCTTAACAGAACATGAAGATCAATCAGCACAAGTCAACAATAGAACTGTCCTTGTTTTGGTTGATTTAAGACCATGCTGAATGAAAAAACTAAAATCTATTAACTTCCTTGGTTCATTGGTTGTATTGTACAAATAAACACATAAAAGTGTTTTATTTGTATGGGAAAATGAGTAGGTCGGGTAAGGTTTCATATGGGTTAATCACAAAAAAACATGTTATTTTAGCACGATTCAAGATGGGTTGGTTCGGTCAGACCAATAAACACCTTCGACCTTTTTTCCTTATTATAGCTAAAACCATAAGGTGTTCTATGATTACGAAAACCATATTGTTAAAATGATGATCTAGTTCTTCAAGTAAAACGGCTTAGACATTGCTGGACTAGAGGCAAAGTATAGGCAACCTAAAACGCCACTTAATCCACAAATGGGTCAAAGCTCCCACCTCAAGTTTGTAAGCTGTAACATCTAACATACAAGGAATTCTCAGATACGTTGTAAAGCTAATGTTTACTGCTAATCAAGTTCATATAAAAGTGAAATCTAAAAACTCAAAGCAGCTGTTTAGCAAAGCATCTCACCTGAAAACAACAGCATTCTCTGGAGAACCACCCTTTGATGAATCCTGCACTATGCATTTCCTCCACCTGCAGATTTTTTTAAGTAGATATTACAAAAGGCAAACAGGCCACTAAAAAAATATGAACACAAGTTACACGACTAGATTCACACATTCTTTTTGTCTCACACTGTTTTAACGAAAGAGATTACTCGTAACAGTACTTGTTCAAGACGAGACACCTGCAAATAGTAAAAAAGAAAAAGAGAACAAAAAAAGAAACTTGAATGACCATGGACATTTCTTGAATAAATGTTTTATAATTTGCATCTGGATTATAATTTGTGAAGTGTTACTTACATGTTTTATACAACACTAAGGTGCCACTAAACATAATTAATATGATAAATATACTATTGAAGTTAATGTTATATATGTAAGCATTATTTTGTTCATTTATACAAAAAGACCAAACTCCTACAAAAAACAACACAAACACTGGTCGATGTTGATAAATCAATGTCGCATATTTATTTGTTCACCAAAGCTACATTTCCTCCTGTACATTGATAAATACACAGTAAAGCGCACATGCAGATCGAGTCTTGTTTAAACTTGTTCATTTCCCTTGAGAATGTTGTACTTGCAAAGTGGACAGGTGGCGTTCATCTTCAGCCACTTTACAATGCATGTAGCATGGAAATGATGGTTGCAGGGAAGGGAATGAAGTTCTGCTCCATCTTCATATGTGCTTAGACATATGCAGCAGTCCTGAAAGAGGAAAAAAAGAGATTTAATTACTGTCAAATACGTAAAATACTCTTCTAATCAAGCATTATCATCCTTTATAAACTTACAGCATCCTCAGGTAGAAGAACACGTTCAACAGCCATATAACCAACATTTGATTCAACAGGAATCATTCTACCTGCTCCCACATCAGGCCTGTCATCATTATCGTTGGACACCTGGAACTTGTATTTGGGAAGGGCACTGAGGTCTGCCTCTGAAGCACCTTCCTGCATATTACCATAGTACGTTAATTCGTTAAACAAGTACATGATAAACATACAAATTTAGAAAGAAAAAAAAATCTCGCTGTTCTCACCTGGCCAGCAACTGCATACAGAATAGCAATTATGCAGGGCAAGCAACAACAAAGAGCAATCCCAATTACACATGCCAACGCAACACAAAAGATGGCAAAGAACACATCAAAGGCTAAAAACACCACAGTCAACCTGCAATCATGAGAGCATTAAAAAAAGAGGACAAAAATTGTAATACTCAATGCTTTATGCTTCTGTGTTCTAGACTGTAATAATCTATTGGTTGAGCACATACCAATACAGACGCGGAGCACGGTGCAGAAGCATCTCACCACCAGAGACCATCCAGTAGAAGCCAATTAGCCACCAGACAAATGATACCATCGTATTAAGATTTTCACATCTTTTAGCAAAGCTGAAAAACATTAAATATTATGCATCATTCACAAATGAAAACAAACATCTCATGAATGCAAGTATGCAACACGTCAACACTTAAAATTTGTGTCCTTCAACTTCAAGCCACTTCAAAACTCAAAAAGACCTACTTCATATTGCTTTAAAGCATATACTTCACATTGCATATACATATTCCTAGTATTATACACGATTTACTTTTTCTTCATAAATTCCAACTAGCATCCTACTCGTACTAGTATTTTAAATCAATTTAGAAAAAGAAACATCGGCAGGCATGGTGACACTCAAATCTCAATCATCAACTAATTCGCCATAACACAACAACACTCAACACCAACCCATGAATAAATCACTTCTTTAACAAAATAAAAGACGTCTTATTAACTTCACTTTTTTGAACGTCCAACAAAGCCCACCCACCCGGGTACACCCATAGGCAAAACGCCACCCACACCCGTTATTGCATACAACGTTGGTGACCCAGCTCATCAAGTCACCAGTTCCAAAGGAAACCCAGCGCCCGAAGACCCACTATGGTAAAACCCTTGGCATCCGCATGACATATTATCACGAATGAGACTCCAACCAGCGATCTCCCCTAGAGAAAGTCAACCGGATACCGCTAGAGCACTGCCCCTTACTCCCTTATGCAAAAGGCGTCATCTTTAGATTCTAGCAATCATTCTCAAACCCTTAATCCTTCCTAATCACTAAGTCCTTAGTTAATAACTTAATCTAGTAAACTAACTTGGTTAAATTTGTAAGAATAGCACATATTAAATCCAATGTAAAACAATTAACCAAACACAAACACACCTGATTCCATTATTATCACTCAAAAAAGCCCTAACCCTAACCTCCTCATCATCCTCACTATCACCACCAATCAAATCACCTTCTTCTCCCATTACTCTCCTATTCCTTCGTTTATACTCCGACCACACCAGAACCACATGCACCACACACTGCACCGAATACCCCAACACCCAAACCCTAACCGGCACATTCGGTTTCTCCTCCAACGTCAAAACCAGCATAACAATCGACACCGCCACAAAAGCCAGGTTCCATGTCATGTCAAGGGCTACGACTGGTTTGGAATAGCTCCAGTCGGCTCGTCGTTCTTCTAGTTGTCGAGCTGCTGTCTCGCGAACCAGCATAGATGGGCCTGATGCACGGCCTAAAAGGAGGGCGAGTGTGTTAGGGCTGGTTCGGGTTGGTGGGTCGGTGGTGGGTTGACGTGGCCGGAGTAAGGGTACGGTGGTGGTGGTGGTTTCCGTCGATGTGTTCTCCATCTTGAACGTTCTGTAGTCGGATGTGAATGTGACGGTTTCTTTGGACGCAATAATACACATTTTAGGCTAACGTAAAAAGTGACTTATTGTATAAAATGTAAGAAACAATATGAAGCGTCAGATTAAATTTGATAATCAGGAGCACGATGGTAATTTATTAGCGTCAAGTTCCACCCTTATTTTTAAATCGGCCATAATTTTTTCATACGATATTATTTTTTAAAAAAAAATTACACTATAAAAACAAGTTTTTCATCCTCTTTCATTTTCATACCATATTGCTATACTTTAAAAAAAAATTGCTGGGTTGATAGTACTTGCGTTTTATTGAGGGTATACTTGCGTTTTAGAAACGCAAGTTATACCTGATAAGACGACCTAGTAAAACGACCTGATCAAACGCAAGTTATAAATGATAAAACGCAAGTTATATATGCTAAAACGCAAGTAAGTAATATCAAGTTTTTACATTTAAACGCAAGTTATTATTATTTAAACGCAAGTATGTAATATCAAGTTTTGAGAATATGAGATTCCTGGAGTGAAGGAAAGACCTGCATAACACCAACAAATGGAGATTAAGGCAAATATGGATTCTAATTTCTAAAACTGAACGAGATCCTAGAATTGACCCATTTACAAGTAAATGGGTAAAAAAATGCCACCTCAAGTTACCAATACAAAACAACGTGCATACTTACCTTTAAACGAAAGATTCACACAGAGAGCATCTCCTCTGTGTTTTTGTTAAAAGATAAAATGACAAATGTAAGAAAAGCAATCATGTATAGTAATCAAACTAGAATCTTAATTGTATCACTAGCTAGAAAAAGAATATATAAAGCAGCCTTCACCACATATCACATATGCCATTCAAAAGTAGTTCAAACACACCATGTGCATCTGCAATAACATTAGTTGTCTAAACGAACAACATAATTAAGCATCCTCAATGAAATATGGATAGCACTAAAAGGTTTACTTCTTTCTGGAGTAAGAAAATTAACACCTAAAGTTTGCACCAAAAACTTTGGGTTACTTAACGACTCTTATAAGATGATTTTTTATTCTACCAAGTTAACTAAGCATCATAAACGTAAAAGTATAATTCATCACGTAAACCATTGTGGGTTATACCTAAAAAACAAAAAAACTATTATTACATTCAGAATGTTTAAACGCAAGTAATAATATCAACTGTTTACATTTAGACGAAAGTACTATCAACCCAACAATTTTTTTTAAAGTATAGCAATATGATATGCAAATGAAAGATGATAAAATGCTTGTTTTTATGGTGTGTTTTTTTTTTTTTTAAATAATGTCGTATGAAAAAGTTATGGACGTTAAAAAAATGGGGGTGGAACTTAACCATTGTGGGTTATACCTATTTTGCTTTTCTCCTCAATTTTTAGAAACTCAACGTATACTTTTCACCTTTCAATCTCATCCATTGATTTATTTTGATCAAATTTTTTTTGGAAGGCAAATTTCATTAAAACACATAGCCCGACCGATACTCTCTAAGATAGAGAGAATCGAAAGTCAGGGAATATTACATCAACGGAAATGTAAATTTACACCAATTTCTCCAATCTATTGTACCCTCTTTATGTCTATGTTTGAACCACAGAAACGCCAAAGACTTCACGTCCGCTATCAGGTGAGCAACATTAAAATCCGTTCCGTTGAAGATCTTATCATTCCTAGCCTTCCAAATCCGCCAGCAGACCACTATCAAAATACCATAAACTATCTCTTTCTTTTTAGAACTGTGAGGCGAGCCATCCATAACATGAAGAATATCGGATAAAGAGAAAACAAAGAATCTTGGAATATTACACCAAGAAGCAATAGCCTCCCACACTACTCCGACAATCCTGCAACCCGAGAACAAGTGATCCGCCGTCTCTTCGTTTTCCCCGCACAACTCACATGAAGCATCCTCAATATAGACATTACGTTTACGAAGAGCTTCCTTTGTTGGTATACGATTTAAGATAGCCCTCCACATGAATATATTACATTTTCGAGGGATCCATTTGCTCCATTGGAAAACCTCGTTACCGTCCGACTGAAAATTTCCTTTCAGCCATTTGCGCGTTTCCTGAACCGAGTAGTCTTCACTATCGCCAATGCTCCAGCCCCATCGATCCTGCTGGTCAGTAAGTTGAACATTCACCAAAAGCCGATGACACTGAATCAGCTCCTCAATTTCTAGCTCTGTATCGGGATAATGCTTCCAATTCCAGGTTATCGAATGCGACCCGCTTCGACCGTGCAATCGATCTGCCAAAGTGCATCTCTTGTTTAAATCCAACCAAAACAAACTGGGAAACAAAGTGTTCATTGGTTCTGCGCATATCCATGGATCAATCCAGAACTTGAGCATCATTGTTAGGACAAAAAGGATTGGTGAAACCACTTTTGCAAACCTTAGTCTAATTCACTTCTGTCAAATTATTCTAAGTATAGAACTACTGAAGAAAGAAGACTAAACTGCTGAAGAAGGATTCTACAAGTACTGAAGAAGAAATACATCAGAAGTTCTGAAGTCCAAACCAGACAGTTCACTGAAGAACTACTGAAGACAAACTACTCATCAGTAGTTTGTCATTCATCAGCACTTGTTCAAGAATCTTTCCACCGCCTTATGTTTCAGTAGTTTATTAGTTTAGTATTACTTTAACTTTTTGTACAAGTTCCAAGATTGCAACTTGTTGCAACTTGTCTCTGAACTTGCTTTTTGGCAAGGTTCATGTATTTGTAAAGTCTATAAATAGATGGGTTCATACCTCTGTTTTAGACATTGATTTTTAATACAGAAATCCTTCAAAGCTTATCATTGTTATTTCCATTTCATTTACTGAGAATCTGTTTAAGTGTTCATTCTCATTCAATGCTTAGATTCTCATTAAATACTTGTCTTTAGTTTTATCAAACGTACAGGGGGAGTAATAACTCCTGTTGATAAGTGTAGCTTTAACTTATATCATTCCGCTGTGCTATTACTGATAAAGAACTTGCTAGACACTTAAGTGTTCACTAGCAAGTTCATACAAAGAGCAATACTGATCCAACAATTGGTATCAGAGCACTGGTTTATCTGATCACATATCAATCTAACACATTGAGAATCAGACACAGGCTCTTATTGATATTCAATAAAGGATTAAAAGTTCACTTTTATCATCACTTTAAGAGATATTTGACAAATCAATACTCTTTAAAATGGATCCTCATAATACTGGTTCTGCCAATAAACCTGCTATGCTAGTAAGAAATGAATATAATATCTGACAAAGGAGAATGACACATACCTTATCACAGACCAACACAGGTTGCTGGAAATCTGTGATATATGGTCCTCATAAACCAGTAAATATCAATCTTGAAACTAAAGAAGAAATTCCTAAAGACCCAAAAGACTATACAGATGATGATTTCCTAAAACTTGAGCTTGATGCGAAAGCTTTCTCTATGTTGGCAATGGCACTCCCAAATGAAATCTACTCTGGCTTATGATGGGATTGGGTACTGAATACACCATTCCGCATACCCAAACCCGGCACAACGTCACCACGCGGAAAAAAGCTACGCGCAGGATATGGTCAAGGCTCATTAATGATCGGTCAACAGTCAATGATTGGTCAAAACACGGTCAAGGCGAATATCATGCATGGTCAATAGCCATGCATGAATCACGTAACCACACCATTAAAGGCGGTACACGATTCCACTATTCCCTACAATTCAGCTTTCCATATATCACCTCACTAACACAATTAAGGGTGATGGAGACAACCTAACCACGGTTAGGACTTGGGTAATGGTGGCATATGGACTCTCCTATAAAAGGGGTCACATCCCCAATAGGAGAGGACACTTTCTACTGACCTGGAGAGCTATCACACTTGATAGTATCCCCATTCACCCCGTTTTTGTTATAAACTGTTACCTTGTGTAGTCGTCTCCACACCCATACTTTCACTCTTATTTGCAGGTATCTCCAAGCCGTAGCTGTTAGTGAAGGATCAACCCTGTAGTAACTCATAATCTTATCATCCCTAATCGGTGGTGAGACTATTTGTTTCTTCATTGGCGCCATCCCTTACGGTTCTAACAAATCTTTCAAACTAGCAACATGGCTATTTCAAAAGATACAAACAACAACAATGCTGAGGTTGATGCCACAATCAACGATGAGATCCAAGATGTTACACCAAATACGATCACGAAGAATGTGGCTCAGAAGCAACCGGCTTCGACATTCTAGTTCCACCCAAACAAGGGGGGATCTGCTGGAAGCAAAAAGAAGAAAACCAACCTATCTCCGGTTGACCCGGACGAGTGGTTGGCTCAGCAAAATTCAAAAACGATTGCTGAATATCAGAAAATGGTTATGAATCAAGCTAAACTCAACGTCCAAAAGACGTTAAGTTTCGACACAAGTGAGGAGGACTCAGAATCTCCTCGAAAAAACAAAAGTGGCCGTCACGCTAAAGGATCTCGTCAGGCGGTACGCGGTGGAGGCCGTGATAAGAATACTCACGGCCAGGACCCCGTCAACCTGAATGATGAACCAGACGGCTACGAATCAGAAGACAAGGTGCATCATGATTCCAACAAAAAATAGAACCCCAAGTCTGTTGCCAGCAGTCTGGCACCAAAAGATGATGACCTCTACAAACCATACAGACCAAAGACTTTCGCCGAAAGATCAAAATTCTGTGCACGCATTGCATTGGCACCGATGCCTCAAGAATGCAAGCTACTAAGCACCATCGGGAAATATGATGGTTTACGCGATCCGGACGATCATTTGCATGCTTTTGACTGCGCAGGTAGCTCCAAGCTATGGCCAGTCCAAGCCTGGTGTCACTTGTTTGTACAAACATTAACAGGGGCAGCTAGAGTGTGGTATGAAAGCTTGCCTGTAGGAAGCTTGGTAGATTTCGATGACCTCATAAGAAAATTCAAGAATCACTTCTCACATCTGCGCAAACACAAGAAAGACAAGGCACACATTCTCTTGTGTACGCGCCACGAGAACGAATCCCTAGAGGATTACATCATTAGGTACAACAAGGAAGCCCTTCAACTAGGATGCGGAGAAGAACTTACCCGCGCAGCATTCATACACGGGGTAAGAAATGATGATCTGATGAAATGTTTAACCGGTAAAGACGGTGTGCCACAAGCCTGGGATGAAGTAATCGAAGCTGCTAAAGTTTATGCGTCCTCCGAACGATCTTTCCATCGCAACAAAAATACGCACCAAAGTAGCAGTCACCATCAATCATCACACAATAGAGGGAAAGGCAAACAGTCTGTATGGTCAAGAATCTCAGGCACAGCGGAAGAAGGAAAATATTCCTCCGCACAAGACGCAAGAAATATGCTGAGTTCGAGAGGGTCCCGCGACCATAAAGGACACTCAAAGAAGAACTACGAATGGACGCCACTGTCCAAAACGCCATCTGAGGTGCTGAAAACCGAACAAATTCAATTTCCAAAACCACAAGAGCTCCGTGGTGACAGGCGGAACGTAGACAGATCAAAATACTGTGAGTATCATGAAGACCACGGTCACATGACAGACAATTGTTACAGCTTGAAGATGGAAATTGAAAACGCAATTAAGTCAGGGCAGTTAACGCACCTGGTGAAGAACATGAGAAGAAAACAGAGGGACAACGTGGAAGCAGGAGAGCCCTCTCAGAAAAAGATACGCAATCTCAACGCGCATCACGTGTATAGCGTTTCCCGCAATACATGCAACATGACACATAGAAATGTAAGCCATAAGCGGACCTTTATGGAAGCAAGAGATGACTCATGTAAAGAAGAGCAAGTGATAATGCCGAAGGTAAAGGGTGGGGCTTCCTCCACAGCTCCATTGATCATCACAGGGGTTGTTGGCCATTATCGAACACGATACATGTTCTTGGATAATGGTAGCAGCACTGATATCATGTACCAGCAATGCTTCGACCAGCTGGACGAGGATGACAAAAAAAGAATAACACCAACCACAGAGCCAATCTCAGGTTTGATCCATGAAACAATCTACCCACTGGGTACGCTCACTTTCCCAGTAACACTCTCAGACGGGAAGCATTCGCACACAGAAACATGCGATTTCACAGTGCTCCCCGTCAACTCTTCACACGATATCCTACTGGGACGAGAAGGGCTAGCGAAATTCAACTGCAATGCATCTACGCCACATCAGATGGCAGGTTTTCCGACACGAACAAGTGTTGCGTTCATCCGCGGAAACAAAATATGTCATGCCACAGAAGCGCCAAGGCCTTCAAAGCAAATAAAGCCAACCGTCAGATGCGAACCGGAAAAATGGGTTATTAACCCTATATTCCCGGAACAGACAGTTGTCATCGGCCATGAAATCTCTGACCCCATTCGCACTCACTTAAAGCAGTTGTTAACGAAGAACATGGATATCTTCGCCTTCAAACCATCAGACATGGTTGGTGTCCCGCGACACATCGCAGAGCACAAGCTCAACGTCTACAAAAATGCTGAGCCAATAGCCTAGAAAAAGTGCAGTATGGGTGTCACACCACGCCTATGGCGGAAACACGTGGCACGACGGTTCAAAAGTATTAAGCCAAGATTAATGCAAACCACAATAATAATTAAACAAACGGGCATTTATTCAACGCCGATAATCATGTCAAATTATTCGTACATAATCATAAATTGTTTTTGAAATTAATAAGGAGGCTCCTCCCTTTATCCCGAAGTCCATGGAATAAAGAGATGAGACCCCTTCACGACATTCCAACGCCCGATTTGGAGATTCCCCCGACCCTGCTCGCCATGCTAACCTTCATCATTCAATTACCTGAAAGATATGTTTGAAAATCGTCAATATATAAATATTGGTGAGTTCACAGGTTTTGATTTAATAAAACTTTATTAAGTGGGAATATCCTTGTTATGACATTTATAGGAGTTGCAAAGTCCTACAATTTACTTGAGCCTATAACCAAACCAAGACAATTAATAATGCCCCCGCCCCAAGTCGTTACTCGGTATTCCTACGACTTGATTTCAGAATACGTGCACCCCAGGCATACGCCGATGCATAATCGACGCTATCGATTAGGGGTGGGCCTTGTCAGGCACCAATAGTACTATCCAAATATTCCTTTGGTTTCTCTTTCCTGAATTAATGATTATAGTGGGGAGGTCTCAACCCCGAGTGGCGATCTTTACTCAAGTATCCAACCCGTCATACAATCCCAACATATCTTTCCCCCGTAAAAACGTTAAATAGTTTAGAAATGGGGCCGTGAGACTCACCTGTAACTGTGCTCGGCTCAAAGAAGAAAATAGTAAAGTTTGTGATCCCGCACCTACAAATGTTCTAGGCGTATAAGTCACTACACCTATGGTGTATGTGCCTTGGCAAGTTGTACACCCAACTTCCCGACCACGTCTTTATCCCAATTCCCGTTTAATAGTTTCGTATCCTAGGTTCGATGGCGATGGATTACCCTTTCCTTACAAGTCATATATTATTCTTATTAATATTCTTTGTGACTTGTACAATATTATACTCGACGCGACTCTACCCAGCGTATAATTATTTTCCCATTTAAATAATTATACTTAGGATCGTTTCGCTCGATATAATGTGATTTCTTATTATCCGACTCGACTCACTTTGCCACATATTTATTTTCCCATTCAAATAAATATGCTAAGTTCTTGTCGTTTGGCAACATATTTCTAACGCCCGACTAGACTCACCATGCCGTACATTTATTTTCCCATTTAAATAAATGTACTAGGATCTTGTCGGTCATTCGCACGTTCCTAGGTATATTTCACCTACTCGTCTTGGTTTTCCTTCTCGCATATCTATTTTCCCATTCAAATAGATATACTAGAATTTCGTCGAAAACGAGCATATGTACATATACCATCTCGTGGATACTACTTGTTAAGTTCATGCGTCGTTTAGCGTTTTTAACTCGTTACGTTGTGTTTTCCTTTCCCACGAATATTCTTTCTACACTTAGGAAAGTGTTTCGCACGTTTCACCCTTGTTATATATATTTTATCTCTTAATATATATATATATATATATATATATATATATATATATATATATATATTTATTTTCATCTTGCCGCAATGGCATTTTTCTCATATGTCCGTTTACGTTAGCTCATGTAACTAAGTTCGTTAGTTAGCGTTTTTCATATTTGTTTCCATTGCGCGTCCTTATGGAAGTATTATTCCTACTTCCGATTCCGAACGTTTATTTCTTGGAAAAATATACTTTGTACGTTTTAGCCCAACTTGTCCAACTTGTAGCCCAAAAATGTTTCCGATACTTTTATATTCCCATTTATATAAAAGTATCCATTTTTGTACAAGTCTTCCCAAGTCTTTACTAATATTTTATAAAATCTTATTTTATAAAATCCTTGTGTTACTCCTTTTATTTTTATAAAACTTCCATTTTTATAAAAAATACACTTTTTATGCAAAATACCCAAGTATGTTGCTAGTATTTACCAAATCAACCTTGGAAAATTATTACTTATACTTTTGACACCAAACTTTCCATTATTGTATTTTTGGACTAATAGTTTCCAAAATATTCATTTTAGTCCTCTAACTTTCAAAGTTACAACATTTGTCCCTTAACTTTTAATTGTTGCATTTTTCTACTCTAACTTCCAAAGTTAGCATTTTTCACCTAAATTAGTGGACTTTGAAGATCCATTTTCTTGATGCTTAGTTGTTTTTACCTCATTTCACTTTTAGTGATCTTATAATCCATCCTAGATGTCATTAACATGATTGTTCCATACTTTTATCCAAAACATCAATTTTTCACTTATTCAAGTGAGTGGACTTTGAATATGGAAACTTTTCATCTATGTTTATTTAACCCATTTTAATTCATTTTTGTCATTAACATATCATCTTATGATGATTAAGATCATCTTTGATCATATCCAAGTCTTTTTCAAAAATCATGTTCCAATCATCATCTCACTCAAGAGTATGTTCATATTTCTACATTCTCTTCAAATATCATATTAATAATATCAAATCCAAGATTTACCCATATTATTGTTCATCCATTTTTATTCCAACAAAACTTAATAAAATCCATTTTATTACCCATTAATGTACAACTTGCTTTCCATAGCACAAAACATGAACATTTAAGGAATAAAACAATGTAATACTTACTACTAGCTCAAGGCTAGGGAAGACAAAGATCTTGGATTTGGGTGAGGTTTAATGTGTTCTTCCAAGTGGGTTAAGCTCCAAGTTCTTGAACACACAAGGGGGTTTGATGGATGATGATTTAGAGATGATTTGTTAGTGTAAAAATTGAAGAAAAAGTGTTGATGTAGGGGTGAAAACCCACGGCCAAGAAGAAGAAAAAGAAAGAGTTTTTGTGTTTTTGCTTAAGTGTGAGCTTGCTTGTATCTTTATAATCTTCTATCCAATCTCCAAAGATTACCAATATCTAGCTTGGATTGGATGATAATCTTTGAGTGAGATTATGGAAGATTTGTGGGAGATACTTAAAAAAATCTTGAGGATTATGTGAGAGGGTGTTTGGGCCGAGTTTAGAGAGAGAGAGGGAGGTGGTGAGTTGGTTAATCTTCTACCCAATACTTTTGCATGCAATCTAATCATTTGTAATGATATTATGGATTTTTACAAGAAAACTCAAGTAATCTTCACTTGAGTGGGCCCTTGGCCGGCCCCATGGGGTGTT
The DNA here is from genome assembly GCA_028751855.1 of Ambrosia trifida. Lineage (NCBI taxonomy): Eukaryota > Viridiplantae > Streptophyta > Magnoliopsida > Asterales > Asteraceae > Ambrosia > Ambrosia trifida. The sequence goes on from CM054122.1 coordinate 72,996,150, forward strand.
TTTGTGGGGTCCACTTTTCTAAATAATACCCCATATTATGTTTAAGTTAATCTCTTTCGGGTACCGTTCGGGTATTCTTGGGTTTTTAACCGTGCGTCACCCGAATATTAAAATACCATTAATATTCCTTAAACTTTGCCCAGTTAAATTACTGATAATTTATTTCGGCTTTTGCCGGGTGAAATTACGTGCTACGCGCGTATCGGGTGCGGTACGCGCACTTTATTCGTTACCGGGAGATTTGTACAATAAGCTTTCACGTATGGCTTTGGGTTTCCAAAACTCATTATATTTTGTGAAAATATTATTTATTTTATATTCCGGGTGTCCGGAGTTCGTTTCGCTTATTTAATTTTTACCGGGTAATCGCCAGTGTCCATACCGGATAGGTTTGCTTGCGTATGATCCTATCATGCTTTGCCATTAAACTTATGCATTCCTATGCATTATTTGGGAACTTCTATCTCTCTAAGGCCTCAGTTAAATAATCAGCACATAATTACGTTTAATTACGTTAATTGCGTTTAATTAATTAGTACGGAATTACCTTAATTTTGCCGGTTGTTACAATGGGGCCTGAGAAAACAAAGGCGATGAATGAACAAGTGACAGAACTTTTGAAGGCCGGCATTCTGCGCAAAAGCAAATATCAAACCTGGGTGGCAAACCCAGTTATGGTGGGAAAATCCAATGGCACATGGCGCATGTGTGTCGATTATAAAGACTTAAACACAGCCTGTCCAAAAGATTGTTACCCATTGCCCGAAATTGACCTAAAGGTCGATTCTTTGGCACCTTACAGGTCCAAATGCTTCTTGGATGCTTATAAAGGCTATCATCAAATTCAAATGGCCAAAGAAGACGAAGACAAAACAACATTTCGCACAGACATGGGTACCTTCTGCTACACGAAGATGCCATTTGGGATAAAGAACGCAGGGGCAACATATCAACGATTAATGGACACCGCGTTTGTAAAACAAATCGGTGTAAACTTAGAAGTGTACGTTGATGACTTAGTGATCAAAAGCAGAGAAGAAGACCAGATGTTACTTGACATCCAGAAGACTTTTGATCAGCTGCGCAGTGTGCGAATGAAACTTAATCCGGGGAAGTGTTCTTTTGGGATGGAAGAAGGAAAATTCCTCGGAGTCGTTGTCACCAAAGACGGTTTTCGTCCCAACCCAGATAAAGTTCAGGCAATTGAGCGGATGCCGTCCCCATCTTCAGTCAAGGAAGTACAAACTCTGATGGGACGACTTGTAGCTTTGAACAGGTTTCTGTCAAACTACGCGTCCAAATCTTTCCCCTTTGTGGACACATTAAAGAATTGTCTGAAGAAATCAAACTTCCACTGGATGGAGGAGGCAGAAGCCGCGTTTCAAAACATGAAGAAATGTTTGAGCAACCTGCCAACAGTCACCGCTCCGCTACCGAAAGAGCCACTCACCCTTTACTTGTCCGTCACTGACAAGGCGGTAGGGGCAGTGCTCATGGTTGATCGAAAGGGGGTACAAACACCAATTTATTATGTAAGCCGCATGCTGCTTGACGCGGAAACCCGCTATTCGACAATGGAAAAGCTGGTTCTCGCGTTAATCCACGCTTCAAGAAGACTGCGCAGATATTTTCAAGGACACCCGATCAATGTCCTCACAGATTTCCGGATCAACGATATCCTGCGCAAGCCAGAACTCTCCGGACGCTTGGCAAAATGGGCAATAGAGCTGGGTGAACACTCAATCTCATATAAAGCAAGACCTTCCTTCAAAGGACAAATCCTTGCAGATTTTATAGCGGAGGTCCCAGCAGACAAAGTCGAAGAACGCGTAAATGAAGCATCATCAAATTCGACTACGCCCGATGAAACTCAAATATGGAAGCTATTCACCGACGGTGCTTGCAATGATGAAGGGGCCGGCGCAGGCTTACGCTTGATAACCCCGGAAGGAAAAGAATACACTTATGTTATTAGGCTCGACTTTCACACAACCAATAACGAGGCAGAATATGAAGCGCTGGTCGCAGGCCCACATATAGCTAAAAAGATGGGTGCTCAACACATTGAAGCGCATGTCGATTCAATGTTGGTTGCCAATCACATTGATGGCACATATGAGGCCAGAGAGCCATCCATGATCCTATATTTGCAACATACCAAAGAGTTGATGAATAGTTTCCCCTACTGCAAAGTCACTCACGTCCGCAGAAGCCAAAACAAGCCAGCGGACGCTTTAAGTAAAATGGCGTCCACCGCATTCGATCACATGGCGAAAGACGTACGAGTCGAGGTACTGGCCAAACCATCTGTTCCATCAAAACAAGTGAACGTGATTCAAACTGGAAAAGAATCCTGGATCACCCCGATCATGGCCTTTTTAACTAAAGGCATCCTCGCATCAAACAAGGCGGAAGCAAGGAAGCTACAACACAAAGCCTTGCACTACGAAGTCAATGACGACATCTTATATCGGCGGTCTTATCTCGGACCATTACTCAGATGCGTAGATTCCGCGGAAGCTACATATTTAATAAAAGATATTCACGAGGGCACATGCGGACTACATGCAGGCCCTCGAATGGTCGTGGCCAAACTTATGAATGCGGGATACTTCTGGCCCGGAATGCACCTCGATGCGGTTAGAGAACTGCGCAAATGTGACGCATGCCAGCGACATGCGCCCGGAACACTTAGACCGAAGAACAACTTGATACCAGTCACCACAACATGGCCATTTCAAAAATGGGCCATAGATCTCGTGGGACCATTTCCCTCAGCGCCAGGCAATGTCAAGTACTTAGTTGTTGCCATTGACTACTTCACAAAATGGGTAGAAGCAAAGACATTAGCCACGATTGACGGACGGAACATCAGGAAATTCATTTGGGAGTTTATCATTTGCAGATTCGGTCTACCGATGGAAATTGTAAGCGACAACGGAACGCAGTTTGCGGACCAACACTTACAAGAATGGCTCCACTAAATGAAAATCAAACAGATATTCACTTCCGTAGCGCATCCTCAAGGCAACGGCCAGGTCGAGCGCGCAAACAGAAGTATTGTTGAAGGCATTAAGACACGCCTGGGAATAAGACGCAGCGGGTGGGTAGATGAATTGCCCCATGTCCTTTGGGCCCACAGCACGCTTTCCAAAACAAGCACCGGGGAAACACCGTTTAGCCTGACATATGGAACTGAAGCGGTTATCCCAACAGAAGTTACAAACCCGTCCCCAAGAATCTTACTCGCGCAAACAATTGACAATGACAAAGAACTGCGGATGAATCTAGACTTTTTAGATGAACGCAGAGATTTGGCCTATGTCCGAGAGGCCTCATACAAGAGACAACTGGAAAGATATTACAATGCGTGGGTCAAAGAACAAGCTTTCCGCGTTGGCGATTTTGTTTTCCGCAATAATGAAGTTTCGAATGCGGAAAAACCGGGGAAGCTCGCTCCAACTTGGGAAGGACCCTACAAAGTCCAAGAGGTATTGGGAAAAGGAGCGTATGCCTTAGAACGGTTAGATGGTTCGCCAATACCACGTACTTGGAATGCAGCTCAACTACGTATATGCTACATGTAATCTACTATTTCATGATTTTGTAATAAGGACTTTATGTCCAACTTCATTTATATTACAAAAAGAGCATTTATCATACAAGCCATTGATCAACAAGTACAGTCTACACGGCTAATACATGGATTACCGTTACATATACAAAAATGGGGGTGACCAAAAAACAAAATACACCCCATATACATGTTGACTCAACAGCAAGTTCAAAAAAGATTTTACCTATACACAACAAACTTCAACATACTGAAAAAGACACCTCAACCCCTAACCTTCCTGGTTTTAGTCTTCTTCACATCCCCTAGCTCAGACAATTTCTTCATCTTCAAGGGCTTCCCATCAGAAGTACCCTGATCATCCAAGTTATCAGGACGCATGTCCTCTTGGGACAACAGATATGCACAGTACTTTGCTAGACGATCAAGAGCATCTGTGGAAGCTTGATCGTGATTAAGAGGTTGAGATAGCCTCATGATCCCCTGCATTGCTAAAACCTCCTTAACACCAAGGTTGTTATTAGAGGAGCTTGCTGCCATTTTTGCAGAGAAGAAGATATAAGCATAAGCCTGTGGTGTGACGCCCTTCTCTACGTCAACAACCAAATCATCCGAGATTGGCTCAGCCTGTGATAGCAAATTCTCCTCCACAACCGTCTTAGTTGTATCCATTGCCACCTGAGCGGTCACATCGGCAGGCTGGTCAGGCAAGGATACTTTCTTCAACACCAAAGGTGGATGCTTCTTCCGAGACTCTGCAAAAGGATGTTGCCCTACATAAAATGTTGTTCACAATATTTCAACGGATTTATCACAAAATACATAAAGAGGCACACAAAAATATAAGTACCAGACAGATGCCTCCGCGTTTTCATTGGCAGATTCTCGCGCACGGGGCGGAGGTTTAACAGGAATTTCTAGCTTGTCCGTGGACGGCCATGTCAGTGGTTTAAAAACATTCACCGGAATTGCGGAAATAGGTTCTGGTCGGGTCGTCTCTAGATTTCCAACTGAAGACTGAGGAATTTGTACCTGTTTTTGATTCAACTCGGTGATCCTTTGCTGATACAAATCCTCAGCAACATCATCTGACTGGCGGACAGGAGAAGAACGCCTAGCGCGTTTATGCTCTAATTCCATGTCAGACTCCGTTAACTCTTCATCAACCTCTTCAACAATGATGGGAGCAGCAGGTGGTTTGGTTCTCTTGCTTGCCATAGCGCGCTTCCTCGACGTACTAGTGCCTGGCGCGGTAACCACATCTGTATAAAATTAAACTATGCGTGAGGAATGAATTCAGAAGTTATAAAGACTAACCAAGAGACTCCTTGCGCTCTGAAGTAACTTCCTCAACATCACTTTTGGCTTTTCTGCGGAGTTGTATACCCGCACCTACAACGAAGAATGCGCGATATCAGTACGCAGGACGCGTACCTACTGCGCTTCCTTCGCGCACAAAAAGAAAACTAACCATAGCAAAAGAAATGGATAAAGTTCACAACCTGTCCGCACATATTGCTTCGGAGGATCCACTAGATTGGGAACCAAAAAATTCCCACTCGTTCTCTCAGACAAACGTGGCGCACCTGCGACAACTGGAGTGTACAACACCTTCGCTTCACCGCGCTTGGCAAACAATTGAAACAGGGTGACATCTGGATGTATAAGAAACACATGAACAATAAGACAAGAAAGAATTTACAACACAAAGCGTGTATGATTCCAATACCTTTTGGAGGATTTGGGTCATGACCCTAGGGGTAGATGAGACTGATCCCCAGCAAATTCAAAACACTCTCCGGACATTCATCCATCATCAAGGGAGTAGCATGATCACAGAGTGTCTTGTACCAATCTTGGTCTTTAAATCCTACCATAGGAGGGAATTCAGCAATTTTATCCTTTAAACCTAACACCATCCATTGAAAAGGTGCAGGAATGACACCGTGGTTGACATAGAAAAACTTATCCTTCCATTCATACATGGACTTCACCTTCTCTGATACAAGTTGTTTAACTTTCCGGCGAATGCCTAAACTGTACCAACCGCTACCACAACGTGCTGCTTCAAGAACATAAAATACGTTCAACCTCTCCCACGTAGCTTCAATCTCCAATGCTCGGCAAGTGGCCTCAAAGTGCAATATCCGGCATCACCCATAAAGGGTCAACTGTGTAGGGTGCACGCCATACTTCAACAAAACATCCACCACAAACTTAGTGGCTGGCAGACGGAAACAACATTTGGTAAATGTGGCAGCGTACAAAGCTATTTTACCAGGAGGTGCTTTCAAAGCAGTTTTCCCCTCGGCAGGAAGTTCTGGTTCCCATTCAGGAAAAATGCCATATTGGTCAAGGAAAGTCAAATATGAGGCTTTGTCCCACTTAATAGTGGTAGCCTCTATACTTTTTGATGACTCTTTGCCCAGATCTTTGACGGAATCTGACGTTTTGCTGGACTCTTGAACATCTTGTGATTCTTGAGACATAGTTAAAGAAATAATGATGTTGAGGAAGCAGAGACGTTGAAGAAAGGATTCAAATTTTGAAATAGTTGGAAATAGGAAGAGCCACAATTAAAATCCAATATATAGGCTTTGTAATTAATACGCCTGACGTCATACTCAGAAGAATGGGCAGGCTTTTCGGGGATGAGCCTAATAGGGAGGCGACACGTGTACAACTGAAGACAAACAGACGACACACGCGCCTCACGCGCCCACTCGCCTGACAACCGCCGCTCAACGTGCCTGCACATGTCTCAACTGCAAAAGGTCACGTCATACCCACTCGCCATATGGACCACAAGTTTTCAAATGCATGGGGGAACTGACATCTGTCCACAATAAAATAACTGACGTGTCATATCTCCTACGAAAAGTTGACGTAAATTCTCATCACCCGTTCTCCGCTTATGAATTCCGCAACACAGAACAACTGGCCTAACCGCAAGACAACAACACAGGAAATAAAACCACACATCTAGTAAGTCCAGCGCCCCTCACATCTCATCATTACTTCTTAGATAAGAGACACATTGGACTGGGGGGACTTGATGGGATTGGGTACTGAATACACCATTCCGCATACCCAAACCCGGCACAACGTCACTACGCGGAAAAAAGCTACGCGCAGGATATGGTCAAGGCTCATTAATGATCGGTCAACAGTCAATGATTGGTCAAAACCCGGTCAAGGCGAATATCATGCATGGTCAATAGCCATGCATGAATCACGTAACCACACCATTAAAGGTGGTACACGATTCCATTATTCCCTACAATTCAGCTTTCCATATATCACCTCACTAACACAATTAAGGGTGATGGAGACAACCTAATCACGGTTAGGACTTGGGTAATGGTGGCATACGGACTCTCCTATAAAAGGGGTCACACCCCCAATAGGAGAGGACACTTTCTACTGACCTGGAGAGCTATCACACTTGATAGTATCCCCATTCACCCCGTTTTTGTTATAAACTGCTACCTTGTGTAGTCGTCTCCATACCCATACTTTCACTCTTATTTGCAGGTATCTCCAAGCCGTAGCTGTTAGTGAAGGATCAACCCTGTAGTAACTCATAATCTTATCATCCCTAATCGGTGGTGAGACTATTTGTTTCTTCAGCCTATTACATTGTGATAGTGCCAAAGAGCTTTGGGACTGCCTCAAAGAACAGTTTGGAGGAACTGAAGAGGTGATTGCCAACACCAAAGAAATCCTGGCTCAACAATATGAAACTTTTGCTCACATTAATGGGGAAACTTTAACACAACAATTTGAAAGATTCTCCTCATTAATATCTGAGCTAAAATTAAATGGTCAGACCTACACAACTGTATCTATGCTTCATAGATTTTTAAGGTCTTTACCTGAAAAATGGGAAACATACTCTATAGTCTTAAGATCTTCACCAGACTTTAGCTCCCTCACTCTTACAAAACTTCATGGGACATTACTTACTTTTGAAAGAGAAATTGATCAAAAGAAAAAGTTACAAAGTTCTGGTAAAACTGCTGATGACTATCTACCAGGTAGTACAACACTATTGGGAAAAGACTCACCAACTTGTTCAAATAGTTTTGGATCTTTTGACCATATTGACATAACTGCTGGGATCTCATCTGAAAGATCATTCCCAGGTTATGACAATAATGATTTTTGTCAAACTGCTGATAACATGTGTTTTATCATGGATGATTTAAAAAATTTCAGCAGTGATGACTTGGAAGAAATGGATATTCTACACCAACTGGCCATGTTAAGTTTAAAAACAAATAAATTTTACAAAAGGTCAGGAAGGAAGTTTCCAGGACTCAACAGCTCAACAAAAATTGGTTTTGACAAATCTAAACTTAGATGTCACAAGTGTCAAAAGTTGGGAAACTTTGCTAGAGAGTGTAGAAGCTCTAGCTTTAACCAATCTCAGTCTGGAAATAATTTTAACCCCAGTTATAACAGGAATAATGGAACACAAGGGAGTGCACATTTTGTACAGGCACAAGCTCCACAACACCAATATGTGCCACAAGTACAATATGTACAGATGCCTGCTCAACAAATGCAGAGCCAACAATCAATCCCTCCCTTTCCAGCTGCTCAACCACCTCCACAGACTCACTAACCCTCACAACAAAGTTTATTTACTTCAGGGTATGTTGACTGGAGCAGTCTTCCTTTTGACACTACTGAGTGTAATCCTGATGCAGACAACAAGATGTTTGACATCAACTGGGGAGAGCCTGACAATGGCAGAAAGAACTTTGCCTTAATGGCATTTGAGGGATGCACCTCAAAATCGGCCTTGTCACAGGTATCAAAAGAATCTTTGACAAAACTTTGTTCAACTTCTTGTAAAGAATCTTTTGCTCTCATAAGAGAGACTGATGTGCACTTACAAGGTAAAGCAAATGACTCTGAGAGAAAATTCACTCAGATGAAATATGATTTAGAAAGAAAACTTTCTGCAAAAACAAAAGAAGTTTCTAAATTAACTAACATTGCTATTGAAAACCAAGCACAAATTAAAATCATGATAAATGACCTAGGAAATGTCAGACAAGAGCTTGCTGACACCAAGGTCACATGTGAAAAATGGGTTGAATCTTGTAAAGGGTACCAACTATTGCTAAACAAACAAAGTGCTTCAAATGTTAGGTTTGGCATAGGGTGTACAATCACACTGAAACACGAACAGATTTTTCCCCCAAAACAACTGAAGATGGGAAAAAAATTGTTTCAGGTGAAACTTCTGAAGAGAAAGAATGCACATCTTTCCATGAAAACTTTCTAAAAACTCACAAAGAAAGTTCTTCAGAAGTACTGATTAAGTCTGACATTAAGCCATCAGTAGTTTCAACTACATCAGGAGTTGAGAACCTGAAAACTACTGATGACCTTAAACCAATCAATACAGTCAGAAACTTGTCTTTGAAAGAAAAGACAAAAGAATGTGAAATCCGTGGTCTGTTCAACCACAAGACAGAATTTTGCAGATACAGAAAAGGTATTCAGTACAACAAGAAAATTCAACAACTGGTTGTGGGAAAACAAATCAGAAATGATTTTGTAGAAACTTTTTCTCCCAGGAAACAACAACCAGTAAACACCTTTTCTCAGAAAAAGACAAAATCTCAACAAAAATCTTTTTCTCAAAATTCTCTTTCAGTAGTTAGACCTAAATCATCAGCAGTTTCACAAATTGCTGAGATTAAAGATCTCATGAACATGGTACAACTACTGATGACCAAAGTTGATGGTGGTCCTCAAAAGGATACCACCATTGCTCTTAATGAAAAATCCATTGCCAAAAAGACATGGATTCCTCAACTTGGTCAAGAACAAACTGTAAATGTTCTCAAGAGCAAACCCAAAGCCAAACTGGCTTGGGTTCCCAAATCTAACTAATTTGCTATCTTGTGCAGAGATTTTCCAGAGGCTTAAATAGCATTTGGTATGTAGACAGTGGAGGCTCAATGCACATGACAGGATGCAGATACTTGATAAACAATTTTATCAGTCAAAGAGAAGGATCTGTATCCTTTGGGAACAATGCTAAGGGATATGTGCTAGGACATGGCAATGTCTCCTCTGGCAAAATACAGTTTGACAAGGTCAATCTGGTTGAAAACCTTGAGTACAACTTGCTGAGTGTGTCACAAATGTGTGATAAAGGATATTCTTCCTTTTTCACAAAGACAACATGCAAGATCATATCACCAGAAGGCCAGAAGTTGATAGAGAAGATCATTGAAGATCACACTTTGTTGATAGCCAAAAGATGTGGCAATGTCTATGCAGTGGACATTGAAAAGGACAAAGTACTGAACAACACTGCCTGTTTCTTCTCAAAGGCATCAACTTCAGAGACTGATCTCTGGCACAGGAGACTTGGCCATGTGAACTTTAAAACTATAAATAAAGTCACAAAAATGGGCTTGGTCAGAGGTCTACCTTTAAAGGTATACCAGTGTCAAGAACACTGTGTATCCTGTTTAAAGGGAAAACAGCATAAGTCCTCCTATAAGTCTATTGAAGAATAAAAAACAACTGCATGTCTTCAACTACTCCATATGGACTTATTTGGGCCTGTAAAAATCATGAGCCTTGGTAAGAAGAAGTACTGCTTGGTCATCATTGATGACTATTCAAGATTTACATGGGTATTCTTCTTATTTTCCAAGGATGAGGCTGCTGAAATCATCAAGTTCTTCATTCTACAAGTAGAGATACAATATTCTCTATCTGTCAAAGCCATTAGAAGTGACAATGGGACAGAGTTCAGGAACAAAACTCTGGATGAATTCTGCTTGTCTAAAGGGATTATTAGACAATACAGTGTTCCCAGAACTCCTGAACAAAATGGTGTAGTAGAAAGGAAGAACAGAACCTTAATTGAAGGAGCAAGAACAATGTTAGCTGATTCAGGCCTACCATTGTATTTCTGGGCTGAAGCAGTTAACACTGCATGCTATGTTCAAAATAGAGTCCTTGTCAACAAGAGACATTCCAAGACTGCCTACGAAGTTCTTCATGGCATAAAGCCCCTTATCTCCTTTTTCAGGGCTTTTGGATGTCAATGTTTCATTCTAAACATCAAAGACTCTATTTCAAAGTTTGCTGCCAAAGTTGATTCAGGTTACTTTCTTGGCTACTCTTCCACTAGAAAAGCCTACAAGGTTTTTAACTCAAGAACCAGGATAGTAGAAGAAACACTGAATGTCAAGTTCAATGAGTCAAAACACACTCTTATTCCAGCACATCCTGCTGAACTTTTTGACCTTGACGGCTTCCATTTTGGACCTGAAAAGACTGTTACTTCATCTAAACCTACTTATTATGGTGATCAAAGGTTTGATGATGAGGATCCAGCACCATGGACTCCTCAAACAGTCATTAAGTCAACTTCCAAACCATCAGAAGTTTCACAAACTTCTAATTCAAGATCTGCTGATGTACAAACTCAAACATCTGCTTCAGCACCTAAAACTACTGAAGACACTGAAACTGCTGAACCAGACATTATAAACCTCAGTGGTTTGTTTGATGAAGTACAAGAGCCACCTACACCTATCAGTGGTTTACAACAACTGATTGAACACAAAGATCATCCACTTGAACAAATCATGGGTGATATTGCATCAGGTGTTCTTACAAGAAACCAGCTTTCCAACTTTTGCTTCTTCTCAGCATTTATTTCTCAGTTGGAACCTAAAAAGTACCAAGAAGCCCTAAAAGACAACAACTGGGTACAAGCCATGCAAGATGAGTTGCTTCAATTCAAAAAGCAACAGGTTTGGGAAATCTGTCCCTTACCACCAAACAAGCAACCAATTGGCACAAGATGGGTTTTTAGGAACAAACAAGATGAGGCTGGTATGATTATAAAGAACAAGGCAAGACTGGTAGTACAAGGTTACTCTCAAGAAGAAGGAATTGATTATGATGAAACCTTTGCTCCAGTTGCAAGGCTTGAAGCCATCAGGTTATTTCTGGCCTATGCCATTTCCAACAAAATCAAAGTTTTTCAAATGGATGTTAAAAGTGCATTTTTGTATGGAAAAATAAAAGAGGAAGTGTATGTCTGTCAGCCACCTGGGTTTGAGGATCCTTCTCATCCTGAGTGGGTGTACAAACTAGTCAAAGCTCTTTATGGGCTCAAACAGGCTCCAAGAGCCTGGTATGAAACACTTTCTACTCAAAAATAACTTCACAAGAGGCTCCATTGATAAAACTCTTTTCATCAAACATGTTGGAAATCATATCTTACTTGTTCAAATATATGTTGATGATATCATATTTGGTTCAACAAACACAAAACTGTGTGATGAATTTAAGAAACTCATGCAATCAAAATTTGAGATGAGTACAATGGAGAACTGCAGTACTTTCTGGGACTGCAGATTAAACAACAAACAAATGGAACTTTTATACATCAATCAAAATATGTTAAAGAATTATTAAACAAATTTTCTTTACACGACTGTAAATCATGTTCCACTCCCATGACACCAACCACACAAGTTGAACCAGATGAACAAGGAAAACAGGTTGATAAAACCATGTATAGATGTATGATAGGTTCCCTTTTATATCTAACTGCTTCTAGACCAGATATTATGTTTTCAACATGTGTCTGTGCTAGATATCAATCAGCTCCTAGGAATTCACACCTCATTGTAGTCAAAAGAATCTTCAGATATCTGAAAGGAACTCCAACACTTGGAATTTGGTATCCTGCTTCAAGCAATACCAAGTTATCAGCTTTTTCAGATAGTGACTATGCAGGGTGTAAAATGTCAAGAAAATCAACATCTGGTGGTTGTCAATTCTTGGGAAACTGTCTAGTGTCCTGGCAATCAAAGAAACAAACATATGTTGCAACTTCAATTGCTGAAGCTGGATACATTACAGCTGCAAGTTGTACATCACAGATACAATGGCTCCAGTATCAACTTCTTGATTATGGAATCAAAGAAACCACGACACCATTGCTTGTAGACAACAAATCTGCCATTAGCATCATTCAAAATCCTGTTCAGTTTTCAAAAACCAAACATATTGAAATCAGGTATCATTTCATAAGAGATTGCTATGAAAAAGGCAAGATTGAAGTGAAACATGTAGCAACAGCTAATCAAATAGCTGACATATTCACTAAACCCCTTGACACATCAACATTTTAGAAGTTAGTATCCATGCTTGGGATGCTAAATTTGTAAGTGTTTCTTTTTTACTTTTCTGCACATATTTTCATTTTTCACTTACATTTGTTTTTAAGTCTGAAAACTTCTGAAAAACAAACAAGAGAGAAACTACTGATGAACAAAACATCAGTATGGGAATATTTTCTGAAAAGTGATTAACTTCTGATAAAACAACCTTCATAAGTTATGAATAAAGTATTTATAAAGCATTCTCATCAGTTGTTCAAAACTACTGAAGAGAAAGTGGGAACTACTGATGATATTTGTTCTTCATCAGCAATTTGGTCAAAAAGGGTAAATCAGACTTTTCCCACATCCGAAGTTTGACCTAGGCGGTTAAAAACTTCTGATAAATACCTTTTCCAACACTTATCCTTTCAAAAAGCAAAAATTCCCTCCTTCTCTCTCACAAAACACTCTCAAGACCTAAACCTGCAAAAACACTGTTCGATCCACACACACACAAACCACATGGCTCTAGTACTGAAACAGGGACACAATCAAAGAGGCTACTTCGAAAAACAAGAAGCCTGGTCCCAATACGACGAAATCATTGATTTGGTCGTCAAATCCCAATACTTCACCGCCCTCACCATCGACCCTCCAATCCACACTGAAACTCTAAATGAGTTTTGGGCAAACGCAGAGACGGTGACGGTGAACAACAAAGTAATCTCCCTCAATTCAACCATCAAAGGGAGAAGAATGGCAATCACACCGGCTATTTTGGCAATTAGGCTGGGTTTGGATGATGTAAATGCCCCAGACCAATTTCCAAACTCTCAGATTCATTTAACCATGACAGAGTGTGGTTACCAAGGTACTCTCTCACATGCTACAATATTTAAGAAATATTTTGAACCAAAGTATAAACTGCTTTTTCATTATATTATTATGTGTTTGAGTCCAAAAACTGGATCTTATGATCAGATGCCCTCAACTTTTCAACCTATTTTTCATTCCATAGTGAATGAAACAAAATTCAGGGCATCATCACTTTTCTTTAATGAGTTGGTGTTACATCATCTCAATACTAAAAAGAAGTTTTTGTTATACCCAAGATTTATTATGCAGTGCATAATAAAAGAACTTGGAGGAGAGGTGCTTGTGGGTAAAACTACAATTTTAAACCCTTTGTCCTCACAAGCATACTCAAGGCACAACAAACCGGCTGCCTGGCCAGAAGATGACCAAGGGGAACCAGAAACAGTCCCCATGGAACCCTCATCTTCCAAACCTACACACCCAAAGGCCAAGAAACCCAAGCAACAAAAACAAAAACCCACCAACCCAAAAAGAAAAGCAGTTCAGGAGGTTGAGATGCCTGAACTAGCTAATGTGCAATCTGCACTTGATAAAGATGTGACTGAAACATCCTCTCAGTCTCATCCATCTCAAACCCCACCAAGAGCACCAATCACCATACTTTTCAAAAGAAAAAGACTAAAGAAAACTATTCCTATTGATTCCTCTTTTGAAACTGCTGAACCAATTGACCAAACTACTGAACCAGCACCCCAAATTTCTGAACCTGATATAGAAATAGCCAAACTTCTCTCTGGGCTAAAAGAGAGAGTCCCATCTGAAAATGTCAGTCCCCAACAACCACATCAAACAGGGGACATAGCCTCAGATTCTGACATGGATGCGGACACTCACAGCCCTGACCAAAGAGATGATGATGAACCAGGGTCTCTAAGCTGAAACTTAGAAACTCTTGGTACTTTTGAGGCTGCTACTACTCATTTACCACCCAGTGTTGGATCTGAGGAAAGAAGCAATATAGCTAAGACCTCAACTGTGGCAACTACTGATGAAGGCTTAATGCCTGAGGTAGGAAATCCTCTGAACCAAGAAAAAGAGGTACATGAGACAACTGAGTTGGGCTCAGCTCATGATGTAACTGATACAGTCCTCATTGAGGATGTAATCAGGGATTCAGATGATTCCATTGACTTGGATGATGATTCACAACACAAAACTACTGAATTGACGGCTACAAGTGAAGGTCCTGCACCTGGTGTATCTATGCTCAAGAAGCTAGTCACACCAGATCAGGTTAAAGTCCACTTAATCCCTGATTCCCCAAAAGTGGCATCTTCTGTACAACAAGAAGATCTCCCCAAAACACACCCCTCACTACAAATGCCTACCCAATTCCCTGGGCCATCCAGCATAGACATGAACCAGCTATGCAGCCCAGATGGTCCCTTATATCACATGATGAACACCCTCATCAAAAATCACTTCCAAACCTACACAGCTGACTTGGAGCTGTCCATCAAAAACCAATTTGGAGTGATACAGACTAAGATGAACGATCTGTCCAACAAGATTGACTTCAACTCCAAACAGATTGCTACTCTTACAGGTCATTTCTCTGAACCCTCAAAGAAAAAGCTTGATGAATCCAAAAAGGGGGAGAAAACTAAGGAACCTAGGGAGTCACTCGAAGCTAGGATAAGGGCAAGAGTGGCTATCCAAGAAAGACAAACAGAGAAACCAAGCCAGAAGAGAAAAACTGGCCCAACAGTTTGGTGTCTCTGTACAAGAAATAGAAGATGCTGAAAAGCCTGATGAATCCCAAGGCCACAATGAAGAAACTTCTGATGGTGAAAGTTCTGATGAAGACTCAGAAAATACTGAAGACAATCCTTCAGTAGTTGACAGACCTTCAGTAGTTGTCAACCCATCAGAAGTCAACACTTCCAACACTGAAACTGCTGAACAGCCTTCCAGATCAACTGAACCTACTCAACCAACTCCTATTCCAAAGCCTACTACAACTACAACAATGACTGTGCTGAACCCTTCTCCTCTATCAATGTCCAAAGAATTACTTGAGAAGAGTTTAATTGCAGCTGAAAGAAAGGCTATGGAAGATGAGATCTGGAGTGCTTTGGAAGCAAGGGATGACTTAAGCCTCAATGAAAAGCTACAGGCTTATGAAGCAGATGTAACACCCCAACCGATGGCGGAAACATCGGGGTGCCACGTATTGATGATTGTTTCAGTAGCACATGGTATAATATAAATTTTAAATAATTTATTCAAACATAATATCCAAATATAAAATGATGTCTAGGAATTTGATACATGATATCAAATAACAAACTTCAATAACTTCAAATAAAACTTCATGTTAAATCCTCATGCTAACTCAAGCCTCGGCTTCATTGTTACCTGAAACATGTTAATTTTGAAAATATTTTGGGTCAACAAAAGTTGGTGAGAATTACATAGGTTTTTGATAATAGAATAAAAATGTTGTGCAATTCATGTGTCATGTCAATCTAGCCCATATGTGAGAACATACTAGAAATAAATCGAGTGCATAATCAACCCTGATGACTGTTATAATATGATACATACCATACGCTCATGGTCCACTTGAATATGTTATGCGATAACAAACACCCACGCTACCTTTGTAGGAGGCACGTATCCGGGTGGGATTGTCAGTCCAATAGATCTATCAATGTATACCGTCGGCTTGTACGGAGTTAATGATTATGCTAGAATGGTGCTTACTCTAATCATGCTCAAGACATAATGCAACATAGAAAACACATAGACACATTGATGATTGAATTGCAATAATGATGTTATAACATGTTTCACCCCAAAAATGGTGATAAATAAAAGGGGCTATGTAAAACTCACCTTGGCAAATGTTAAACTTCTTGAAAAGATGAAATAATAGTGTTGCCCAAATAATGCCAAATATCACCCTATAATAAGGTAATAAATAAGTCTAAGTCTAATTAGTTTATAAGTGTATCCTAGGGTTTCGATTTGGGGATATCCAATTGTTGAATTTAAAATAAAATGTTAATTAAATAAAGGGAAATTTGATAATTAATTAAAAGAAAGTCTTTTTATAAAATTTGAATTTAGAATGTTCACAATAATGTGTTTGAAGTATAAAAATAATTTTTATAAAATTATTTCTTTTAAAATAGATTTTTAAATCTATTTATTACAAATTGCCAACAATTAACTTTAATATCTAAAAAATACTAAAATTAAAGTATTATTATTTTAAAAATCATATTTCTGTTCTAAATATTTTAAAATAAATTGCATAAAATTTTGGTGCAAAAATAATGAAAATTGAATTTATTATGATTTAATTATGATTAAATCTAACAAAAATTGATTAAAAATATAAAATAAATGATTTTTCAGAATTAAAAATCATTTCAGTAAAGTTTAACTTTATACAAACTCAGGATAATTTTTGTAGAATTTAATAAAACTGTTTTGATATTTTAATGGATTTTTATAAATATAATAGTATAAAATTGATTTAATTATTATAAATATTAAATGAATGAATTTTAGAAAAATAAAAATTGTAAATAAAACTTTTAACTCAGATTTAATAAATATAATTTTTTTTAGAATATATAAAATAGTTTTAACATTTAAAAACGAATTTATAAGTTTTAAAGGTATAATATATATATAATAATGATTTGTTGAAAAAAATGAAAAAGAAAAGAATGGAAGGCCACAGCCGGGACTCGAACCCGGGTGCCTTTGGTTATGAGCCATGGTCACAACCACTTGGCCTAGGCCAGTGGTTGTGATGATCTCCGGTTAAAATTAATTAAATACGTTATGTTAATCTGAGTTTATCCCCAAATCAAATGCACGAACCCTAGCTTCTGCAATTGATCAATTCACACATTTTGAACACGATTATTGTTAGGGTTTTTGTTGTATGGTTGCCGACTAACAAAACCCACAAAAAAGATTGGACTTACAGTGTTGTTTGTTACACGATTGGCCAGTCAACTCAATAAGTCAAACTTCGTGTGTGTGGGTATTATCAGAGGTGTTTCAGAACAATTGGAGGTTTAAGAGAGATATGTGAGCGAGTTGTGAAGGATCGTAGCAGATCAATTTATACTGGGGATCGATGGATGGGTTAATTGGAAAGTTTGACTAACTATTAAAGTCTATACGCGTAATAATTCAAATTGGTCAATGATTGATGGTTGTTAGCGTGTAATCGAAGCTGGATGAGGCCGGTCATCGAGCATCGTTGCCATTTTTGGATCAATCACAAGTTAATTGTGATTGATCAAGCAAACGCGTCACAGTTGACTTTCCATAGTCAGCTGTGAAGCTTTAAAACCAAGTATAACATTAAGACGCGTCCGGGTTTATTCCAAGTAGATGGCTAGCCCAGTTGGTTAAAGCTTGATATGGTTTGGGCTTGGGTGCGGGTTCGAACCCCGGCTCGAGCATATTATTTTTTTGATATAATAAACACACAACCACATATATATAATATATATATATATATATATATATATATAGTATTAGGGTTTCAATAATGCGACAAAAATAATTAATGCGAACGTAAAAGATAAAACTTGACGTTTTTATTAATAACGAACGTGTAACGTACAAGTTTAAATGCGTAATGTTACAGCAGAACTTCAAAGACAGGCTAACCTAGAAAGAATTGCTGAGGAAGACAAAAGACAACATCTGATGTCTTACATCACCAAGAACATCAAGACCAAAGCCTATACATTGAAGGGACACTCCATGGAAGAGCTGACAAGAAGAGCTCAACTTATTGCAGACAAACTTGCAACAAGTAAAGATGGAAAAGCCAAGAGAGCCCAGATGATTGAAGAATTAGTAGCAAATGGTTATGGTTCAAAAGCCTCTGTGTCCAAATGGAAAGAAGAAAAAATGGTGGACACATATAGAAAATACAAGGCTACAAGGGCTGCAAATCCAGAGAAGTTTGAAACTGCTGAAATGTCAACTTCAGTAGTTAGAACTTCTGGTGTTTCAAGAAAACCTGCTACAAAGAAAAAGACAGAGGAGAATGTGAAGTCTGATTTCAGGATGGTACTACTAGAAGGAAGTACAGTAGTCCATTCTGACTTCGACATTGAAGAGAAACCTCTGCTAACCCAATTCAGGGATCCTTCCACCTTTGCCTATCAAATTCAAAAGACCATTAAAGACAAACTGCACACTAAGGTAGTTACTGAGCATCACTTGCCAACCTTTCAACTACCTAATGTGATGCAACAAGAACAAGGAAGAGAATCCCACCTGAGAGTCACTGAAGTCGAAGACATCCAACACTCAGGAGCATCCCAGGGTACCAGCATGGTTCCCTATACTTTAGACTTTGACAAGTCTAAAGTGCCTATCATCAGATGGTCCTTTACTGATGACAACTCAGTACAAGTGACAAGAAGAGACCTCACAAGCAGATCCTATAAGTCGATGAATGATCTGAAGAAGCTATCAACTCAAGACCTGCTTACAATCCAGCATCTAGAACCACAAAGAGGATCTTTCACTGATGAACAGCTGAATCAGTTGAAGAATTCCATGTTCAAAGGGATATGGAAGATTGTGAAAGACAGAAGAAAACAATAAGGAATTAGAAAGGTCTTGGCTTCATCAATCCAGTGGGAGATTGTTAGGACAAAAAGGATTGGTGAAACCACTTTTGCAAACCTTAGTCTAATTCACTTCTGTCAAATTATTCTAAGTATAGAACTACTGAAGAAAGAAGACTAAACTGCTGAAGAAGGATTCTACAAGTACTGAAGAAGAAATACATCAGAAGTTCTGAAGTCCAAACCAGACAGTTCACTGAAGAACTACTGAAGACAAACTACTCATCAGTAGTTTGTCATTCATCAGCACTTGTTCAAGAATCTTTCCACCGCCTTATGTTTTAGTAGTTTATTAGTTTAGTATTACTTTAACTTTTTGTACAAGTCCCAAGATTGCAACTTGTTGCAACTTGTCTCTGAACTTGCTTTTTGGCAAGGTTCATGTATTTGTAAAGTCTATAAATAGATGGGTTCATCCCTCTGTTTTAGACATTGATTTTTAATACAGAAATCCTTCAAAGCTTATCATTGTTATTTCCATTTCATTTACTGAGAATCTGTTTAAGTGTTCATTCTCATTCAATGCTTAGATTCTTATTAAATACTTGTCTTTAGTTTTATCAAACGTCCAGGGGGAGTAATAACTCCTGTTGATAAGTGTAGCTTTAACTTATATCATTCCGCTGTGCTATTACTGATAAAGAACTTGCTAGACACTTAAGTGTTCACTAGCAAGTTCATACAAAGAGCAATACTGATCCAACAATCATACCATCTCACAGGACCCCTCTAATCTGATTAATGAACGCGTGGCCATCAACTTTAAGACTATACCCGGCCTTAACCAATCTGGTCCAAGCACCTGCAAAACGATTGCCCAAAATACTTCTTACTCTTTGTACGTTAAACTACTTTTTACACTAAACTTTCTCTTAATAATAAGTAGTTTTATTTTTACACATTATTATAAGTGTGGTTGACAAGAAACATTGATGAGCTCGGGAAAGTATCAGTACCATCGATACTGATCTAAAAAATATTGTTCCTTAAATTTCTCAAAACTTAATATCGATACTGAAAACATATGGTACGGAATTGGTTCGTTATCGGTACGATACTGGTATGGTATCAATATTTTACCTTAAAATATATATACTATACCAATCTCGTGTCAATACCGAAAATACCAAAACAAAAAACCTCTAAATGTGAGTACCGATACCGATACCGAACACTCTCGGTTCGGTACAGGATCGGTATCGGTTCATTATTCGGTGCAATATGCTCTTCTCTGTATTTTTTAATTAAATTATATGTCATTATTTTTTTTAACCAAAAGGAGTGTTTATAAAATTAGACTTTAGGGGCCCATAATTTTAATTCAGCTAGTTCTTCGGATTTTCAAAGATTTGACTTGTTTTTTTTTTTTTTGAAAGGCCAACAAAAATTTTCATTTCACCAAAAGAACACATGACTAACAAAATGTTAGACAGGATATGAAAACACACCAAGAATCAGCATTCGCCAAAATACATCGTAGCGTATTTAATGACATAAGTTAAAGCTACACCAATCCGCCCAACCCATATCCACTTTGGCCCGGTTTTTGACCCACAAGAAGCTGAAACTCTTCACGTCTTCTTTCATTCGCCATAAGTTGGCATGTTTTCCATTGAAAATTAAATCGTTTCGCCACCTCCATATAACCCAAATCGCCGTCTGGATGACAACAAAAATGCCTTTTTCCATTTCCTCGACCCCGGTAAATGCTTGTGCAGACCCGCGAAATCTTTCAATTCCAACACAAAAATATGTTGCAGGTTGCACCAATTGGAAACAAAGGCCCTTAGTTGCTCAATGAACCTGCAGGACACAAACAAGTGTGTCGCCGATTCCGTCTCTTCATTACAAAATCTACATCTCGTGTCTTGAATAATGATATTTCTTCTAGTTAATGCCTCGTAAGTTGGGAGTCGGTCTTGAATTAATCTCCACATCAGGAAATTCACTTTAATTGGAACCCATGAGTTCCAGACAAAGTCGAGACCCCGATCCTCAAACCACTTGCATTGCATCAGACGCCTCATATTTCGAACCGAGAATAAGCCAGCTGTCCGCTTCCCATGACCATTTGTCCTCACCAGACCCAAACCCGAACCCCAACACAGCAGCCGAAAGCTGCTACAGTTCAGACAACTCGACCTGCAGAGTAGGAGCCTGTAACACCCCAAAACCATTTGTTCGCCTAACTACGCCATTAGGCGTGCTTAACAATATAATAACACGAGACTTAGAGGATAATAATATGGGTTATATTCTAACATGGAAATAACCTAGTTAATAATATTATGTTTATAAATTAATAAAAGGTGTTTGAAACTAGCTTATGAGTTAGTTTTTATACAAAAATGACAGTGGGATAACTTGAGGGACCATTGTTGCCAAATGACAAAGTGAGTTTTATTAATAATAATAAAACAATAAAAACACACACTTGGTGTATGTGTGTCGTGAGTTATGATCAGGAGATCATCTTCTCCAACAACCAAACCCTAAACCTCAAGCTCAAGCTCAATCCAAGCCAAAATCAAGGGGCTTTCAGTGCATGAGCAAGAAACGGGTCATATGGGTCCTAAACTACAACAAGGTACCTTTAATTCGTGTTGAATTTGATGTTAAACTCGTTTTTGATTTGGGTCAAAATCTAGGGTTTTGGCAAAACGTGAATTTATGAGTTGTTAGAGGTTTCTCTAGCTTTAGGGAGCCTCAATTAGGTATAATTCGGTTATGAATCACATTCTACATGTGCATTTGATTTTGACCATATGATTATGTGAATATGTAAGATTTGGGGTTTAACCTCTAGGTTGAATCAACTTATATCTAGTAATCTTTGTGACTCTTAGGAGTTGTTAATATGAGAAATTTAGGCAAAATGGTCTAAATAATGTATTATGATGATGATTAGACAAATGGTTATGTTTTGGCTAATCTTGAGCTTTAAAACTAAACAAATTGGTGGGTGCACACCAAGTGTTCGATTAAATGCCAAGTTGGTGAACACTAGTGAAACTATGAAGTTAGAATCATGTAAGAGCTATCAATCGTATGTGATATTGGTTTGTAATAAGCCAAGTTAATCGGATATTCTATATAAGAAAATGGCTATGGATTTAGCTATAAATGGGTAATGAATACATGATTTATGGATAGTGAATTAAATCCATGTTATGTATTCTAATAATCAAGTTTGACATATCCCTAAGTAGGTACAAGAACTAGGGATGCAAACGGGTCAAACGGATGCAAGCAATGCGTATGGAAGCAAGAACGGATATGAGGTAAGTTTTACTTACACCAATGTACTATAACATAGCTTAATTGTTATAAATATTAGTTTTAAATCTTGAGTGCGAGATAAAAATAAACCCTAAGGGGTAGAATCTATTAAGTGGGTCGCCATATGTGCACTCAATACAAAATGTGGTTTATGACCTTAATCGAGATAATGAGTTATGACCAAATTGAGAAATCCATCAAACGGGTCAACTAATAAAGATATGTGAGAAATGATGTTTTAATCCAATTAAATCAATTTAATGAAGTTGTTAAGCATGTTGTTAAATGGGTCAAGTTTGTGACACTTGAACAATATATAAAAACATGGATAACTTAGTGTTATGAACGACGTGTCTAAACGGATCAAATGGTGATATCCTCACCATGTGAGTCCAATACTTGATGCTTGTATTTCAAGCACTAAGATTCATGAGGTTAAACGGATCAAATGGCAAGGTATTACCATTTGAGTTTCGAGGAATTAATGTGTATATTTAGAAAGCACGCAGGTAGATGCATTTGCGCATGCACGCTTGATGCTAAGAATCGTGGAGGATACGCATAAGATATAAGAATGGGTCAACGCCACCAGGTAAGTCCATAGTCGAATAAACGCCTTCGGGCGAAGCAACATAGGTGATAAAAGTACTCACATGAGGTGTGGGTGCCAATCAAGTAAGTTATTTTCATAACTGTGTCAAATGCGCGCTAATGCGCTTATAATTGACTAAACAAGTGAAAACTTGAGAAAGGATGAAACTCTAAGTCCGGAAGGACTTAGTGGTTTTTAAACAAGTCATTGAGTCAAAAACATTGGATTTGAAACAAGAAGTTTTGCCACGAATGGCTAAATTGAAAGCTTTGGTCATGAGGGGCATTTTGGGGATTTAAAGGATTAATAAAGGTTGATTCTAAGAATCTAAGTCGTAATGAAACAAATCGGACAAACGCTTTTGTTGATCAAGTGTCTAATGACTTGACAACTCAAACGGTATGCAATTTAAGTGGTCAAAAGTGCCTTGTTTGATTTAAGGCCTTAATGGGACAAATTGGGTAAAAGTCGCCATAAACATTCAAAACTAAGAACCGGATCATGGCGACATAAACCGGACCATAATTTCAATCAAACAAAGGTTTATTTAGTCGGCAAGTCATTACTTAGGCTTCGGGAATCATCAAATGCAGTTGTGATATGATTCCCATGCTTAAAAATCACCAAAAAACGATCGGAAGCTTTGCGCGGCCGCGCGCTTAAACCGACCGGCCGCGCGCTTTGACCTGCATGTCAGCACGATCTTTAAAATTCCATATAAAATCGTAGAAAAATCGTTAGGAGGTGTTCTTTATATGCCTGGAAAGCTCTCGGAGCATAGAACAATTCTCATTTGAAAGTCGAAGTCGGATTTTGGGTTTTAGAAGGGGTAAAAGCGATCCGAACAGCTGCTGCGCAAAAGTCGCAGTAGTTTGTTTTCCTGAATAAGGGCCGTTTGGCCTGGTTCGTTCCGTTTCGACGTGTAACGACTCCCATACTAGTTTAATTGTATTATTGACAACCCACTAACCATTCTTTGGGTGGTGGTGCTAGGTAAACATTTGATGGACGTCCCGGAGCAAGGATCAAGTCACGAGAAGAACCGAACACGACCGAACACTCATCAAGCTTCCGCAATAGAATTCAAGGAACTCCCGTTAAAACGCTAAATCTTAGAGTATGTTTTAACTACTAAAACGTAAAAATTTGTAGGAATCAAATATGTATTTGATCTTAATGGTTTGAGCCTATAATAAATATCAAAGTTTTAATCGGGAGTGGTTTAAGTAAGGTTAAAACCCGTAAGATTAGACGTTAATCACGTGATTACGGGTTAGGATCTTACAGAGCCCTCAGCTACGACATTTGTATAGTTCGAACACCCTGCGAGACCTGTTTCCGATCACCAATGACTACATTTTTTACCCTTTCTAACGTGAACAGATGTGGATATTGTTTGCATAACGGCTCATCACCTAACCACTTGTCCTTCCAAAACAACATTTGACTATTGAAACTTGGTTTTCCTCGAAATAAAGCTTGCAATTCAATCCCAACAACATCAAAATCCTCCCCAATACCCGAGATATGCTTCCAAGGACTTGGCATGGAAAGTCTTGCCGGGATAAAACTCCACGCTCTAGAGTTATTGTGAATGTCCCAAACTACCCTTTTCCACAAACTATCTTTTTCCGATTTAAAACGGCACCACCGTTTGGCCAACATCGCCAAATTTTCCAAACGAAGCGACCCAAATCCTAAACCCCCAAACTCCCTTGGTGCCATAGAATTTTTCCACGACACCCACGACATCTTATCCTTTTCCAATGTTGACCCCCCAAGAAAATCCTTTCGGATTTTCTCAAGCTTTTTAATAACTCCCAATGGCGCCTTAAACAAGGAGAAATAGTAAGTAGGGAGAGCGTTTAATACCGATCTAATTAACGTAATACGGCCACCAAACGACAACGTGTTCGCCCTTTAAATGGATAATCTTTTATTAAAAATATCCACAATCGGCTCCCAATTCTTTATCACATTCATATTTGCCCCCACTTTTAGACCAAGGTACTTGAACGGGATGGACCTTCTTGTGCAACCTAACACATTCGCCATAAGTTTAACTAGGGTCTCCTCAACACCAACTCCAAATATTATACTTTTGAGAAGGTTTACACGCAGCCCCGAAACCAAGTAGAAGCACCTTAGCAATCTTTTCAAATTCACCACATTCTCGAACGACCATTCTCCCAAGAAAACAACATCATCGGCATACAAAAAGTGTGAAAGGATCGGACCATCCAGAGATAATCTTAACCCTTTAAAGACCCCAACTTCGCACGCCTTCTTCATTATACACGACAATGCTCCCATTGCTAAGACAAATAAGAAGGGAGATATTGGATCCCCTTGCCTCAAATCCCGGAAGCAATCAAATTCTTGAGTGGGAGAGTCGTTTACTAACACCGATGCGCGAGCCGAGGATATAATGGAAAAGATCCAATGACGCCACTTAATTTGAAAGTTCATTTGAGCCAAAATCGCATCAATGAAACCCCAATTAAGCGAATCGTAAGCCTTTTCTATATCCACCTTAAAAATTATGCCCTCCTTTCTATGACGCCTTAGCCAAGGAATAACTTCATTAAGAATGATGACACCATCTAAGATACTCCTATTAGCTAAGAATGTCGTTTGCTCGACCGATACCAATTTATGAATTACCAACTTTAGCCGATTTACAAGTACCTTGGAAACAATCTTGTTAATGCACCCAATTAGACTTATAGGCCTATAATCATTCAGACTGCCAGGATCTTTTCTCTTTGGAATGAGAGCCAAAAAAGAGGACATACAACCATCAGCCAACTTTTCGGACAGAAAGAAGTGGTCAAACAGCTTAATAAAATCGTCCTTTAGGTGACCCTAGAACCTCTTTATGAACCCCAAATTCACCCCATCCGGGTCGGGTGCACGGTCGCCATCACATTCCCAAACCGCCCCTTTAATCTCTTCTAATGAAAACAGATTAATTAGGCTCGAAGCTTCAAGGTCAGTCAGCATACCAATACCCGAGCAAATTAATGAAGGCCTATGATTAACCGGCTCCACGAACCTCTCAGAAAAAAATGCGTGTATAGCGTCTTTGACCACTGGAGGAAATGTAGTCCACACACCATCTATCATTAAACCATGGATTCGGTTACTAGATGTATTCGAATTAATAACCCCATGGAAAAATGAGGAGTTTTCGTCGCCCTCCTTTGCCCACCGATTGCGCGACTTCTGTTTCAGATCCATATTCTTTAGACGATCCGCCTCATTAATGAAAGCACGACAGTCCACACAAACAAGTATCTGGTTATAAGGTAAAAACAAAGACGCAAAGTACAAATGGAGGCAAGAAAACAAACATTTTTGTTAAGCTGATGATTCAACATGCTAAAAGAGATTCGTAGATTGCTCATCCTAAAACTAGATACATTACATAAACATGCATTTCTTAAAATTGATACGAAAAACAAATTACATAACATTAATATTCCTTCACCGTCTTCAAGTTCACTTGAGTAGAAGTTGTCATGCTTAGTTACTAGCTTCATTTCTTCAATCATGTAAGATCAAAACCCTACAATGCAAAACATATTATCATTCAAGTATTGTTACAAAATGTGTGTCCAAGAAGAAAGGAATGGTCACGTTTAATTGTTGGTTCTCATGAATTCTAGAGGACGACTATTTTGCTCAATTTCTTCTACAAACGTAGATTTTTGTAAACTTTAGTAACCGGATTAGCAACTGAAACAAAATGACCACACCATGAATATTAGTAACCAAGGATATAACGAAATTGTCACAAATTATCAATTGCTGCGAGGTTTAACTGGCTGTCGAAACAACGGAGAGAGTATTTATACCACATGGAATAAATTTAGACCATAGTTTGATTGGGAAATTAATCGATCAAATTTAAATTGTAAAAAACCAATAATTTACGCCTAGTAAGCTATATATCTCCCCTCACATATTTTAGCATCTATTTCTTATTTAACAATTAAGATTAATAATTAAAAAAAATACTTACAAAATGGTGAAGACCTAGCTTCTTTTTAGTTGAGACCATGGATTTTGAAAATGGTCTCTAAAACAACATTTTGACATAACTTAAACAGAACTAGAAATATAAATTTAGTTATATGTTGAAAGTATTCTGTTACTTTTTTAATTACCAAGAAATGTAGAAGAAATCTTACACTGTTGATGCCTTTAGCGATGGATCCGTCTGGTATACGGCCAGCCCACTGTTGCAAGCATTAAACAAAGAATAAGGAAATATATCACATAATAGTAATGAAGTTTTAATAATGTTGAAATTAGATAACTTATAAGAATTGTGTTCCATTCAGAGCATTCAAATTTATTTCTATGTTTTAATCCTTATATTTAACCTACATAAGAGATCAACAATCCCATGGCATTTCCTTAGTTTATTTTTTTTTATTATATGATGACATGGCATGATCAAAATCCAACGTAAGTTACAAAAAATTGCAAAAAAAAAAAAAATGTATAAAAGGCAAAAAAATTTTTTTTTTTTTAAATGGCAATTTTGGCGAAAATCTTTAAAGAACTTTGAAAATTTTGCAAAAAAGATTTTAAAATACTGATTTTCTTAAATTGTGAAAAAGTTTTAAAAAATGCCAACTTTTTTTAATTCACAGTTTTTTTTTTTAAAAAATGGCACTTTTAAAACTTTTTTTAGTCAATTATATGTTATGTAGGTAATATATATATATGACTAAAACATTAAAATAAACTTGAGTGACACGATTAGAACAATATAATTAATTATGAGTAACCTAATTGGAAGAATCTTAAAACTTGTTTAATATTTTATAACAAGAATAAAATTAAAAGGAAATAAATTTATATATGAATATAAATTAACATGCTGGTATCTACATAATTAAGTAATTACACTTTTGGCTGCCGTGCTGAAAGCTTCTCGATGAGGTATTTGAGGATTCGAAGCCTTGATGCGTTGTATTTCCTCTCTAAATTAAAATTTCACAAACAAAACATATAAAATATCATTTAATAATTTTTTTTTCTTAAACTTTAGAATATATTAAAATCTCTAGACATGTTACATTTTGATAGTGGGTAAGCGAGCAACAAGCTGCGCCGCTATCCCCTTTTAGAATCCTGTGTGGTTGTGAACTCACCTCATGAATCGATTGTAAGCAGATGGAAGCCTGTGTTTCCTCTCAGGTGCTGCATGACCAAACATAAACAAATTTTTAAAAACAATAATAGCATCGACTACCTCAAAAAAAAAAAAAAAAAAAAAAAAAAAAAAAAAAAAAGTAACATTTTATGAGGGAAAAGAACTGGTAGCATACGTTTGACAACGAATGGAGCTTTTGGTGGCTCAGGTTCGTTTGATGTCGATGATGAAGATTGAGCCGGACGCTTGAAATCGCTAGAGAACGCAGCCTGTTTTGCAGGTTTACACAATAATAATCAAACGTTACTTATCTTAGTGCATAGTGATAATAATTTGTTTTTATTTCATATGTAGTATCAAAAGACATACTTTTGTCATGGAAAAATATTTAAAGTAAATAGTTTTTTTTTTTTTTTATATATATATATATATAAAAAAACCTGAAAAGGAGGAAGTGAAGGAGATTGAAAGGGATGAGAAGCCCTATTGGTGAGAAATGATAAATTACTGCAATGCCCGCATTTCACCGTCACTGTATCCAAAAGCCTCTTGCATGGTATCCCTACCTGCAAATTAATATTTTATTTTTATAAAATCTTTATCCTATAAATTAAAACAAATTAAGTTTATGAATTGGGATATATAGTTAGTTAGTTAGTTTATACAAATGAATACCGCTAGAAGGGTATTGCAGAAGTTGCAACGAACATAGCAAAGATGCTGATCTGAAGGAGCGGTTTGAACTGGTGGATCCATGTTCACAGTCCTAGTCTTTTCCTGCACAGCTTCGAAGTTCATGGTCGATGGCAAATTATCGGAGGATGAATATTATTGATATCAAGGATTTTGATGGGGAGGAAGATATATAGGAGTAAGTGTGCATGAAAAATGATAAATTTAGGGCTCCTATACTAATGTCGATGGTACATCCTATTTGTAGCTTCCAAACGATTTACTTTTGTTCCATTTTCTCTAATGTTACATACATGTTTGAATTGTGTTGTCAATTACAAGTTAAAACATATTTTTACTTTTGGAAATCTTGATTGTTATTATTAAGTTAAGGTTAGAATAATTGGAACCAAGTATAATGTGTTCAAGAATTATCTTTAGGCAAATTGGATTTTAATAATCTCACCTTTTTGTAGTTGGTCAATATTAATCCAACTTGAGAATATTCTTGCCACCAGTCCCAACGTTTACACTTTTTTTTTTCTTAATGGATCCCCGTTAAAAAAAAGTTAACATAGTTAACTTTTCGCTTACGTGGATATAAGTTGGACGATGAGATGGCATGGGTGGACGGTGAAGATGACCGATGGTGGAGGAATGTGGGTGGTGGTGATGCATGCGTTTAATTTGGTTTTGGCGGAGGTGGATGGTGGTGCGGCGGGGACTATGGTCGAGTATGGTGGTTGTAGGCGGAGATGGTGGGTTTCTGGCAGCAATGTAGTGGCAGAGTGGTGGAAGTGATGATGGTGGATTGGGTTGTAGGTGGTCGTTGTGGTGGGACATTGAGAAAAAGTTATAAAAAATTCCACAATTCATATATGTCCACGTAGCAAAAAACAAACGAGTTAGAGTTTCTTTCTTTTAGCGGAGTCCAATGAGAAAAAAATTATTTTACTTAAGTTGGAACTGGTAGAAAAGATATTTTTAGGTTGGATTATTATCGGCTAACTGCAGAGATTATTAAAATCCAATTTGCTTTATCGTTAAAGATGATCATAAAATCACCCAGGGCCGGACTTCTTGTATAAAGACCCTAGGCTCTTGCTTAGGGCCCCCAACTCCATTTTGAGGCCTCCAAATCTAAGTGAGTTATACTAATTAGTTGATTTGCAAGGTAGCTGCTACTGAGGAACAATGTGGTGAAACATATTTTGTAATTAGGTGCTAACTTGGGTGAAGTTTTTTAGTAATTAGGTGTTATTCGGGTTTTAGTCATCATGTAATATTTTAGGTGAACATTGTTTGGTTTATTGTTGGTACTCGGTCTCAAACCTGGAAAAAGAATAATGGTTAACAACAATGAAATGTAGAAGAGGGTCCCGGTTTTTGTTTTCGCTTAGGGCCTCCAAAATGGTTGAGCCGGCTCTGAATCACCTATAACTTGGTTTGAATTAATATAAGTTCTTACCAAATTGTCTTTGGCTTATTGGTACCAAGATGTTAGGAAAACGTATTCTCTCCAAATGGTGAGCGTTCAAGCTTTGTGTAAATAGTTTATAACCCCCGTTTATACATTTTTGTAGCACTCTTTTATCATTATGAATTGCAAGAAGGAATTGGAATGACTCTATACAAACCCGTTTATGTTGGTGACATGTCCACCCATTCCATCTTAAATCGACGAGAGAAATTTGCATTTCACTAATCAACCCATTAGTAAAATCAGAGAGCGTATGAGAGTAAATACATTTCGATAACCACAGATGTGCCTGTCGAAGAGGTGCTCGAGCTGCTTAGACTATATGGTGTGCCCCCTTTTCCCCCCAACTCCCCTAAGTGCCACATCAGCGCCACATCATTTCCCCAATTTTCTCCCCCAAACTTTGGAAATGGTTTCCCCCAAATCCCCCATTCCCCCTTCCTTTTTTTATTCTTTTCCATTTTTTTTAATTATATTATTTGTATTTCATACTTATTTTTTTTTAAACCGTAATTTTAAAAATTCAACAAAAATTGTAAAAATTAAAATAAAGATAAGCTTCAATTAATTTTAAAAATTACAACCTACAATGCATAGAAATTTAAAAAATAACAAGCAAAATACATTAATAAAAAAACATCTAAAGCATTCGTTTTCCAAGCCACTTGTTCGCGATCTTGTCTTTGATCGCCGACATCACCGCTCTTTCTTGCTCGGGAAGGCCGTCGAGACTTTTCTCCATCATCGCAAACTCCGCCTTTTCGTCTTGCGATATATTGTATGCGAGACGCGCCTTCTCCAACTCAAGCTTCTCCCGCTCTAGACTTACGGCTTCTTCCTTTTGTGTCGAAGGAGTAGCGGGGTTGTTCGGGTAAAAGGGTTGTGGGTTTGAACGCCTTGGATCCATTGGTATTTTTTATGTGAAGAATGGAGTAATTTTTATAAAATGTGGTGGTTTGGTTAAAAAATTTGAGTGAGTTGTGTGAAATGTGAGGTTAATATATATATAAAGGTAAATGTTTGAATTTTTTTTTCTTACCAACGGCACAATCATCAATCAGGTGGGCCCCCTATTCAACGGTCAAATTTTTTTGGCCAATAGCAGCCTTCGGTTTCAACGGGCAATTCACCCCGTTTCCCCCCAAAAAAAATCGGGAGGGGGGGGCGGTGTTCTGAATCGGCCCCGATGCCATGTCATGCCCCCGAAACAACTCCCCCAATGCACACCATATGGTCTTATAGTTATGTTTTTCATATATGACAACTGATTAGACGCATTTAAATTTGGTTATTGTGAATGATCTAATACATCACAAATAAAACACGTGCCTACTTTTTAAGTTTTTATTATATTGGATTTTATATATATATATATATATAGAGAGAGAGTGTGTGTACAGATGCCCAATGTATGAATGCTTGTACACATGATCAGAAAGGCACAAAAATACAGAAATGAAGATGTGAAATTGGTTTGATTATTAACGAATTTGGTAGTGATGATTGGATGTATGCTTCCTCTTTCCTAGTATACATTTGTAGCGAATCTGATTAGACTCATCCTAGCTCCTCTACACATGCAGTGGCCATGTCATGACACGCATGTTTCGTTTTGGATGCAGCTGCAGGTTTGTTTATTTTGTCTGTCCAGTTTGAAATGAAAGATGATAAATCAATCTCATCCACACTTTCCATCTCCAACTAGTCTTGTCCACCGTTTTAGGGCTATATATATAGCCAACACATCTTAATTATTTGTTTTCTCACCTTCTTATTTCTAAAATAATTTAACTTTTCAATATATTTTCGTGACAAACAAATTTATTACTTAGGCAAGTCTGATTATAAAGACGTTTTATGCGTTGATCCTATTAGTAATAAATTAGTCAAACATATTCTACATTACATATCCTCCCTAAAATTATTTTTTTTGAAGGTAATAAATTAGTCAAACATGTATATTTGTAAATAGGAGATTTTCTCTACTTCAACTTTGTTGTGTCTTTTGTATATATAGGATATACATTTTATCAATAAAATACATTGAAAATTAATATCATCATATGGTATCAGCCACATAACTAAAGATCCTACCCTTTTTCTTTCTCATGCCATTACTATCGTCCCTGTTCTGTTTTTTTTCCCTTCTCGGTTCTATACCATGTCGTCTCCATCACCACAGATCTCTCAACTATCCCTCTCCATTCCTTTAGCCACCTGCCCACCTTATCAATATAAAACTAACTTCCACCAATTACCTCTCATTGGAGAAATAAATCACCCCGGTCCTAACCTATCTCAACCTTCTCGGTCATGTTGACAGAACCAAACCTCCTCCTCCTGAAATTATCACCACCGATGAAAAATCTTCTATCAATCCTGAATTTATGGCTTGGAAAAATGCCGATCACAAAGTCCTTCTTTTAATCAACTCTACCTTAACCGAGGAAGCTATGGCCGAAACAATCGGACATACAACGGCTCTAGCCGTTTGGAAGGCCCTCTCCGATGCCTATAGCCATTGTTCTATTGAACGCATTCATAATCTCAAAGACACCATTCGAACCCTTAAAAAGGAACCTCTTCCATTTCCGAGTTTGGCCGAAGGTTCAAATCTTTGGTCCACCAATTAACCGCTATAGGACATCCTATCAATGACGAGGACAAACGCCATTGGTTCCTTTGTGGACTCGGCGCCTCGTTTGAAAACTTCTCCACCCCTCAAAGAACCATTTGACCGGCTCCCTCATTTCATGATCTTTTGGCAAATGCCGAAAATCAAGAAATGTTCCTTCAAAAACTCCATGGTTCTCGAACTCCCCAAGCCGCATTCTATGCCTATCAACCCAAAACCCACTCCACTCGAACCCCTTCAAACCGCGGCCGAGGCCGTGCCTCCTCATCTCGAGGCCATGGCTCCTCCTACTCCAAAAGAGCTCCTCATTGTCAACTTTGTCGCAAAGAGGGTCACTATGAGAACACTTGTCCTCAACTCGCTTCTTATGCCCAAAAATCGGTGTCTCTTGATGCGAATCTTGCCGAGGCTTTTCTTGCTCAATGCAACGTAGCATCTGACACTCCCGATTGGACCGTCGATTCAGGTGCCACAACACATATGTTACCATCAAACCGTGATTCAAAAACTTCTAAATCTCAAATCGATGGTATTTGGGTCACATTTGGGAACAGTGAATCGTTACCCGTCACACATATTGGAAACACTAAACTAAATGACTCTATATCTTTACAAAACGTTTTAGTTGTTCCTAATCTCACAAAAAATCTACTTTCTATTAGTAGATTAACCAATGATTCACCCGTTGATGTATTATTTTCTAACAATTATTTTCAAATTCGGGACCAAAAAACAGCGGAGGTTCTTGCTAGAGGCACATGTGAAAATGGATTCTATGTTCTCACTCAAAGTCACAAGTCCCTTGTTGTTGCGCTTTCTGCTTCGCCCCTTCGTGCTTCTTTCAATAAATAGCATAGTCATTTAGGACATGTCTCGTTTGATACCATTTCTATTTTAAATAAACTTGGTCATGTTTTTGTTACATCCTTGTTACCCAAACTAGGTTTATGTGACTCTTGTGAATTATCAAAAGCTAAACATTTACCATTTATTGAAAATCCTAAACGCGCACAACATGTTTTTGACCTCATACACTGTGACCTTTGGGGACCCGCACCTGTGCCTTCCACCGATGGATATCGGTACTATGTTGTCTTTATAGACGACTATTCTTGTTTCACTTGGTTCTATCCCTTAAAAGTCAAATCGGAATTTTTCACCATCCTCACAACCTTTTTAACCTTTGTTCAAAATCAATTTTCAACAAATGTTAAAACTTTTCAAAGCGATGGTGGAACCGAATTTACAAATCACCAAGTGCAAACTTGTTTTCATAGCCATGGCATACATCATACACTATCATGTCCCCACACACCCGAACAAAACGGGAGGGCCGAACGGAAACACCGTCATATCACCAAAACTGGTCTAGCTATGGTGTTTAATGCTCATGCCCCACCACAATTTTGGTTCGATGCTTTCACATCTGTCACACCCTCAAAATCCACTTGCGGAGTTTTACCGCGAGGCGCATGACAAACCAGGATCCAAACCAACGATCACAATAAACAAGTCTAAATGAATATAAATGCAATTTCAAAACATAGTTTAAAATCCCGTTTACAGCGGAAGCTTATTCAAACAGTATCTCAAAAGTAAACCAATTGTTCAACATATGAAAACCATGCGACTCTATCTAGACGCCGTGCATACGCGTGCGCCCTAGTTCCATTGTGCTACCTTAGCGACCTGAGAAAACATGTAAAAGTTTACGTCAGCACAAAAATGCTGGTGAGTTTACAGGTTTTGTATCCAAGTACCAAGTCCACCTGTCCATACTATAACAATCGAAAACCAGTATACGCTAGCTAGGCGTACGTTTTGTTACTACCACGATTGGAAAACCATTACTAACTCGAATACCAAAAGTTTGCCCGATGTATGTTCCTGTTGTTCCTGTTGTTCCTGTTTGAGACAATATGCACCCGCCGACCCTCCAAGTCGACGAGCGGGGTTGGTCACTCCCAATAGCGCTATTCACATTTCCCCGTTGTGCAAACCCGCACATTCATGGTTCCCCCCGGGACTTCCAAAGATCGTGTAGTACACAATGTAAACCCATAGTATGACAGTAGTTACCAAATAATAGTTTTAACACATGTTTTCTCCCCCGAAAGTATGAAACCAGTTTAAAAGAGGGGCCGTAAACTCACCTTAACGTGCAAGCAAAGAATCCGAACAGCAAGCAATATATGCTACCGACACCCTAATAACAGTGTCGCTCAGTGAGTATAGGCGTAATATCATTACCCATATAACTCGTTTGTCCAAGGCGTTTTAAATGTTCAAAAGTGTGTATACGACGCCTAGTGATTCTACATGCAATAGTAAACCCTACGGACCCGTTGGTGAATACATTGGTTACAATTAGTTTCTACTTTCCGTATGTGTCTCAGACAAGTGTACTTCAGTTACATATCAATTCCATACCACCTAAGACCTCAATTAAGCACATAAGCACATAATACACAATCTGTGTTTTCAGGACAGATTGTGCGCCATCAAAACTAATTTATTTAAAATAGCAAACCAGTGAATTAACCTCCCAAATTTTTACTGAATTTACTTTGGGATTCACTCGACAATACCTATTTTTGTTTTGTCTCAATTCCAAACACAAAAATTATGAAAATTCGTACAACACAGCTAGGTCCAGAAAATCTCCTCAACAGGTCAGTTTAGTAGGAAAATTCTTAAAAATTTTGTATTCATCCAAACGAGATGAATCCACTTGGAAAAGCTCTATTTTTCCAGTATTGACCTACTGTAAAAATTTCATAATCTAATTCCTTGTAAATCTCAAGTTATGACCATTTAAAGTTAACCCAATTTACAAATCCGAAAATCTGATATGACCCCTAATCAATTAAAATTCCAAAAACGACTCAAACGACGTCCAAATTCGATGGTTTTGCCCATTATGAAAAGCTAAGACCTTGTACGTTACAATCATGCAAAGAATCGATCAAATCAATTGTTTTCAAGCCACGAAACAGACCCTACAAGTCGACTTTCAGAATCTGTCCAGATTCTGATCGTACAATATCATCAATTATATCAAACCCTAGTTGCATATTATCAATCAATAATACCTAATAATCATCATACAACTTTCCTAATACCTATTCCCATCAGATCCTATTATCAAACATGTCAAGATCAAAGCTTTTAAGATCAAAACACCAATAACTTGCGCAACAAGCATCCTATGATGTTACTACGCGTTTATTAATAGGTTTAATCCGTTTAATCTTCAAAAAGACTCATGTTTTAATGTTTATTAAACCCAATCAGACCTGGACAAACTTTTTATAGGATTTTTACAATAAAACATAAAGTAAAAAGCATAAGAAATCATGAGTTATACCCTTAGCTCTTCAAATCAATCAATCGCGCGCCTTGGAGCCTCCCAATTGATGATCTTAAGCCTTAGCAGGTGTTTTTGGAGTGAAATATTCGTGTGGGGCAGTAAGGGGGCGATTAGGGTTGAGTATGAGGGCTGCATGGGAGTTAAGGATGTTTAAATATGAGTTTGAGGCGGTTTAAACCCGTCAGTCCCCTTCGCGCGGCCGCTCGGAGCCTGTGAGCGGCCGCTCACAGGTCCGGGTGGCGCGCTTTTGTTTCGTTTCGCCTCCCGACGCGTTATCCTTCGACGTTTTCATTATTTCGAACCGTAACAAGTGTAACCCCATGCGTTAAGACCCTAATCAACCTCATACTCCACTTTTAATAATTTTTATTAACGTGTTCGATTTAGGTTCACATAATCACGTATGGTTTTCACATAAGTTTGTCAGATATCACCGAGACACATAAGTTTGTTATTCACCAACGTCCGAGGTTCACTAATCATGAAATCACATGTTAACTCACACAAGGAGTCAGAACCCGACCCACACAAGGAGTCAAAGCATCTCATAACCCGCAGGTTAATTAGTCCCTAGATGTCCAAACCGGACTAGAAAACGTTTTGTAAGTTGTCTCAACCCGAGACAATGCACGTATGTCCTTTCTAGCTATCTAGCTAACCCTCGTTACGTATAATATACGCGTGACTCGCTAAGGTAGACTTTCATCTAGACAATGTTGTTAACCAGAATTTGCCGGGTGTCACATCATCCCCACGTTAAAAGAATTTTCGTCCCGAAAATTGCACAAGTACCAAAAGATAGAAGACAAGAGAGAGAGAGATTCACCCGAGTTGTCACATCATCCCCACGTTAAAAAGGAATCTCGCCCCGAGATTCATTCAACTGCAGTGGAGACATATCTAGACTCGAACGCTTCCTTAAGAAAGAGATGAGGATACTTAGACTTCATCTGATCCTCCCGTTCCCACGTGTACTCAGGTCCCCGGTTCGAGTTCCATCGAACCTTAACGATACGAATCTTGCTGTGACGTAGGCTACGAATCTTGTAATCCAGAATCTCCACAGGTTCTTCCACAATCCGAAGACGATCATCAACCTTGATCTCTTCCAGTGGAACGATGAGAGACTCGTCAGCCATACACTTCTTCAAGTTTGACACGTGGAAGACGTTATGTACGTTACCGAGCTCCGTCGGTAAATCAAGACGATATGCCACCGGTCCAATCCGTTCCAGGATCGTAAATGGTCCGACATACCGTGGATTGAGTTTGCCACGCTTCCCAAAGCGTATGACGCCCTTCCACGGTGAGACTTTTAGAAGTACCTTGTCATTAACTTGGAATTCCAGTGGTTTGCGACGCTGATCAGCATAACTCTTTTGCCGGTCCCGTGCCGCCGCCAACCGATTTCGAATCTGTACGATCTTTTCCGAAGTTTCGTACACTAGTTCAGGCCCAGTGAGTTGACTCTCACCCACTTCAGCCCAGCAAAGAGGAGAACGGCATTTCCGTCCGTACAGTGCCTCGAACGGAGCCGCCTTGATGCTCGTGTGATAACTATTGTTGTACGAGAATTCTACTAACGGTAGATGAGCTTCCCAACCCTTGCCAAAATCGATCACACACGCCCGTAGCATGTCTTCTAAAGTTTGAATCGTACGCTCACTCTGACCGTCAGTCTGTGGATGGTAAGCCGTACTTATGTCTAGTTGGGTACCCAAAGCCTTGTGCAAAGACTTCCAGAAGTGAGAAGTAAAATGGGAATCACGATCCGAAATAATAGAAACTGGCACCCCGTGCTTAGAAACAACTTCCTTCAAATAAAGGCGAGCCAAACGATCCATGGTGTCGGTCTCCTTAATAGCAAGAAAATGAGCTGATTTCGTCAACCGATCGACAATCACCCATATCTTGTCGTTCCCGCTTGGTGATTTAGGAAGTTGTGTGACAAAATCCATAGTAATCCGTTCCCATTTCCATTCCGGAATTTCAGGTTGTTGCAGGAGACCCGACGGTTTCTGGTAGTCCACCTTGACCTTAGCACAGGTCAAGCATTTGCTCACGTATGAGGCTATGTCCGACCTCATGTTTGGCCACCAGTAAAGCACCTTCAGATCTTGGTACATCTTATCCGAACCAGGATGAATAGAATACCGGGACTTATGAGCCTCATCAAGGACAAGCTCCCGTAGTCCCCCGAACAAAGGAACCCATATACGTTCTGCGAAATAGTGCAGGCCATCAGACCTTCGCTCTAGGTGCTTGTCGGCACCGTGCATAGTTTCAGCTTTAAGGTTTTCCTCCTTCAAAGCTTCTAATTGAGCAGAACGGAGTTGATCAGGTAACGACGAATGGATGGTGAGCTGCAGCGCCCGAACGCGACGAGGTTTAGTAGATTCCTTCCTGCTCAAGGCGTCTGCCACAACATTCGCCTTGCCAGGATGGTACTTAATAGCACAATCATAGTCGTTCAAAAGTTCGATCCAACGACGCTGCCGTATGTTCAAATGTTGTTGGTCGAAAATGTGTTGGAGACTCTTGTGATCGGTGTAGATGGTGCATTTGGTACCGTACAAGTAATGTCTCCAAATTTTCAACGCGAATACCACGGCACCCAACTCCAAGTCATGGGTGGTGTAGTTCTTCTCGTGCACCTTGAGTTGACAAGAAGCATACGCAATCACCTTCTCGCGTTGCATCAACACACAACCGAGACCACGAATAGAAGCATCACAGTAAACAACGAAATCATCAGGGCCTTCAGGTAAAGACAAAATAGGAGCAGAACACAGTTTGGACTTCAGTTCTTCAAACGTTGACTCTTGTGGTTCACCCCAGTCGAATTTCCTATCCTTCTGAGTGAGAGTGGTGAGGGGTTGAGCGATCTTCGAGAACCCCTGAATGAAACGACGATAGTAGCCCGCAAGGCCTAGGAATTGCCGCACCTCAGTTGGCGTCTTTGGTGCTCCCCAGTCCTTGATCGCTTCGATCTTAGCTGGATCGACATGAATTCCTAGTTCATTAACCACATGTCCTAGGAACTGAACTTCGCGTAACCAAAAATCACACTTTGAGAACTTAGCGTATAGTTGTTCCCGTCGCAAGAGTTCCAAAACTAACCGCAGATGTTCCCCGTGTTCGGTCTCGTTCTTGGAGTAGATCAGAATGTCATCAATAAACACAATGACGAATTTATCAAGATATGGTTTACAGACGCGGTTCATCAAGTCCATAAAAACCGCCGGTGCGTTTGTGAGACCGAAAGGCATGACCAAGAATTCGAAATGGCCATAACGTGTTCGAAAAGCAGTCTTTGCAACGTCAGCCTCCCTGACGCGCAGCTGGTGATAACTGGACCTCAAATCGATCTTGGAATAATAACTAGAACCCTGAAGCTGGTCGAATAGATCATCAATACGTGGAAGAGGATAACGGTTCTTGACGGTCAATTTGTTCAGTTCCCTGTAGTCCACACACAATCGGAAACTTCCATCCTTCTTAACAAATAGAATCGGGGCTCCCCAAGGGGAAGAACTTGGTCTCATGAAACCCTTGTCCAAGAGTTCCTGTAACTGACTAGACAATTCCTGCATCTCGGGAGGTGCAAGACGGTAGGGGGCACGAGCAATAGGAGCAGCCCCTGGTACAAGATCAATACCGAACTCGACTTGACGATGAGGAGGAAGACCAGATAAATCATCGGGAAAAACATTAGGAAACTCGCGTACAACCGGAATATCGTCGATCTTCTTCTCATCACCAGAGGAAACAGATAAAAGTGCCAAAACGGCTGGATAACC
Organism: Ambrosia trifida; assembly: GCA_028751855.1. NCBI lineage: Eukaryota > Viridiplantae > Streptophyta > Magnoliopsida > Asterales > Asteraceae > Ambrosia > Ambrosia trifida. The sequence goes on from CM054122.1 coordinate 73,036,368, forward strand.
CTTTCGAAGACACTTAAGGGCTTTCATACTAGAGATGATATTCAGCGGGACACCACCCTTGATACCGTAAACAGAAAGGAATTCTCCTTCAGGGAGAGGAATCCGAATAACCTTATCGTAACAAACAATCTCCGCGCGGTACAATGATAACCAATCCATGCCTACCACTACGTCAAAACTACCCAATGGTACCGGCATAAGGTCGATGGGGAACGATAAACCCGACAACTCTAATCGACACTCCCGAAGGACACTAGTAGCTTCAATCGTTTTACCGTCAGCCAACTCAATAATATACTTGGTCTCTAATGGTACGGGTACTACATCTAGCAGTCGACTAACATCCATGGATACAAAACTCTTGTCGGCACCAGAATCAAATAAAACGCTAACAGAGCGATTATTGAGAAGGAATGTACTGGTAACTGTGTCAGGATCCTGTCTAGCCTCAGCGGCTCCAATGACGAAGGCACGTGCATTTCTGCCGCCGCCCCCGTTGTTCCCATTACCGTTGTTTCCACCCTGCTTCAGTTTTGGGCAATCCTTCTTGTAATGCCCGGTCTCACCACAATTGTAACATCCTTGTCTTCCCGTAGTCCCTTGAGTAGTCGGAGCTGAGTTAGTAGTCGGAGCCTGGGTCGATGGAAGTGTAACCCGACAATCTTTAGCATAATGCCCTGTTCGCTGGCAGCGATGACAACGGTTATTTTCGCAGTTCCCTTGATGATGACGTCCACACTTGTTGCATTTGGGCAGTTTTCCCGCATAACCACCCTGCTTGTTACCCGAAGAAGATGAACCCTCATTATCAAACCTCTTACCCTGCTGTGTTGGCCCAGATCCTTTCCCGTCATTTTCCCACTTGCGCTTGTTGTTCTCTGGGGCCTTAACAGTCGAACCCTTCGCAGGCAAAATACCCTCATTCACCTTTAAGTTGGTCATCCTATGAGCCGATCGAACCACCTCTGCGTATGTAGGATGATTTCCCGCAGCCACTAACCCTGCGATTTCCGGTACTAACCCCGAGGCATAGTGTTCAATCCTCCTGAACTCTGGCACATGCAGATCAGGACACAGCACTGCCAACTCATTACGCCTTACCGTATACTTCTCAATCTCAGACCCAGTCATCTTGAGGTTCCACACCTCCACGACCGCCACCACCACGCCCACCAGCGCGGCCACCTCCGCGTCCTCCTCGCACTCCAGACATGATTCCGACAAAAAGGACGAGAAAATTTAGTTTCACAGCTAATGGTAACCACTAGCGTTCGCAAGATCAAAGCTAGATCCAATCCAGGACTATCCATTCAAACCCAGAGCTCACTAGGGCTTCCATGCATTTCGGTTTATGATTTTGTGTGCACCCAAAATGATAAACCGCTCTACATGGTCCTCCAAGTGTTCTCCTAGTTCAAAGTTCAAATCACCGAACATAGACTCTTAGCTACACACCGTAATGCCACGGTAGTTTATGACAAGTGTTTCTATTGGAGTGCGAAAGGGAGATGTCCGAGCCTTGGACAAATCTCAAGAACACACGAGTTACCCCAATAGACCACACTGCCTAGAAAACAAGTAACCCAACTTAAGATAGAACGGATGATGTAACGTAGAAAGACCAATGATTTAGAGACACCCCGACAAGACCATACGTAAACCACTATAACGTTTAGTACCATGTGATCGTCTAGTGTGTGCGACTCGGCTATAGACTAGACCCTACATGCAGTCCTAGTTCACTATAACCATTGGCTCTGATACCAATCTGTCACACCCTCAAAATCCACTTGCGGAGTTTTACCGCGAGGCGCATGACAAACCAGGATCCAAACCAACGATCACAATAAACAAGTCTAAATGAATATAAATGCAATTTCAAAACATAGTTTAAAATCCCGTTTACAGCGGAAGCTTATTCAAACAGTATCTCAAAAGTAAACCAATTGTTCAACATATGAAAACCATGCGACTCTATCTAGACGCCGTGCATACGCGTGCGCCCTAGTTCCATTGTGCTACCTTAGCGACCTGAGAAAACATGTAAAAGTTTACGTCAGCACAAAAATGCTGGTGAGTTTACAGGTTTTGTATCCAAGTACCAAGTCCACCTGTCCATACTATAACAATCGAAAACCAGTATACGCTAGCTAGGCGTACGTTTTGTTACTACCACGATTGGAAAACCATTACTAACTCGAATACCAAAAGTTTGCCCGATGTATGTTCCTGTTGTTCCTGTTGTTCCTGTTTGAGACAATATGCACCCGCCGACCCTCCAAGTCGACGAGCGGGGTTGGTCACTCCCAATAGCGCTATTCACATTTCCCCGTTGTGCAAACCCGCACATTCATGGTTCCCCCCGGGACTTCCAAAGATCGTGTAGTACACAATGTAAACCCATAGTATGACAGTAGTTACCAAATAATAGTTTTAACACATGTTTTCTCCCCCGAAAGTATGAAACCAGTTTAAAAGAGGGGCCGTAAACTCACCTTAACGTGCAAGCAAAGAATCCGAACAGCAAGCAATATATGCTACCGACACCCTAATAACAGTGTCGCTCAGTGAGTATAGGCGTAATATCATTACCCATATAACTCGTTTGTCCAAGGCGTTTTAAATGTTCAAAAGTGTGTATACGACGCCTAGTGATTCTACATGCAATAGTAAACCCTACGGACCCGTTGGTGAATACATTGGTTACAATTAGTTTCTACTTTCCGTATGTGTCTCAGACAAGTGTACTTCAGTTACATATCAATTCCATACCACCTAAGACCTCAATTAAGCACATAAGCACATAATACACAATCTGTGTTTTCAGGACAGATTGTGCGCCATCAAAACTAATTTATTTAAAATAGCAAACCAGTGAATTAACCTCCCAAATTTTTACTGAATTTACTTTGGGATTCACTCGACAATACCTATTTTTGTTTTGTCTCAATTCCAAACACAAAAATTATGAAAATTCGTACAACACAGCTAGGTCCAGAAAATCTCCTCAACAGGTCAGTTTAGTAGGAAAATTCTTAAAAATTGTGTATTCATCCAAACGAGATGAATCCACTTGGAAAAGCTCTATTTTTCCAGTATTGACCTACTGTAAAAATTTCATAATCTAATTCCTTGTAAATCTCAAGTTATGACCATTTAAAGTTAACCCAATTTACAAATCCGAAAATCTGATATGACCCCTAATCAATTAAAATTCCAAAAACGACTCAAACGACGTCCAAATTCGATGGTTTTGCCCATTATGAAAAGCTAAGACCTTGTACGTTACAATCATGCAAAGAATCGATCAAATCAATTGTTTTCAAGCCACGAAACAGACCCTACAAGTCGACTTTCAGAATCTGTCCAGATTCTGATCGTACAATATCATCAATTATATCAAACCCTAGTTGCATATTATCAATCAATAATACCTAATAATCATCATACAACTTTCCTAATACCTATTCCCATCAGATCCTATTATCAAACATGTCAAGATCAAAGCTTTTAAGATCAAAACACCAATAACTTGCGCAACAAGCATCCTATGATGTTACTACGCGTTTATTAATAGGTTTAATCCGTTTAATCTTCAAAAAGACTCATGTTTTAATGTTTATTAAACCCAATCAGACCTGGACAAACTTGTTATAGGATTTTTACAATAAAACATAAAGTAAAAAGCATAAGAAATCATGAGTTATACCCTTAGCTCTTCAAATCAATCAATCGCGCGCCTTGGAGCCTCCCAATTGATGATCTTAAGCCTTAGCAGGTGTTTTTGGAGTGAAATATTCGTGTGGGGCAGTAAGGGGGCGATTAGGGTTGAGTATGAGGGCTGCATGGGAGTTAAGGATGTTTAAATATGAGTTTGAGGCGGTTTAAACCCGTCAGTCCCCTTCGCGCGGCCGCTCGGAGCCTGTGAGCGGCCGCTCACAGGTCCGGGTGGCGCGCTTTTGTTTCGTTTCGCCTCCCGACGCGTTATCCTTCGACGTTTTCGTTATTTCGAACCGTAACAAGTGTAACCCCATGCGTTAAGACCCTAATCAACCTCATACTCCACTTTTAATAATTTTTATTAACGTGTTCGATTTAGGTTCACATAATCACGTATGGTTTTCACATAAGTTTGTCAGATATCACCGAGACACATAAGTTTGTTATTCACCAACGTCCGAGGTTCACTAATCATGAAATCACATGTTAACTCACACAAGGAGTCAGAACCCGACCCACACAAGGAGTCAAAGCATCTCATAACCCGCAGGTTAATTAGTCCCTAGATGTCCAAACCGGACTAGAAAACGTTTTGTAAGTTGTCTCAACCCGAGACAATGCACGTATGTCCTTTCTAGCTATCTAGCTAACCCTCGTTACGTATAATATACGCGTGACTCGCTAAGGTAGACTTTCATCTAGACAATGTTGTTAACCAGAATTTGCCGGGTGTCACAACATCCGCCACTTACATCATCAATCGTCTTCCTACAAAAATTCTTGACCAAAAATCACCCTTTGAGTCCTTTTTAAACAACAACCAACCTACTCAAATCTTCGCATTTTTGGTTGTCGTGTTTTTCCTTATCTTCGTGACTATACAAAAAATAAACTTCAACCACGAAGTGCACCTTGCATATTTATTGGGTATAGTCCTAGATATAAAGGCTTTCAATGCCTAGATCCTACTACGGGTCAAATTTACACAACTAGACATGCGAAATTTGATGAGGATGTCCTACCCTTTCAAACCAACACCACACCAAACAATCCCACTACCCTACCCATCACAAATTTTGATGAATATTTACCCACTCCCTCTCAATCGCCTTCCACATCCACATCCCAAACAAACAGCCAAAACAATCACAAACATTGCATTCTTCTTTGCTACAGTCCATCGGCCCAATACTCTCCAATCCAGCCCACTACCACTTCCGCCCCACTCACTCCTCAACCATCCAGCCCACCACTACCCAACCGCTTGACCCACCATCAACCCCTCTCGGCCCAACCCAATCACCTCACAGCCCAACTCCCCCATCCTCATTTCCACATCCAAATCAAAGCCCTATACACCCTACCCCGTCCCACAAACCGTACCCAGTATCCACCCTCCCCCAAATGATCAATTCAGTCAAAACCAACCTCTTAACTCACACCCCATGACCACTCGAGCCAAAGATGGCATTTTTAAACCAAAACATTTTGTAAGCCTTTCACAAGTTTCCACTCATCATCTACATCACTCTCTTTTCTCTTCTCATGTTCCCAATGGAATAAAAACCGCTATCAAAGATCCAAAATGGGTACAAGCCATGCATGATGAAATAAGTGCTTTACATGATAATCAAACATGGGATCTTGTTCCTCGTCCAACTCATACCAAAATCATTGGATCCAAATGGATTTATCGCATAAAATATAAATCCGATGGCTCTCTTGATCGCTACAAAGCTAGACTTGTAGCACAAGGTTTTACTCAAATACCGGGACTTGATTTTTCATACACCTTTAGTCCGGTTGTAAAATCTTCCACCATACGAGTTGTCCTCAGTCTCGCCACCATCAATAATTGGAGCCTACGTCAATTAGACGTTAATAATGCCTTTTGGAACGGACATCTCACTGAAACCATTTTTATGGAACAATCGCCAGGATTTGAAGATCCCAACCATCCCACCCACGTGTGCAAACTTAAGCGTGCTCTCTATGGCCTAAAACAAGCACCACGAGCTTGGTTTCAACGCTTAAGCACGTTCTTGCTCACCCTCGGGTTTCAAAACAGTCGGTCCGATCCATCTTTGTTTGTCTACTCCCACCAAGGCACCATAATCTATCTCCTTGTTTATGTTGATGACATCATTATCACTGGCAATAATAACTCCTTCATCAACAAATTCACTTCTCGTCTTCAAAAAGAAGTCAAAATCAAAGACCTTGGCTCCCTCAATTTTTTTCTCGGCCTTGAGGTTACTCACACCAAATCCGGCCTCTTTCTTAATCAATCCAAGTATGCTCACGATATTCTCACACGAGCGGGTTTACTTGATTCCAAACCGGTCGCCACACCTCTTACCTCTAAAGATATCTTCAATTCTCAAGGCCAACCTTTCCATGATTCCACTCTCTATCGATCTCTCGTGGGTGCCCTTCAATATCCAACCATCACTCGCCCTGATCTCTCCTATGCCGTCAACCAAGCTAGCCAATACCTTCATCAACCCACCACCTCTCATTTCCAACTAGTCAAAAGGATTCTTCGTTATGTTAAAGGCACTTTATCACATGGTCTTACATTTGATCGACCTCCTAACACTACTTTATTAGGTTTTTCAAAAGCAGATTGGGCACGATGTATTGACACACGAAGATCCACTTACGGCTATTGCATCTATCTAGGTGGAAACTTGGTCTCTTGGAGTGCTAAGAAGCAGCCTACAATTTCACGATCCAGTTGTGAGTCCGAATATAGAGCAATGGCAAATACGGCAGCAGAGATCATTTGGGTTACAAATCTTCTACGAGAGCTTCACGCGTTACCACCGGGCCCTCCAACCTTATTATGTGACAACAAGAGTGCTTTGTTCTTGAATCAAAATCCAATCTCTCATAAAAGGGCAAAGCACATAGACATCGACTATCATTTTGTTCGAGAATTGGTCGCTGCCGGTAAGCTTCATACAAGGTTCAATTCCACGGATAACCAAGTTGCGGACATCTTCACGAAAAGTCTACCGAACCCATTGTTTGAAAATTTTCGTACAATGCTTCGTCTCGGACCACCTCCATCTTGCATTGACGGGGGGTATTAGTAATAAATTAGTCAAACATATTCTACATCCATGCCTACATATCCTCCCTACCATTATTTTCTTTGAAGGTAATAAATTATTCAAACATGTATATTTGTAAATAGGAGATTTTATCTTTTTCAACTTTGTTGTGTCTTTTGTATATATAGGATACATTTCATCAATAAAATACATTGAGAATTGATATCATCATAGATCCTGTCTACTCGGTCAATTCGAAAAGCAAGAAACAAAGGTTACCCCGTATCTACTTTTCGGTCTTACGATTAGCACGAAAACATATTATATTTGATTCAATTTGTTACGTAACATACTTAAAAGTAAGCACGTAAGAAAGTGATGTATTTTTAAGTTAAAGAATGGTACCGTGATACGGCGTCGAGACGTAAAGTAACCCAAATTTATACCGTCTAGTGAAAATGTATTATATTTGCACCCAATTTGTTTCCAAACAAAATTTATATTAAAACGTAAACCAACCAAAACTGCACATAAAAATAAACTTGAAATTTGATCATATACATAAAAATAAGCACGTAAAACTCGAGATTGATCAAAATGACATTTTACAAAACAACCGTGTTAGAAAGTTGAGTGGTTAAGCTAAATATAACTAAAAGACAAAACAAATACATTGTAGCTCGATTTGACATTAGCGACAGTAAAAACTTCACCCTCAACTCTTATGCTAGGAGGAAACTTTCACCCAATTTCAATTTTACAATGAAAAACAAAACAAAATATGGCGGGTTCCAAATTTCAAACTAGACAAAATCGTCAAAAACAATCAAATTGTGAAAACCAAGCCATTAACCGAACCGTTAGTATCTCAATCTGGCCAAAACATGGTTCAGTCTGTTTCAATGTTTTAAAACACCCCTAAACAGTTCTTGCCATCAACAGTTTCAGTTATTTAAATAACTCTGGAGTCAAACAAAGTAAAATTGAACTTCAAAATGTGGTGTTCAAATATAACTAACTCCACTGATGATCTGCACAAGAAAAAAAAGAAACTGGCAAATGACGAGAAGGCGAGAAGGATCAACGATGAACCCGACAACAAAGACGAATATCGAATCATTGAAACAAAATAATAGATAGTATCCTCCTCTCTTATGTTTTGTATCAAACTAGAACTAGAATTTTGACTTGTGCCGCACACTGCGACAACAAAGTTGCGTTTGTGACTTTGTTAAATACGTGACAATGATGACATTAAACGTGTGGTGCGCGCTCGTGAAATTACGCGTTTTTTACCTTGCTACACACGTTACGTTCGTGACAATAGGTCATTAGACATAGATTAAAAAGAGTGTGTCTCCAACGTTGCGGTGTAAAGTCGTAAAAGTAAGTTTGACACTAACATGGTTAGGCATAGATAAAAAAAAGTATAATAATGTGTCGCAAGTTGCGGTGTGAAGTCGTAAAAGTAATTTAAACAAAAGGCGGTGTCAAGTTATTAAGTACAAAAGGATGGAGGGTCAAAGTTGTCAATTACCACAAGTTAGAAATGAATATGTAACTTACTTATAAATGAAGGTTATAGCCTTGTTTACGGTTGTGCGCATATAATGTATATATGTGTGGCACTCGGGGGACAAAAGTAAAGTTGCACTAATTTTAACATTACTTTACTAATTTCGTGAAAATAACGTTAAAAATGACGGACGATTAATCATGCATTAGGTGGTGACGATGATAGCCAAAAGACAAGGGGGTACATGCAACAATCGGGTTTGTCCCGATTGCTAATTGTTATGTGCCTTGTTGTCTAAGGCTTGATACAAAACCACTATTGAGCCGGGGTCTCACTGGAAGCAGCCTCTCTATTCTCATGGGGTAGAAGTAAGGCTGTCTACATCTTACCCTTTTCAGACCCTACCTTAGCTTTTGCTATTGGTAGGATTAACTGAGTATGATGATGATGATTGATGATGATGATGACGACGACTTATAAATGAAGGTTAATAGTGTTTCATGTTAAAAGGTTAAGAGTTAATGCTTAATAGTGACTGTTGTCGTGTCAAATGTTTGAGGGTTAATAGTAAATGTTGTCAAAAGCTCGAGGTTAATAGAGAAAGGTCCACTGAAGGCACCGACCTTTCTCTTTTAAGATATATATAGCGTAATAATATTAATCTTTAGTACGTCATAATAGTTTCTTGATTTCTTGATGTATAAAAAATCTTGTTTGGAAAAATCTATAGTGTATAATGGACAACTATAGCCATGCACTTGGGACATTCACCATAATGCATTCATGATGATAATTGATAACCATGTTTGCATCGCAGCATTCCGATCATCTCTCCCACTCGGTATTCTCGGAGACAAATTACACAAATCTCTTCGTCTTCATTCTCTTTACTAAATCCGCTAGTCTCCATATCGAACTCCATCCGGCTAACGAGCCTAAACAAGTCTTTTGTTTGTATAATATTTTTTAATAAACTAAATATATATTTAAATAAATATAATCATTATATACAAAATTATGATAAAAACAATTAAATAATCTATACATGCAATCAGTGGCGAAGGTTTGTAGGGGCGGATTTTCGCGCAGAGTTTCGATTATATAGTATCCGTATAGAAAATTTTGAAAATATAGGGTTTCGACCCTCCGAAACTGGTTTTCGACCCCCCGAAACTAGTGACTTCCGAACCCCCGGTGACTTCCTACCCCCCGAACCTTCGGGTCAAGCTTCGCCACTGCATGCAATAAACCAAAGCCATTTTAAAGACATGACACTCAAAGAGACATTTTTTTCCTTGAGTGTGTCATGTGTCATCCCATGTGGCATTGAGATATTTTAGGAAGAAAATAATTTAAAAACAAAATTGGATTTTCTACCCTCATGTTTCCTCCCATAATTTTTAAACGTTAATATCTTTAATATACGAGATTTTTTAAGGAAAAAAATTACACCAAATTAACGAGCGTTTTATTATCTTTACAACGAGTACCATAGTGCTATATAAAAAACGGAGAAATTTTTTGTGGGGTTTTGTTTAAATCATTAATCATGTATAGACAAGTCACTAATTATGAATAAATCAGTAAATATGAATTTTTTTTCAACTAGAGCCGAATAGGTTAATCAAGTTATATGTTGTTTTAAGTTAAGGACTATTTTTTGTAACTCGACAGGTATTGTGTCGGGTTTGAGATTAGTTTAAAAAAATGTGGGTTCGGGTCGGGTCTGGGATTAGGTGATAACCAACCCGATTACCCGAAACAACATACCCAAGTACCCGAACTATATACCCGATCATATACCCAGGAATTTTTTAACGCATCACATAACCCTTAAACTAATGCGTTCGATATTTCAATAATTAACTTTTTTTTTTCTTATTTCATGTTAATTCTTTTAGAATGATCGATTACAAACTTCTGAATTTATTTGTAATGTCACTAGATTTATACACCCGATCATATACCCATGAATTTTTTAACGCATCACATAACCCTTAGACTAATGCGTTCGATATTTCAATAATTAACTTTTTTTTTTCTTATTTCATGTTAGTTCTTTTAGAATGATCGATTACAAACTTCCGAATTTATTTGTAATGTCACTAGATTTATACCCCGGTGCAGAGATTCGTTTTTTTATATTTGAATATCATAACTTATGGCAGAGATTTGTTTAAAATAATAATAATAATAATAATAATAATAATAATAATAATACTCTATACATATAATAAACCAAAGCCATTTTAATGACATGTCATTCAAAGAGGGTATTCTCTTTATTGAGTACTAGCTAATTACCCCGGGAGGGTCCCGGGGTTGAAAAATCTAATTTTACGTGATAACCTATTGCAAATGGCTCAAGTTAACTAACCACAAAATCTCTCAATCATTGTATGTTCATAGTATTCTAATAAGTAATAACTCATATTCCCTAATCTAAAACCTAATCAGTAATTATTTAAAGAATCACTTATGTAAGCTGCAACTATTCAAAAACTCATCACATCTCTCTAATTTCTCACATTCTAATGGCTCTTATAATTCCTTACCTAATCAACTAAACAAACACTTAAGTTGGAAGTTGTAACCATTGCATCTCATTATGCCACGTGGCATAATCAAGAAATGGTTGAGGCCACCATTGAACGCCACGCCAGCAACTATCAATTCTTCCCGGGAGCGTCCCGGGGTTGAAAAATATAACCATTCTAATAATACTAATACTAACAGTAATAATTATTACTCTTGTAATTAAATAAATAAAAAAATAACATTGCTATAAGCTGACACCATGTGTTGCAGTATTGCGCGATTCTTTCTCCTAGCTTCTCTTGATAAAGTATACCTAGTAAAATTCCAATGATAACATGGCGATTGGGCTGATTTTCAACATCGTAGATAAGAACCTGGTTTAAAAGAAAAAACATGATTAATGAATAACATGAACACTTTGTGTGTTTTTTTTCCTGTATGAACGAAACCCCACAAAAAATAGTCGATTTTTTCTCCGTTTTTTTATATAGCACTATGGTACTCGTTGGAAAGATAATAAAACGCTCGTTAATTTGGTGTAATTTTTTTCTTTAAAAAATCTCGTATATAAAAGATATAAACGTTTAAAAATTATAGGAGGAAATATAAGAGATAAAATTTTAAATTTATTTTTAAATTATTTTTTCCTAAAATAACTCAATTTAATTAAAAAAAGAAATAATTTAAAAACACTAAAACTTTCAATTATGATGACACGTGGCAGTTTCATGAAGAGGTTGAAGGCACCATTGCACGCCACGTCAGCAATGTTCAATTCTTTTATATATATTATTAATAGATGTCATATGTCATCCCATGTGGCAAGGACTTTATTTTAGGAAAATAATAATTTAAAATTTAAAATTTAAAAACAAAATTAGATTTTTATCTCTAATGTTTCCTCCCATAACTTTTAAACGTTAATATCTTTTATACACGAGATTTTTTAAAGAAAAAAATTACACCAAATTAACGAGCGTTTTATTATCTTTCCAACGAGTACCATAGTGCTATATAAAAACGGAGAAAAAAACGACTATTTTTGTAACCCGACAGGTATTGTGTCAGGTTTGGAATTAGTTTAAAAAAAATGTGGGTTTGGGTCGGGCCTGGGATTAGGTGATACCCGACCCAATTACCTTTTTTTTATATTAGAATATGATAACTTATGGCAGAGCTTTGTTTAAAATAATAATAATAATAATAATAATATTCATTAATAATATATTCGCAAGTCATTAATTATGTTGTTACATTAGATATTTTATTATGTCATATTAGATATTTCAACTCGGGACGCTCTCCAACAGGTAATTGCTATGTTTTCTTTTTCTACCATATTCTGAAATTGCTCAAATCTTATTGTATGCAGTTAAAGACCTTTGACTGAATGTATTGGTGCTAAACAATCTATGTCCCCTTGAAGTGCTTGGGATCTTAATATTCTGTTTTAGGTGTTGATATTGTAAGGTGAAATGGATCTTTTGGTATTTTTTTTAAAGTATCCAATGTAAGTTGATACAAAGATGTCATTTTTATAGTTTAGATACTTCTAATTTTATTCACTTTACTTAGATTTCTCAACCCGGGACGCTCCCGGGGTATAAGCTAGTAACAATAATAATCTATATCTATACATATAATAAACCAAAGCTATTTTAATGACATGGCACTTAAAGAGGCATTCTCTTCCTTGAGTGTGTCATGTGTCATCCCATGTGGCATTGAGATATTTTAGGAAAAAAATAATTTAAAAACAAAATTAGATTTTTCACCCTCATGTTTTCTTCCATAATTTTTAAACGTTAATATCTTTAATATACGAGATTTTTTAAAGAAAAAAATTACACCAAATTAACGAGCGTTTTATTATCTTTCCAACGAGTACCATAGTGCTATATAAAAAACGGAGAAATTTTTTTGTGGGGTTTTGTTCATACAGGAAAAAAAACACTAAGTGTTCAGGTAAATCATTAATCATGTATAGACAAGTCACTAATTATGTTTAAATCAGTAAATATGAATTTTTTTTTTCAACCAGAGCCGAATAGGTTAATAGAGTTATACGTTGTTTTAAGTTAGGTATCAATATTAGTATGTTAGAGTTGTACATTTGTTTAGTCTTTAGGATAGGTGTTAATATTAGAGTTACATTAAAGTTCTACATTCTTTTAGGTTAGGTGTTAGAATTGGAGTTGTACATTGTTAATTTGTTTTAGGTTAGATATTAATATTAGAGTTATACATCAGTCTATTTCATATGTAAAATTGATGTATCATATTAAATTTCTCAACCCGGGACGCTCCCGGGTATAATCTAGTGTATATTATATTTACTATATAAATTATAACTACAAATATACATGCAATAATTGTAGAAATATATAGATAAATAAATACTTAAAAGAATTAAATTCGAGCCGGGCTCGAGCTTGAAAAACTACTCACGAGCCAAACTCAAACCCGAGCCCTCTCAAAGTTAAACAAGCCGCGGTCAGGCTTGACTCAACTAGTTTACACTAACCTAAATCATATGTAACTATGACGTGATTGAACAAACTTTTAAATCTCTTTTTAACCCCTTGGTAATATAATTTTCTCTCCTCTTACCTTGAAAATAACTAGAACCTCGGTAGATCATATTAATCAAAAAATATATAGCAACATGGTCTTATAAATCATTTATCAAGTCTAAACATTAGCTTCAAAATCATCATGATGTGGTATAACCCAATTCACCTTCTTGGCAACTGAAGAATTACCCACATTAACAGGTTAACCCCAACCCACCAAAAAAAACTAGCCTTTGACACTGTTTGTAAACTTGGTATTGATGTTATCAGTCATCCGGATCAATGTAGGTTCAGACCTTATGACGAATGAAAAGGCAAAGAATATTAACACATCAAAACTCAACCATTGTTTTGAAAACGAATCGAAAATCAAACCAGTCACCCCACTTGACCGCTGTATTTCCAGCGTAAATGGCTTTTGTTGACCTTCAAGATCTCCTCGACACGCTTGTTTACATCAAAACGTCCCACTTCCCGCTGCATTACTGAAATATAAGATTCGAACTCCAAGCCTGCTCAAGTTAACAGGAAAACAATCCTTTGCTGCAAAACCCACAACCAAATTTCAAAAAGCTGTTACGTTCTTCCAACCCGGTTCAACATTGAATCACAAAGCTTTACAGCATCCGCATTATCTCCAACATTATGAACGCGAACAACATTAGCACCACCCAAAACCGCACATGTAACAGCAGCAACAGTCGCCGGGTCTCTCTCATCAGCAGAAGCCCGACCACAAATTTCCCCCAAAAATCTCTTTCTTGAAGGACCGATTAACAAAGGTGCACGTGACACCCCTAAGCTCTTCCGTGCAATCTCACTCCTAATTCTCTTTAATCCCATCAAAATATCCAAATTATCTTCGGTTTTCTTTGAAAACCCGATCCCTGGGTCAAGAATGATCCTCCATGCAGGCACACCGCATAACTCTGCAGCTCTTACACGCTCATACAACTCATCACCAACTTCTTTACAAACATCATCATACTTCAAATTCTCGCTGTTTTGCATTGTGGATGGGTCCCCTCTCATGTGCATAGCGATATATGGAACATTAAGATTAGCAACTACCCGAAACATATCAGAATCTAGATTTCCACCCGATACATCGTTGATTATATGAGCCCCTTTCTTAATCGCTTCTAAAGCAACTTCTGAGTAAAACGTGTCGATAGAGAGCAGTTTTCCTTCAATTTCGGGTAATTCAAGAATCTTTTCGAGAACAGGGATTAACCTATCTAGTTCTTCTTGGACTGAGATCTTGGTTGCCATTGGACGTGTCGATTGAGCTCCCAGATCAATTATGTCTGCCCCTTCCGATATCATGGTCCTAACACGAGATATAGCGGACCCCACAGAGTCAAACTTCCCCCCATCGCTAAAACTATCGGGAGTCAAATTCAAGATTCCCATAACAGAAGTTCTCTTTGACCAATCCCATAACCGATTATTGACCGGTAAAACTCTTCTTAACCCATCTTTGCCTATCAAAGATTCGCCACCTAATTCTTCCCAAGATTCAAAAAGTCCTCTTTTTGAGAAAGAATGCCAGCATAGAACCGTATCATTGTCAATATTCGACCCCAATAAGTCAACTAACGGAGCCATAACAAATGGCCTCTCGAAGATTCTTTCATGTGGAACAGTGAGAATTTCCGAGTTAATTCTGTGTTTACCATAAAACAGTATATCTAAGTCAATGGGTCGCGGGCCGTATCTAATACCTTTGGTTCGGCCCAATTCTTTTTCGATTTTCTTGAGGGCCGATAGTAGTTCATGCGGGCCCAGCTTCGTAACGCCTCTGATGGCAGAATTAAGAAAAAGAGGTTGATCAGTCACGTAAGCTGGCTCGGTTTCATATAAACATGCATGTCTTGTTATCTCTATGCCTGATTTCTTCATTTGACTTAAGGCTTCATTAAAGTTATTAAGCCTATCACCCACATTGCTACCTAAAGCAATTACTACTTCTTGTTCTTGAGAATGGACTTGTATTGAAGCATCCGAAGAGAAATGAAAGAACGAAAAAGATGCTGCACGAAAATTATTTAAACAATTACAATACCGTCGCAATAAATTTGTGAATATTTGCTCAGATCTTCTAGGGATAAAGTAAATGTGACGTCTAACGGGATATACAGTTAAGCACAAACTATTAGCAATATTTAGGAACAGAATCAACACAAATAAAGTAGTTGTATACGAAATTAGATAACACAGTGACTTATGTTGAACTATAATAAGTTTAACACTACACAGAGATCATGAGATACACGAAGAAGTCTACCTCTATAAGATGTGCAGACACGATTGCAAGCTGATCGTGATGAGACTAACTTCTTGAAAATATTCATGCCTTCAAATTAAGCAGTGAAATGGAAATCTGCAAAGCCCAAAATGATTATAAGCTTAGTATTACTTCAAACTTTAACATCTAGATAAGCATGATTTTACCAAAATACCTTTTCGTTTGTTTGTTAATTTGTACTTAATCATGTGTAAACTGTCTTTCAATTCGCTATAGGTTATTATAAAGAGGACACTTTTTTTTTCTGGAATGGAACAAAAATCATCCGGGTTCGTTAAAATTTTAGCACCAACAACTCCCCATCTCTTCTTGTACTTGGTATTGGGTTTAACATAACTGTCAAAATTTAGAGAAAAAACGTAATCTTTTATATATCGCTTCATATTTCACAAGTTGAACATTTGACAAAGACTTGATAAACCCTTTCTTTTGGAACATATGTTATCAGGTCACAAAATCACCCACATTTAACTAATATACCTTACTGTTTGACTATAAAAGTCAAAGTGCAGTTCAACAACTTCGTCAACCTTAACAAAGCAATACAAATGAATTATTTTGTGCGTGTGGTGGGTGGGGTTTACCTGTACAAGATTTTTGGGCTTATTAACATTCACTTACGGAGGTTCATGAACATCAAGCCCTCAAGATAAGCATTTAGATGAGTTTATGCAAATCAAGAAACTACATAACTAAAAGAATCTTCAGACAGTAATGTACAATCAGTGGCGGCGGATCCAGGATTTTTTTTTCCTATGGGTTCTTTTTCGGTGGTCATATTTCTTACACAAATGTTAGAATTTTCAAGTCGGGTCGGAGAACATAACAAAATAGTATATTATAACAAAACTAAATAATCGTTCGGAAACAAACAAATAACATTATTATATCATTAGATTTTTTTAGGATTTGACACTTAGGTAGCATAACCAGGTATTATGAGGCCTTAACTATAGGTTTTCTAAACCTATTTTGATTCATGTGCCTATTTATCCTGTTTTCTTAAGTAGTGTGAAACTTACATGTGGTTGTAGTCTCGTGTACATGTTTGTATGATGTTCAATGTATTATATTTTTATTCACTATCTTACTAGCTTATTACTGCACTTGGCCCGTAAGCCGATAGCGATATATCCCTGTGGTGCTTGTCTCGTTACTTGTATGCTTGCCTGTCTTATGTTCTCTCTTTTTGAGCCGGGGGTCTCTCTGGAAGCAGCCTCTCTATCCTTATGGGTAGAGGTAAGGTGTGCCTACATCTCACCCTCCCCTGACCCTACCAATAGTTTCTACTATTCGTGGGATATACTGGGTATGATTGATTGATTAATATAAAGCTAAATTTAAAAAATATTATTGAAACTATAGGCAACATTTTATTTTGAGTTGTAAAATGTTAAAACATATTCTAGTTGCTACTGAAAATTTAAAACTATTAACCACAAATCCATAACAGTAGAAGATAAAAGAAAACTGAAGTGCAGAAAAAAGATGAAAGATTGTCCCTTTAATAGTATATAATCCAAACAGTTTGTTTTTGAAGACCCATTAATGTTAGATTATTGTCACTAATCATTGTATTTAAATATTAGCCCTAAACTCACAAGTTCACATTCATAGATTCAACAAAATACAAAGAAAAATCAATTGAAAGTAAACCTTAAAAGAATCGAGTTTAGCGACTTACCACAAAACTAATCAAGTGGGTCGTCTGCAAATCTGTGAAAGAGAATGAATGGTCCAAGGCTGGTTGGCGGTTTGTGTTTCTCTCTGCGTTTTGAACCCTATATGGGTTTAAACGACCTGGATATTTTTATTTTATTTTTTACGAAAACTGGCATGAAGAGAACTCGAACCCGTGACCCTTTAGGTCCCCGAACCGATTATGAACTAAAAGAGTGAAAGAATTACACTAGAATAGAATACCTTTTAGGGTCGCCGAACCGATTATGAACTTAGTGGCAAGATGGTACTTGATAATGAGATTTAAAATTTTTAGACGCTACCATTTGTATTTTAGATTTTACACCAGTTATCCCTACCACATGTCAACATTTGATTGACTTCTAGTTTTTTTACTTTCAGTACCATGGTTTTTAGACGCTACCATCACGAAAAACATCATGTTTTAGACTCTACCATTTTTATTTTAGACGCTACCTCATAAGGATAGCAATGGCCTGATTTGATGCAAAAAGATGGTAGCTTGATTACATATTATTTCAAATTCTCTTCACTTGAAAGACACCAAGCTGACCCATAACAACCTTTGCAGACTGAGACCTTAGTATGCTTTGTGCGTGGATGTTGAACCAGCAGTGGCGGATCGAGGATTTTTTCCCAAGGGGTTCCTTTTTTAGATGCTCTAATTTCATATGTGATATGACCAAACATAAAGCTTTGGGGTCGGTTTGATGGTTCGGGTCGGGTAAGGTGCGTCACATAATTAAAATACGATAGGATAATGAAAAAAAACATCGTCATATAAATTCCTGACTCTAAGCCACCACTAAATCAAAATGACTTCCAGGAACTAATCTTTGCAAACACAAATATGTTTCTCATATATAGTAATATAGATATATAGCCGAAGAGAAGAAATTAACAAATTTAATCATAGTTTAAAGCAATAGAAGTTAGCATGAATAACCAATTAATGATAGTTTAGAGGATATTAAAGCACAACAAAATTGGATATCAACATGATGAATTCAATCAATTACAACATACCTGAGAGAGTGAGGGGGCAGGGGACTGTTAGGAGGAGGCGGAATGTTTGTTTTGAGTTTAGTTGTTGCCACTTTTGACCCTAATTTGGGTTTTATTTTGAAAGAAAAAAAACCGGAAAAAAGTGGCCAAAAAGGGAATCGAACTCGCAATCTTATGGACTACAAAGGTGGGATTTAGGGTTGCAAACGAACTGAACTTTCAGCGAACATTTAATGAACTGTTCGGCGAGAAGTTCGTTTGTGTTCGTTCGTTTAATAAATGAACGAACACGAACAAAAAATTTCGTTCATTTAGTTGAACAAACGAGCATGAACAGAGGTCGTGTTTGTTCGTTTATGTTCGTGAACGTTCAACAACGTGTTCGTTTGTGTTCGATAGTTTATTAAGGTTTTTAATTGTTATACGTTTTTTTATATTCTTTTATTTTTATTTATTTTACCAAATAAATAATATACATAAGGTAAATATATGACTATATGAGATCAATAAACCTACTTTTTGTATCCAATATATGTTTCTACGTTCCAGTGTTGATGCCCTCCACCTCCAACGCCTTTCTCCAGTACCAAGTATGTTTGGACAGTTAGGTTATATTTTGAACAATAGAGCTGTAGACGATAACTTGGCGTTTGTACGACCAAGACAGTAAACTCTCTCAAAAACACAATAGTGACGAGCATCTGACAATTGATTTTCTCAATTGATATGGTGACTGACAATTGATTTTCTCATATCACATTCAAGACTTTTGGGTAATCTACTAATTGATTTCTCATTTCTTAGTTGATTCACTGAATTCTCATATTTCTTTATTTGTTTGTGATATGAACAGACCAAAATGTAGGGAATTTAAACTCATGGTACATGATGGTTTTGACTTGTGTAGCCTCCCAGATATGTCTTCACAACACATATAAATAAATAAATAAATAAATCATCTCACACAACTGATGCATTCATTTCAAGTCACTGTGGTTCATGGCACCATTCATGTATCATGTTGTTGTATGACTTCATCACCTTACAACTAATTTGGCTTCCACCCTATAGTTATTGTATGCTGAATAGCAACCATACCATATAATACAGGTAATCAAAGCTTCTGTTACTCAAGAAACTACTAGCAAGAGTTGCTGCATAACCAATGGCACAAACGAAAAACAATTTCGTGTTGCAGGTAAACCATATCCAACAAATTTCATTGATGCTTTAGCTAACAAAACTGATACTAAACCTGTAATATGATTCTAGCCTAGATGTCCTGTGATAACACAGTAAATAAACATGCTTTTAAGTTTTTTACTGCAGTGAGGACAAATTAGTACCTTTACAAGAACCACTGAGAATCTAATGATCATATTTATAAAATTGGACAAGGTGGTCGGCCGCCGTCAACGGCACGATTACATACAGTCCACAAGGTTTATCTGAATTTAGGTTAAAGTTTAACTTCACCAGTTATAAGTTTGTTTTTTAGTTTATTATACTGAAATTTCATTTTATTATAAATTGTGTAGGTACCTATTCGCTAAAGTACTTAGGTGCTAATATGGTGAGGCTTGATTAACATGAGGGAACTTTTCTTGAAAAAGCGCCCCAGATTTTCACTTCACTTTGGGCTCCTAAAATGATTAAGCCCCCTCTGCCCGTATTGTATTAGAAACAGAAAGAGACTGTTGTGACTTTTGAGTAGTGATAGACGATACCTTTTGAGAGAGGTTGAGCGAGAAAACTACTTCCAAGTTCACACGGTTCGACCATATAATCATGAGTTACTTGTTCTGTATTTAGGTTGGTCGAGATGATCTTTGACCAAACCATACTGAGCTTGACCGGTGCAGGTTTTAGCTCGCTGGATCAGGTCTAGAAAGTGAGTATACTCTACAAACACAATAGACAATAAGTAATCTTGACTATGCTAAAAAAAAGCATCAAGATCAATTTTTTTATATATCATGTCATACCAAGAAAACTGCAACCTGTTATAACCAGGACCGACTTGAAGGCCTGGACAGACGCGTGTACAAGGACCAGTTTTATAAATTTCAAAAAGTTCAACATCTAAAAATTTCTCAAAAGTATAAAACTCGAGACTATGTTTTAATATACAGAGTCACCTGCTCCAGCATTTCATATGGCAGTTTGAGTCTCCAGTCCTTTTGTTTGCGGGTCAATGGTCTTCCTTTAGATGAAGGGTGCCGATTTTCTTTTACATCAGCCAACCTCCATACGCAGCTTCCAGAATCCATTTCAATGGATTCCAAAAAGAATATTCCTTCTTTTTTCATGGATTTAGGATCAAAATACTTTACTCGCATAGCCATGTTCTTAAAACGTTGTAAATCATTTGGTATTCTTAGTAGTCGATCCGCATCAGGAGACGATACCTCAATAGCCAAGTCACTAGGAATGTCTCCGACGGCTCCTGCTTCGTCTAGTTTCTTCTTGAATTCGTGACTGTAACTTTGAATATCTTCCATGCTCAGGAACCTGTAACAATCAATACAATTAGAAAAATACTAATCATTTTATAATAAGGTCAGACCATAAATACACCATAAGAATACTAACCACACATCACTGACTCATTGATGACTGATGAGGAGCTGATCTTGGTTTTTAAAAGCGAGAATTGCACAAAGGCGACAAGGTCTAAAACCAAGGTGCGAAGCGCAAAAGAAGTAGGCTTTTCGTACGTGAGGCATAAAGTGATTATATAATTGTTTAATATATTTCATTAAGTTTTTAGCATTCCCTAACCAAAATATAGACAAAAATAAGCTTTAGATATGTATTAACATATATATTAGCTACATGTTCAACCTAAAAAGCTTGTTGTACAACATCTTGTTGCACAAAAAAGGGCATGTACTGGCGTAGCCACACCTACGCCTCATGCCAAGTTTTTGCCAAAAAAAGCGCGCCCCACTTGCGTTTTATGTACAACATGCACCTTGTGTCGACTTGAAGCGGTGCCCTTTGCTCCTTAGGGCGCCTCGCGCCTAGGCACACTTTTTAAACCAAGGAGCTGATCCAAGAGTTGTCAAACTCTTATTTAGATCAGTTGGACATGGGAAAACATGACATAAAAGACCCAAATTTTAAACGAACATAACTTGATCTACGATTGGAGTTACATAGCCCAAGTTACAATAAACCCGTTAAAGTTTGGGTCTTTTCTTCCCTATTTTCCATTGTCCAACTTTCCTCATCACACATCACACGGGCCGTATGAGGAGGCGTTCGTACAAATCACTCATTCTATCATAGTGTAGTGGGCGTTAAATTCCCCGCCCCATTCTTCACTAAAATGCAGCGTGATTGGCTGCAAGAATAAAAAACAAATGCAGCGTGAAAAACAAAACGCCTAATCCAATTTTCGATCCATAACGCCCCGGGGGCAGTGCACGAGGTGTTATGGGGCATGGTGGAGGGGGAAAACGCCCAATTTCACGAACCACTACACTTGGTCTACCAAATACAAATACATAAGATCTTACTGATTACAGAGTCTATCAAGTCTGACATAAATGTAGCCTCGTCCACGAGGATAAATATTAAAAGCAAAGATTTTGATATCATCACCAAACTGCAGCAACACATCTTGAGCAATAGACAGAGCTTTCTCACCCCAAAAACAATTATATAAAACCACACCATCATTATTAACAGTGGCGGACTGCATAGGACGTTTTGCAGATGAAAGATTAGAACTTGATGACATATTAGACGAAAGATAAAGAAAACGATGAAACCCTGATACCGAATTACGTAAAGAGGGGTTATGATGATAGATGGAGGGTGAAGATGAGAAAAGGGGGGAGGTGTGTATGAATGGTAGTAAGGTGGGTAGGTTACGGCTTAGATAAAGGTTTGTCATCTGGATTTGCAGTACAAAAGATGATGATTGAGGGGATGATCCTTTTGCAGGCCAGGTTTTGAGTCGGCAATAATAATAACAATACTAATATCCTATGCATTTCGCCGAAGAGCATGCGTAAAAAACGAACAAAACGAGGCTAAGCGCTTCTTCCGAAAGCAAACACTATTTTCTCACAACAAACACTTGCATGCAGGGATCCAAACGAGCCGAGATCGAGTTTGAACAGGCTTGAGCTTGAGTTTGATTCATTTATAAGAGCTCGAGCTTGGCTCGTCATTAGTTTATATATTAAATAAAAATAATATAAATAATTGGCTCGATAGCTCGATAAGTCAAAAGCTCGACTCAGCTCGGTTATTAAAGAACTATAAATTTAGGGTAAATAGTATAAAATATTAATGAAACTAATATTATACTAAGGCTTGTCAGGCTAGAGCTCGAGCTCGATAAATAAACTAGCTATGTTTTAGGCTCAAACTTGGCTCGGGCTAGATAAGATTCGGCTCGTTTCGAGGTTTTTATCAAGTTGATCTCGAGTAGCTCGGCTCATTTGCACCCCTACTTGCACGCCTTCAAGTTGCCACGCCTCTACATCACACTCTAAAAACAAAAATAACAGTGTTTATGTACAATGCAAGAAGTCCGTGGAGACTAGGTTTGTGATTCTGAATTGTGCCACATCGGAAGCGATGTAGATGTTCTTATAACGATGTATTTAAGACTTTAAGTATGTAGGGGTACGTTTAGCCTCACCTATTTATATCTCCTTTTTTCTTGATCTTTTTCTCTGTATAGAAAATTAGAACTAACATATAAACAACACTAAAGGTGAAAACAATGAATGTTCGAAAGTGGTGGACAGGGTTGTCCCTGAGAAACCAAGTGCCCATTTTGAGCCGGACAAAAATGTGTCCCTTAGCCTTAGGTCTTAACGAAACGAATAACGTAAACTATTTTTTTAAACGACGATTAAAGTAATATAAAATTGATAGATCAACACTTCATAGTTTATCTTATCCAACATTTCGTTCTGAATAGTTATCATTGCCAATCTGCAAAGTCTTTTTTTTTTTTTTTTTCAACTAAGTGGGCAAATGTTTCATGAGTATTGGCTAATGAACTAATAGACAATAGTTAAGTTATTTAAATGGGCTAATAGCCAAATAAGTTTGAGTTTTGGACTTTAAAGTTATAATTAGGCCATTAGCCCATTACAAACTAACAAAATCTTCTAGCCCATTTAAGAACATACAAAATTTTCATGCCCCCGGGCCCGGGCCAAGAGTCTTTCCCCTTGATGGTTGGCCCTGTGATGGGCATGTCCATTGGAGATGGGTAGTGACGAATTCACGGTACCAACACTGGGGTCAAGTGATTTAGAAGTTTTTTTTTTTTTTTATAACTGACCATGTAAGTTTTCAGACCGGAACTGTTATATATAATTTGTGTAGTAGAAAGAAAATATATTATTGAACTGGTAACCATATGGTTCAAAACTTCAAATCCTCTGCTCGTCATTTTCTTAGTTAGTTAAACATGTATGGGCAATACTCCCGAACAAAGTTTTACGCCGTAAGATGAATAAAAACAAACATAACGTTTTGGTGACGACTTTATTTTGGAAAAAGTTCCAATGATCCAACCCAGTAAAAATCTGTATTGGCAAACATACCATCACATATTATTTGACATATGTACAGCTCATGACTTGTCCACAAGAGGTGGACAACATTAGATGACCAAATAAAGTGGGTGACGAGTGGTGGCCGATGGAGATTGGAGGCGGTCGAGGGAGGGAATTAGTGATGATAAAAGCCTTTATTTAAAGTATTCAAGCAAGTAATTTATTTAAGGCCAAGTGTTACCAATAATAAAATTTCACCCTAATCAATCACCATATGAAGATCAGATTTTGTGTTGGAATGGTGCCGCTGGATTCCTTTGAAAGTTAATATATTTGTTTGTCGTGCGGTGTTGGACAGAATCGCTACTAAAGAGGCTTTGGTATTAAGGAACATTCACATGGGAGCAAGCATTTGCGGCTTCTGTGAGCAAGTGAACGAGACGGCTGAGCATCTGTTTTCAGTTTGCGCCTTCCAAAAAAATCTGTTTTCAGTTTGCATAATTGCTTCCGGGGTTTGGGCTGCAATTTCCAGCTGGGTTGGGACGCCTAATGTATTCGTTTTTTCCGTCCGTGATATTGTGACGCTGCACCAAACGATGGGGCTAAAGGGTGTAAAGAAGGATGCACTGCAGGGTATAGTTTTTGTCGCAATGTGGCTGATTTGGAAGTCAAGAAACGAACAAATTTTCTCGGCCAAAACTCGACTGCTTCAGGAAATTATCACGAGATAAAAGTTTTGAGTTTCCTTTGGTTTAGAAATAGATATAAAAACGCTTGTATAGATTGAAATTCATGGTGTAAATTTTACGTGGTGTAATAGTTGGGTTTGCCACGGCTCTTTCTCTTACTTTGAGAAGAAGTTTTTAGCGTGCGTGTGATATAAAAGTTATCTTTCACAAAAATATAATGGTATCAGAAAAAAAAGATTTAACTCATTGATTCATGCTGGGAGCAGTCCAAACAGAACAGACCACACCAAAAGATTTAACACATGTCATGATAAAGCAAGTTCTCAAACTTGGATTTATCTTTATGATTACAGGTTCAAGACTCAATTACCAGTCGATACCACTGAGCTTACGTCGCAGCACACATTTCACTTACCGCCATCACCAAACAGGTATCCAAGAGATGATCCACCACCAGGTGCACTGTGGACCTTAGTCGAAGGTCGTTCCTGCAAAACGTTAAAAAAATTATATTAAAACCACGCACAAACTTAAATTCTTTATGTTTTGTACCCCTCCTGTTTATTCTAGTTCTGCAAATCTATAACCAAAGATTACATGAAAATAAAACTAGATTGTTATTGAAAAGTGACATACCGTAATGAAGTTACCGGTGTTCTGCCCATCAGCTCTGAAGTAATTGTTTGAAGGATTACCATGAATACCTGCAGGAGTCTGCTTAGTAACATCAGGTTTTGCAGCTGTCACATTGTTTGCTGCTGGTGTTTCAGATTGTGTAGCCTTTTGGGCTGGCTTTGGTGCTTCGTCACCCCCAAACAAGTAGCTCAAAGAACTCTGGCCACCACCACTGCTCACTCCTCGATTCATATTTTCGCCTTCTTAATGACCAAAAAAATAACCCTACACATATAGTTTCAGAATAAAACTACAGTTAACTTCATTTCATAAACACCTGACAAACAAACAATATCAAACTGGACTTTAATCTTGCATTTACCATTGCTTTAAGCTACAACCGTGTTTGTCTCATATAACAGCTAGAACATTCAAGGACAAATAGAACAAAAGTTTGAAAAAAAGGGAATCGAGACTCGAGGCGTTTTCCCTTCGCCTCACGAGGCGTAAGCCGTGAGGCGAACCAAGACGTAAGCCCAAGGCGGATTAAAAATAAATATAAAAATGATATATCTTATAAAAACAGAATACTAATTAATTTCATCACCAAATTCATCAAAAAACACACATAAAAACGCAAGGAATGTTTGAAATTAACACAAAACGTCAAAAACAAAAACACACATCAAAACACCTTAGGCACAGCATTTCTTAGTGCCTCAGCCTTACAACTTACAAGGCGCACTTACAAAACAACCCCATGAGGCGCCGCCTCACACTCGTTTTCTGGTCACCTCGCCTCGAGGCGTGTGCCTAGACCGTTTTTTAAAACTATGATTAGAACAAGTCAAATTGGCCTATAATCCTGCATTTACTTATCCTAACATTAAACCCAAACATAACCATTTGAATCATATAAAACAGATGCTATAGGGTACCATTATTTGTATGTAAATGATTACCAATAAAAAAGAACTAAAATACTTTGCTCTAATATGCACCAAAAGTGTATAATTACAAGGAATCCAAACCATAACTAAATCATTAAATTCTACTCTCACTTTAAGCCCTAAAAAGTGACTTTAATATTCTCCAGAATCAAAATAAATTACAAGCCTACCACTAATATCAATGATTAATGAGCATCAAATACATGTGCATCGCAAATTATTAATGTATGTTTATATACATCACAAATCACAACTATAGACATCTTCAACTACACATAAACATGAAAAACATACTATTGAACTCAACATCCAGATCTGGATCTATAACTCAATCAACAGAATAACGAAATTAACAGATGTACAAACAAAACAGCAACTATAGTTCACCGATTAATAACAACTATGGAAAGAAGATGAGATCTAGGGTTTTAGGATGTTGCGATACCTTGATTGAAGGTTTAGGTAGAGAGAGAGAGAGAGAGATCTGTGTGCTAGAGCAGAGTTGAGTGAGAGAGGAAGGAAGGAGAAGCAGTAGCAGCTTTTATAGCAGAAATTGGGAACGTTTAAAACTTTTAATGTTTGAAATTCGAATTACTACTTGGGTCCTCCAGATATTTTTTTTTTTTAGCCAGAAGATTAGAAGAATGGGATTCGACTCCACTACTAATATTAAAATTTATAAATAATAAGTTTTTTTAACGACCACGTAGGAGGTACCCTTATGCGACACCCATTGATAAAAGGTAGCCCAAGGTAGGGTTGTTCACGAGCCGAGCCGAACCGAACGGACCTTTGCTCATGCTTGGCTCATTTACAAATCGAACCGAGCTGAGCGGCTCGTTTATAACCGAGCTAAAAAGCGAGCGAGCATTATTCGAGCGCAAATTTTTTCGAGCGAGCGTCGAGCGAGAAACGAGCGAAGAGTAATTTAGACAACCATGAAATTAGGATGTTATCTTCAATGTTTTCGTTGTCGAGTGACTACTAAGGCGGAAATGTCCAGTGAGGACACTAATATTGAGGTCTGAGTGTCCAAGAATGAGGCTTAGGTTGAGACAATGAGCATACTACAGAAAACAATAGTCGCTTTGTGACGTAAGGTGATATCAAGCGACGACTAGGGATAGACGACTAATAACATAAAGAAGTCAAGGCTGTCATGTTACGACTTAGTATTTTACTATTAAATTTAGTATTAAATTTTTATTTGATAAAGCGGGCTAATCATATTCTATTTGCATATATTGGGCCAAATGTTATGTATAAATTTGTAAATATTACTATGATTTGTGGGTGTGTGTGTATATATATATATATATATATATATAATAAATAATAATTTATTCGAGCCGAACCGAGCCGATCGGACCTGTGCTCGTGCTTGGCTCATTTACAAACCGAACCGAGCCGATCGGCTCATTTACAACCGAGCGGACGATCGAGCGAGCATTTTTCGAGCATTTTCCGAACGAGCGGCGAGCGATCCACAAGCGGCGAGCGATTTGAACAGCCCTAGCCCAAGGCCGTCCCAACCCGATATAAGGGGCCCCTAAGCCCACGCAAGCACGTCCCGGGGAAAACCCGACTTGCTGGCCGCCCGAGGGCACGACGATAACGAACCGGTAAAACCCAATGGGATCAGAAATCGAACTCATGACCAAAAAGTCAAGAGTCTTCCATCACCTCCTTGATGACCACTAAACTATAAGCCCGAGGTCTTTATACGTTGTTATTGTTGTTGTTATTATTATTATTATTATTATTATTATAAAAAATTAAAAAATAAACATTATCAGAATATTATTTCAAACTAAAACTGATTTATCAAACGGACTCGTCGTGTCAAGCAGTCAAGGTGTGTTGAACATTTAGACATGATCGATCTTATTTGTTAGCAAATTATTGGAAGGGTGTCTCATCTATCTTACGATTTGAGTTGAGCGGGTATAAAATGCTTACGACCAGTTAAAAAGCTCTTTAGTGTTATGAGCCTATAATTAAAACTAATAGTGTTGAAAAAATATAACCAAGTAAGTTAGGCCATTTAAACAGCTGTTTCAGTAGTTTAGGAAAATAATATCACACATTGGTAAATAACAAGCCTCCGTAGCATAGTGGTATTGCGTTCGCTTCGTAAGTGAAAGGTCGCGAGTTCGATCCTCGCCGGGGGCTGCTTATGTTACTTTTTCATACACCTTCATATTTTTGCTTTTAAAACTTTGACAGAGAAACACGTGCCCCTTGATCCACAAATCCATAATTAAATCTTAAAAAATTGTTCAACTTAACACCTTGTACTCAAATTTCTTATTTATTTTGTACTAATTACCTTTAATATTAATATCTAAATCCCAATGTATTTGAACTTACTGAACTTTAATAGTAAAAAACTCATTTGGTAAACTCACATTTCTTTTTCTAAAGGGTCCGGTTATTTGCACAACTAGGGTTTTTATTTGCACAACCTCTCCACGGGTCGTCGAGGCCTGGACAGCCCGTGGAGGGCCAAAAAGGCAAAAGGACGGGCTGTCGAGGCCCAGACGGCCCGTCTAAAGGCAAAAGGACGGGCTGTCCAGGCCCAGACGGCCCGTCTAATGGTTTAAATCCAATCCAATCATTGGTAATCATTGGCAATGATTAGGTGATGATTATTTGGTTTTTTTAAAAGTGTAGTGTGGATGTTTAAAATGGGTTTGAATGTTTGGTTTTTATAGATGTTTGGTTTTTTATAAATGTTTGGTTTTTTATAAATGTTTTTTTTTATTTGTATAATATGATCTTTTTTATATAATTGTGTATATGAATATGAACGAATGTCGTTTATGTTGCCGAACTAAACGAAACCAAAATACGAACAATAAACCATAAATAAGCATAAATATTCCAAAAATTTACATAAACTATGAGTTCAATAAACATCTATAAAAACCAAACATTCAAAACGAACAATAAAGCATAAATAAACATAAATATTCCAAAAATTTACATAAACTATGAGTTCAAAATGTACAACCAAAGAAATATAACCCACCCGTCTAACCCGACCCACCCGGCTGATCCGACCCACCCGGCTGATCCGACCCACCCGGCTGACTGGTGGACGCCCCACCATGCTGACTGCTAGACGCCCAATCTGGAAGTGGACGCGGCTCCAAACCAGCTGCTCGTCGTCTCTCATTCTCGCTCTCTAACAGCCACCGCATGTCACCCCGCATCGACGCCATGTCACCCCGCATCGACGCCATGTCACCCCGCATCGACCCCAACTGATCCAGGATCTGCTGAAGTACCTGGGTCGTGCTATCATGCAACCTGACAGCATGATAAACGCGGGCAGGACACTGTAGCTCATCAACGGGGGGGTCTGGCATCTCTACATCCACCGGTGGGTCGCCGTCGGCAACGTGTGGCATCTGGACCTCAGGGGCAATCGGCCCATCGAGATGTATGAGCGGCTCTGGCACAAAATGCTCGCCACGGTCGCCAGGAGGTCCGAAGGCACGCTGGTAATAAGCGTGTGGGTTGCTGCGAGGGACCCGTGCTGCCACCTTCATCTGCGTCATAGTCCTAATATTTAACGGCCTGAAATGCAAAACAACAATAATAATATTAAATAATAATAATAATAATAATAATAATAATAATAATAATAATATTAAATTATAATATTAAATTATAATAAATAATAAATAATAATAATAATAATAATATTAAATTATAATATATAATAATTTAATATTATTATTATTATTATTTATTATTATTAAATTATAATATTAAATTATAATAAATAATAAATAATAAATAATAATAATAATAATAATAATAATAAATAATAATAATAATAAATAATAATAATAATAATAAATAATAATAATAATATTAAATTATAATATATAATAATTTAATATTATTATTATTATTATTATTTATTATTATTAAATTATAATATTAAATTATAATAAATAATAAATAATAATAATAATAATAATAATAATAAATAATAATAATAATAATAATATTAAATTATAATATATAATAATTTAATATTATTATTATTATTATTATTATTATTTATTATTATTAAATTATAATATTAAATTATAATAAATAATAAATAATAATAATAATAATAATAAATAATAATAATAATAATAATAATAAATAATAATAATAATAATAATAATATTAAATTATAATATATAATAATAATAATATTACCTGGCCAGCATCGGACGAGGTAACGTGTTCTCCTCAGCATGCGTCCACAATTCGCCCGGGCAAAGACGCAACGCGATGGCGGTGACTATCCCACCAATCGGAATCTCCCCCGCCGGGTGCCTATGAGGGTAGGTCGCGATGTACTCGGCAAAGCACCTGTGTAGCGCAACCGGCCTACCCCTCAAGATGCAGTAGAGGTAGAAAAGGTCAATCTGCTGGACCCTCTCGTTACAGTTACACCGTCCGGCAATCGACCAGCTAACCAAACGGTGTATGTAACGGATCAGAGGGTCCCGGATGTTGCTGGACCTATCCATCCTGCACAGAATAATAATAACATTAAAAAAATTTCTGCAGAGTTTCCTCTGTTTTTGTACGAACCAGACAACACAAGTCGTCTACAAAAATCCAAAAACAAACAACCTAAACTAAGTAAATAACAATATTAATTAACTAAGCGAACTAAATAACAATAATAATAACGAACTGAACTAAATTAAAAGAATAACAATAATAATACCTCTCGCCGCCGTCCTCCCCATACTTTCGACCACCGATAGTGGGCCACCAGGCCATCAGCATGTCGTCTGGCAAGGTCGTCAAGGCCGTGGTGTACATATCCTGGACAAGCTCCTCCTCTCTGTACCAACAGCAAGTAGTAGCCCACTGGTCCATCGTATATGCGTAGAGCTGTCCGAATAATCGGAACTGTACCTCCGGCTCAGGCTCGCCGTCAGGACCTACTGGAGGCTCAACACCTGCTGGATGCGGCGTGTAGCGGAATGTCGAGATGAACTCGATCGTCAGTGGCCGATACGACTCATGGTCGAGGTCAGCTAACATCCGCCCCCAAGGGCTGTCGTCTGGGATCCACTCCTCAAACCTCTCCGCTCCACCGATCGCGCGTAATGCGGACCAGTCAACACTGCGCGATCCGTGTATCGGACGCAGCTCCATCTGACCCCAGCGCGCGATCTCGTAGTCGTCGTTATCGTGCCTGTAGGGCCACTCTCTCAAGTCGCCACCTGCAAGAGGATTCCCGTCCGCAGGCTGGTTACGGCGTCTTCGGTTGTTTCTGTTTGCCATATCTGCAAAACAAAAACAAAACACTTTAGGCGCGCGTTTATATTAAAAAGGAACTAAACAAAACACAAGAACAATAACACTTTAGGCGCGCGTTTGTGTTTAGGCGCCTAAACCTAAACGCGCGCCTTTATGTTTAGGCGCGCGTTTGTGTTTAGGCGCCTAAACCTAAACGCGCGCCTAAACATAAAGGCGCGTGTTTAGGTTTAGGCGCCTAAACACAAACGCGCGCCTAAACATAAAGGCGCGCGTTTATGTTTAGGCGCCTAACGCGCACAAATGCAAACCAACCACCACCCAACCACCACTGACCACCACTGCCCCACCACCCAACCACCACAGCCCCTCCACCCAACCACCACAGCCCCACTGCCCCACCACCCAACCACCACCCTATCCCCTACCACCACCACCACCACCACCCTATCCCCTACCACCACCCAACCACCACCCAACCACCACAGCCCCTCCACCCAACCACCACAGCCCCACTGCCCCACCACCCAACCACCACCACCCTATCCCCTACCACCACCACCACCACCACCCTATCCCCTACCACCACCACCACCACCCTATCCCCTACCAACCACCAACCACCACTGCCCCACCACCCAACCTCCACCCAACCACCACAGACCCTCCACCAACCACCAACAACCACAGCCCAACCACCCAACCACAACCTTAAAAAAAAAAAAAAAAAACCCTAAAACTAATAATAACAATAATAATAACAATAATAATAACAATAATAAAAAGATACCTGATGGTGGTTGTTGTAGGAGAGAGATAGAGGGTTAGAGAGAGAGGGAGACGGTGGTGGTGGTGGTAGGGTCACTATGGCTTGCAGAGGGTTAGAGAGAAAGGGGGCAGAGGGTTGGATGGTGGTTGTGGTGTACTCGAACGGTGGTGGATGGTGGTTGTGGTGGAGGAGACGGTGGTGGATGGTGGTGGTTGGGAGGAGGCAGAGGGTTAGAGAGAGAGGGAGAAGAGAGACGAGAGGGAAAGGGTAATGGGGACGAGGGGGCAATCAGATCTGATAATGATCTGATTTAAAATTTTTGCAACGGGCCGTCGAGGCCTTGACGGACCGTCTAAGGCCAATTTTTGTCTTGGGACGGGTCGTTGAGGCCTGGACGGTCCTAATTTTTTTATTTTTTTTTAATTTA
Source organism: Ambrosia trifida (assembly GCA_028751855.1). NCBI lineage: Eukaryota > Viridiplantae > Streptophyta > Magnoliopsida > Asterales > Asteraceae > Ambrosia > Ambrosia trifida. Next base: position 73,069,043 of record CM054122.1, read on the forward strand.
AAAAACAGAAGCTTCTCATGGAAGCTTTGTGTTGGGACGGGCAGTCTAGGCCTAGACGGGCCGTCTAAAAACCAAAGGACGGGCAGTCTAGGCCTAGACGGGCCGTCTAAAAACCAATTTTTTGCCATAGATGGCCCATCTAGGCCTAGACGACCCTAATTTTTTTTATTTTTTTTTTAAATTTTTAGTGTATTTTGTATATTTTAAGCTTGGTATTTGTATTTTTTATAAAAAAAAGGGAGTATATTTTTATAATAAGTATAAATGAACACATACAACAAATTTTTCCGTTCGTCCGGTCCGGTTACATACGATAAGCTAAGTTAAGTCGAAGTATTGAGGTGATCGAACATCAACCCTTTGTATACGGTCGTCATATACCGTCTCCCACTCACTTGCCTCTTCATATCGCCACTTACGCCATGCTGGATTCAGTTTTGGCATTGGGGCGCCTTCTGCCAACTCAATCTTGATGAAATGATTTTTGTTAACAAAAGCAAACGATACGAACGCATGTTCTTCAACGGTGTGTGGACCATCGAACATAGGGAAGTATGTCTCACTTTGATCATACGGAGAGAGAAATTGAACAACCACCTTAAATTTCTGAGCAATCAGTAATCCTGAGGCGGGCATCTCCATCCATTGGTCGTGCGTGGCTGGTCCCACTCCAGTGTGATCGAATGAGTTGGAGACTCTGTCGTAAGTATCGTAATCCACTTCGTTTAAAATTAGCCTCCACCGGTCTTCATTCTCGACGATCTCCTCCTTAAGCTGTTTGCGGATGAAGTACCACATATCCTGTTGCCACCCTAAGCACACAGCTACGGATCGAAAGCCACAGTGACCGTCTCCATGGACATCCCGAATGTCTGTAATGTATCTATGATATGCAGGTGGAAGCCATTTCTTAAACCTTTCGATCTCCAGTTTGTACCTGTACCCATCAAAAAGTGAGATTTAATATGTGTATAAATATGTATGCATGTGTGAATTTATATATTAGTAGTTTGTACCTCTCCCTTTCCAACAGTGGAAAATCTTCATCGTAAACAATCGGTTTGTCCCTTGATTGTTTACCTCTTCTAGAAGGCTTTTTGCCCTACGTGCAAAAAATTATATAACAACAACAACAACAACAACAACAACAACAACAACAACAACAACAACAACAACAACAACAATAATAATAATAATAATAATAATAATAATAATAATAATACGAACCGCAGCCTTATCTTCCTTTTTTTCCTTTTCACTTGTTGTTGGCCGACCCCGAGTATCGGTTTGTACCTCAGGAGGTTTATGTTTAGTCATAATCGGATTCAACACCTCCTTCATCTTCTGCAACATGCTTTTTTTCACTTGCACCGGTTGCGACCTTAGCTGCTCAGCGAATGCATTCATTTGGTGCTGAAAGTCAAACTCGGGATTCTCAGCTACTTCTGGCATAAAGTCAAGTCGTGTCCAGAAGACGTCGTTATCAGCCAGTGACACTCGTGTATCTGATATATATATTCAATCACAACAACAACAAATCAATAATTTTATAAAAATTTGGCAGAGTTTCCTCTGTTTTTGTACGAACCAGACAACACAAGTCGTCTACAAAACGCTTCAAACATTTATAATAAGTCTAAAAAATGTTGTTACCTTTCGTATCAAACAATTGCAATTGACAGGAACAAGGCAATCCATAAGTCTTATTGAGTCGGTGTTCACAAGACCTCTTTTGTTCCATATAATAATTTATCTTGTTGACCCCTCCGAGCATCAAATTAAGCGCTAGATGGGAAACCCTACCGATTACGTCTTGAAACAACGGTAGATCATGTTTCCACATTCTTGTTGATCGGCTTTGTTCGAAGGAGTGCTTTATCGCTACGCGCCGTGATTCCATAACTTTGTCTATTTGCATCACAAGCGCGTGGAGCGAGCTGTTCGGGCCTTTTATGTACCTTTTAATAAGAGCATGCTGACTCTCGACCCTGTTGGTCGTAGTCTGACCGAACGTAAGGTTTTCATTTGCCCATGCTTCCACAAACATTTCTTTATAATCTCGAAGCCAAACTGACTCCATGTAGTCATAAACCTCTGTAAAAAACAGAATAGTGATGTCAATACAGAAAATATGTACGCTTGTAAAGCAAAATAAAAAATAAAATATATACCCGTTCGATCCTGCCCCCAAAGTCGTCTGTAGAGCGCTTCAAGATTGAATTCGTAAGCCTCTTTGTCAGGAGATTTACACAGTCGACCAAAATACTGCAAAAATATTTCCCATTCTTCTTTTGGAAATCCTGCTTTATGATATTTTGCAATATTTCGTTGAATATGATACCTGCAAAACAACAACAATAATATTAATAATAATAATAATAATAATAATAATAATAATAATAATAATAATAATAATAATAATAATAATAATAATAATATTATTTCGTTGAATATGACACCTGCAAAGCAATTTCGTAGCATCCGGGAAAACTGAAGCACATGCACTCATCAGAGCCAGATCTCTATCTGTAACAATTACACGTGGCTCCATACTCCCCTCCAGCAAATCTTTGAGCCTCTCTAGCACCCATGTGTAGTTACTCGTTTTCTCTTTAACGATAAATGCATGGGCGATACAAAACGACTGGTTTGTCGACGTCATACCCACAATTTGAACAAACGGGATTCTGTACTCGTTCGTTTTGTAGGTGGCGTCGATCAGCATCACATGTGGAAAGGCACGCCAGAGATTGTACGAGACCCGGTGTGAAAAGAAAATATTCTCAACAGCATCTGTCTCTGGATTCTGCTTGGTGAAATAAGTAAATTTCTTTTTAACCAGGATACTCTCGAGTATCTGCATAACAATAATAATAACAATATTTAATATTTAACAACAACAAAATTAATAATAGTCTATGACAATAATAGTAATTAATAATAATACCTGCATTGGGGTTTTATCGCCGTAAATTCTATGTTTAATCTTGCTCACTGTATTGTGTATGTCTCTTAGAATACATTTATTATTCGGGTTTTGTGCTCTGATGGCCAAATGTATGTTTGCCGGTTCCAGGCCTTGAAAATAAAGTGTTTCCACCATTTCTTCTTCCTGTGGTGTCAGCCGCCTAGCAAAAGCGTGACCCTCAACATGTACAAAAGGGTCGTGGTTATGATTCGCGTGTTTAACCTCCAACTTCCAACCCTCTTTGCGTAGCCTCCCTATTAACATAAATGGACAGTTAATCTTTTTGCTACCCGTAGACCTTACTGTGGCTGTAGTATGGTATTCGCCAGCACGGTCGCATCTCAGGTCTATCCTAATTTTTCTTGCATTATTTCCACTGCCTTTTGAAACAGAACGTCCTGTCACTAGGACGTAACCGCTAGCAAGGGCTCTATCGTAAGCCCATTGTTTCATCTCTTCAACAGACCCGAATACCTGAAAATTTACACAACAGTCTAGTCTAAATTCATACTACTCTAAATACCTGAAAATATATACTACTGTAAAGATATACTAGTCTAAATTCATACTAGTCTAAATACCTGAAAATATATACTACTGTAAAGATATACTAGTGTAAATAAATAAACGCACCTGCTCGGTTTCATACGAAACATCCGGGTTAGGTTCAACTTTTATGTTAGCATCTTCCTGGTTGTCATCATTAGCACGATTCCCGCGCGAATGGTAACTCCCGTACGTGTACTGCGGGTAGCTTGGTGGCACGAAAAAAGACTCCTGTTCCTCTACATATTCCTCGTTGAGATCGGGCAGCATGTTCCCGTCATTACCACGAACCCCGGATTTAACCTCATCTTCACCAACTTGAACCTCGGGTTCATACCCTACGCTTTCAGAGACGTAAGACTCGTTCTCAGACAGGTCAACGGTTGAAAAGCTGTGTAAATATGTCATCGTGAGACTGGGAAGTCGAAATGGGTCGAGGGTTTTGGTGGTGGTGATGTTTTAAAGTTTGGTTCAAATGGGGAAGAAGCTGATCGTGTAATGGTTATATCAGGAAATGTCGACGGGCCGTCGAGGCCTCGATGGGCCGTCTAGGGATTAAATGCCCTAACCTAACACGTTTCAACGGGCCGTCGGGGCCTGGACGGCCCGTCCTTAAGCACCTTTTTCAGACTTTTCAGTCTGAACTGCCTGCTTTTGCAGGAGTTCAGACTGATCACCTCGTACCTCGTACTTTTACGGGCCGTCTGGGCCTCGACGGCCCGTCAGTTTTGTCTTTTCTGTAAACAAACGGCCCGTCAAGGCCTGGACGCCCCGTCCTGAAACCCTAATTTTTCTTAACGGCCCATCTAGGCCTCGACGACCCGTCCTAAGGTTGTTTAGGGTTTTTTGTTGGTTGTGTAGATAGTATCACCCTTTCTAAAAGATAAATCCCATAATGAATTTTAAACAGACAGATGTTCACAACATTTATATATTGATAGTTATGTCTGTAACACAATTTGTGTAGATAATTCATACTTTCGTTGTTGAATACCCGATGGTTCATACTTTCATTGATGGATAACCAATGTTTATGTTCGCCTATTAGACCAAGTGATATAGAAGTGATATAGTAGATGTGTAATATGGTGTTCTATATAACACACATGGGACATTGGGACCCTAATTACATCATTCAATCCAACTAGATTTTTATCAGGCCGCGCGTTATGGCGGCATCAACCTGTTTTTGAATATAAGTAATCACATACCGAACCCAAATCCCATCACAAATCGAAAGACATTCAAATGCTAATCAAGTATGCTACATTGTATCGTAAAAGTTACAAAAGAAAACAAAATTAATCAATGTTTAATCTTTCTTTTCTGTTTGCCGGAGTAACACCGGATTTCACCCGATTCATCTTTTTGGGCTCTGTTCTGTTGCTGAGATGCAAGAAATTTTAGTCGATCAGCTTCAGCGGCATCAGAAGCATGAGCAGCTATAGCAAATAAGGTTGACTGCAATGCATATGCAAATATAAGCATTTGATGGATTTATTTAATAGATGTTAATTCAACTAAAGTTACCTTTTTGGGAGAACTCAAAAGATCTGCATAATTGGTCAATGCCTTTCTTAAAGTGCAAGGAGGGAAACAAAATTAATATTATTATGTAGACACCAACATGATCACCAGTTTCGTATCTAAAATATATACAAAATTACTAGCATTTAGAAGGTAATTTAGGAATAATGTTTAAAAACATCCAAACGGGTTCATTGGGATTAACTTACGATAGTCCAGTGTGAGAGATGTCAAATTCAAGATGAGTGCAAGAGTGATCGGATTCAGGGGTATGGAGCTCTTTTTTAACAGCCTCATTGGATCATTAAAACAGATTAGAATTACAAATTAGGTTATAAAGATACGTGATTAGGTAAGAAGATAACGTTGAGTAATAGTACATTTGTAATACCTGCATGGATGTTGAGCATCATGAACCGTATGACCATTTGTTTGACTGCGATTCTCAGAATATGTATGAGGTTTGTCATGAAACATGACTCGGTATTCGGGAATGGCAGCTGTGTAAGGAGTGGCAGCAGTCTTGTCATCTTCATCAAGAAGCAATTGATCCAATTCAGGCTACACTAACTCTTTCCTGAAGAAGATTTCAGTTGTATCAGGCTCAAAAACTGCAAAAAGGAATTCAGGATCAATTTACTGGTTTGCATACCAAAACCAAAAAAGGTTTTCTCTTAAGTCATCTAGAGAACGGTCTGCCCACTGAGACAGGGCTACAATGTATGGGAATCGCGTGTGTTCCAGCTCATGTACGGCCTTCAGAAACTTATATGTAACAAATATTAATTAATATACAGGCTGACTAAGTAAAAAGTAAAAACATAATATAAATTGATGTTAAAACGACAAAGTAAGTACCTTTAAGTGAGAATTAGAGAGAGAAATGACACCAGTGAGGTTCCATCTTTGGAATTGGCTCTTGACGACAGTCACTTGGTTATCATCCCTTGTATTATTGCTGCTGTTCGAAGCCAAGGGAGATTCCTTATTCTTGATGGGCCCATTCTATGAAAAACAAATCAGAACCAAAACTACAATAATAATAAAGATACATATTGAACATGCCGGGAAAAAGGGATAATTCTATTTTTAATTTATATTTTATGATGTAATCTCAATAAACATAAATCTAAAACACACTATGCAACCTTTCTAAAATGTATAGAAAACAAATAATATACAACCAATAACAATTACCTGGTGTTAGGATTATAGATCTCATATCAGAGGATGCAATGCGGGCCTTAGGTTCCGAAACACCCGAGTTCAACGTTTGAAACGGAAGCTGGTTTTGTGATCTCAAGGGAGTAGAATACCCGCTTGATCCATTAGATCTGTTGCTACCGTTCAGGTTCACAGTAATCCTCACTGGATTCAGAGATTGGCTAACAACATCATGAATATCATCATCATCAGCAAGGGTAACCACATCACCATCTTCATCAACGTAAGCCATAGTAAACTCAACATCAGGACCGAAGCCAAAGAGCCTGCGGATTTTTTCGCTCAACATGAAAATGTCGAGAGCAAGTTTGTTGTCACTGACAGAAGCATTGAATCGGCGGAGCGTCTCCCCAAACTTAACCTGCAAAATTACCACATGTACATTAAAAACTTCCATCCCAATATTAAAATTAAAAAAAAAAAACATAAAGTTTACATTCCAATTTTGATATTTGAAGTCATAGACACAAAAAAAAAACGCTGAATATTATCACATAGTGTTTCAGCTTCCAACACCAAAATTTACCAAACTAACCCTTCAATAATGTAACACCCCAACCGATGGCGGAATCATCGAGGTGCCACGTAGTGACGATTGTTCAAAAGCTCATGGTACTAAAATGTAAATATTTGATTATTGAATATTGTTTTACAACATGTGAAAATAAATACATGACAACAAAAATAGAGACAATTGATTGATTTAATCTAAGTCCAAAGTTCTATGTGAAGCGTCAAGCAGCTTATCCTGAAACATGCACAAAAATAAATTTTTGTCAACATATGATGTTGGTGAGTACTACCTAGTTTTGTACATATAGTATAAGTTTGAAAGTAGTTCAATTCATGTGTCTAGCATCACCGAGACATTATGTAAACACACAAGTAAGCAAACAAGACAAAGATCAAATGTAAAGTTGGTAAGATGATATTGATAATGAGCACCCTAACACGTGTCAAGTCTAAAAGAGCACCATAACATAAGTTATGTCTAAATGAGCACCGTAACATAAGTTACGTCTATATGTAAAGAGCACCATAACATAAGTTATGTCTAGATGTACGATTTTGTATGTAAGCTACGTTCATGTTCAAACATAAAGCACAAAGATAAACAAGACACACATATGAATTGTAAATGAAGAAAGTGTATGTGTAACTGAATGTGAAAGTTTTGTATACTTGTGCATGAATCACCCCAAAAGTGTAAAAACGAAAAAAAGGGATAAGTAATACTCACCTTAGCAAGGTGTTAAGTCTTGTGGAATTAAATAAGTGTAATCCAACGTTGCCAAGTATCACCCTATGTATAAGGTAACAAATAAGTCTAAGTCTATCTAGTCTATAAGTATTTTCTAGGGTTTCAAATTGGGAATAAGTATTCGTTTGATTAATAAGTAAAAATGTTTAATAAATAGGAGAAATTCGATAAATAAATGAACAAAAGTCTTTTTGTAAACTTTAGGTTAAAAATGGTCACATTATAAGGTTTTATGTATGAAAATAATTTTTATAAAATAATTTTCTTATAAATAGAATATTAAATCTATTTATTTTAATTTGTCAAAATATAACTTTAATATTTATAAATATTAAAATTAAAGAATTTTTAGATTAAAAATTGTATTTCTGTTCTAAATAAATAGAAATAATTTATATAAAATTTTGGTGCAAAAATATTGAAAAATAAATTTATTATGATTTATTTATGATTAAAATAGTCAAAAATCGTTTAATAATATTAAATAAATGATTTTTCGAAAATAAAAATCCTTTCAGAAATGTTTATTGTTTTATAAGTTTAAAATAATTTTTGTGGAATTTTATAAAGTCGTTTTGATATTTTTATAGAATTTTAAAATTATGAAGGAATTAAACTTGTAATATTTATAATTTATAATAAATAAATGATTTTTGAAAATCTAAAAATTGTATGATAAACTTGACCATTTGAATATCATAAAATATTTTTTGTAGAATTTATAGAAATTGTTTTGTTAAATAAAAGGATTTTTTTCTTATAAACTTGATTAATAAAAGAATTATCAAAAAATACATTATTTAATATTAGGTAGTGTTTAAATAAAATACAAACCAGGTTGTATATGTTCTCAGGGTCCAGACCAATTGGTCTGGGCTTGTGATTATAAGGCTTAGGAAACAAGAGGTCGCGGGTTCGAGTCTGGGTTAGAACCGGTTTTGGATATATAATCTGTTTTTTATTTTAGAATAAAAATTATGATTGCGGGATTCGAAACGAGGCCTAGAGCCGGTCCGAACGTTAACATAGCCAAGGAAAACCATCTGGGCTACCAGGCCTGATGGTGATTGTTTTTGTTTGAAAACTCTTTTAAGCAGTTACCACTTGGGTCATCTTCCCCAAACAAGACCATGAGAAACCCTATGTCCTTAATCAAATTAATTCAGCAAACTAATAGAGGACTAATGATCTTACAGTATGGCGAGTAGCAACAGCGGTTAGATTTGGACTCAATTGCTGCAGTTCTTCCAAACATGCGAGTCAAAACAAAAGTCAAACGCGAAGGAATCACGATCGAATACAAGATGTAAACAGAAATTGATAGTGGGGGTTCGTGTTTCGGCCTCTGTAGAGAACCAAGGTCGCTTCAATTTATAGGGAAAACGTTTAATTGGAAAGTCTTGATGGTTTGACTTCGACTTAGTCAAAACGCGTGATAATTGATTCAAAAATGGAAAGATCGAGCTGTTAGATGCGATAATGGTGCATGGGATTGGCATACATTAATTTATCGGTCAATTAGAAGCATTGAATGGTGATGATGGTTCCACAATTTCAGCTTGAAGCTGACTTCTTTCTGGTCCTTTGACCGTCGCACAGCAGGGACAAACAAAAGGAGGGAGATAAGTCTATTGGGCCAGCAACAAGGAGGAGTGTTTTAGGCCGGTTCTTGGGCTCAGCAGGGTGGGCTCGGGTTTGGAAAATGGGCTCCGAAAATTTAAAAAAAAAAGGAATGGTTGGATTAGTTTGGTTATGTATGGTTTTAGTTCACTTGTTTAAATAAAAAAAAAAACTAACATTGTTATTGTTGTTGTTATTATTATTATTATTATTATTATTGATAAGGATAAAATGCGACGTACAAAATAGGAGGTTCGAAATAAAATAAAATAATAAAAAAAAAGATATATATGTATATATATAATAATAATAATGATAAAGTGACGGATGTCACAAATAAACCTAAAAATTCTTCACTTCACATAATAATGGTTTATAATCCTGAACAAATGTTACACCAACATATTAAAATGAACGCTAATTCGTTGTACAATAGTATAAGAGGCAAACAAAAAATAATACATTAAATGTCCAATGTCAGGTTCCATTTTAATTACATTAAACTACATATATAATTGGTTTAATATAAAGGATATCCTGTCATGCTTTCCTTCAATGTTCACAGCCAAGGGTCGATCACCGTATTCAAAAAGTGTGACACATAATCGATAACAACCCGGTAAGAAGCAAGACAAAGTGATGATTACTGTGAACCTTTTATTAAAAATGTAGTTAACAAAATTTGTTTTGCTTCTCCAACCAATTATAATCTAATCAATCATGAACAAAATTATAGGATTGTAAAAGAATATAATAATAACATCTTGCGACCATATGATGATTCGCTTCTAAAAATGCTTTGGCCATTTTAAGAAATACCTATTTAGTTATATCATTTGCTTAAGTGTCCAAAACTATACTTATTCAATCGTCATCAACCTTACCTTCTAAATAAATACTATTGAGTTTTATAATACACACCTACTCGTCTAAATGTTCCATATATTTATTTGTTGGGTCGGGTCCGGTTGGTCTTATAAGCTCGTTCAATCCCACACGTGCGCACACACTCATATTGTTTTAGTCAGTAACTATGATGTCTATATAAATGTTCCAGGATATTGAGTTGCACATTATACCTCACATGTGCTCAAATGACAATCTGGATGTTGACCATCCTTTGCCTCAAGTATGACTGGTTCTTGACTTTTGTTGACCGAGTAGTCTCTTCCTCCAAACATTTTATACCTCAACATCAACCCTCACCATTTACAACCAACAATAATTGCTACTGATCAGGATTACCACCACCATGATCCACCTCTAATCAAGTACTAACTATCCACTATAAACATCCCTGATGTTGTACCAACAATAATTTCTTAATCGTTTAAACACTAACCTCCATCATTAATTATTGTTAATCGAAGCAAAGGTCAAAGGTTTACTTTATCATCCGCGACCATCGTTGACCACTATAGCTAAGCTATAACAGATTCATAACTAATTCCCCTGAAAAGTATCAACACCAAATACCTATAGGTTGCGGCTATGACCTGATTATATATATAGGGTAGGGATCCATAGAAAACCCTCCTTATCTAGAAAACTCTAGAAACTCTGACTTCCCGAGCTTTTTAGGGCCTGAAAATTTTAGGGCATGTAATATACATGATTTTAAGCATTTTGAGCCAAAAAAATCAAAAAAAGCGCCGAGCACTTTTTTTTATTAAAAAAAATAATTTTTCGGGTAACACATGTTAAGGGAAATTAACATGTGTTAACAATGTGTTACCCGAAAACTTATTTATTTATTTTTTAAAAAAAGTGCTCGGCACTTTTTGATTTTTTTGGCTCAAAATACTTAAAATCATGTATATTACATACCCTAAAATTTTCATGTAAAAAAAGCTCGGGAAGTTAGAGTTTCCAGAGTTTTCACTATAACAAGGGTTTCCAATATATCCTTTACCTATATATATATATATATATATATATATATATATATATACACACACACACACACACACTCATCAAGAATACGAAATCCAGTGTACTATACTTACCTTGGTCGTCGGACCTATTTTATTGTTAACAGAGAACGTCTGGCCGGTGGCCAGGGCCAGCGTCACTGTCACCATAGCCCTATTCTATCTGTGAGCACTGGATGATCACCTTCAATTTCTTTCTATCCCTCTGTAGCTCTCTCTATATCTCTCTTCTAATTCCCTACAGATCCGTCTTTTCCTCCTCTGATTTGGCTAGGGATGAGATGGGTAGTAGGTTTGTTGTTTGGTTGTACTCGAGCCGGAGCGGTGGGGAGAGAAGCAGAGAAGGAGATAAAGAGGCAGTGGAAATTGTTAATATAGAGAGAGAAAATGAGAAAGATAAAATGGTGGTGGCAAATGGGGAAGACAACACGTAGGTGATAAAAATCACTATTCATTTGAGATCACTGTTCATTACGTTTGTTTATTAATATAGTTTAATACAACATTCACTTGAATTAAGTTAGTATCAGAACTAGTGCTCACAACCCAACGAAAAAGGACTCCGGTGGGGAAACCGCCGATGCCCTATTCAAACACATCCTCTTTACAAGCTTTCAATCAAAGACCAAAATGGTCTCCATCTTTCACAAAGGGCGTTGCCCCCTTGGAACCCCCATAATAAATTAACCAAGTATGTACCCTACACTATCTTAAATTTCTTGATATATATCATGGGACATATTGGTCAACAAGTTACTCCAATTACACTAAAATATCTAACAATGTTGAACAACACTAATCTAAGGAACGGGAGCAATAAACTGATCCTGCTTAGGGTTAGAATTTGTGTAATATGAGGCCAGAAACACTCATGAAATTAGAAGTAGAATTCAAAAAAAAAAAAAAAAAAAAAAAAAAAAAACAATTCTAAAAAAATCATACAGGGTTAAATTGGAATGTTTGATTAAGTCAACATGACTCATGGTGTATTCGTTGTAATAGGTCCCTATGTTTTTGTTGTTATTCTTAGGGATGTTGTTTTCCTTGTTGAATAAAATTGCCTCGTTCCTTTTTAATTTTTAAAAAGTTACCACCACCTTCGCCCGACCACCCTCATTCCTTCGCCTGACCTCCACCACCACCTTCGCATGACCACCACCACCACCACCATCTACGCTTGACCAACACCACTGACCTCCACCACCACCCCCTGACCGCCACCACCTTTACGTCTGACCACCACCACCTCCTACCTTGGAACACCTTCCTTCCCTCTCCTCTTTCCTCCCTCCTTCCTGCAACTGACCGAAGAAACACCAATATAACAAGTATAATAACGAGCACAAAGAAGATATAATTGTATTAATGATGCGGACGATTACAAGTACTCGATTACAATTGTTATAGTACTTCATAATCAGACTTTCTCAGCTATCACAGAATTCTCTAAGTATGTATTTGTGTTTGTGACAGAATGATCCTTCTCCTCAAGGGAGAAGGGGTATTTATAGGCCCATGGGCCGCCCTGTGATTGGCTGATTCGAGAATGACAGTTGTCCTGCGCGGGTCCCACACGTTTGTCAACCGTTGGAGCTCAGGCGTTATCCTCTTCTGATAGGTCCACGTGTCTTGCAATCGTCCTTCATGTCCTTTCTCGGTACCTCGTACTTGCAGGTAATCGTGGAGCGTGGAATAATGGCCTCTGATTGGCTGCATATCCCTTTCATTGTCGGATCACAGCCGGCATGTCATAGGAATCGTGCGCAGGCTTCTAGAAGCTTTAGTCAGCGTCCCTGCTGACGTGTGTGGAGATGTGGGGTCGTGCGCACACGCGAGTACATATCTCTTCAAGTCCCCCTAGTCTAGTGTTCTATATGCGTAGCATGCAGGACACTGGACTCAGTAAGCTGCTAATTTTCGGTCTTTATTTGAGGGGGTAGTATGTGCTCTTTGCAGTAGTTATGCGCTACGTGCGCTGCCTGTTTGCGAGTAGGGGAGTGGCGCACGTCAGTAATTAATTTACACGTCAAGGCGGTCAGGCTTGTCAGTTGAAAGGACTGTTTGGTGAGCTTAAAAGTCGCTTGACAGTTCGCTTTTTCAGAGAGTAGTGGGGCCCGCCGTCTCTTCAGCCGTTTGTGTCACCCATCTCTCTTACGTGTCGCCTCCTGGTTGGTCGGTCGTGCGACACGTTTTTACAACGTGCTAGAGCATTGATTGCACAAGGTATATAAACCGACTCCTTCCCTCAGAAGCTGTACACTTATTCAAATTTCAAACTTTCTCTTTTCTTCTATCTCGGCCAAAAAAATCATCCTTTACACCTTTACATCCTCTGCTTTCTTCTTGATCTCTCATTATTTCTCTTGTCAAGGATATCTGAATAATGGAGTATTCTTCTGACATCTTTATTTGTAAGGAGAAACCCAAGAAAGGTGGGAAGAAATGTGATAAAGTTCCCAAGAAGGATAAGAAAGCACCTCCGCTCGCCGGAGAGGCTGTTGCAAAGTGGACACAGGATGAGTTGGACAAGTTGTGTGATTTGTATGGGATTCCTGCACATTGTGAGCCGGAGTTGCCTAGTCAAGGTGAGACTATCTTGAAACCACCAACTGGGAAGATGGTGGTCTATGCTATGCATTTCCAGCTCTACAACTTTAGGCTTCCCATCATGAAGTTCCTGGGATCAGTCTGTCATTTGGATACCTCGTACCTTCTAACCCTATGCGACTCGCATGGGTCTTCACGGGTTGTATAGGGTTTAAATGCACCCAACTAACAGACCTCTGCGACTCGTTGAGGTCTCTACGAATGGTCAACTGGCAACCTGCATATTCAGGTCTGATCATTGAATGTTCAGCCTGACACATGTATACGGCCCGTAGAAGCCTCTACGAGTCGTATAAGGTTCAGCTTTTTAAGTCAACACATCTTTACAACCCGTAGAGGCCTCTACGAGTCGTATAAGGTTGTGTTTTTAGTGGGCATTAAATGCTCTGACATCTCTACGACCCGTAGAGGCTCATACGAGCCGCAGAGACATGTTAAAACCTAAAAAAAATTCACCGGGTGCAAGTAACATAACCTTTTTTTTTTTTTTTATAGAAAGATTCAGTAAAATACACTATGGAGCTTTCAGACATGAGTCAAAACCCTAGTAAAGAGCCCTCATATTCCAACGTGGCAACATATTCATTATCCCTTAAATCGTATGGTCATCATATTCTTTAAATTTCCACAGTCTTACATCAATAAAAATATAGACCGTTGGATTAATCTATCTGATACGTGGCTCCATTAGTAATCCACATCACAGTTGTCAGTCAAACACATGTTCCGTGTGTGTGAATCCTGCCTATAAAATCACACACCTCGACACTGTCGTCACATTTTAGCTGCAGCCAACTTCGAGAACCTGTTGCTTGACATTGTTAAGGTCCTCATCATTTCATAGTCTCACATGTCGATCATCCCAAAAGGTCCAATAACATTCATTTAATTTTGCCTGTAAATTTATACAAAAATTTGAATTATATATCATTTACTGTGTGATCAACTTAATTTGTTCAAAAACAAGTTCGATTGTTTTTTATGGACATTCTATGGCTAGATCTTTCGCTTATAAAATATGCTGTAATTCTTGTTTATTTTTTAGCATCCATTATCAACAAGTAAAAAATTGGTTTAAGTTCTTTGAAACAGCTTGCAAAATAATTTGGTGCAAAAATAGGGTTTAATGTGTGGGTTGGCGATGGAACTGAAAAAAGGACATGAGTTGAGGTTTTAATGGGTTGGTTAATTATCATGTTTTTTAATTGTTAGTGTAAAGATCTGGATCGATCTTGTAATTATTGTTTTAGGGGTTTGATTGTTTTGATTTTCTTGCTAATCGCTTTCATCATTCATTCTATGATATTGTTTAGCTGTTTTTTTTTTCCAGAATTCTTAATACTGCATACCAAAGTTGATATAATCTGCTCATAATCAGATTTCTTTAGTATGTTAATTTCGGTAGATTTTTATCCAAAACATGAGGGGTTTTTGAACTTTTTGGTTTGGAAAGATTGGTGATTTTTGATTATTTTTGTACATTTATAAAATCTATTTTTAAAATTCATCTAATGTTACTTGTCTGACTTGAACTCGCATTACTTTGGTGACGATAAAATGTACACTAGTGACACTATGCCTAGAGGCCATATGCGGCAGCTGACTAATATATACGGACGTGAAGAGTTCCACGCTCTCTTGAAAAACCCTAAGAAGAAACAATAAAACTTGAACTGGTACATCATCTAACAAGATTCCTACCAATTGTAGTTTTATCAACCATTAAGCTAATATTAGGCACATATCGTTAGGCTATCATTGTGCGTACACCATGTATTAATTGATTTTTTTCTTTCGTGTCATCTAATTAACTCGGTACAATCTAATGCTCTTTACATATGAGGATTAGTGTATCTTAGTTTTAACCATATTTGTTGATTAAGTAAATTTCGTTTTGTGTTGTGTTGATTGATGATCTTTTACTTAAGCCATTGAAATGCACAAGCAAATGATTGTTTTAATGAGTAGGTTTATTTATGGCATCCATTTATTCTCATGCTGATAATATTATAAGCTTTAATTGCTTATTTCACTGAGATGATAAGAAATTTAGGAGTTTATATTGCTACAACCTTTCAATCATCCGGGCACCACCTCTCCCTCCAAGTTGGGGACGCTTTTGCAAGACGATACTATAACACTCTCTGCCATTTTCCGGAAAACACTTATAAAATTTACAAGGATGAAAGCATCATATCCCGTCTAGGGGACCATGGAATCCGTTCAGTAACAACTCTCAAGGTATGCAATCAAGAAACACTTTGCTCTATGCATAATTAGTGAATTAATACTCACTATAAATATTTTCATATACTTAATGAGGTTTAGATAGTAGTAATTTGTTATCCTTTGCCTGCATAAATTTGCATTTCGTGTGTTTGATTTTGGTTCAGGAAATAGCAAACGCCATAATGCATTCTAATATGACAAACAAGACTGTCATTCTACTCGCTATGCATGCTCAAGACACGATAGGAAAGTCTATTATCGTTGGTGTCACGGGCTTGTTAACCAAAGATGGCATGTCAAAATGCTTCTCCCAAAGCTTTTTGTTAGCACCACAACCTAGAGGGTTTTATGTGAAAAATGACTTCCTTCAGTTTATTGATATGAGCTATCTTGCCCCCAATTGCATTGGTATATATAATTTGTAATGTTATATATATATATTTACTCCAAGTTCATGGTATATTATGGTTTTATATATATTAACCAATTTCTTGTTTTTCTTTGTAGAATACCATGTAGTTTCGATGAAAGACAAGGACACCTCTAGAGAAGAAGATGTTGATGCTCTCAAGCAAAATGAAAGCTCAACCGGTGTTCCCTCACTAGCATCCGATCAGGTTTTGGAAAATAATAGCTCAACCATTGTTCCTGCGACAAACAAGTCATCGATTGCTATTCAAGCTCGGGCAGGTATCTTCAGATAACATTTATATAAACCAAATTCTTTGGTTATCTTGAGTTTAAGCGTGGCATTTTGTACTAAATTCTCTTTTCATACATTTTGCAGATAAGATGATCTTAATTAAGGACTTACCACCACAGGTTACGCGCAAATCACTGATCCTTGCACTTAAGGATTTCGGACCTGTTAAGTGGAGGAACATCCAGATTAAAAAATACAATGTATGATCCATATGATTCATCTTTCTTGTGTCTAGCAATGTTGTATATAATAATTCTAATAGATTAGCGTTGTGTAGGATGGTTATCGTTATGCCTTTGTGGAGTTCAATTGCCCAAGAGCTGCAAACCACGCTATTCGGGTATGTACTTAATTAAGTTCACAGGATTGCATAACAATTATGATCAGTAGTGGTTCTTTACTTCTGTAGTGATAATGTTAGTCTTATATATTATAGATATCCTCACAGCATTGCTTCGATCCTATTTAGGTAATTTTCCTTTTTTTTTTGGTTATTAACATAATTTCATTGAAAATAAAGGGGCAAATTACATAAAGATAGCGTATATATCTGAAAACTGCATTAATTTTCTACGAGACTTTCCAAAAAAATTTCTACATAATATTTATCTCAGGAAATTCGGACAAGTTTCAGACAGTTACCTATATTCTTAAAAGTTACAAGACTGTAATCTAGTAGATGGATCATACTATAAATATAACAATATGTCCACCATAAATTTGTTTAGTTCATATATATAGAAAAAAGATCAGGTGATCCCCAATTTGGTGAATTAAAGAAAACGATACAGATAACAAATATCATTGAAAAAGTGTACGTTATATATCCTAACTTAAAAGTCATAACTATTATGCAACATTAGGCTCTATAATCTAATAGTTACGAGTTTCGATTTTCTTTTATTGCAGGCTGGCTCTATTAGTTTCGATGGTTGGGAATGCTTAGTTGAGCCTAAGAAAGTTAATGTTGAAGATTAGAGATTGAATGCATGCCCAGCCAGCTTTGTTGAACGTACAGTTTATATATTAACTATATAGTGAAACCAAGACTATATTTTTAAGGTTATTATCTGAAGCCCTATTTTAATGATCATGTATTCGTTGGGCTCTCGATGTTTGGCTATGTGATTTGTCATTTGTGTTTTACCATATCCTCGCTCGTGTTTACAATTTATTTCTTAGTTTTAAAAAGTTAAATGCGAGTCTATTGATGGATATTGGAGTCTTTTAAGTATGAGTACTTCTTTTAGGAAATTATAGATGTCTTAGTTCTTGATATTTTTTTTATTATTAATAAACAAATGATAAAAATGAGATAGAATGTTTATAACCAAGAAGAAACTCTTGAAGGAAAAAAAAAAACAAGAGTTAAATTAGTTCATCTCATACTTGGTCTTGAACCATGTGAAAGTAGCTTGCCTTAAGAAGGTTGAACTTGACATAAATAGTACAAATAGTACGATATTGTAGCGAAAGCATTATATATAGTGTGTTACTAACATGATTAAAGAGGAGTTCTATAGGGTTGCAGCTTAATTAGGGATGAACACATAGCGCTGAATACCGATCCCGTCTCATTTTAATCCTGATTTCGTATCGTACCGATACTGAACGATACCGAACCGAGGGTGTTTGGTATCGATACCCACATTTAGAGGTTTTCGGTTTCGGTATTATCGGTATCGGTACGGTACCAGTATTGTAGCGATAGCGTACCGTATGTTTTCGGTATCGGTATTGAGATTTGGGAGTTTTCGGGATCGGTATTTTTGGGATCAGTATCGGTTGGTACCGATAGCGTCCCGAGCTCATCCCTAAACTTGACTAGTTATGTTAAACGTAACTAATTGCGCTTTGCGCTATAGCCATCAAGGAGACACAAGCGAAAAAAATGGTGGTAATAGAGACGAAGATGTCAAGGTGGACTGTGGATGTGTGTGCATACAATTATGGACCAAATAAGAAATGAAGTTTTGCAGGAGCATGTATCTTGGATACTACAAGAGTCCGTACGATGTTATTCATAGTACGTTTTTTCCATTCGGATTTACCGTTTTGGCTTGACGTGTTAGGGCATGATAAACGAAAAAGAATTCTGTGTTGAGAGAAAAAAAATTAAAAAAGATAAATTTAGGTATTGTTGGATCAGTTGGCTCTTTGTTTAAGTAAGAACTTGCTATCTTTGACACTTAAGTGTTTAGCAAGCTCTTGTATATCAGATTGTAAGCATAGCGGAATGTATAAGTTAAAGCAACACTTTTTATACTTAAGAGGAGTTGTTACTCCCCCTTGATGATTGAAACTAATAATGATAAGTATTTATTATGAATCTAAGCAGTAAATGAGAATTAGATACTTAGACAGATTCACAATAAATACTGAAATTGAATAGAACAGTGAAAGTGTTTGAAGGATTTTTCTATTAAAATCAATGTCTAAAATAGAAGGTTGAAGCCTCCTATTTATAGACGTTTACATACATGTATCTTGCCCATAAAGCAAGTACAGAAACATCAGAAACAAGTTGCACAAGTTGCAACATTGAAACTAACAATACAGCTAAAAGTAATAATAAACAATAAACTACTGATACAAAAGGCGGTGGAAAATATCTGATGCTAAGTGCTGATGAATGACAAACTACTGATGAGTAGTTTGTCTTCAGTACTTCTGAAGTGAACTTGTCTGGTTTGGACTTCAGAACTTCTGATGAAGTTTCTTCTTCAGCACTTCTCATATCTTCTCTTCAGCAGTTTCTTGTCTTCTATTCAGTACTTCTATACTTAGCCAAAAATGACAGAAGTGAATTAGACTAAGGTTTCCAAAAGTGGTTTCACCAATCCTCTTTGTCCTAACAATCTCCCCCTGGATTGATGAACCCAAAACCTTACTAATTCCTTATGATCTTCTTCTGTCTTGAACAATCTTCCATATTTCTTTGTACATGGTGTTCTTGAGCTGGTTTAACTGTCCATCAGATAGAGATCCTCTCTGTGGTTCCAGATGTTGAATTGTGAGCAGGTCTTGTGTTGACAGTTTCTTTAGATCACTGATCTTCTTGTAAGCCCTGCTTGAAAGGTCTCTTCTTGTCAATAATACTGAGTTGTTAGCAGTAAGTGACCATCTGATGATAGGTACCTTTGACTTGTTAAAGTCAGAGGTATAGGGAACCAGACTTGTCCCTTGGGTTGATGATCCTGAGTGTTGGATGCTTTCTGTTTCAGTAAACCTCAGGTGGGAGTCTCTTCCTTGTTGTTGTTGTTGTTGTTGCATATCAGGCATTTGAATAGTTGGGAGATGGTGTTCAGTCACTACCTTGGTATGCATCTTTTCTTTGATAGTCTTTTGGATTTGGTAGGCAAAAGTGGAAGGATCCCTGAATTGTGTTAACAGAGGTTTCTCCTCAATGTCAAAATCTGAATGAACTACTGAACTTCCTTCAAGTAGTACCATTTTGAAATCAGTTTTGACATTGTCCTCTGCTTTCTTTCTTTGAGTAGCAGGCCTTCTTGTTGACATACCAGAAGTTCTAACTATTGATCTTGAAGGATCAGCAGTTTGAAACTTCTCTGGATTTGCAGCCTTGGCAGCCTTGTATTTTCGATAAGTATCCATCAGTCTTTCTTCTTTCCATCTGGATACTGAGGCTTTTGAACCATAGCCATCTGCTACTAATTCATTTATCATTTGGGCTCTCTTGGCCTTTCCTTCTTTACTTGTGGCCAGTTTGTCTGCAATCAGTTGTGCCCTTCTTGTCAACTCTTGCATAGAGAGTCCCTTGAGTGTGTAGGCTTTAGTCTTGCTGTTCTTTGTGATGTAAGACATCAGTTGTTGTCTTTTGTCTTCTTCAGCAACATAATCAATTTCAGCCTGTCTTTCCAGTTCAGCTTGATAAGCCTGGAGCTTCTCTTCAAACTCTAAATCATCCCTTTGTTCCAGACTTTTCCAAATCTGGTCTTCCTTGGCTTTTTGTTGAACTGCCTTTAACCTCTGCTCAAGAAGTTCAGTAGATTGAGAGATTGGAGCAGGGGTTAGGACAGTCATGGTAGTGGTTGTTGTAGGCCTTGGAGGAGCAGAAGTTGCTTTGATTTGTTCAGTGGATCTGGAAGGTTTAGTTTGTTGAGGTTTGGAAGTGTTAACCTCTGATGGGTTGACAACTGCTGATGGTTTGTCAACTACTGAAGGATTGTCTTCAGTACTTTCTGATTCTTCATCAGAACTTTGGCCATCAGAGGTTTCTTCATTATGCCCTTGGGATTCATCAGATTTTTCAGCATCCTTTATTTCTTGAATAGAGACACCAAACTGTTTGGCCAGTTTTTCCTTTCTGGCTTGATTCTTCTGATCTCTTTCAAGGATAGCCACTCTTGCCCTTATCCTGGCTTCGAATGACTCCTTAGGTTCCCTAATTTTCTCCCCCTTTTTGGATTCATCAAGTTTAGAGGTTGAGGGTTGGGAGAATTGACCTTGAAGATGAGCAATCTGTTTGCTGTTAAATTGTAACGCCCCGAAAACCCGCTTCATTTAAAGACGTTGATAGGCGGGATTAATAAAATGATATTGAGTCAAGAGATTGTAAGTTGGAGGGTGGAAATTGCCAAACACCCAAAGTCCATATTATTATTATTATTATATAAGGGGGCAAACACCAAAAACACACACTTGGTGTGTGTTTTGGTCGATCATCAGGAAGAAGAAAAGGGCTCCAACCCTAGTCCAACTACCAAGCTTGATTTAGCAAGAATTCAAAGGGGAAATCGATGCATTATCCAAAAATGAACCATTTAAGGTCGATTAAACCCAAAGGTACCTTCTATTTGGTAGATTTTGATGTTATGATTCATTTTGGGTTTGATGAAAATTTAGGGTGTATGTGAAAAACGTGAATCAAGGATGGATGAAGGTGTCTAGATGTTGATAGACACTAGGGGAATCATAATTCATGATACTACATAAGGCTATGCTTGATTCATGTGCTAATTAGATTGTTTTACACCTATGTTGGAAGTGGGTGTTGGTCTTGGTGTAATCCAAGACCATTCTTAATTAGTTATTTGATATTTTGAAAAGAAAGTGGTGAATTGCTATGTTTGATAACTATGGAATGAAGGATATGTGGTGTAGGTAAATAATATGATGATTGATGTTATGAGCTATGAAACTAAGCATGAAATAGTTGTACATTGAGCTTAGAATGTTGTACGCACACCATGTGCTCGATGAAATGTTTAGATGAACTTGCGTGCAAGTAATTGATGAGAATGAATGGAATATGATGATTGTAGGAAATTAATATAAAAGATGTGTTTTGATGGAAACCATGTGTGAATTATAATGGATTTTATGTAGGTATGTATGTATGCACATAAGTGATCTTATGGTTGTATGTGTGTTCTATAATGTGTGAATTTGTATGCAAGACTCGACAAGTATGAAAGTAATGTGATAGTTGGTGCAAGTGATAGTAGGTTAATATGGGGATTTCGTCTTAGGGAGAGATCATGTGGGAATTAGTTGATTGTATGAACTAGTAAGAAGTATGCATTAGTAGTATGTACACAATGCTTAAATATTATGATGTACATGATGTGTTGATTAATTGGTGTGACGAATGATCTTGTATCTCAAATGAGATGTGAATATGATGTCTATGGTGAATCTTATATGGTCTAGTACATCAATATGGACATATGTTTTTAAGTAGGATGTAGGTATAATTGGAAGTTGACTTTCTGGAAAGTCAACAATGTAGAATAACATGGTTAGGCTCCCAAACTTGATTATGTGATTAGAACACTATGCGACGCATAATATGTTAGAACTATGAGACATATATGATAGTAAGTGGTATTACATGATGTGAGAATAAATGTGATTGTGAATGTATGTTTTAGATATGATAGAAGTTGACTAATGAAAGTCAATGTGATATTTGGTTGAGGAGAGTTGTTAGTGTGATATGATCATGTATGCTAACAATGATGTGAACATGATGATATGAAAGGATAGGAAGGATGGACTCAACCATGGGAAGCTAATGGGTCAAGAGGAGACAAATAAACAAGCATGAACTTGGAGGACTTGAGGTAAGTGATTCCCGAACTTAACTCGCATCTATGATATTGAATTATGTTCACATAGAATGGGAATCTTGAAGGGGTACATGGTTTTGGTTATGGGTCAAGGATTCACATGGTAGTTAACTTGGATATTGTCCTTTGTAAATGTAACTAGTGTAGACAAGGTTTGAGCGAATCAAGTATAGTAGGTACTTGAACTCAAACCGGAAGCTCGTAGGGGCGTGCATTCGATCCGAGATTTGATCAAGGTATGTGTGGAATAATGGGTGGGAGAGTTAGTCAATGAGCTACTAGAATGTCGGGAATTGTGGGTGAGAATGGCGTGAAAGGAATGGCTTGAAAAAGGGAAGCGTTGAGCAAAATCTGCTGTTGGCGTATCCTACGCCAGTTTTGGCGTAGGCTACGCCACACCCAGTTTGCCTACGCAATTTCCCTCTGTCCTACGCCATCCTGTCCCTCCTTGCCTACGCAAGTGGCGTAGGCTACGCCACTTTTGGCGTACCTTACGCCAAATCCCCTTTTGGCCTCGGATGTTGATTTTTCAGCTCGGTTATGCTTCCGTACCTTGCCCGAGCAACTCCAAACCTCATTTATAGTACATATGTGTACTCATGCTCGGGTTTGAGAGAGAGCTTCATGTATGTAAGGGTTGGTAGTTATATGTAGATTGAGTAGAGGATTGGAAACGTCACATTTGTCTTAGAGATTGGCAAAAAAAAAAAAAAAAGAGTAACATGACGGGTAAAGTAGGTTATATGAGGGAATTGTATGCTTGTAAGTATTGTGGGGTTATACGAGGGAATTGTGTGCTTGTATGTAAAGTAGGTTATATGAGGGAATTGTATGCTTGTAAGTATTGTGGGGTTATACGAAGGAATTGTATGCTTGTATGTAAAGTAAGTTATATGAGGGAATTGTATGCTTGTATGTAAAGTAGGGTATATGAGGGAATTGTATGCTTGTAAGTATTGTGGGGTTATACGAGGACACGACCCTATAACGTTATATAGATGGGTCATGTTTAATGTGATAGAACATATTTAAAAGATGTAATACCTAAAATGTTTAGTAGACTTGGGTCATAAACATCCAAGGCTGTTTTTAAAAAAAAATAAATTTTTCGGTTGGTATTTCCGCTGCACGTTTTTCTGTAAATTGGTTTAGGGTGTTACAAGTTGGTATCAGAGCCCTGGTTTGAGTGAAATCTTGTACAAGGAAGTAAGTACTTGAACTCAAACTTGTGTGCTCCTGAATGCAGTGACCCGTACAATCCAAGACTCGATCAAGGCCCAAAGGTAGAATTTAATATTAACTCACATGACATGTTAAAAGCTAATTGTGGTGCTTATGTTAATGTGAGCTTTGGTGGATAATGAAGAGGTCTCAAGGACACGATTCAAGATAGATCGCGGGAATCGTAGATAAGATGGAATAATCACAGGTACACGATAGTTAACTATTGGTACCGGTGGGAGGAAAGTCCTCAGGGATGATAAAACATAGAAGGGAAAAAGTAACCATGTTGTTTAGGAACGAAATTGAAATGTAGCACGAAGCTGAAAACCAGTCCCTAGGCATAAGGTAATGATTACACGAAGGCACGTGGATAGCATGTGGACTGTGCGCCTGGCCAGTGCACAAGAAGCATGCGATGCACGTGAGACCGTGAGAATCATCACAGGTATGCCTAGTAAACTTGGAAAGTAAGTGGTCGTGTGGGTAAGTGGGTGGAATGAAACTTCTGTAAAAATGTGAATGTGAAGGGGGATTCCCTTAGAAGGTATCCAACTAAACATATGTATATTGTGCCTATAAATCAACTGTGGCAATAAATGTAGGGTTGGAATGAAAGGTTTGAGTCCGTAGATAAGTACGGATCAAACCAATATGAATAAAAGGATGGAATGAAAGGTTTAAGTCCGTAGATAAGTACGGATCAAACCTATATGAATGAAAGCCTGAAATGAAAGGTTTGAGTCCGTAAGCAAGTACGGATCAAATCCAAATTGTAGAAAGCCCTTATGGGTCAAAATTGTAGAAAGCCCTTATGGGTCAAAATTGTAGAAAGCCCTTATGGGTCAAAATTGTAGAAAACCCTTATAGGTCAAAATTGTAGAAAGCCCTTATGGGTCAAAATGGTGGGAAAGATCCTTGTGGGTCAAAATGGTTGGGAAGATCCTTATGGGTCACAATGGTTAGAAAGGCCTCAATGGGTCAAGAGGTTGGAAGGACCTTAACGGGTCATATGGTTGAAACCATGTAAAATAAGCTGGAAAGACCTTAGCAGGTCAAATGGTTGGGAAGACCATAAAGGGTCAAAAAGGGGTGAAATCATAGAAATTGTGGAAATGACCTTGAACGGGTCAAATAGTGGAAATGTGAAAATATGGAATTACCCAAGTAATGGGTCAGATTCGTTGGAAGGTTGTAGAAATATAGAATAGTCTATGAAGTGAGTCAATTGGGTGGGAATGAAGGAGAGAATACACTATTCTCTCTAACCAAGTTAAGCACAAGATAATAACTTAATTTAGATATGCATGTTATGTGGCATGCAAAATGCATATATATGGGTAGTGGAAGGTGGTAAGGCATGGTATTAGTGTGAGTTATTTTGTAGAAACCTATAGAAAACGGATGAACGGTCGATCTTTTGAAAGATTCGTACCCCTATATGCAGAAAATGAATGATGTGGTGCGATGCCAGAATGTGATGTAGGGATTATTATAAAATAGTAGAATATGGCGCAACTACCTCGAAAAGTCAAATCGTAGAAAAAATTTGCAAGATAATGAATAATTTGTAAAGATTTGGCATAGGAGAATGCAATAAGTAATGTAGTATAGCACGTAAATAGGAGATCAGGAAGGAAATGTATATAATTAGATATTACAAGTGAAAGAAAACTTGTATGGACCAATGAAGGTCGATTTTCATGAATGTAAGGTATATGCCTGACCAATAAATTTTGTAGATACGAATGGTCGAAATTATGGATTCGATGAAATCTACAAGATAGGTGATATGAAGTGAACGAGTTGGAACTCCTTGTGAATGAACTAAAGCAAGATAAGTATGGCATGGAATTATTAGGGAGAAAGTCAAGCCGATGACTAGATGGTCGGTTAACGTTGCGAAAGGAAGGTTAGTGAATTCGGTTATTTTGTGATTGTTAAGTAGGAAATTGACATGTCGAATAGTACCCATGTATGAATGAATGATATCTTACGTATGTTGTAGCTCGTAAGGTTTGACTTTTAAAGGTCAAAAAGATGAATGAGTCTTAGCTTAGATTCGGTGTGGTAAGTAAGGGGCATACGTGTTGACAGTAGGTAGTGCATGAAATGGACTAACAACCAAATAGGTATGAACAGAAAGACTCTAAAATCTACCAAAAAGGGGTGGGGTGAGTATGGTAGATATATTTGTTCGGTAGGGACTATAGAACGATGCCGGACTCTCAAGTTAAGTATGATTAAGTGAAGGTGAAACAGTAGTTAGGTTATGATAGTGTAGTATGCTTGATAATTGCATCAACGCTCGAGTTAATATTAGAAAGTGTGGACATATAATTGTGTCTATTCACGGTTGAAGTTGTAGTATAGTCTATAATACAGGCTTGCGATGCGGCATGAAACTTTGAATGAAGTGTCGGAGTAAATAAGTAGCGAATGCCTAGTAGGGTAATAATGAAAGCGGTTTCGGGGACGAAACCTTCTTTAAGGGGGGTAGACTTGTAACGCCCCGAAAACCCGCTTCATTTAAAGACGTTGATAGGCGGGATTAATAAAATGATATTGAGTCAAGAGATTGTAAGATGGAGGGTGGAAATTGCCAAACACCCAAAGTCCATATTATTATTATTATATAAGGGGGCAAACACCAAAAACACACACTTGGTGTGTGTTTTGGTCGATCATCAGGAAGAAGAAAAGGGCTCCAACCCTAGTCCAACTACCAAGCTTGATTTAGCAAGAATTCAAAGGGGAAATCGATGCATTATCCAAAAATGAACCATTTAAGGTCGATTGAACCCAAAGGTACCTTCTATTTGGTAGATTTTGATGTTATGATTCATTTTGGGTTTGATGAAAATTTAGGGTGTATGTGAAAAACGTGAATCAAGGATGGATGAAGGTGTCTAGATGTTGATAGACACTAGGGGAACCATAATTCATGATACTACATAAGGCTATGCTTGATTCATGTGCTAATTAGATTGTTTTACACCTATGTTGGAAGTGGGTGTTGGTCTTGGTGTAATCCAAGACCATTCTTAATTAGTTATTTGATATTTTGAAAAGAAAGTGGTGAATTGCTATGTTTGATAACTATGGAATGAAGGATATGTGGTGTAGGTAAATAATATGATGATTGATGTTATGAGCTATGAAACTAAGCATGAAATAGTTGTACATTGAGCTTAGAATGTTGTACGCACACCATGTGCTCGATGAAATGTTTAGATGAACTTGCGTGCAAGTAATTGATGAGAATGAATGGAATATGATGATTGTAGGAAATTAATATAAAAGATGTGTTTTGATGGAAACCATGTGTGAATTATAATGGATTTTATGTAGGTATGTATGTATGCACATAAGTGATCTTATGGTTGTATGTGTGTTCTATAATGTGTGAATTTGTATGCAAGACTCGACAAGTATGAAAGTAACGTGATAGTTGGTGCAAGTGATAGTAGGTTAATATGGGGATTTCGTCTTAGGGAGAGATCATGTGGGAATTAGTTGATTGTATGAACTAGTAAGAAGTATGCATTAGTAGTATGTACACTATGCTTAAATTTTATGATGTACATGATGTGTTGATTAATTGGTGTGACGAATGATCTTGTATCTCAAATGAGATGTGAATATGATGTCTATGGTGAATCTTATATGGTCTAGTACATCAATATGGACATATGTTTTTAAGTAGGATGTTGGTATAATTGGAAGTTGACTTTCTGGAAAGTCAACAATGTAGAATAACATGGTTAGGCTCCCAAACTTGATTGTGTGATTAGAACACTATGCGACGCATAATATGTTAGAACTATGAGACATATATGATAGTAAGTGGTATTACATGATGTGAGAATTTATGTGATTGTGAATGTATGTTTTAGATATGATAGAAGTTGACTAATGAAAGTCAATGTGATATTTGGTTGAGGAGAATTGTTAGTGTGATATGATCATGTATGCTAACAATGATGTGAACATGATGATATGAAAGGATAGGAAGGATGGACTCAACCATGGGAAGCTAATGGGTCAAGAGGAGACAAATAAACAAGCATGAACTTGGAGGACTTGAGGTAAGTGATTCCCGAACTTAACTCGCATCTATGATATTGAATTATGTTCACATAGAATGGGATTCTTGAAGGGGTACATGGTTTTGGTTATGGGTCAAGGATTCACATGGTAGTTAACTTGGATATTGTCCTTTGTAAATGTAACTAGTGTAGACAAGGTTTGAGCGAATCAAGTATAGTAGGTACTTGAACTCAAACCGAAAGCTCGTAGGGGCGTGCATTCGATCCGAGATTTGATCAAGGTATGTGTGGAATAATGGGTGGGAGAGTTAGTCAATGAGCTACTTGAATGTCGGGAATTGTGGGTAAGAATGGCGTGAAAGGAATGGCTTGAAAAAGGGAAGCGTTGAGCAAAATCTGCTGTTGGCGTATCCTACGCCAGTTTTGGTGTAGGCTACGCCACACCCAGTTTGCCGACGCCATTTCCCTCTGTCCTACGCCATCCTGTCCCTCCTTGCCTACGCAAGTGGCGTAGGCTACGCCACTTTTGGCGTACCCTACGCCAAATCCCCTTTCGGCCTCGGATGTTGATTTTTCAGCTCGGTTATGCTTCCGTACCTTGCCCGAGCAACTCCAAACCTCATTTATAGTACATATGTGTACTCATGCTCGGGTTTGAGAGAGAGCTTCATGTATGTAAGGGTTGGTAGTTATATGTAGATTGAGTAGAGGATTGGAAACGTCACATTTGTCTTAGAGATTGGCAAAAAAAAAAAAAAAAAGAGTAACATGACGGGTAAAGTAGGTTATATGAGGGAATTGTATGCTTGTAAGTATTGTGGGGTTATACGAGGGAATTGTGTGCTTGTATGTAAAGTAGGTTATATGAGGGAATTGTATGCTTGTAAGTATTGTGGGGTTATACGAAGGAATTGTATGCTTGTATGTAAAGTAAGTTATATGAGGGAATTGTATGCTTGTATGTAAAGTAGGGTATATGAGGGAATTGTATGCATGTAAGTATTGTGGGGTTATACGAGGACACGACCCTATAACGTTATATAGATGGGTCATGTTTAATGTGATAGAACATATTTAAAAGATGTAATACCTAAAATGTTTAGTAGACTTGGGTCATAAACATCCAAGGCTGTTTTTAAAAGAAATAAATTTTTCGGTTGGTATTTCCGCTGCACGTTTTTCTGTAAATTGGTTTAGGGTGTTACATAAATTCAATCTTGTTGGACAGATCATTCATCTTTGTCTTGATCACTCCAAATTGGTTTTTGATTGACAGCTCCAAGTTAGCTGTGTATGTTTGGAAGTGATTCTTGATGAGAGTGTTCATCATGTGGTACAGGGGACCCTCTGGGCTGCATAGCTGGTTCATGTCTATGCTTGTTTGCCCAGGGAATTGGGTAGGCATTTGATGTGAAGGGTGTGTTTTTGGGAGATCCTCATGTTGTACAGAGGATGCCACTCTAGGGGTTTTAGGGATTGAGTGGACTTTAACCTGTTCAGGGGTGACTAGCTTCTTGAGCTTGGATACCCCTGAAACAGGACCTTCATAAAGTGCCGTCAATTCAGTAGTTTTGGTTTTTGAAACATCATCCAAATTAATGGAATCATCTGAATCCCTGATGTTGTCCTCATTGAGGACTGTCTCAGTTAAATCATGAGCTGAGCCCAACTCAGTTCTCTCATGAACCTCTTGTTCTTGGTTCTGAGGATTTCCTACTTCAGGCATTAAGCCTTCATCAGTAGTTGCCACATCTGAGGTCTTAGCAGTTTTACTTCTGTCCTCAGATCCACCACTGGGTGGTAACTGAGTAGTAGCAGCCTCAGATGCCCCAAGAGTCTCTAAGATTGGGCTTAATGACTCTGGTCCACCCTCATCTCTTGGGTTAGGGCTAGTGATGTCCACATCCATGTCTGATGCTGTGGTTATGTCCCCTGTTTGTTGTGGTTGTAGGGGACTGACATTATCAGATGGGACTTTCTCTTTTAGCCCAGAGAGAAGTTTGGCAATCTCTATTGCCTCTGGTTCAGAAATTTGAGGGGTTGGTTCAGAAGTTTGGGCAATAGGTGAAATAGGTTGGTCAGTTTTGACATTGTCCTCTGCTTTCTTTCTTTGAGTAGCCGGCCTTCTTGTTGACATACCAGAAGTTCTAACTACTGATCTTGAAGGATCAGCAGTTTGAAACTTCTCTGGATTTGCAGCCTTGGCAGCCTTATATTTTCGATAAGTATCCACCAGTCTTTCTTCTTTCCATCTGGATACTGAGGCTTTTGAACCATAGCCATCTGCTACTAATTCATTTATCATCTGGGCTCTCTTGGCCTTTCCTTCTTTACTTGTGGCCAGTTTGTCTGCAATTAGTTGTGCCCTTCTTGTCAGCTCTTGCATAGAGAGTCCCTTGAGTGTGTAGGCTTTAGTCTTGCTGTTCTTTGTGATGTAAGACACCAGTTGTTGTCTTTTGTCTTCTTCAGCAACATGATCAATTTCAGCCTGTCTTTCCAGTTCAGCTTGATAAGCCTGGAGCTTCTCTTCAAACTCTAAGTCATCCCTTTGTTCTAGATTTTTCCAAATCTGGTCTTCCTTGGCTTTTTGTTGAACTGCCTTTAACCTCTGCTCAAGAAGTTCAGTAGATTGAGAGATTGGAGCAAGGGTTAGGACAGTCATGGTAGTGGTTGTTGTAGGCCTTGGAGGAGCAGAAGTTGGTTTGATTTGTTCAGTGGATCTGGAAGGTTTAGTTTGTTGAGGTTTGGAAGTGTTAACCTCTGCTGGGTTGACAACTGCTGATGGTTTGTCAACTACTGAAGGATTGTCTTCAGTATCTTCTGAGCCATCAGTACTTTGACCATCAGAGGTTTCTTTATTATGCCTTAGGGATTCTTCAGAGGTTTGGGTCTCATCTTCTTTTTCTGTGGCTTCAATATCTTCCACTGAGACACCAAACTGTTTGGCCATTGCTTCTTTTCTGGCCTGGTTTTTCTGATCTCTCTCTAGGATAGCAAGTCTTGCGTTTCTTCTGGCTTCAACTGTATCCATTGGTTCCTTCATCTTCTCCCTCTTTTTGGATTCATCAATAGTCTTTAGAGGTTTGATCTGATCTGTCAGATTGGTAATTTGTTTGCTGTTGAAGTCAATCTTGGTCTGCAGATCATTCATTTTTGTCTGAATCACCCCAAATTGGTTCTTGATGGACAGCTCCAAGTTAGCTGTATAGGTTTGGAGGTGATTCTTGATGAGGGCATTCATCATATGATAAAGGTCACCACCTGGGCTGCATAGTTGGTTCATGTCTATGCTTGAAGGCCCAGGGAATCGGGTAGGCATTTGATGTGAAGGGTGTGTTTTTAGGAGATCCTCATGTTGTACAGAGGATGCCACTCTAGGGGTTTTAGGGATTGAGTGGACTTTAACCTGTTCAGGGGTGACTAGCTTCTTGAGCTTGGATACCCCTGAAACAGGACCTTCATAAAGTGCCGTCAATTCAGTAGTTTTGGTTGTTGAATCATCATCCAAATTAATGGAATCATCTGAATCCCTGATGTTGTCCTCAATGAGGACTGTCTCAGTTAAATCATGAGCTGAGCCCAACTCAGTTCTCTCATGAACCTCTTGTTCTTGGTTCTGAGGATTTCCTACTTCAGGCATTAAGCCTTCATCAGTAGTTGCCACATCTGAGGTCTTAGCTGTTTTACTTCTGTCCTCAGATCCACCACTGGGTGGTAACTGAGTAGTAGCAGCCTCAGATGCCCCAAGAGTCTCTAAGATTGGGCTTAAAGACTCTGGTCCACCCTCATCTCTTGGGTTAGGGCTAGTGATGTCCACATCCATGTCTGATGCTGTGGTTATGTCCCCTGTTTGTTGTGGTTGTAGGGGACTGACATTATCAGATGGGACTTTCTCTTTTAGCCCAGAGAGAAGTTTGGCAATCTCTATTTCCTCTGGTTCAGAAATTTGAGGGGTTGGTTCAGAAGTTTAGGCAATAGGTGAAATAGGTTGGTCAGCAGTTTCAAAAGAAGAGTGAGTTACAACAGTTTTTCTAAGTCTTTTTCTTTTAAATAAGATTGTTATGGGTGCTCTTGGTGGGGTTTGAGATGGATGAGACTGAGAGGGTGTTTCAGTCTCACCTATTTAAAGAGCAGATTGCTCATGAGCATGTTCAGGCATCTCAACCTCCTGAACAACTTTTCTTTTGGGTTGGTGGGTTTTTGTCTTTGTTGGCTTGGGCTTTTTGGCTTTTGGTGGTGTGAGTTTGGAAGATGTGGGCTTCAGGGGGACTTGTTTTGTTCTCCCTGATCATCTTCTGGCCAGGTAGCCGGTTTGTTATGCCTAGAGTATGCTTGTGAGGTTAATGGATTTAAAGTTGAAACTTTTCCCACAAGCACCTCATTACCCAGTTCCCCTATTATGCATTGCATAATGAACCTTGGGTATAACAAAAACTTTTTCTTGGTATTATTATGATGTAACACCAACTCATTGAAAAATAATTTTGATGCCCTAAATTTGGTTTCATTCACTATGGAATGAAATATTGGTTGAAAAGTAGAGGGCATCTGGTCATAAGACCCTGTCTTTGGACTCAAACACATAATAATATAATGAAACAAAAGCTTGTATTTTGGTTCAAAATATTTTTTGAAGATAGTAGCATGGGAGAGAGTACCTTGATAACCACACTCTGTCATGGTTAAGTGAATATCAGAATTAGCAACTTGATCAGGGGCAGCTACATCATTCAGGCCCAGTCTTACTGCCAGTGTGGCCGGTGTGATGGTCAGTGGTTTCCCTTTTATTCTTGAGTTGAGGGAAATAATTTCATCATCAGCCGTCACCGTCTCAGCATTAGCCCAGAACTCATTTAGAGTTTCAGTATGAATTGGTGGGTCGATTGTGAGAGCAGTAAAATATTGGGATTTTACGACAAGATCAATGATCTCATCGTATTGGGACCAGCCTTCTTGTTTTTCAAGAAAGGCCCTTTGATTGTGTCCCTGTTTTAGAACGAGAGCCATGTGGTTTGGGTTTTGATCGAACAGTTGATTTGCAGATTTAGGTTTTTTGAGAGAGAATGAGGGAATTTTTGAGTTTGAAAGGATAAGTGTTGAAAAAAGATATTTATCAGAAGTTTTTAACCGCTTGAATCTTCTTTATTAGAAGTTTTTTTTTAAACCGCCTCGGTTAAAAATCTCTTTATCAGAAGTTTTAAACCGACTAGGTCAAAATCTCTGATGATGGGAAAAGTCAGATTTGCCCTTTTTGACTAAACTGCTGATGAAGGATTATTTCATCAGTAGTTCCCATTTCCTCTTCAGTAGTTTTAAAAGCTGATGAGAAATGTTTTATAAATACTTTTATTCATAACTTCTGAAGGTTATATGATCATAAGTTATACACTTTTCAGAAATTATCCCCATACTGATGTTTTGTTCATCAGTAGTTTCTCTCTTTTCAGAAGTTTTGTTTCAGACTTTTTGTCTTTTTGTAAGTGAAAAATGAAAAATATGTGCAGAATAACAAAATAAACACTTACAAATTTAACATCCCAAGCATGGATACTAACTTCTGAAATGTTGATGTGTCAAGGGGTTTTGTGAAGATGTCAGCTATTTGATTAGCTGTTGCTACATGCTTCACCTCAATCTTGCCTTTTTCATAGCAATCTCTTATGAAATGGTACCTGATCTCAATATGTTTGGTTTTTGAGAACTGTACCGGATTTTGAATGATGCTAATGGCAGATTTGCTGTCTACAAACAAAGGTGTCTTGGTTTCTTTGATTCCATAATCAAGAAGTTGATATTGGAGCCATTGTATCTGTGATGTACAACTTGCACCTGCAATGTATTCAGCTTCAGCAGTTGAAGTTGCAACAGATGTTTGCTTCTTTGATTGCCATGACACTAGACAGTTACCCAAGAATTGACAACCACCAGATGTTGACTTTCTTGTCATCTTACACCCTGCATAGTCACTATCTGAAAAAGCTGATAACTTGGTATTGCTTGAAGCAGGATACCAAATTCCAAGTGTTGGAGTTCCTTTCAGATATCTGAAAATTCTTTTGACAGCTATAAGGTGTGATTCCCTTGGTGCTGATTGATATCTAGCACAGACACATGTTGAAAACATAATATCTGGTCTAGAAGCAGTTAGATATAAAAGGGAACCTATCATGCATCTGTACATGGTTTGATCAACCTGTTTTCCTTGATCATCAGGTTCAACTTGTGTGATTGGTGTCATGGGAGTGGAACATGATTTACAGTCTTTTAAAGAAAATTTGTTTAATAATTCTTTAACATATTTTGATTGATGTATAAAAGTTCCATTTGTTTGTTGCTTGATTTGCAGTCCCAGAAAGTACTGCAGTTCTCCCATGGTACTCATCTCAAATTTTGATTGCATGAGTTTCTTAAAATCATCACACAGTTTTGTGTTTGTTGAACCAAAAATGATATCATCAACATAAATTTGAACAAGTAGGACATGATTTCCAACATGTTTAATGAAAAGAGTTTTATCAATGGCACCTCTTGTAAAGTTATTTTTGAGTAAAAAGGTGGAGAGTGTATCATACCAGGCTCTTGGAGCCTGTTTGAGCCCATAAAGAGCTTTGTCCAGTCTGTATACCCACTCAGGATGAGAAGGATCCTCAAACCCAGGTGGCTGACAGACATACACCTCCTCTTTTATCTTTCCATACAAAAATGCACTCTTTACATCCATTTGATAAACTTTAATTTTGTTGGAAATGGCATAGGCCAGAAATAACCTGATGGCCTCAAGCCTTGCAACTGGAGCAAAGGTTTCATCATAGTCAATTCCCTCTTCTTGAGAGTACCCTTGAACTACCAGTCTTGCCTTGTTCTTGATTATCATACCAGCTTCATCTTGTTTGTTCCTGAAAACCCATCTTGTGCCAATTGGTTGCTTGTTTGGAGGTAAGGGACAGATTTCCCAGACCTGTTGCTTGTTGAACTGAAGCAGTTCATCTTGCATAGCTTGCACCCAATTATTGTCTTTGAGGGCTTCCTGGTACTTCTTTGGTTCCAACTGTGAGATAAAGGCTGAAAATAGGCAAAAGTTGGAGAGCTGGTTTCTGGTAAGAACACTTGAAGCTATATCACCCATGATTTGATCAAGTGGATGATCTCTGTGTTCAATCAGTTGTTGTAAACCACTGACAGGTGTAGGTGGCTCATGTTCTTCAAACAAACTACTAAGGTCTATAATATCTGGTTCAGATGTTCCTTGATCTTCAGTAGTTGGATCTACTGAACCAGAAGTTTGAGTTTGTTCCTCAGTACTTGTTTGATCAGAAGTTTGGGGAACTTCTGATGATTTTGAAGTTGACTTGATAACTGTTTGAGGAGTCCATGGTGTGGGATCCTCATCATCAAACCTTTTGTCACCATAATAAGTAGGTTTTGATGAAGTAACAGCCTTCTCAGGTCCAAAATGGAAGTTGTCAAGGTCAAAAAGTTCAGCAGGATGTGCTGGAATAAGAGTGTGTTTTGACTCATTGAACTTGACATTCAATGTTTCTTCTACTATCTTGGTGTGAGAATTAAAAACCTTGTAGGCTTTTCTAGTTGAAGGGTAACCAAGAAAGTAACCTGAGTCAACTTTGGCAGCAAACTTTGAAATAGATTCCTTGATGTTCAAGATGAAACATTGACACCCAAAAGCCCTGAAAAAGGAGATAAGGGGCTTCATGCCATGAAGAACTTCATAGGCAGTCTTGGAATGTCTCTTGACCACAAGAACTCTATTCTGAACATAACATGATGTGTTAACTGCTTCTGCCCAAAAGTACAAGGGCAGTCCAGAATCAGCTAACATTGTTCTTGCTCCCTCTATTAAGGTTCTGTTCTTCCTTTCTACTACACCATTTTGTTCAGGAGTTCTGGGAACACTGTATTGTCTAATAATCCCTTTAGACAAACAGAATTCATCCAGAGTTTTGTTCCTGAACTCTGTCCCATTATCACTTCTAATGGTTTTGACAGGTAGAGAATATTGTTTCTCCACTTGTAGAATGAAGAACTTGATGATTTCAGCAGCCTCATCCTTGGAAAATAAGAAGAATACCCATGTGAATCTTGAGTAGTCATCAATGATGACTAAGCAGTACTTCTTCTTACCAAGGCTCATAATCTTGACAGGTCCAAATAAGTCCATATGGAGTAGTTGAAGACATGCAGTTGTTTTTGATTCTTCAATAGACTTATAGGAGGACTTATGCTGTTTTCCCTTTAAACAGGATACACAGTGTTCTTGACACTGGTATACTTTCAAAGGTAAACCTCTGACCAAGCCCATTTTTGTGACTTTATTTATGGTTTTAAAGTTCACATGGCCAAGTCTCCTGTGCCAGAGATCAGTTTCTGAAGTTGATGCCCTTGAGAAGAAACAGGCAGTGTTGTTCAATACTTTGTCTTTCTTAATGTCCACTGCATAGACATTGCCACATCTTTTGGCAATCAGCAAAGTATGATCTTCAATGATCTTCTCTATCAACTTCTGGCCTTCTGGTGAGATGATCTTGCATGCTGTCTTTGTGAAAAAGGAAGAATATCCTTTATCACACATTTGTGACACACTCAGCAAGTTGTATTCAAGGTTTTCAACCAGATTGACCTTGTCAAACTGTATTTTGCCAGAGGAGACATTGCCATGTCCTAGCACATATCCCTTAGCATTGTTCCCAAAGGATACAGATCCTTCTCTTTGGCTGATAAAATTGTTTATCAGGTATCTGCATCCAGTCATGTGCATAGAGCCTCCACTATCAACATACCATATGCTGTTTAAGCCCCTGGAAACTCTCTGCACACAATAACAAATTAGTTAGATTTAGGAACCCAAGCCTGTTTGGCTTTGGGTTTGCTCTTGAGAACAGTTACAGTTTGTTCTTGACCAGGTTGAGAAATCCATGTCTTTTTGGCAATGGATTTTTCATTAAGAACCATGGTGGTATCCTTTTCAGGACCACCATCAACCTTGGTCATCAGTAGTTGTACCAAGTTCATTAGTTTTTGAATCTCAGCAGTTTGTGAAACTGCTGATGATTCAGGTCTAACTATTGACAAAGAATTTTGAGAAAAAGATTTTAGTTGAGATTTTATCTTTCTCTGAGAAAAGGTGTTTTCAGGTTGTTGTTTCTTGGGATTAAAGGTTCTTTCATAATCATTTTTGATTTGATTTCCCACAACCTGTTGTTTAATTTTACGATTGAACTGAATTCCTTTTCTGTATCTACAAAACTCTGTTTTGTGGTTGAACAGACCACAAATTTCACACTCTTTTGCCTTTTGTTTTTGATCTAAAGGCACATTTCTGACATTAGTGTAAAGATTTTGCTCATCAGTAGTTTTCAGAGTCTCAACTCCTGATGTAGATGAAACTACTGATGGCTTGTTGTCAGATTTTGTTAATATTTCTGAAGTACTTTCTTTGAAAATACCAGGATTTCTGTTTAGAAAGTTTTCATGGAAAGATGTGCAATCTTTCCCTTCAGAAGTTTCATTTGAAACAATTTTTCTCCCATCTTCAGTAGTTTTGGGAGAGAAATCTGTTGGTGTTTCAACATGATGGTACCCTATGCCAAACTTAACATTTGAAGCACTCTGTTTGTTTAGCAATAGCTGGTACCCCTTACAAGAATCCACCCATTTTTCACAACTGATCTTGGTGTCAGCAAGCTCTTTTCTGACATTTCCAAGATCTTCTATCATCATTTTAATTTGTGCTTGGGTTTCAATAGCTGAGTTAATTAATTTAGAGGCTTCTTTTGTTTTAGCAGTAAGTTTTCTCTCTAAATCACACTTCATCTGAGTGTATTTTCTTTCTAAATCATTGGCTTTTCCTTGTAAGTGCACATTTGTCTCTCTTATGAGAGCAAAAGTTTCTTTGCAAGAATTTGAGCAAAGTTTTGTCAAAGATTCTTTTGATACCTGTGACAATGCAGATTTTGAAGTACAACCTTCAAATGCCATTAAGGCAAAGTTCTTTCTGCCATTGTCTGGTTCTCCCCAGTTGATGTCAAACACCTTGTTGTCTGCATCAGGATTGCACTCTGTGGTGTCAAAAGGGAGACTGCTCCAGTCAACATACCCTGAGGTGAAAAGACTTTGTTGAGAGGGTTGTTGAGGCTGTGGAGGATGTTGAGCAGCTGGAAAGGGAGGGATTGATTGTTGGCTCTGCATCTGTTGAGCAGGCATTTGAACATATTGTACTTGTGGCATGTATTGCTGTTGAGGAGCTTGTGCCCGTACAAAATGAGCACTCCCTTGAGTTCCATTATTCCTATTATAATTGGGGTTAAAGTTATTTCCAGATTGTGATTGGTTAAAGCTAGAGTTTCTACACTCTCTAGCAAAGTGTTCCAACTTCTGACACTTGTGACATCTCAATTTAGATTTGTCAAAACCAATTTTTGTATTACTGGTCAATCCTGGAAATTTCCTTCCTGACCTTTTATAAAACTTGTTAGTTTTAATGCTTAGCATGGCCAGTTGGTGTAAAATGTCCATTTCTTCTAAGTCATCACTGCTAAAGTTTTTCAAATCATCCATGATAAAACATAGATTATCAGCAGTTTGACTTTGGTCATCATTGTCATAACCTAGGAAAGATCTTTCTGATGAGATCCCAGTTGTTATGTCAATGTTGGCATAAGATCCATAGGAACAAGTTGGTGAGTCTTGTCCCAAAAGTGCTGTACTACCTGGTAGGTAGTCATCAGCAGTTTTACCAGATGATTGCAATTTCTTCTTTTGATCAATTTCTCTCTCAAAAGTAAGTAATCTCCCATGGAGTTTTGTAAGAGTGAGGGAGCTAAAATCTGGTGAGGATCTTAAAACAATGGAGTATGTTTCCCATTTATCTGGTAAAGACCTTAAAAATCTATGTAGCATAGATACTGTTGTATAGGTCTGACCATTTAACTTTAGCTCATATATTAATGAGGAGAATCTTTCAAAT
Organism: Ambrosia trifida; assembly: GCA_028751855.1. Taxonomy (NCBI): domain Eukaryota; kingdom Viridiplantae; phylum Streptophyta; class Magnoliopsida; order Asterales; family Asteraceae; genus Ambrosia; species Ambrosia trifida. Next base: position 73,108,002 of record CM054122.1, read on the forward strand.
TGTTGAGTTAAAGTTTCCCCATTAATGTGAGCAAATGTCTCATATTGTTGAGCTAAGATCTCTCTGGTGTTGGCAATCACCTCTTTAGTTCCTCCAAACTGTTCTTTAAGACAATCCCAGAGTTCTTTGGCACTTTCACAATGTAAAAGGCTTGAGTATATCTCATTTGGGAGAGCCATTGCCAACAAAGAGAATGCTTTTGCATCTAGCTCAAGTTTTAGGAAATCATCATCTGTATAGTCTTTTGGTTCTTTAGGAACCTCAACTTTAGTTTCAAGATTTATGTTTACTGGTTTGTGAGGACCATATATCACAGATCTCCAACAACCTGTGTTGGTCTGTGACAAGGTATGTTCCATTCTCTTTTGCCATATGTTGTATTCATTTCTTACAAGCATGGCAGGTTTAGTAGCAGAACCACTATTATGTGGATCCATTTTAAAGAGTATTGATTTGTCAGATGACTCTTTTAAGTGATGGATGTTGATAAAAAGTGAACTTTTGATCTTTTATTGAGTATCAATAAGAGCTTTGTGTCTGATTCTCAATTTGTTAGATTGATATGTGATCAGATAAACCAACGCTCTGATACCAATTGTTGGATCAGTTTGCTCTTTGTTTAAGTAAGAACTTGCTATCTTTGACACTTAAGTGTTTAGCAAGCTCTTGTATATCAGATTGTAAGCACAGCGGAATGTATAAGTTAAAGCAACACTTTTTATACTTAAGAGGAGTTGTTACTCCCCCTTGATGATTGAAACTAATAATGATAAGTATTTATTATGAATCTAAGCAGTAAATGAGAATTAGATACTTAGACAGATTCACAATAAATACTGAAATGGAATAGAACAGTGGTTGAAGGATTTTTCTATTAAAATCAATGTCTAAAATAGAAGGTTGAAGCCTCCTATTTATAGACGTTTACATACATGTATCTTGCCCATAAAGCAAGTACAGAAACATCAGAAACAAGTTGCACAAGTTGCAACATTGAAACTAACAATTACAGCTAAAAGTAATAATAAACAATAAACTACTGATACAAAAGGCGGTGGAAAATATCTGATGCTAAGTGCTGATGAATGACAAACTACTGATGAGTAGTTTGTCTTCAGTACTTCTGAAGTGAACTTGTCTGGTTTGGACTTCAGAACTTCTGATGAAGTTTCTTCTTCAGCACTTCTCATATCTTCTCTTCAGCAGTTTCTTGTCTTCTATTCAGTACTTCTATACTTAGCCAAAAATGACAGAAGTGAATTAGACTAAGGTTTCCAAAAGTGGTTTCACCAATCCTCTTTGTCCTAACACGTATTCTTTCCCATTATCACATTGAAAGTTTTAATACGTCTTTCAAACTGTGTTTCAATTTATTTGTTAGGTGCGTGAAGGTGGAGAAGGTTTGAGATTTTTTTACGAGATATGTCCATAGAAAATTGGTAAGATCATTAAGAAAAAGTATGTAATATCGCTGACCACTTCACATCCCCACTCTCTCACTCACTAACGCTTGCCAACACGCTCACGGGAAGCCACTTAGCGCCCATCTTTAACACTCCCGGGGCGGTCTTTACACCTCCAAAAGGTTATGTGATAAGGTGCGCCAGTTCAGTTACAATAACATTAATGACACTCATTAGAAGGATTAATCCTAACAACTGTTTGGCAACCTCGTGCAGGAAGTGTTTAGCTGTTAAAATGTCTAATTGGGTCAGAAACTCTAAACCAGCAAGAGATCCGACTTGGCTCGACCGGACTAGTTGGTGGTGGTGGTGATGGGTCGAAGAGATAGTGCGTGAGTGGTCGGTTAATGGTTATAAACACAAGTGGATGGAGGGTAAAATTTTCATTCAACATCATTTTCAAGCACACTTAATGAACCAATGAACCAAACATGTGACACCCGGCATGTTCGGCCTAAACATATTAGTAACATCTAAGTCTACCTTAGCGAGAAATGTTTATAAACAAACTTAACTGGGTTAGTTGAGTCGGGTCAAGTTAGGATTGTCCAGGGTACAATGATCTGGAGGATCATTGGGAGTCGTTTTGGTAATACACTAGTACCGGGTTCCGTTGTTGGTGACATTACATGAACTAATTAAGTATATGTGTGGATTATGGGTCGTGTGGTGAATTGTATACTTATACTTGCTTAAACGATGTACAAATGATTATACGTGCCTAAATATGCTAAATATAGACTATGGATGCATGCTTATGTGTTAAGATGTGTTAGAATGCGTTAAACACGACAAACTAGAAAACTTGTAAAAGTGGCTTCTGGTTCGACCATCGAGTGGTCGAAGGAGAAGTTGCAGCTGGTTCGACCCATTATTGGATGGGCGAACCAGGGAAGTGGAGTTGAAGAATTCCCTTCGACCTGGACAAGTCTTATTCGACCCTGTGAAAGGGGCGAAGGAGACCACCTTCGACCAATCAATTGGTGCGAAGGAGGATCAGTATAAATACCAACCTTAGTCATTTTTCATCATTTCACAAATCCTAGCCGTCCCAAAACACTCTCAAACGATCTAAAACGCTAAGGAAGGAGTTTTTGCTCTTCTTTTTCATAATCTAACCTATCCACATCATCTAAACAAGAATCCAAGGTGTGTTCATAATCCTAAACCTTTTTAAAAGCATTTTGATTCGTTTCCATCTAACCCTAATTGTCCGGATCTGTTTTAAGGGTGTTTTATGATTAAAAACCTTTCAAACATCTTTCTAAAACAAAACCCTATCATTTAACATGAGTTTTCATAATAAATAACATGTGTTAATTGAGTATTATGTGGTGTAATGTGTTATTCAATGCTTTGCTGCTTCGTCTATGTTAGAGACATGATGTAGGATTGCTTTTAATGCTGATTGATTGTTGTTTAGGGTTAGAATCGATTGGATGATGATATTATGTGTAAATTGGGGATTTTGACGAATCTAGACGTAACATGTGGTGTTTATAATCAATAGAACCCATAGGGATGATCGGATGATCGACAAACTGAGTATTTTAAGTCAAACATGAGTCGATTTCAAAAGTTTCCAAATTGGGTAAAGATTTCATGCATGAAAGTGACGTTTCCATAATTTTTGCCATTTTGGGAAAGGGCTGAAACGGATATGGTTTGGGGCAAAATCAGTGGGGTTTTGTTAGGATAACATAATCATGTTTGACTGCTGTGATTGGTGATGTTTCGAGTCGTTTTGAATGTGTTTTAAGCGTTTTTAGGCAAAATAGAACAACAGGGGCGAACCTGGCCTCCTTCGACCAGTCGAAGGTGCGAAGGAGGAATCCCAGGGTCGAACCAGGCTTTCCAGTGGGCGAACGTGGCAAAACGTGCGAAGGAAGCATCAAACGGTCGAACGAGAGGTAAAACGGGCGAAGGAAAGTAAAAAGGTGCGAAGGAGACCTTAAACTGACTGGTTCGACCGTTCTGATGCAGAAATGAGATTTTTGATACAAACTAAGTGTTTTATGCTTGAACCTTGTGCGTAATCTATGTGTATTTGATTAGTTAAGGTAATGGGTCACCAACGGGATGTCGGGTCGGTCTAGTGTGTCGGTTAAACATTTAAACACGCTTTAAAACATACTTGGTTACGATCTGGACAATCGGGGACTAGATAACCTTATGGTTATTAGTCGGAACACTTATGTGAACATTTTGATAGATCTCCGGTAGAGGGATTATTAAGGGCTAAACATCTTTACTTATAATTGAAGAACGCTATCTAAGGTGAGTTCACGGCCCCACTTTTACTGCTTTAACTTTTGGGGGAGAAAACATGCGCTAAACTGTTTTGGTAACATATGTCATACTATGGTTTTAACTTATTGCTATACGATCTTTTGGAAAGTCCCGGGGGAAACCATGAATGTGCGGGTTTGCACAACGGGGGAAATGTGGATAGATCTATTGGGCGTGACCTGCCCCACTCGTTGGCTTGGAGGGCCGGGCGGGTGCATATTGTCTCGAACAGGTACATTGGTATCATGCTGAACATACGGGCTGCTTAAACATGCTGAACATTGCTAAACGTGTCTAGTAATGGTTTCCAATCGTAGTAGTAATGAAACATACGCCTAGCTAGCGTACTTGGTAACATTGATATAGTATGGACATGGTAACACTTTGGTAACATTTTTGAACAAACCTGTGAACTCACCAGCATTATATGTTGAGATCTTTTTGGCATGTTTTTCTCTGGTCGCTAAGGTAGCAATGAACGGAACTAGGCGCACGGGTCTGCATTGGCGTCTAGATTTAGTGCACGTTTTGTAATAAATGTCTTGGATACTTGGGAACACTGTTTTGTAGAGATTAAATTCTTTAAATGCTTCCGCTTATGAAATTTATGTTTTTGGGTTTACGTACTTCATATAGTGTCGTTTATTGTGATCGTTGACTTGGATCCTGGTTTGTCATGTGCCTCGCGGTAAAACCCCGCAAGTGGAAATTTGAGGGTGTGACAGATTGGTATCAGAGCCAATGGTTATAGTGAACTAGGACTGCATGTAGAGTCTGGTCTATAGCCGAGTCGCACACACTAGACAGTCACATACTTTGGGTCTATTAGTGGGATACGTACTAACGTTGTCGGGGTGTCCTTACATCATCATCATGCTTCTCCGTTACATCATCCGTTTTCATTTGGGTTCTCACCTACTCTTGTCTTCTTCTTCTGGATTGAAGGAGGAGGGGTTGATTTGTTGGTTCTCGCACACACATGCCTTCTTACACTTGCACCTATTGCCACATAGGCGACAATGTTCGGTGACTGGGGTCTAGATTAGGGGTACATCTGGAGGACCATGTAGGGCAGTTTATCATTTCGGGTGCACACGAAATAATAAACTGGGATGCATGAAAATCCCGATGGACTTCGAGTTTGGATGTATAGCCCTGAATTTGTCCCTAGGTTAACTCTTGAAAAATTTCTAGTGGTTGACACTGGAAGTGAACCTGAATCTCTCGATTTCTTGATTTGTTAGATCATGTCTGGTGCTCGCGGTAGTGGACGTCGTGGTGGAATGCTACCACTCAGAACATGGGGTTGGGAGAGGCTATTGCTATGCCTTGGGCGGAGTTTGTGCAGCTTTTGAGAGGTGAGTACTGTCCGCGGGAGGAGATACAGAAGTTGGAGCATGAAGTCTGGAGTTACAAGATGGTTAGGTCGGAGATTGAGGAGTATACTGTGAGGAGGAACGAGCTGGCGGTGTTGTGTCCTGACTTACACACACCCGAGTACAGGAGGATCGAGCACTATGTGTCTGGACTAGTGCCCGAGATTGCTGGATTGGTGGCTGCTGGGAATCTTCCCACCATTGCTGAAGTTGTCCGATCAGCTCATCGGATGACTAACCTGAAGGTGGCAGAAGGCGTTTTGCCACCCAAGGGTACTACTGTGAAGACTGCTGAGGGGAACAAGAGGAAGTGGGAGAGTGTGGGGAAGAGTGTGGTGCCAGCTCAGCCGGCGAAGAAGTTTGATACATCTGGGTCTTCTTCTGGGTCGAAGACGGGTGGGTATGTGGGGAAGCATCCCAAGTGCAACAAGTGTGGTTTTCATCATTCTGGGAGTTGTGATAGGGCTCGTTGTCATCGGTGCCATCAGTTGGGGCACCATGCTAAGGATTGCAAGGTGGCGCTCACCCCAACTCAGACTCCTGCGACTACTCCTGCTCCTGCTGCTCAGGGGACTCAGGGGAGGCAGGGGTGTTATAACTGTGGTGACACGGGGCATTTCAAGCGTGATTGTCCCAAACTGAAGCAGGGTGATAATGGGAGGGGCAGAAACGGTAACGGGAACAATGGCGGCGGAGGCAGGACTGCACGTGCTTTCGTCATTGGATCTGCAGAGGCTAGGCAGGATCCAGACATAGTTACCGGTACGTTCCTTCTTAATGATCGCTACGTTTCTGTTTTGTTTGATTCTGGTGCCGATAAGAGTTTCGTATCTTTGGATATTAGTCGATTGCTAGATATAGTACCCACACCTTTAGAGGCTAAGTACTTAATAGAATTGGCTGATGGTAAGAAAATCGAAGCGACACACACCCTTAGGGAATGTCGTTTGGAACTGTCGGGTTTGTCTTTCCCCATTGACCTTATGCCGGTACCTCTGGGTAGTTTCGATGTTGTGGTTGGCATGGATTGGTTATCGTTGTATCGTGCGGAAATCGTTTGTTTTGACAAGGTCATTCGGATCCCTCTCCCTGATGGAGAGATTCTTTCGGTTCGTGGCGAGAAAAGCGGTGCTCCGCTGAGTATCATTTCTAGCATGAAAGCCCGTAAGTATCTTCGGAAGGGCTGTTCGGCCATTCTGGCACTTGTTAACGTTTCTTCTGACGATGAGAAGAAGATCGAGGATATTCCGGTGGTTCGTGACTTTTCTGATGTGTTTCCTGATGATTTACCTGGCCTTCCTCCCCATCGTCAGGTTGAGTTTGGTATTGATCTCACTCCGGGCGCAGCTCCTATTGCCCGAGCTCCGTATCGTCTTGCACCTCCTGAGATGCAAGAGTTGTCCAGCCAGTTGCAGGAACTCTTGGAAAAGGGTTTCATCCGACCGAGTTCTTCCCCGTGGGGAGCTCCTATTTTGTTTGTGAAGAAGAAGGACGGAAGCCTTCGTATGTGTATTGATTATCGTGAGCTGAACAAAGTGACCATCAAGAATCGTTATCCTCTTCCTCGCATTGATGATCTCTTTGACCAGCTTCAGGGCTCCAGCTATTATTCGAAGATTGATTTGCGGTCTGGTTATCACCAGTTGCGCGTCAGGGAAGCCGACATTCAGAAGACTGCTTTTCGCACTCGTTATGGCCATTTTGAGTTCTTGGTCATGCCTTTTGGTCTCACTAACGCACCTGCGGTGTTCTTGGATTTGATGAACCGCGTTTGCAAGCCTTACCTTGATAAGTTCGTCATCGTGTTTATTGACGACATTCTGATCTATTCCAAGAACAAGGCGGATCACGAGGAACATCTGCGGTTGGTCTTGGAACTTTTGAGACAAGAGCAGTTGTATGCTAAGTTCTCAAAGTGTGATTTTTGGTTGCGTGAAGTTCAATTTCTAGGACATGTGGTGAATGAACTGGGAATTCATGTCGATCCGGCTAAGATCGAAGCTATTAAAGACTGGGAAGCACCAAAGACGCCATCTGAGGTGCGGCAATTCCTAGGTCTTGCGGGTTATTATCGTCGTTTCATTGAGGGATTTTCGAAGATCGCTCAACCCCTCACTGCTCTTACTCAGAAGGACCGAAAGTTCGACTGGGATGAACCACAAGAATCAGCATTTCAGATGCTGAAGCTTAAACTTTGTTCTGCACCTATCTTGTCCCTGCCGGAAGGCACTGATGATTTCGTTGTGTATTGTGATGCTTCTATTCGTGGTCTCGGTTGCGTGTTAATGCAGCGCGGGAAGGTTATTGCTTATGCTTCGCGACAACTCAAAGTTCATGAGAAGAACTACACTACTCATGACTTGGAACTGGGTGCAGTGGTCTTTGCGTTGAAAATCTGGAGACATTACTTGTACGGTACCAAGTGTGAAGTATATACCGATCACAAGAGTCTTCAGCATATTTTCGACCAGAAGGTGTTGAACATGCGGCAGCGTCGCTGGGTTGAACTCCTGAACGATTATGACTGTGCCATCAAGTATCATCCTGGCAAGGCGAATGTTGTGGCGGACGCCTTGAGCAGGAAGGAATCTGTTAACCCTCGCCGTGTTCGAGCCTTACAGCTCACCATTCATTCGTCATTGCCTGACCGAATCCGTTCTGCACAGATGGAAGCCTTGAAGGAGGAAAACCTTAAGGCTGAAACGATGCACAGTGCTGACAAGCATCTCGAGCTCAGGACTGATGGCTTACACTATTTTGCGGGACGTGTTTGGGTCCCACTGTTCGGGGGATTACGCGAGCTGGTTCTGGATGAAGCTCACAAATCCCGGTATTCTATTCACCCTGGCTCCGATAAGATGTATCAGGATTTGAAGATACTTTATTGGTGGCCGAACATGAAAGCTGACATAGCTTCTTACGTCAGCAAATGTTTGACTTGTGCTAAAGTCAAGGTGGAGTATCAGAGGCCGTCTGGTCTCCTGCAACAACCAGAGGTTCCGGAATGGAAGTGGGAACGAATCACGATGGATTTTGTCACCAAGCTGCCAAGGTCACCTAGTGGTTATGACATGATTTGGGTGATTGTTGATCGGCTGACAAAATCGGCACGTTTTATACCTATTAAGGAAACCGATGGACTCGAGCGGTTAGCTCGACTTTACCTTAAGGAGGTGGTTGCTAGGCACGGAGTGCCTGTTTCTATTATCTCTTATCGTGATTCTCGTTTCGCTTCGCGTTTCTGGAAGGCTCTGCACAAGGCTTTGGGTACTCAGTTGGATATGAGTACGGCTTATCATCCGCAAACTGATGGACAGAGTGAGCGGACGATTCAAACCTTGGAAGACATGCTTCGGGCATGTGTTATCGATTTTGGCAAAAGTTGGGAGATCCACCTGCCGTTAGTGGAGTTCTCCTACAACAACAGCTATCACTCTAGCATCAAGGCAGCTCCGTTCGAGGCTCTTTACGGACGGAAATGTCGATCACCACTTTGTTGGGCCGAGGTGGGCGAGAGCCAGCTCACTGGTCCGGAACTCGTGTACGAAACTTCGGAGAAAATCGTACAGATCCGTCAACGTTTGGCTGCTGCACGAGATCGTCAGAAGAGTTATGCCGATCGCCGTCGAAAACCTTTGGAGTTCCAGGTTGGGGACAAAGTACTTCTGAAAGTTTCACCATGGAAGGGCGTCATACGCTTTGGAAAGCGTGGCAAGCTTAACCCTCGTTATGTCGGACCGTTCGCAATCTTGGATCGGATTGGACCGGTGGCATACAGACTTGACTTACCGGCGGAGCTCGGTAGTGTACACAACGTCTTCCATGTGTCTAACTTGAAGAAGTGTTTGGCTGATGAATCTCTCATTGTACCATTGGAAGAGATCAAGGTTGATGATCGTCTTCGCATTGTGGAGGAACCTGTCGAGATCCTCGACTACAAGATTGGTAGCCTTCGTCGGAGTAAAATCCGCATTGTTAAAGTCCGTTGGAACTCGAACCGTGGACCTGAGTTCACATGGGAACGAGAGGATCAGATGAAATCTAAGTATCCTCATCTCTTTCCAAAGCGCGCGTTTGAATCGAGGCATGTTACTGCTGAAGCGGAATGAATCTCGGGTCGAGATTCCTTTCAACGTGGGGATGATGTGACATCCGGTAAGTTTCTTTTTGTTCGGTTCTTTTCGTTTCTTTCCTTTTGGGGCTTTGCGCAATTTTCGGGACGAAAATTCTTTCAACGTGGGATGATGTGACACCCGGCATGTTCGGCCTAAACATATTAGTAACATCTAAGTCTACCTTAGCGAGAAACGTTTATAAACAAACTTAACTGGGTTAGTTGAGTCGGGTCAAGTTAGGATTGTCCAGGGTACAATGATCTGGAGGATCATTGGGAGTCGTTTTGGTAATACACTAGTACCAGGTTCCGTTGTTGGTGAGATTACATGAACTAATTAAGTATATGTGTGGATTATGGGTCGTGTGGTGAATTGTATACTTATACTTGCTTAAACGATGTACAAATGATTATACGTGCCTAAATATGCTAAATATAGACTATGGATGCATGCTTATGTGTTAAGATGTGTTAGAATGCTTTAAACACGACAAACTGGAAAACTTGTAAAAGTGGCTTCTGGTTCGACCATCGAGTGGTCGAAGGAGAAGTTGCAGCTGGTTCGACCCATTATTGGATGGGCGAACCAGGGAAGTGGAGTTGAAGAATTCCCTTCGACCTGGACAAGTCTTATTCGACCCTGTGAAAGGGGCGAAGGAGACCACCTTCGACCAATCAATTGGTGCGAAGGAGGATCAGTATAAATACCAACCTTAGTCATTTTTCATCATTTCACAAACCCTAGCCGTCCCAAAACACTCTCAAACGACCTAAAACGCTAAGGAAGGAGTTTTTGCTCTTCTTTTTCATAATCTAACCTATCCACATCATCTAAACAAGAATCCAAGGTGTGTTCATAATCCTAAACCTTTTTAAAAGCATTTTGATTCGTTTCCATCTAACCCTAATTGTCCGGATCTGTTTTAAGGGTGTTTTATGATTAAAAACCTTTCAAACATCTTTCTAAAACAAAACCCTATCATTTAACATGAGTTTTCATAATAAATAACATGTGTTAGTTGAGTATTATGTGGTGTAATGTGTTATTAAATGCTTTGCTGCTTCGTCTATGTTAGAGACATGATGTAGGATTGCTTTTAATGCTGATTGATTGTTGTTTAGGGTTAGAATCGATTGGATGATGATATTATGTGTAAATTGGGGATTTTGACGAATCTAGACGTAACATGTGGTGTTTATAATCAATAGAACCCATAGGGATGATCGGATGATCGACAAACTGAGTATTTTAAGTCAAACATGAGTCGATTTCAAAAGTTTCCAAATTGGGTAAAGATTTCATGCATGAAAGTGACGTTTCCATAATTTTTGCCATTTTGGGAAAGGGCTGAAACGGATATGGTTTGGGGCAAAATCAGTGGGGTTTTGTTAGGATAACATAATCATGTTTGACTGCTGTGATTGGTGATGTTTCGAGTCGTTTTGAATGTGTTTTAAGCGTTTTTAGGCAAAATAGAACAACAGGGGCGAACCTGGCCTCCTTCGACCAGTCGAAGGTGCGAAGGAGGAATCCCAGGGTCGAACCAGGCTTTCCAGTGGGCGAACGTGGCAAAACGTGCGAAGGAAGCATCAAACGGTCGAACGAGAGGTAAAACGGGCGAAGGAAAGTAAAAAGGTGCGAAGGAGACCTTAAACTGACTGGTTCGACCGTTCTGATGCAGAAATGAGATTTTTTTTATACAAACTAAGTGTTTTATGCTTGAACCTTGTGCGTAATCTATGTGTATTTGATTAGTTAAGGTAATGGGTCACCAACGGGATGTCGGGTCGGTCTAGTGTGTCGGTTAAACATTTAAACACGCTTTAAAATATACTTGGTTACGATCTGGACAATCGGGGACTAGATAACCTTATGGTTATTAGTCGGAACACTTATGTGAACATTTTGATAGATCTCCGGTAGAGGGATTATCAAGGGCTAAACATCTTTACTTATAATTGAAGAACGCTATCTAAGGTGAGTTCACGGCCCCACTTTTACTGCTTTAACTTTTGGGGGAGAAAACATGCGCTAAACTGTTTTGGTAACATATGTCATACTATGGTTTTAACTTATTGCTATACGATCTTTTGGAAAGTCCCGGGGGAAACCATGAATGTGCGGGTTTGCACAACGGGGGAAATGTGGATAGATCTATTGGGCGTGACCTGCCCCACTCGTTGGCTTGGAGGGCCGGGCGGGTGCATATTGTCTCGAACAGGTACATTGGTATCATGCTGAACATACGGGCTGCTTAAACATGCTGAACATTGCTAAACGTGTCTAGTAATGGTTTCCAATCGTAGTAGTAATGAAACATACGCCTAGCTAGCGTACTTGGTAACATTGATATAGTATGGACATGGTAACACTTTGGTAACATTTTTGAACAAACCTGTGAACTCACCAGCATTATATGTTGAGATCTTTTTGGCATGTTTTTCTCTGGTCGCTAAGGTAGCAATGAACGGAACTAGGCGCACGGGTCTGCATTGGCGTCTAGATTTAGTGCACGTTTTGTAATAAATGTCTTGGATACTTGGGAACACTGTTTTGTAGAGATTAAATTCTTTAAATGCTTCCGCTTATGAAATTTATGTTTTTGGGTTTACGTACTTCATATAGTGTCGTTTATTGTGATCGTTGACTTGGATCCTAGTTTGTCATGTGCCTCGCGGTAAAACCCCGCAAGTGGAAATTTGAGGGTGTGACAAAACACACTTAATGCTGATTGATTCGGAATATGGTTGTTCATGAGCCGGGCCGAGTTAGGGCAACCTTGGGCTCGGCTTAGTTATAAATCGAGTCGGCTCTGCTCGGCTCATTTTGAAACCAAGCTAAACAACTAAGCTCAGGCTTGGCTTGGTTTGGCTCGTATTTACAATGGTTCATAAGAACACATTCAAAATAAGTTCAGCCTAATATATTACAAGTCAAAATCATGTTCAACCAAATACAAAATATGTCTCAAATTTCAATGAGAGTATAAATTCATCAGCATACGAATTAACCCCCAAATATGCAAAAGATGTCCAGTTACACTCCTAAATACTAACCTCTTTTAAATCTATGCACTATTAAGTTTGATAACTTAAGTACTTGGACAATGATGATTATGCTATGGTTTATTAAAATAATTTGATTAGTTATACTTCAATCCCAAGCACACAAATCGCTATACTATCATTAACAAATATTAAACATGTAACATGTTCCTCTCATTTTTGACATTTATATATATATATATTATATGTATATAAAAATAATATAGATTAAAAATTAGAATTATCTCAACCGAGCTAGGCTTGCTTTCTAACCGATCCAAGCTGACTCGGCTCAATTTCAAACTAAGCCATATTGAGCGAGATTTTTCTAAGCTAAGTCCGAGTAACCATTGAGCGAGCTCCGAGCCACAAGTTTTTTGAACAACCCTAATTCGAATGTAGTCTCTTAATTGAATTATTCTTTTTTATTATGCTGTATTTTTAATATTTTATTTTAATAGTCGCACATTTCCATTTACTTTAGATAAATGACCAGTTGGTCTAGTTCAGACATTATATAAAGATACATTTAGTAAGATTTTTTGTGAGGGGACCGAACTGTTTCACTTCGTACAACAGCCTAATGTACGTTCTATTGTCGAACAGAATGATTTTGAAGTATCTATTTGTATTGTCGATTGATACTACATTTACTCAGGATAGTAACTTAGTGTGTATGAGAATAAAATCTTTATTTCTTCTTATTTTCCATTTGATATGCTTCGATTGATATATATTGACCACTTAATGTATGTGCTTTATTCACTATTTATATATATAAATCCTTCGATTGATATATATATTGTTATATTTTTTACAACTTTATTGTATGCACACTAATATGTACAAGAAGTGTATTTAGATTACTTTAATTAATTTTTATTGGTAAAAATCTGTATGAACTAAATAAATACTGTTACAACTTAGAGTACTTTAATTTGGCATTTGTTAAAAATCTGTATGAACTAAATATCTATGTAATAAGTGAAAATGTAATTTTATGTACCTGATTGGTTTGTATCTTAATGTATTGATTTATGTCTTAAATATACGTGTATGTGTATACCTATTTGTACGTCTATGGCATACATCTATTACTATGCGTATGTACATCTTTGTGTTTGTATAAGTGTCATCGAATTAAACGTTATTAGTTGTTTAAATAACCCTTGTCCTTTAATTTATATATTTTGAATCTAACATATTGTTTTAATTTTTTCTAGCAAGTACTTTCAACATTCAAGTATGGCAGCTGAAGTCATTGAAATTTCGTCTGACTTATCTAAAGAAATTGACAATACCTCTGATGAAGAAATTGGCAACGCTTCTGATTATGAGGAATTAAGCGATCCTGACATTTACATGTATCCTAGTATACAAGTTAACTACGAATCTATTCCTGCTGCTCATCAAGTTATTACCAAACTGACCTACCGATTTGTAAGTATTATATATATATACAAATAGCAAGATTTCTTGTGAGTGAGGATTACTGTTTCGCTCAATACAACACCTCTGATCATACGTACAACTCATCTGATGCATGCTTCGTTTTCCGCAATTGCTTTATACCATCTTCACACTTTCTTCTCTCTTCATTAACTTTGTCTCTCTCTTTCTCTCTCTTCTATGTTCGTTGTTTTTTTCGGGTGATAAAAAGGCAGAACCGCCCTTCGTTGTTGAATCCCTATGGCAGTGGTGGTCTGTGGTGGCGAGTCCGGTGAACCGTCGACTCATTTTGTTCCCGTCATTTATTGCATCTGGGATCTGAAACAGAGAGGGAAAGATAGAGGGGGTTTCTAGAGAGATAGAGAGAAGAAGATTAATGGTCTTCAGTTGGACGTCTTCTTTGTTAGGCGGCGAAGGATGTTATCATCTTCAGTTTCCACGGCAAAGAAGGATAGCCTGTTAGTTTGGTGCGGACGCACGAAAATTGAAGAACAAAGGTTTGGATCTAGAGTGGTGGTGTAGACACAGTGTATGACAGTGGTTGCAGGTGGGTGTCACGAGGTGTGCATGGAACGGTGGTCGTCTCCTTTAGTTGGTGCTGGCGATGGAGAGAGAAGTAAGGTGGGTGGGTGGGTGGGTGTGGTTGGTGGCTGCAAGGTGGTTGTGTTTTGGGGGCAGCGGGGATACGTTCGTTAGTGGTGGTGGTGGTGGTGGAGATGAGACGGTGATGGTGGATGTTTTGGTGCTGGTGGGTGTTCAGTGATAGAGTTGACCAAGTGTTGGTGTAGGTTTTTTGTGGTGGTGCATGTTCAGTGCTGGAGCTATGATGGTGGTAGGTGTTCGGTGGTTGTGGTCAGATGCTGGTAATGGGTGTTTGGTGTTGGAGTAAAGGGGTGATGGCACTGGCGAAGCTTAATAGGGGCTGGCGGGGGCGGCCGACCCCCCGAATTTTCGCGTAGAAGTGCCGATTATATAGTATTCGTATAGAAAATTTTGGAAATATAGGGTTTCGACCCCCCGAAACTGGTTTTCGACTCCCGAAACTAGTGACTTCCGACCCCCCGGTGACTCCTGACCCCCTGAACCTTCGGGTCAAGCTTCGCCACTGGGTGATGGTGGTTTATGGCGTAGTTACGTGGTGGTGGTGAGTGGTGGGGGGGGGGGGGGGGTGGCAGAGGTGATAATAACCGCTGGTGTTTGTAGTTGGGATTGTAGAGAGAGAAGAGAAAAAGAATAGATTCTTTAGAGGTGTTTATCCATATAGGGATGGTAGTGGCAATCTACCGTACTAATATGAGATGATTTTTTTAGTAGGCTTTTACAAATAAATTACTTCTGTTCCTCTTGCTTCAAATCAGCTAACCACTTTTTCCTTTTTATATTCTATTTTTCATTTGATTTTAGTTACAATTCTAGCTTTAAGTTAAAATGACTAAACCATTTTTTTTCTTTTCCACTCCATTTGTTTTAGTAATAGCGTTTGGAAAGATTTATTTAACACTAGTTTTAACTTATTTTCATCTTATTCAGGCAACCACAACCATCTTAGGCGTCGCCCTCTATAGGTATTTGTGTTTGTAGTTCCAATTGTGTGTTGGGGATGGGGGGTTTTGTTGCAAGGTCTTTGAGTGGAAATAGGATATGTATTTGGGTATTATGTTTGTGGGTTTTGTAATGAGGTTCCCCATGACATTATATATGGGTGATTAAGTTGGATTGAGAGAGATGATAGGGATGGTGGGAAGTTACCACTCAGTTATAACCTTTTTTTTTATCGGCAAACAACTGTGTGGCAACCACCCTTGCGGGGCGCCGTGCCCAAGAATCGACTAATCGACTACTCAGTTATAACCTATGTATATACAAACACATATATGCACAACTCTGTTCTATTGCTTTAAATAGAAAAAAAAATATCAAACCTAACTAATAAAAATACTGTGTATACAGTTGCTTTTGACCTTCTTCCCTTCTCTAATTTCCCACGATAGGTTTATATTTCCTCTAAACATGGTTGACGTTGATATATTTGTAGACTATCAATCGCGTTCCAGTTTTTCATCCTTAGATAAAGAATTTTTGTTCGATTATAAGGTCATATTATAAGTTTTGTAAAGTGGTGTTTCAAGGTGTTTGAGTTTTATAATAGACATTAGTGTAAAAATAGAAGTAAGATTACAGGGTTTTTGAATGCATAAATAATATATATTGACTCTATGGTTGGCTTAACAACTCAGCACCACGTTGGGGCTTTGTTTTATATGTTTTATAACATAGTGACGTTAACGACATCATCGTAACGCATGTATGTTAGCGTTATCATTGTAATGCATTTAATGAAGCTAGGTTGTCACCGCAACGCGGGACACGATTTTTGTTGCTCTGTTTTCATCTGGTCAAATATGAATATTTGGTCGCCCCCGCCACGGCAACGCGCGGCGGGTATAAAACTAGTTAAATACATAATACAATATATACATTCCAGTTTATTTATTTCGATATGTAATTTTGACTGAGTTATAATTAGAATTGTGTTTTCCAAATGTGTTCCAGCATTTTCCAAAAGATTTTGCAACAAATTGCGACTTTCAAAATCTTATGACAGTGTTTGTACAATTTGAGAATGGAATGTGTTTTCTTATCAAGATGGACGTTGAAGGAAAACATGATAAAACAAGGTATGCTTTAGAAAAATGGAAGACGTGCATGAAGAAACTCGCTTTAAAGAATGGACGACGTTATCGGATCACGTATGTCAAACGGGAAGGTATCTTGGTTTTTTCACTTCCTTAGATGAAGATATGTAAGTACAATATTTTCTTTATGGTATTTATATGTCAATGACGTTATCGTACTACCATTTAAGTAAAAATTAGCCTTATCAAAGTAGGATTTCTCCAAATTTTGGTTGTTTAGTTATGGAGAAAATGAAGTAAACATTTTGTATGCTGTATGTGATTCGAAGTTGTTTGGTATTTTAAGTATGTATCAAAACAAGTACTTTAGCTATATTTTGTTTTCTACTTTTGCGTTTGATGTTGGTGAAAACTACCAGATTGCCTACTTGTGTAGTTGAAATTTACACGCAAAATGTTTCCTCAAACAACTTTACACTTTCGGTTTTCATTACTACATGTAATACCGTTTATGTCATTCCCATCCATCGGATACGATACTGATGTGTTGTAAAACACATCTCTTTTCCTATGTATTTTGTATACTATTTGGTCAAGTTTTTATTCGTTTCGTGTTATTTTTATTATATATTTATTTATTTTACTATTATATAGGTGTTCGTGGAAAATGAAATCAAAACGAATGAATTTTAATTGAGACACGAACGCTCAAGAGGAGTTGCTCATGGACATTGGAACGTAGACGAGAAACTTTGGTCGGGTCAAAAGCACCCGAGTTGAAAGATAATGATAATAATAGTACTAATAACTTGAAAAAAAAAAAAGAAAAAAAAATAAAATGACAAGGCTTGCAGCTCACGAGCCCTTGGGCCTAAAAAGTCAAAGGGACTTCAATATTATTTTAGAAGGGCTACGGAAAAAAACAATATAAATGGAGGAGCATATTATGTTCGAAGGAGATAGCAGCCGCGAGGAGAACATCGAAGAATACAACAGCAGCAAAAACGACTTTTAGAGGAAGAGAATTTTCAAGGAGAAGAGGCTTGGAACCATTGGTGAAGGTTTGGGTTTGTTTATCTAAAACACTAGTTTTGGTTTTTGATTACTTTGTGTTTTCAACTACTTGCTACTATGTTCTATTATTATTTTGAACCTATGCTTTTATTGATTTCCATGACTATGAGTAGCTAAACTTTTAGTGCTACCTAGGTATTGATGATGGATGACAATTGAACAGTGGTTTACGGTTTGGATTTATGTTATGTTTTGGATAATGTTTTGGTAAAAGGTTTTCTAATAAGGTTTCTTTTGTATATGCGTGCTTGATATCTGAATATTAATACTTGTTTCGCTTAATTCTAGTTTAATTAATTTTGTATCTTTTGATCTAGAGTTTTGTGATTATCTTAGACTTGATGTTTTTGATAAATCTTGTGGTTGCTAGACGTAGTAAACCTTAGAAACAAGTTATATAAATTATTTGGTAATTTAGCATTCTATCACCTTTGAGACCGAGAGGAGATTAGGTGTCAGCGTGTCTAGCTTGGTAGGTATTCGGGACCGTGGTCTGCACGAGAGTGAGTCACCCCTAGCGTGCCTATTTTGTTAGCATCCTGTGTTAGAAACCTGTTAGAATAACTATCTCTTGCATCCCTTACATATCCCAGATGTATTGTTTCTGAGGGAGCCGAGAGGACATTCAGATTTAGGATACCTTAGCATAGTTTGGAGAGACCGAGAGGTGATCTGAACCCGAGACCGGTGAGTTTACACACTTCCCTAGATTCAGTATTGTGACATGTTGGAGAGTGATTCGCGTTCGAGTGTTGGTCTAGTTTAGTGTATCTTAAGATCCCGGTAGCCAAAATCTATTTATCCAATCCTGAAAGCTATAAGTCAGTCACCTTGATTCTTACCAAGGTAGCCATTTTCTTATTACTTGATCTCATCTAGTTCTACTTGTTAGTTTTCTTTGTTAAGTTGCTCGTATTTTACTTACTTTAATTTTATATCTTTTTAGTAATTAATTAAATCACCATCACTTCAATTTATTAAAGTTTAGTACCGAGAGCTGCTACTACTGTGTCCACGGTTCGATACTCGGACTTATTTGCTTTACTACTTTCGACCGGTACACTTGCCGGTAGTGTGTGGTTTTGTAGGTTTTTCCATTTTTAAAACTTGACCGATTTATTTACTACACATTTCACACATAAGATACTATAAATGAAGAAAGTGTTTATGTGAAAAAAAAAAAAAAATTAGTTTGCAAAATTTGTAGCAACCTATTGTGGTCATAGAAGTTTATAATATAAAAATGTAAGTTTTAACATGGTTTTTTATATGGATTTCATAAATCCATTTACCTTCCTTGAGGTATACAGTGAATGAGAATAATATAATGACAATGTGTCGGACTACTCGGATCAATTGGCACAAATTATCACATTCCATTTTGACTATTAACACATATTAATTCAATTTCAGTTTCAATAAATTCTAGGATCAAATGTGTGAAATTTACCATCTTTAAACTTGACCGATTTTAATAACACATTTTTTAGTTAAACAAAAACCCATTACTAGACCATATTTAAATAAAACCAAAAGCCATTACTAGGATTAAATTGGTGAAATTTACCATCTTTAAACTTGAACGATTTTAATAACTCATTTTTAGTCAAACAAAAAGCCATTACTAGGCCATTACTAGACCATCTTTAAAATTGACCGATTTTACATCTTTAATAATCCATTTTTTAGTAAAACAAAAAGCATCGTTCAAATTGACACACCTACATTTGACTTTTACATTTCTTCATTACTAGACCATTATTACAAATTATCAATTGATTGCTCCTTTCTAAAAATACAATATGTAAATTTGATTATAAATGGATGTTGAAAAAGGTATAATCACTCACAGGCACTATATCCATAAGAAGCATCAAACAAACTTACAATTGCAATTGTTAATTCACACGGTATACTTTGTTTTAATATTATTTCAATTTCACTTCATAATAAGTTTATTTGCCCACATATATTATTTTACTAATTTAAATTTTTTTTTCTTTCTAATTCTCTTTTACATAGTTCAACGATCATGGAGTCTTATAATGAATTCCTAACAAATAACACATTTAGCCTAATTGGCGATGTGTGGGAAGCGGAAAATGAAACGAGTCTTATTGTTTTTGGAAAAATCACAAATGTGTATAAAGATTATGGCTGGTACCATATGGCATGCTTGAAATGCCATAAGAAAGTAAGCACAGACTACATTGTTCACAATACTAATGATGCCAAAGGGGGGTATGAAATAAAACCCAAATACCTTTGCAACAACATAAATTATGTTGAGAATGAAGTTCAAGCACTCCCAAGGTTTTCCCCTAACTTTTATATTTAACGCTTCAAAACTAATTTGTTGTTTACTTTAAAAAAAATATTCAATGGTTAAACTTAATTTTCATTTTAATTCCTTTTATTTTTTCAGTTTTAAAATAAAAATTTTGGTACAAGATGTTTGCGATGGAGTCATGCTAATATTGTCTCATGAAGATGTTACTAAATTGATTCCAATCGATATTGATGATTTTTTGAGAGATAATACCGTGCGTTTTATCCTTTATTATTTTTTATTACATTTTTTTTACTATGTAATTAGCAAATTTTCTTCTTCACAGATTGGCGATTATGTTCGGCTTCCTGATGAATTCTATTTAATGAAAGATAGGTGGCTTGAGTTTAAAATAGAAATCACAGAAACAAATTAAAAAACTTTTTTTTGAAATTTATACCGTTAGCGGTATCGCTGATGATAAAAATGTGTTGTCCCAGCTTGAAGAAAAAATGTTTATTTTGCAGGTATTATAACAGTTGTTTATATATATATATATATATATATATATATATATATATATATATATATAGTTGTTTATATATATAGATATTTAATTGGTTGATATATAAAAGTTGTTTATATATATATATATATATATATATATATATATATATATATATATAGGGCAATTATAAAATGAAAACCCTCTTGAGTTGAGAAAACCTTGGAAACCCATGCAAAAAATCATTATTTTTTTTTTGAAAAAAATAACCAATGTAAAATACATGTTTTTAAGTGTTTTAGGCCAAAAAAATAAAAAAAGCGCCGAAGGAATTTTTTTAAAAAAAATAAACAAAGCTGCGAAAACACATGTTTACACCTGATAAAAAACAACAAATAGCTGAAAACATATGTTTTTTTAACAACTTTGTTTATTTTTTTTAAAAAAATCCCTTCGGCGCTTTTTATATTTTTTTGGCCCAAAATGCTTAAAAACATGTATTTTACATTGGTTATTTTTTTCAAAAAAAAAAATTGATTTTTTACATGGGTTTCCAAGGTTTTCTCAACTCAAGAGGGTTTTCAATTTATCCTTTCCCTATATACATAAACAACTTTTATAATACCTGAACAATAAACATTTTTTCCTCAAACTGGGACAACACATTTTTATCATCAGCGATACTGCTAACGGTATAAATTTCAGAAAATGTTTTTAAATTTGTTTATGTGATTTCTATTTTAAACCCAAGCCACCTATCTTTCATTAAATAGAATTCATCAGGAAACCGAACATAATCGCCAACCTGTGAAGAAGAAAATTTGGTAATTACATAATAAAAAAATATAATAAAAATAAAATAAATAATAAAAATAATAAAGGATAAAACGCACGGTATTATCTCTCAACAAATCATCAATATCGATTGGAACCAATTTAGTAACATCTTCATGAGACAATATTAGCATGACTCCATCGCTAACATCTTGTACCAAAATTTTTATTTTAAACCTGAAAAAATAAAAGGAATTAAAATGAAAATTAAGTTTAAGCATTGAATTTTTTTTAAAGTAAACAACAAATTAGTTTTGAAGCGTTAAATATAAAAGTTAGGGAAAAACTTTGGGAGTTCTTGAACTTCATTCTCAACACAATTTATGTTGTTGCAAAGGTATTTGGGTTTTATTTCATAACCTCCCCCCCCCCCCCCTTTTTGGCATCATTAGTATTGTGATGTAGTCTGTGCTTACTTTCTCATGGCATTTCAAGCATGCCATATGGTATTAACCATAATCTTTATACACATTTGTGATTTTTCTAAAAACAATAAGACTCGTTTCATGTTCCGCTTCCCACACGTCGCCAATTAGGCTAAATGTGTTATTTGTTAGGAATTCATTATAAGACTCCATGATCGTTGAACTATGTAAAAGAGAATTAGAAAGAAAAAAAATTTGTAAATTAGTAAAATAATATATGTGGGCAAATAAACTTATTATGAAGTGAAATTGAAATAATATTAAAACAAAGTATACCGTGCGAATTGACAATTGCAATTGTAAGTTTGTTTGATGCTTCTTATGGATATAGTGCCTGTGAGTGATTCTACCTTTTTCAACATCCATTTATAATCAAATTTACATATTGTATTTTTAGAAAGGAGCAATCAATTGATAATTTGTAATAATAATCTAGTAATGAAGAAATGTAAAAGTCAAATGTAGGTGTGTCAATTTGAACGATGCTTTTTGTTTTACTAAAAAATGGATTATTAAAGATGTAAAATGGTCAATTTTAAAGATGGTCTAATAATGGCCTAGTAATGGCTTTTTGTTTGACTAAAAATGTGTTATTAAAATCGGTCAAGTTTAAAGATGGTAAATTTCACCAATTTAATCCTAGTAATGGCTTTTGGTTTTATTTAAATATGGCCTAGTAATGGGTTTTTGTTTGACTAAAAAATGTGTTATTAAAATCGGTCAAGTTTAAAGATGGTAAATTTCACACATTTGATCCTAGAATTTATTGAAATTGAAATTGAATTAATATGTGTTGATAATCAAAATGGGATGTGATAATTTGCGCCAATTGATCCGAGTAGTCCGACACATTGTCATTATATTATTCTCATGCACTGTACACCTCAAGGAAGGTAAATGGATTTATGAAATCCATATAAGAAACCATGTTAAAACTTACATTTTTATATTATAAACTTCTATGACCACAATAGGTTGCTACAAATTTTGCAAACTAAATTTTTTTTTTTTCACATAAACACTTTCTTCATTTATAGTATCGTATCCGATGAATGGGAATGACATAAATGGTATTACATGTAGTAATGAAAACTGAAAGTGTTAAGTTGTTTGAGGAAACATTTTGCGTGTAAATTTCAACTACACGAGTAGACAATATGGTAGTTTTCACCAACATCAAACACAAAAGTAGAAAACAAAATATAGCTAAAGTACTTGTTTTGATACATACTTAAAATACCAAACAACTTCGAATCACATACAGCATACCAAATGTTTACTTCTTTTTCTCCATAACTAAACAACCAAAAATTGGAGAAATCCTACTTTGATAAGGCTAATGTTTTAATTAAACGGTAGTACGATAACGTCATTGACATATAAATACCATAAAGAAAATATTGCACTTACATATCTTCATCTAAGGAAGTGAAAAAACCAAGATACTTTCCTGTTTGACATACGTGATCCGATAACGTCGTCCATTCTTTAAAGCGAGTCTCTTCATGCACGTCTTGCATTTTCCTAAAGCATACCTTGTTTTATCAGGTTTTCCTTCAACGCGCATCTTGGTAAGAAAACACATTCCATTCTCAAATTGTACAAACACTGTCATAAGATTTTGAAAGTCGCAATTTGTTGCAAAATCTCTTGGAAAACGATGGAACACATTTGGAAAACACAATTGTAATTAATAAGTCAGTCAAAATTACATATCGAAATAAATAAACTGGAAAGTATATATTGTATTATGTACTAGGTTTGAGACCCGTGGGGACCCACGGTGCAAACCATAGTAAATAAAAAAATATATTAAACTAAGAGTTGTATTATTAAAGTTTAGTGGCTACAACGTAAAGTGTTAAGATAATGGTTAGCCTGATATTTTTTTCTTATATAAACGTCATGCGTTGATAAGAAATGGGTATTAAAATTAAAACTAATATATAACTATGGTTTTCATGTCAAAGTGGATATTTTTTGTAAGCCATAAGTAACGTTAGTAATGAAAACCGATTACCTATTATGATCAGTACTCAACCAAAGTATAAACTTTAACAAAAAATAACAAAAGGTATGAATACATTGTGTTTTTGTAAATGACTTTTTATCATATTTTTATTTTTAATGTAATTGTAATTAGTACATAACTTGTTTTATTGACAAATGGCAACGCACTGTTCAAAGCACACAAAAAAAGTTTAAAATAATACTTTATTATTGAAGTTGTGTATACATAACGTCAATAAAAATAAGTAAAAAATTGCATCAAAATTACTCACATTATTCATAAATCCTGAAAGACTTCTTTGTACAAAACGTTTGATGTTTTGTTCGTCAATTCACCATTTTCATCTACTATAACTATCTTCAGTCCATCTCGACTTCTGACTCTTGAAAGCGCAACATACAACTGCCCGTGTGAAAAAACTGGATCCTTCAAATACAACCCAACTCTGGATAAGGATTGTCCTTGACTTTTGTTTATTGTCATTGCGAAAGAAACAACAAATGGAAATTGCCTTCTGTTAAAATTAAAAGGAATTTTCTTATCTGAGGGGGATAAAGTAATTCTTGGAATAAAAGTTCGCATTCCAATGTTACTTCCTGATATGATTTTCGCTTCAATGACACGTTTTTCTCATTTTAACAACTTGTAACCTTGTCCCATTGCACAAACCGCTTTTCTGATCAATGTTTCTGAGTAACATTACGGGAACGCCAACTTTCAAAACCAAACGATGGTTTGGTATTCCAGAAAACTTAAGACCATTCAGGACATCAGGAGAAACTAATCTTTCATCAACCTGTTTGTTAACATCTTCAGACTGGCAAACACTATCCGAACTTAGATACTCAACTTCGTCACCGGGAAACATTGAAAGTAATATATCATTAATTTCATGAACAACTTCATTCTTCGGTGCCAATATAGCTCGATCTTGAAAATAAGTCGGAATGTGGATGTTATCCAAAAGTGAAGGATAAACAAAGGCTATCAAATCAGAAACAGGATCCGAAGATTGAGAAATAAGTAAGTCATCAGGTATCAAAATAACATCCTAATCATCGCTTATTGTATCAACCTTTCCTTCTCCTATGTCCAGAAGCCAAGATGCAAACTTTTTAGTTTCCTCAATATCAGAACTGCAGCTTCCAGAAAGCAACCTCATATTTTTTGTTAACTCTAAAACAGTGCATTTGTGCCAAATGTATGATGAACTTAAAGAGGCATTAACAATGTCATGCCTAGTTCCATTTGGTACAAATGGTAGAATTTGCCTAAAGTCACCCCCAAACACAACAACCTTTCCACCAAATAACAAATCAGACGACTTATCAGCATGTACATCAAATACATCTTTTAAACTTCGATCTAGTGCTTCAAAAGCATGTTTATGAGTCATGGGTGCTTCATCCCATATAATCAAGTCAGTTTGTTTAACCATCTGTGCAACATCACTATTAGGTGGTATGTAGCACATAGAATCTTCAGTTAGGTTTATAGGAATACGAAACCTGGAATGTGTTGTCCTACCACCGGCCAATAGCAAAGAAGCGATACCACTCGAAGCAACATTCAAAACAATCTTTCTTTTATATCTTATGGATGAAGATAGAGTCTTCTATAGGAATGTTTTACCCGTACCACCGTAACCATAAACAAAAAAAACCCCTCCTTTTTTTTCCTCAACAGATTTAATTACACAATTATAAATATTTTTTTGTTCATCTGTTAAAGAAGAGAACTGAGAATCAAATTCTTCAACCAAACTGTTTGAGTCATAGCCCAACTCCTCACAAATAAGACGATTGTCTAATAATGATAGAAACTCATTCTCAGGATATGGCATACCTACAAAATGTCGTAGACTGCAACTATTACGCAATAAGAACTTCTCAATATCAAGCAAAGCTAAATTCTTAAGTTCGTCGTCTGAAAGGATCAAATCTGGGAAAAAAATGTGTTAGAATGGAATATATAGAATAAAATTAACATATAAAATGAATAATTGAATATGTGGAACCATTAAAAATAGTATAATTTACATTCCTAAAAATTATGAATCATTACAATTTAGTATATGTCCAAAAAATTCTAGAAAATCTATTTTAAAGTAATAATATATTAAAAAAGGTTAAAAACCTGGACAGTTTGAATCTATTCTTCTCTTGCGTAAAATGTCATCAGACAAATAATTCCATGTTTCCTCCCACACAATGTCAGGTCTTGACAAACTGTTGGATGCTAAAAGAGTTGCAAATAAGTTTCTTAGATAAGGGCCAGAACCTGCAAAAGCCGCTTCCTTTATTGCTTCAACATATTCTGTATCATCATCCAGGAGTCCCATTGCGTAGCATGCATCCCTAAAAGATGATTGTACTTTCCCATCAACTTTAAGAATATCTTGAAATGATGTTGGTCTTTTAACCTTATTCAAAAGCATTCTCAAAAAATAAGCTTCGCCAACAGAAGCAGGAACTGAATGAATTCGACCAATTGACTTTATTCTTTGCCTAACCTCCAATTTTCATTCTTGTGCTTTCCAAACATATTGTGAAGGGAATTGGATGTAAGTTAGTTGCCTTGCATTGGCATCAATTTTGTTGCGTTCCATCCAACCCAAAAACATAGAGGAAGCACAAGAGGGTTTATTGAGAACGTCGTCAATGTCCTGCATAGGATCGAAAACAATTCTTTGTTCACCAGGTAGATGAAAAGGTAGTCTCATTACAGGAGGTGACCTGTAATGAATATCATATGAGAATATTCTCCATGAAGCCTGTTGGATCAGTATGCTCTTTGTTTAAGTAAGAACTTGCTATCTTTGACACTTAAGTGTTTAGCAAGCTCTTGTATTTCAGATTGTAAGCACAACGGAATGTATAAGTTAAAGCAACACTTTTTATACTTAAGAGGAGTTGTTACTCCCCCTTGATGATTGAAACTAATAATGTTAAGTATTTATTATGAATCTAAGCAGTAAATGAGAATTAGATACTTAGACAGATTCATAATAAATACTGAAATGGAATAGCACAGTGAAAGTGTTTGAAGGATTTTTCTATTAAAATCAATATCTAAAATAGAAGGTTGAAGCCTCCTATTTATAGACGTTTACATACATGTATCTTGCCCATAAAGCAAGTACAGAAACATCAGAAACAAGTTGCACAAGTTGCAACATTGAAACTAACAATTACAGCTAAAAGTAATAATAAACAATAAACTACTGATACAAAAGGCGGTGGAAAATATCTGATGCTAAGTGCTGATGAATGACAAACTACTGATGAGTAGTTTGTCTTCAGTACTTCTGAAGTGAACTTGTCTGGTTTGGACTTCAGAACTTCTGATGAAGTTTCTTCTTAAGCACTTCTCATATCTTCTCTTCAGCAGTTTCTTGTCTTCTCTTCAGTACTTCTATACTTAGCCAAAATGACAGAAGTGAATTAGACTAAGGTTTCCAAAAGTGGTTTCACCAATCCTCTTTGTCCTAACAATCTCCCTCTGGATTGATGAACCCAAAACCTTACTAATTCCTTATGATCTTCTTCTGTCTTGAACAATCTTCCATATTTCTTTGTACATGGTGTTCTTGAGCTGGTTTAACTGTCCATCAGATAGAGATCCTCTCTGTGGTTCCAGATGTTGAATTGTGAGCAGGTCTTGTGTTGACAGTTTCTTTAGATCACTGATCTTCTTGTAAGCCCTGCTTGAAAGGTCTCTTCTTGTCAATAATACTGAGTTGTTAGCAGTAAGTGACCATCTGATGATAGGTACCTTTGACTTGTTAAAGTCAGAGGTATAGGGAACCAGACTTGTCCCTTGGGTTGATGATCCTGAGTGTTGGATGCTTTCTGTTTCAGTAAACCTCAGGTGGGAGTCTCTTCCTTGATGTTGTTGTTGTTGCATATCAGGCATCTGAATAGTTGGGAGATGGTGTTCAGTCACTACCTTGGTATGCATCTTTTCTTTGATAGTCTTTTGGATTTGGTAGGCAAAAGTGGAAGGATCCCTGAATTGTGTTAACAGAGGATTCTCCTCAATGTCAAAATCTGAATGAACTACTGAACTTCCTTCAAGTAGTACCATTTTGAAATCAGTTTTGACATTGTCCTCTGCTTTCTTTCTTTGAGTAGCAGGCCTTCTTGTTGACATACCAGAAGTTCTAACTACTGATCTTGAAGGATCAGCAGTTTGAAACTTCTCTGGATTTGCAGCCTTGGCAGCCTTATATTTTCGATAAGTATCCACCAGTCTTTCTTCTTTCCATCTGGATACTGAGGCTTTTGAACCATAGCCATCTGCTACTAATTCATTTATCATCTGGGCTCTCTTGGCCTTTCCTTCTTTACTTGTGGCCAGTTTGTCTGTAATTAGTTGTGCCCTTCTTGTCAGCTCTTGCATAGAGAGTCCCTTGAGTGTGTAGGCTTTAGTCTTGCTGTTCTTTGTGATGTAAGACACCAGTTGTTGTCTTTTGTCTTCTTCAGCAACATGATCAATTTCAGCCTGTCTTTCCAGTTCAGCTTGATAAGCCTGGAGCTTCTCTTCAAACTCTAAGTCATCCCTTTGTTCCAGATTTTTCCAAATCTGGTCTTCCTTGGCTTTTTGTTGAACTGCCTTTAACCTCTGCTCAAGAAGTTCAGTAGATTGAGAGATTGGAGTAGGGGTTAGGACAGTCATGGTAGTGGTTGTTGTAGGCCTTGGAGGAGCAGAAGTTGGTTTGATTTGTTCAGTGGATCTGGAAGGTTTAGTTTGTTGAGGTTTGGAAGTGTTAACCTCTGCTGGGTTGACAACTGCTGATGGTTTGTCAACTACTGAAGGAGTGTCTTCAGTATCTTCTGAGTCATCAGTACTTTGACCATCAGAGGTTTCTTTATTATGCCTTAGGGATTCTTCAGAGGTTTGGGTCTCATCTTCTTTTTCTGTGGCTTCAATATCTTCCACTGAGACACCAAACTGTTTGGCCATTGCTTCTTTTCTGGCCTGGTTTTTCTGATCTCTCTCTAGGATAGCAAGTCTTGCCTTTCTTCTGGCTTCAACTGTATCCATTGGTTCCTTCATCTTCTCCCTCTTTTTGGATTCATCAATAGTCTTCAGAGGTTTGATCTGATCTGTCAGATTGGCAATTTGTTTGCTGTTGAAGTCAATCTTGGTCTGCAGATCATTCATTTTTGTCTGAATCACCCCAAATTGGTTCTTGATGGACAGCTCCAAGTTTGCTGTATAGGTTTGGAGGTGATTCTTGATGAGGGCATTCATCATATGATAAAGGTCACCACCTGGGCTGCATAGTTGGTTCATGTCTATGCTTGAAGGCCCAGGGAATTGGGTAGGCATTTGATGTGAAGGGTGTGTTTTTAGGAGATCCTCATGTTGTACAGAGGATGCCACTCTAGGGGTTTTAGGGATTGAGTGGACTTTAACCTGTTCAGGGGTGACTAGCTTCTTGAGCTTGGATACCCCTGAAACAGGACCTTCATAAAGTGCTGTCAATTCAGTAGTTTTGGTTGTTGAATCATCATCCAAATTAATGGAATCATCTGAATCCCTGATGTTGTCCTCAATGAGGACTGTCTCAGTTAAATCATGAGCTGAGCCCAACTCAGTTCTCTCATGAACCTCTTGTTCTTGGTTCTGAGGATTTCCTACTTCAGGCATTAAGCCTTCATCAGTAGTTGCCACATCTGAGGTCTTAGCTGTTTTACTTCTGTCCTCAGATCCACCACTGGGTGGTAACTGAGTAGTAGCAGCCTCAGATGCCCCAAGAGTCTCTAAGATTGGGCTTAAAGACTCTGGTCCACCCTCATCTCTTGGGTTAGGGCTAGTGATGTCCACATCCATGTCTGATGCTGTGGTTATGTCCCCTATTTGTTGTGGTTGTAGGGGACTGACATTATCAGATGGGACTTTCTCTTTTAGCCCAGAGAGAAGTTTGGCAATCTCTATTGCCTCTGGTTCAGAAATTTGAGGGGTTGGTTCAGAAGTTTGGGCAATAGGTGAAATAGGTTGGTCAGCAGTTTCAAAAGAAGAGTGAGTTACAACAGTTTTTCTAAGTCTTTTTCTTTTGAATAAGATTGTTATGGGTGCTCTTGGTGGGGTTTGAGATGGATGAGACTGAGAGGGTGTTTCAGTCTCACCTATTTGAAGAGCAGATTGCTCATGAGCATGTTCAGGCATCTCAACCTCCTGAACAGCTTTTCTTTTGGGTTGGTGGGTTTTTGTCTTTGTTGGCTTGGGCTTTTTGGCTTTTGGTGGTGTGAGTTTGGAAGATGTGGGCTTCAGGGGGACTTGTTGTTCTCCCTGATCATCTTCTGGCCAGGTAGCCGGTTTGTTATGCCTAGAGTATGCTTGTGAGGTTAATGGATTTAAAGTTGAAACTTTTCCCACAAGCACCTCATTACCCAGTTCCCCTATTATGCATTGCATAATGAACCTTGGGTATAACAAAAACTTTTTCTTGGTATTATTATGATGTAACACCAACTCATTGAAAAATAATTTTGATGCCCTAAATTTGGTTTCATTCACTATGGAATGAAATATTGGTTGAAAAGTAGAGGGCATCTGGTCATAAGACCCTGTCTTTGGACTCAAACACATAATAATATAATGAAACAAAAGCTTGTATTTTGGTTCAAAATATTTTTTGAAGATAGTAGCATGGGAGAGAGTACCTTGATAACCACACTCTGTCATGGTTAAGTGAATATCAGAATTAGCAACTTGATCAGGGGCAGCTACATCATTCAGGCCCAGTCTTGTTGCCAGTGTGGCCGGTGTGATGGTCAGTGGTTTCCCTTTTATTCTTGAGTTGAGGGAAATAATTTCATCATCAGTCGTCACCGTCTCAGCATTAGCCCAGAACTCATTTAGAGTTTCAGTATGAATTGGTGGGTCGATTGTGAGAGCAGTAAAATATTGGGATTTTACGACAAGATCAATGATCTCATCGTATTGGGACCAGCCTTCTTGTTTTTCAAGAAAGGCCCTTTGATTGTGTCCCTGTTTTAGAACGAGAGCCATGTGGTTTGGGTTTTGATCAAACAGTTGATTTGCAGGTTTAGGTTTTTGAGAGAGTTTTTGAGAGAGAATGAGGGAATTTTTGAGTTTGAAAGGATAAGTGTTGAAAAAAGATATTTATCAGAAGTTTTTAACCGCATGAATCTTCTTTATTAGAAGTTTTTTTTTTAAACCGCCTCGGTTAAAAATCTCTTTATCAGAAGTTTTAAACGGACTAGGTCAAAACCTCTGATGATGGGAAAAGTCAGATTTGCCCTTTTTGACTAAACTGCTGATGAAGGATTATTTCATCAGTAGTTCCCATTTCCTCTTCAGTAGTTTTAAAAGCTGATGAGAAATGTTTTATAAATACTTTTATTCATAACTTTTGAAGGTTATATGATCAGAAGTTATACACTTTTCAGAAATTATCCCCATACTGATGTTTTGTTCATCAGTAGTTTCTCTCTTTTCAGAAGTTTTGTTTCAGACTTTTTGTCTTTTTGTAAGTGAAAAATGAAAAATATGTGCAGAATAATAAAATAAACACTTACAAATTTATCATCCCAAGCATGGATACTAACTTCTGAAATGTTGATGTGTCAAGGGGTTTTGTGAAGATGTCAGCTATTTGATTAGCTGTTGCTACATGCTTCACCTCAATCTTGCCTTTTTCATAGCAATCTCTTATGAAATGGTACCTGATCTCAATATGTTTGGTTTTTGAGAACTGTACCGGATTTTGAATGATGCTAATGGCATATTTGCTGTCTACAAACAAAGGTGTCTTGGTTTCTTTGATTCCATAATCAAGAAGTTGATATTGGAGCCATTGTATCTGTGATGTACAACTTGCACCTGCAATGTATTCAGCTTCAGCAGTTGAAGTTGCAACAGATGTTTGCTTCTTTGATTGCCATGACACTAGACAGTTACCCAAGAATTGACAACCACCAGATGTTGACTTTCTTGTCATCTTACACCCTGCATAGTCACTATCTGAAAAAGCTGATAACTTGGTATTGCTTGAAGCAGGATACCAAATTCCAAGTGTTGGAGTTCCTTTCAGATATCTGAAAATTCTTTTGACAGCTATAAGGTGTGATTCCCTTGGTGCTGATTGATATCTAGCACAGACACATGTTGAAAACATAATATCTGGTCTAGAAGCAGTTAGATATAAAAGGGAACCTATCATGCATCTGTACATGGTTTGATCAACCTGTTTTCCTTGATCATCAGGTTCAACTTGTGTGATTGGTGTCATGGGAGTGGAACATGATTTACAGTCTTTTAAAGAAAATTTGTTTAATAATTCTTTAACATATTTTGATTGATGTATAAAAGTTCCATTTGTTTGTTGCTTGATTTGCAGTCCCAGAAAGTACTGCAGTTCTCCCATGGTACTCATCTCAAATTTTGATTGCATGAGTTTCTTAAAATCATCACACAGTTTTGTGTTTGTTGAACCAAAAATGATATCATCAACATAAATTTGAACAAGTAGGACATGATTTCCAACATGTTTAATGAAAAGAGTTTTATCAATGGCACCTCTTGTAAAGTTATTTTTGAGTAAAAAGGTGGAGAGTGTACCATACCAGGCTCTTGGAGCCTGTTTGAGCCCATAAAGAGCTTTGTCCAGTCCGTACACCCACTCAGGATGAGAAGGATCCTCAAACCCAGGTGGCTGACAGACATACACCTCCTCTTTTATCTTTCCATACAAAAATGCACTCTTTACATCCATTTGATAAACTTTAATTTTGTTGGAAATGGCATAGGCCAGAAATAACCTGATGGCCTCAAGCCTTGCAACTGGAGCAAAGGTTTCATCATAGTCAATTCCCTCTTCTTGAGAGTACCCTTGAACTACCAGTCTTGCCTTGTTCTTGATTATCATACCAGCTTCATCTTGTTTGTTCCTGAAAACCCATCTTGTGCCAATTGGTTGCTTGTTTGGAGGTAAGGGACAGATTTCCCAGACCTGTTGCTTGTTGAACTGAAGCAGTTCATCTTGCATAGCTTGCACCCAATTATTGTCTTTGAGGGCTTCTTGGTACTTCTTTGGTTCCAACTGTGAGATAAAGGCTGAAAATAGGCAAAAGTTGGAGAGCTGGTTTCTGGTAAGAACACCTGAAGCTATATCACCCATGATTTGATCAAGTGGATGATCTCTGTGTTCAATCAGTTGTTGTAAACCACTGACAGGTGTAGGTGGCTCATGTTCTTCAAACAAACTACTGAGGTCTATAATATCTGGTTCAGATGTTCCTTGATCTTCAGTAGTTGGATCTACTGAACCAGAAGTTTGAGTTTGTTCCTCAGTACTTGTTTGATCAGAAGTTTGGGGAACTTCTGATGATTTTGAAGTTGACTTGATAACTGTTTGAGGAGTCCATGGTGTGGGATCCTCATCATCAAACCTTTTGTCACCATAATAAGTAGGTTTTGATGAAGTAACAGCCTTCTCAGGGTCAAAATGGAAGTTGTCAAGGTCAAAAAGTTCAGCAGGATGTGCTGGAATAAGAGTGTGTTTTGACTCATTGAACTTGACATTCAATGTTTCTTCTACTATCCTGGTGTGAGAATTAAAAACCTTGTAGGCTTTTCTAGTTGAAGAGTAACCAAGAAAGTAACCTGAGTCAACTTTGGCAGCAAACTTTGAAATAGATTCCTTGATGTTCAAGATGAAACATTGACACCCAAAAGCCCTGAAAAAGGAGATAAGGGGCTTCATGCCATGAAGAACTTCATAGGCAGTCTTGGAATGTCTCTTGACCACAAGAACTCTATTCTGAACATAACATGATGTGTTAACTGCTTCTGCCCAAAAGTACAAGGGCAGTCCAGAATCAGCTAACATTGTTCTTGCTCCCTCTATTAAGGTTCTGTTCTTCCTTTCTACTACACCATTTTGTTCAGGAGTTCTGGGAACATTGTATTGTCTAATAATCCCTTTAGACAAACAGAATTCATCCAGAGTTTTGTTCCTGAACTCTGTCCCATTATCACTTCTAATGGTTTTGACAGGTAGAGAATATTGTTTCTCCACTTGTAGAATGAAGAACTTGATGATTTCAGCAGCCTCATCCTTGGAAAATAAGAAGAATACCCATGTGAATCTTGAGTAGTCATCAATGATGACTAAGCAGTACTTCTTCTTACCAAGGCTCATAATCTTGACAGGTCCAAATAAGTCCATATGGAGTAGTTGAAGACATGCAGTTGTTTTTTATTCTTCAATAGACTTATAGGAGGACTTATGCTGTTTTCCCTTTAAACAGGATACACAGTGTTCTTGACACTGGTATACTTTCAAAGGTAAACCTCTGACCAAGCCCATTTTTGTGACTTTATTTATGGTTTTAAAGTTCACATGGCCAAGTCTCCTGTGCCAGAGATCAGTTTCTGAAGTTGATGCCCTTGAGAAGAAACAGGCAGTGTTGTTCAATACTTTGTCTTTCTTAATGTCTACTGCATAGACATTGCCACATCTTTTGGCAATCAGCAAAGTATGATCTTCAATGATCTTCTCTATCAACTTCTGGCCTTCTGGTGAGATGATCTTGCATGCTGTCTTTGTGAAAAAGGAAGAATATCGTTTATCACACATTTGTGACACACTCAGCAAGTTGTATTCAAGGTTTTCAACCAGATTGACCTTGTCAAACTGTATTTTGCCAGAGGAGACATTGCCATGTCCTAGCACATATCCCTTAGCATTGTTCCCAAAGGATACAGATCCTTCTCTTTGGCTGATACAATTGTTTATCAGGTATC
Source organism: Ambrosia trifida (assembly GCA_028751855.1). Taxonomy (NCBI): domain Eukaryota; kingdom Viridiplantae; phylum Streptophyta; class Magnoliopsida; order Asterales; family Asteraceae; genus Ambrosia; species Ambrosia trifida. Next base: position 73,142,271 of record CM054122.1, read on the forward strand.
TGCATCCAGTCATGTGCATAGAGCCTCCACTATCAACATACCATATGCTGTTTAAGCCCCTGGAAACTCTCTGCACACAATAACAAATTAGTTAGATTTAGGAACCCAAGCCTGTTTGGCTTTGGGTTTGCTCTTGAGAACAGTTACAGTTTGTTCTTGACCAGGTTGAGAAATCCATGTCTTTTTGGCAATGGATTTTTCATTAAGAACCATGGTGGTATCCTTTTCAGGACCACCATCAACCTTGGTCATCAGTAGTTGTACCAAGTTCATTAGTTTTTGAATCTCAGCAGTTTATGAAACTGCTGATGATTCAGGTCTAACTACTGACAAAGAATTTTGAGAAAAAGATTTTAGTTGAGATTTTATCTTTTTCTGAGAAAAGGTGTTTTCAGGTTGTTGTTTCTTGGGATTAAAGATTCTTTCATAATCATTTCTGATTTGATTTCCCACAACCTGTTGTTTAATTTTATGATTGAACTGAATTCCTTTTCTGTATCTACAAAACTCTGTTTTGTGGTTGAACAGACCACAAATTTCACACTCTTTTGCCATTTGTTTTTGATCTAAAGGCAAATTTCTGACATTAGTGTAAAGATTTTGCTCATCAGTAGTTTTCAGGGTCTCAACTCCTGATGTAGATGAAACTACTGATGGCTTGTTGTCAGATTTTGTTAATACTTCTGAAGTACTTTCTTTGAAAATACCAGGATTTCTGTTTAGAAAGTTTTCATGGAAAGATGTGCAATCTTTCCCTTCAGAAGTTTTGGGAGAGAAATCTGTTGGTGTTTCAACATGATGGTACCCTATGCCAAACTTAACATTTGAAGCACTCTGTTTGTTTAGCAATAGCTGGTACCCCTTACAAGAATCCACCCATTTTTCACAACTGATCTTGGTGTCAGCAAGCTCTTTTCTGACATTCCCAAGATCTTCTATCATCATTTTAATTTGTGCTTAGGTTTCAATAGCTGAGTTAGTTAATTTAGAGGCTTCTTTTGTTTTAGCAGTAAGTTTTCTCTCTAAATCACACTTCATCTGAGTGTATTTTCTTTCTAAATCATTGGCTTTTCCTTGTAAGTGCACATTTGTCTCTCTTATGAGAGCAAAAGTTTCTTTGCAAGAATTTGAGCAAAGTTTTGTCAAAGATTCTTTTGATACCTGTGACAATGCAGATTTTGAAGTACAGCCTTCAAATGCCATTAAGGCAAAGTTCTTTCTGCCATTGTCTGGTTCTCCCCAGTTGATGTCAAACATCTTGTTGTCTGCATCAGGATTGCACTCTGTGGTGTCAAAAGGAAGACTGCTCCAGTCAACATACCCTGAGGTGAAAAGACTTTGTTGAGAGGGTTGTTGAGGCTGTGGAGGTTGTTGAGCAGCTGGAAAGGGAGGGATTGATTGTTGGCTCTGCATCTGTTGAGCAGGCATTTGAACATATTGTACTTGTGGCATGTATTGCTGTTGAGGAGCTTGTGCCTGTACAAAATGAGCACTCCCTTGAGTTCCATTATTCCTATTATAATTGGGGTTAAAGTTATTTCCAGATTGTGATTGGTTAAAGCTAGAGTTTCTACACTCTCTAGCAAAGTGTCCCAACTTCTGACACTTGTGACATCTCAGTTTAGATTTGTCAAAACCAATTTTTGTATTACTGGTCAATCCTGGAAATTTCCTTCCTGACCTTTTATAAAACTTGTTAGTTTTAATGCTTAGCATGGCCAGTTGGTGTAAAATGTCCATTTCTTCTAAGTCATCACTGCTAAAGTTTTTCAAATCATCCATGATAAAACATAGATTATCAGCAGTTTGACTTTGGTCATCATTGTCATAACCTGGGAAAGATCTTTCTGATGAGATCCCAGTTGTTATGTCAATGTTGTCATAAGATCCATAGGAACAAGTTGGTGAGTCTTGTCCCAAAAGTGCTGTACTACCTGGTAGGTAGTCATTAGCAGTTTTACCAGATGATTGCAATTTCTTCTTTTGATCAATTTCTCTCTCAAAAGTAAGTAATCTCCCATGGAGTTTTGTAAGAGTGAGGGAGCCAAAATCTGGTGAGGATCTTAAAACAATGGAGTATGTTTCCCATTTGTCTGGTAAAGACCTTAAAAATCTATGTAGCATAGATACTGTTGTATAGGTCTGACCATTTAACTTTAGCTCAGATATTAATGAGGAGAATCTTTCAAATTGTTGAGTTAAAGTTTCCCCATTAATGTGAGCAAATGTCTCATATTGTTGAGCTAAGATCTCTCTGGTGTTGGCAATCACCTCTTCATTCCTCCAAACTGTTCTTTAAGACAATCCCAGAGTTCTTTGGCACTTTCACAATGTAAAGGCCAGAGTATATCTCATTTGGGAGAGCCATTGCCAACATAGAGAATGCTTTTGCATCTAGCTCAAGTTTTAGGAAATCATCATCTGTATAGTCTTTTGGTTCTTTAGGAACCTCAACTTTAGTTTCAAGATTTATGTTTACTGGTTTGTGAGGACCATATATCACAGATCTACAACAACCTGTGTTGGTCTGTGACAAGGTATGTGCCATTCTCTTTTGCCATATGTTGTATTTATTTCTTACAAGCATGGCAGGTTTAGTAGCAGAACCAGTATTACGTGGATCCATTTTAAAGAGTATTGATTTGTCAGATGACTCTTTTAAGTGATGGATGTTGATAAAAAGTGAACTTTTGATCTTTTATTGAGTATCAATAAGAGCTTTGTGTCTGATTCTCAATTTGTTAGATTGATATGTGATCAGATAAACCAACGCTCTAATACCAATTGTTGGATCAGTATGCTCTTTGTTTAAGTAAGAACTTGCTATCTTTGACACATAAGTGTTTAGCAAGCTCTTGTATTTCAGATTGTAAGCACAGCAGAATGTATAAGTTAAAGCAACACTTTTTATACTTAAGAGGAGTTATTACTCCCCCTTTATGATTGAAACTAATAATGACAAGTATTTATTATGAATCTAAGCAGTAAATGAGAATTAGATACTTAGACAGATTCACAATAAATACTGAAATGGAATAGAACAGTGAAAGTGTTTGAAGGATTTTTCTATCAAAATCAATATCTAAAATAGAAGGTTGAAGCCTCCTATTTATAGACGTTTACATACATGTATCTTGCCCATAAAGCAAGTACAGAAACATCAGAAACAAGTTGCACAAGTTGCAACATTGAAACTAACAATTACAGCTAAAAGTAATAATAAACAATAAACTACTGATACAAAAGGCGGTGGAAAATATCTGATGCTAAGTGCTGATGAATGACAAACTACTGATGAGTAGTTTGTCTTCAGTACTTCTGAAGTGAACTTGTCTGGTTTGGACTTCAGAACTTCTGATGAAGTTTCTTCTTCAGCACTTCTTATATCTTCTCTTCAGCAGTTTCTTGTCTTCTCTTCAGTACTTCTATACTTAGCCAAAATGACAGAAGTGAATTAGACTAAGGTTTCCAAAAGTGGTTTCACCAATCCTCTTTGTCCTAACAAAGCCTCACACGCAGAAATATAACGACAATCATAAAATCCTTTGACTTCATCAACAACTTTGTCTTCAACGGGTACTTTCTTGCTTTCCACAAAATTAAGAGTAACTCTATCTGGACCCTTGTTAATGTATTTAAATAAATACTTAATGGATCCAGCTTGGTTACACCAATTAACGTTGATATGAGCCTGGTATCTTTTAAGAAGTGTCTTGTTATATGGAACAACATATCTGTTATCTAATTGCTCACCAGACTTTTCTACAAACGAACCATTATCTCTGCGTCTATACACTGCATAACCTTCAGTATTAATAGAAGTCTCATTCTGGAAATTTTTTGGGAAGTTTTTTGAACATTTGTCATTGACCATACACGGACAACTCATGTTCAAAGGACCACAAGGACCGTGAATCATAAATTCACGTACAAGTTCATACAATTCTGGCTCTTCATCTTTATTCGGTATCTCTGCTGAAATGAACTTGTCAATATGGTCAATTGTAGGAAGCTTATAACCAGCAGCCATAAACAAACAAATGTGTGCGTGTGGTAATCCACGTTTTTGAAACTCAACGGTATATACAGCTGCAAAGTATTGAGACCAACCAAAAGAAAATAAGTTAGAAATGTTATAAAAAAATAAATATTGTTGTAATAAAAATTAACTTCATGTGTTCGCACCAGCTTCAACAGTCCAAAGTAAGTGTTTATCTTTCAGGTCTTTAATGATGGAATCAAGTTTAATCTTAAACAACCTGCATAAAATGTCTGGCCTATCTTCGGGTCTAAGAGTGGTATCTTGAAGATATCTTCTCATCTCTGGCCATTTAGGATTACAAGTGATTGTAATAAAATAGTCAGGGTATCCGTACCACTTACATATTGCCATTGCGTCTAGATAATTTTGCATCATATATCTAGCGCCACCTGTGAAGGAAGATGGAATAATAACTCGTTGACCCATGGTTGATGTTTCTGTTTGTCCTTCTTCTCTTTGTTTGCTTAGGACATTATGCTTCTCACTCCTAAGAACGGTTTGCTTACCCTTAATGTAATTTAGTCTTTCCATCTCAATCATTGTATACGAATCAACTATAAATTGCTGCAAAAGCCTTCGTGCATTAAGAATTAGCGAGTATTCATTACTCCTATCTTGAAGTCTATAAGCAAAAAAGTCCCTCATTGTTACACTTTCACGTTTTTTGTTTTTTGTGTTTGAAGATGAGCCCCCATCTGGTAAGGAAACATTTTTTTGACGGTCATCTTTTTTGTTTTTTGAACTTGAAGACGAGCTTTCATTTGGTAAGGGAACATCTTTGTGAAGGATGTCAATTCTATATCCATCGTCACCATAAGGAAGCAACAATGGATACTGAAGAGCAAGATACGAAGGATGTAACTCACTAACTCTTTTTAGCTTTCCATCAATGGTCTGCACAATAATATCACGTTTATCTGTTTCTTCATTAAGGTCACCAATTATCAATCCAGCAACTTCAGAAACCGTGGGTAGATTGTAGGTTCTACCATCTTCTTTCCTCATTCCGTTTAATCGAAGCTTGACTTGTGCATCAGGATTCTTCTGAAAACAATCTCTCGCCATTCTATAAGATTTCACCAAGGAGTTTTTGGCATCCAACATTTTTTTCAATTCCTTTACAATTTGAAATTCAAGCGCCTTTTCTGATGAGTATTCCTCATCTGCATCACTATAAATAAAATGAATATATTAGAATTGAAAGTACTTAAAAATCCTTAAAGTTTTCTACAGAAGACAATAAAAAATAACATACCCAACGACATTGATTCTATTTGAAACTTCATTTTCAGTATCATATATGTATAGCTGAGAGAATACTGGATTTTGTCCACGTGATGGTAAAAGATTTCCCAAAGCATGGTAGTTCTCACCACTTATACGATAGATGAATGGAGCATTACCATGATTTATAGACCTATCAATTTTTCCACCCATGGACGTAAATGCAAACATAGAGTTGAATCGTCTTATGTTCTTTAAAAAGAATTTGCTTTTAGAATCAACTCTATTAAAATACTCTTTATAACTATGTGGGGCCTCCTTAAAAGGAGGAAGCATACCTTTTTTATAACCACAACACAGAGAGAAATTTTTTTTAGTATTACTTCTATTAAGCCCTCTAGTAGATTCACATCTCCACAGTCTAGCATTACAATCTTCACAAGTAACATTCTGATCACCATGGTCCAAGTAAGCTAAAAAAAGATATTCAAATTTATTAAATGTACCATATTTCTAAACTAATGTTGAATTAATATTAAAAATAACTTTTATTAGTAGTTATTAGCGAAAAAAGACTACATGGAGATATGCCTTGTATTACATTGTTTGTCATTACTCCATGCGGGTTTTCTAAGCATTCTTCCAAGTCAGCCATCGGTATGGGAGTAATACTGGGGCGTTTTCGTTTTAAATTCGATGTTGACCGCGTGTTGCATACGTTAGAAAGCGGCCAACTTACACCTAAAGATCCTAACAAATTAAAATAATATAAGTTTAATAAATGTTGATTTATTATAATATACTTTGTAAACATGACTAAACTAAACATACCAACAATGTCAACTGGGTGTGTTTGAGTGTTAGGTGTTATATTTAGTTTTCCTTTGTTAGTCCGCTTAGAATCCAAGATACGCTTTCTTTCTGTACGCCTTTGTTTATAAAACTCAGATAGATTGCTATGTTGCGATTCGTGACAAACTGCGTAAAAATTAAATAAATAAATGGAATGCTTTGAAAAAGAAGGCAAACACAAAACAGGACAACACAATTCTATAATATACTAACATAAATAGATACGCTAACAAATGATGACATAAAAATAAAATAAATAATACCATTAGAGATGTCTGACAAAGGTGTTCTCTGCGTGTTAACTATAAAATAAAAAGAAATAAGTAAAAAAACAACAATGGAAATCAGTAAGAAATAAGATATTTGGGCAATGTATAAAATAAATTTTACCTTCGATTCCTAAAGGATTATTTGTTTGTGTCGAAGCAAAATTAGATTTTTTTTCTCTTTGTAGATTCACAACGTTCATTAGAGATGCCTGACAAAGGTATAAGATGAAACATAATAAATTACTTACCATTTGATATGTCGGATAACGGTGTTGCGGTATTGATATCTCCAAACATGTTTATAATATTTGTTAGTGTAAAAAAATAAAAAAAAAAGCTAACAATGTAACCAAATGTAAAAGAAAAAAACAAAGATTAATCATTACCGTTAGATTTACGCCTCAGGTCACCAACTTTAGATTTCGGTAAACAAAAATCATACTTTGGTGGATCGGACATTGTAAAATATATGTTTTTCTTGAATACAATAAGTATATACCTGAAAAATTAAAGAAAAATATACTAAAAATTATTGAAAAATAAGGAAACTTTCTACTTCCCCTGGTTTATAAAAGAAATGTGCTTTCAATTTGTGATTTGGGTTTTTTTTTTAAATTTTAATATAATCAACCGACGGGCTCTTACAGTCATCCGTTTAAATGATGGATGTTAAACTAAAAAAAATGTTACTAACGGAAGATATACTTTGTGTGCAAATGGCCTTTTAACAACTTTTATTTAAACATTAAGAAACTATTGGTTTGTTAGGATTTTGTATGTTTATAATATGTGTTAGAGTTTTGGGCCGTAAGTTTTATAGGGCCTGCATTTTTTCAGTTATTGCATATGGAATTGGGCTGAATATTGATGGACTTATGGTTTGTATTAACATACACCGATTCTAATTATGGATCCACATGAAAAACAGATAACAAAGTTGCTTCTTATTTTCTTTTCAGTTCTAGGGTTAGTTATATTGAGAAAACCAGCCGCACCAAATTGTAAACATGACAGAGACTGAGAGAGGAACAGAAATAATGACACGAGCATGAAGGATCGGACGACAACGACTCTGTTAGGTAATTATTAAACCGTTCGATTGTTATTATTTCCATTAAATAACAGAAACTTCGATGCTGTGTTTATGTTTGAAATCGTGTTGGATTTTATAACTTTGTTAGCGACAAATCCGAATCATTTTGCACAAATACAGACTTTGGTTGCTGTTTTATAAGTATTGAAAATAACTAATTCTGCATTATTCTAAATACCTAAATGTCTAATTGAAATCTATGTTGTCTTGAGTATAATCTCTGTTTTTCTAATTTGTAGATTTAAATTTTGAGATTTGGAAATACTTTTCATGGCACATATGTTGCTTTTTGAGCTGCAAGTTAGCAACATGTTTTAGAAATAGATACATAGGCTTGTGTTTTAATGATTCAATTTATAATTCCGAGTTTGAAATATTTAATAATAAGAAAATTTAGAAGTTAGAACTTAATTTATAATGCAAAATATAATGTAGCTATAAATATAAATATAACTATATATATTTATTAACATTATACAACCATTATAAAACTTCAAACGGCCAAACTGCATTATTATTATAAATACTTTCTCTGGTTGATGAGTTGCAACATATTTAGACATCTCCATGGCATAACTATCCCACAACGTTAAATGGATGCGCAAGCCCCTTCAAAAAAGTACAAATTATTTTAGTAAAAAATAAATACACAATTTATAAAGCTACGTAATTTTTTTTGTATATAAAATGCAAACAAAAAAATAAATAAATAAAGAATACATACTCGATATCTTGAATTTCCATTGTTAACCTCTTTTTATCAGCGACAACCTTTTTATCTTTATCATCATTGCTGAAGAACTTGTTAACATGTCCTGTCCTATAACATCTAAGATCAAGTATAAAATAAACATTAATGAAACATAACTTATAAAACTATTATTATGGTTTGGTTGTGATGAAAAAAGACTATTAGAACGAAATATACCTATTGTAACATATTCATCAACCTCCCTATCCAGAATTCTTTGAAAGGGCACAAAAGAGAAACCAAAATCTGGACCTTGGAAACCATCATATTCGGAAACTTGAGTATTCATATTCAAGCAGAGTTTGTTTGGGTTTGGAGCATACTTGTATTTAGAGGAATTGACCCCAACTCCTGGATTTCTTATAATAAGAGAAGAATTTTCAGTCAGAAACCTCTCAAATCTAAAAAACAACCGCTTAAATACATTCGCTTGAATCCTGTCACCCTGTTAATTATAAAAAAAAAAATAAGAAAACACTATAAATATGTATCTACGTAATTGATGTATTTTAACGTACGCAAATAAGAAAATTCATATACATTAAAATTAAAAACATCACAACTAAAAAAAAAGTTATGAAATTTAAAAATAATAGGATATAAAAAAACGTGTTGTTGAGATTTACATTTTCATCACATAGGATCATTTCAATTGAGTACACATCATTAGGATTGCGACGATCGGGTAGACGCCAAACCCGAATAATCTTTAGCTTTAACGCCACACCGTTTCGGTTTACATGAATTTGGTTAACCATTGTAAACTCATTTGCATCTACAGCAGCCATTGATCTTGTTAACTGGAAAAAAATAATGTAAAAACCAATAGATGACTTCAATAACACAACAAATCAAAATTTGACTAAATAATGTTTATGTATTTAAAGATGAGAAACAGAAATTAACCTAATAATATATCTTTGCGATTACTCAAAGTGCATTCAACGTGTCTTATTACAATCGTATGTGAATTGGTTTGACTTGTTTATATAGTTATTCAATCAATTCAATAATAAGAAATGGATGAAATAGTGGAGGTTAATTAGCATTTGAATTAGGATTGTTATTATTGTTATAACATTATGTATTGATTGAATTTAGTCAACGTCAAGCATTCCTTGATTAATTGGCGTATGTCAAGCATTATATAGGTATTCATATATTGATATAGGTATTCAATCAATTCAATAATAACAAATGGATGAAAGAGTGGAGGGTAATTAGCATCCGAATTAGCATTGTTATTATTGTTATAACATTATGTATTGATTGAATTTAGTCAAAGTCAAGCATTCAAACCATAACTGCCGCATGTCAAGCATTATAGTTAGTTGTGATTTTTTTTGATCTATTCAATGTTATTTAACTAAATGTTCTTTATATGTTATGTAAAGCATTATATATGTATTCAATCAATTCAATAATAAGAAATGGATGAAATAGTGGAGGTTAATTAGCATTCGAATAAGCATTGTTATTATTGTTATAACATTATGTATTGATTGAATTTAGTCAACGTCAAGCATTCCTTGATTAACTGGCGTATGTCAAGCATTATATAGGTATTCATATATTCATATAGGTATTCAATCAATTCAATAATAACAAATGGATGAAAGAGTGGAGGGTAATTAGCATCCGAATTAGCATTGTTATTATTGTTATAACATTATGTATTGATTGAATTTAGTCAAAGTCAAGCATTCAAACCATAACTGCCGCATGTCAAGCATTATAGTTAGTTGTGATTTTTTTTGATCTATTCAATGTTATTTAACTAAATGTTCTTTATATGTTATGTCAAGCATTATATAGGTATTCAATCAATTCAATAATAAGAAATGGATGAAAGAGTGGAGGGTAATTAGCATCCGAATTAGCATTGTTATTATTGTTATAACATTATGTATTGATTGAATTTAGTCAAAGTCAAGCATTGAAACCATAAATGCCGCATGTCATGCATTATACCTAGCCAAAACTTTGAATAATTTCATTTGGCGACCATTCTTGTTGAAAGTTGTAACATTAAACACGCCAATTTCTTTTTTTTCTAAACAAAGTAGTTCACCAACCTGGAGACGAAGATCACTTATGAAATTCAGCCAACCATTACAAAAACAATAATCACGACCAATCCTTTCTATTGCAACGTTCCATTGATGTAAATCATCTACATACATAGTGATTGGAACATTAGGGACACCATCGGGATAATGCTTATTAATAAAGGAGTAAGGTATAACCTGAAAGCAAAATTTGTGATCAAATAATATGGACAAATTAAGATACTAAAAACATGTAATATAAAGTATCGAACTTAATGGAACTTACCATAGGTGTCGTCAATTCATGTTCAATCATTTTGCAGAATGACACATCCAATTGCATGGATGGAGAATGATTGTAATGCTCCATCATGAAAGTATTCGGAGCAATAAAGTCGAATATAACGTAAAACATAGAGAAGCATAAATCATGTACAACTTTTGACCATCCATTTGTTAAGCAGAATTCATCATCTATAAATTCTAATAAAACAAACCAAGATTGACCATGGTATGTCGAAACTTTAATGTTGTTGTTTCGTAAGTTTTTAGATAACAAAAACCTGTTCATGGATTTCGGCAATGTCTGGACAAACACGTAAAAAACAACATTATAATAACGAATAAGCTTTTTTTACTTAAAAAAATTAGAAACGTCATACCAAAACTCGTGCGGAAGGGCCATGAATAACCTTGAAGAATTTGTCACCCTTGTGATAAGCCATAATGAAGTTATTTGTCCTAATGAAATCCTGTTCTTCGTCTGCAAAACAAACTTTTGTTAAAGTATCCATAAAGTCACTAATACTCGAAACTGATTTCAATTATCTTTTTTTATGAAATCCTGTATTTTGTTTTTTTTATAATCTTTTTTTATATTCACACATACTCGAAACTGATTTCAATTGCAATCTGTTATTAAAACTACAATCATATCATCAATGATTAAACCTGATCAGAATTACTTGTGTGTCGATTTCATCCAAAGCAGAGACTTGATCCTAAACAGATTATCAAATGGTGTTAATAAAAAAAAGATTCTGATCATTACAAATAAATCCGAAATAAAACGATTGTATTTCTGTTTGGTTTAATATGTTAGTAAACCGCTATGTATGGATTTCATACAGTGTCAGAAACATAATCGAAAACAGATTAGATAGTTATTTTAATAAGAAAACGTGTTGATAATTACATATTTTGTAGAAGGTTGATAGCTATACGATTGTGATTTATCTTTGTAGAAAAATAATGATAGAAACCGATTGTGTTTATCTTTTATGTAAGATGATTGCAAACATTATGTATCAATCTAATCAAAATGCAGAAAAATTATCAAAAACATTTCGTGATTCATGTAAGATTGATGAACAACATACCTTGCAAAAAGAACAATGAGAGAGGAATGAGGAATGAGAAAGGAATAATTAGGATAGGAAGGAGGAAGATGTTGTAACATACAAATGGATGTTGACAAAAAAAAAAGAGGTTTATATAATACTTTTTCATGGAGCCCCATTTAGGATTTGGATCCTTGAAGACCCTCTCAAAATCTAGGATTCAACCTAGTGTTTTCATTTATTAAATAGATAGATTGAATACATATAAATCGGTAGGTCAGTTTGGTAATAACTTGATGAGCGGTAGGAATAGATTCGTAGTTAACTTGTATCCTAGGATACATGTAACTGTCAGGATCACTTAATTCCTCATAATCAGACGTATTGTCATATTCTTCATCAGAGGTATTGTCAATTTCTTCAGATAAGTCAGACGAAATTTCAATGACTTCAGCTACCATACTTGAATGTTGGAAGTACTTGCTAGAAAAAATTAAAACAATGTGTTAGATTCAAAATATATAAATTAAAGGACAGGAGTTATTTAAACAACTAATAACGCTGAATTCGATGACACTTATACAAACACAAAGATGTACATACGCATAGTAATAGATATATGCCATAGACGTACAAATAGGTATACACATACACGTATATTTAAGACATAAATCAATACATTAAGATACAAATATACCAATCAGGTACATAAAATTACATTTTCACTTATTACATAGATATTTAGTTCATACAAATTTTTATTTAGTTCATACAGATTTTTAACAAATGTCAAATTAAAGTACTCTAAGTTATAACAATATTTATTTAGTTCATACAGATTTTTACCAATAAAAAATAATTAAAGTAATCTAAATGCAGTTCTTGTACATATTAGTGTGCATACAATAAAGTTGTAAAAAATATAACAATATATATATATATATATAAATAGTGAATAAAACACATACATTAAGTGGTCAATATATATATATATATATATCAATCGAAGCATACTTAATGGAAAATAAGAAGAAATAAAGATTTTATTCTCATACACACTAAGCTACTATCCTAAGTAAATGTAGTATCAATCGACAATACAAATAGATACTTACTTCAAGATCATTCTGTTCGACAATACAAATGCATTAAGTAGACTCTTAACAGTTGATACAAGATCATTCTGTTCGTAAACTTGAAATGATAAGCGATTGATTATATGATATACATAACATAAATATATATAAATCGAATAAAGGAATAACAGATAGATAGTGAATAAGATTTGTAGATGATGAATTACCTAAGGATGAAGCAAATGGATGGAAATGGAGAGATGCGATTTGATTATTTGGTAAAGTAAGTATGTATTGGTAAGTTAGGTGGGAGGTGATATTATTGATATAATGTATTTTGTAAAGTTAGTAGGTGCCGATAAAAAAAAAGTTTTAGTAAGTGTAATGGGCCTATTAAGAATCTGATAACCAAAGTTGGGCTTATAGACTTCATTGCCAATAGTGTGTATAAACATAAATGTTTGGTTTATTTATAAGAATAAATGTGGGCACATAAAGGTAATCGAAAGGAATATTATGCGACTTATTTCTTACATCTGTGTTGTAATAATGCATATGTATAAACGAAGTTGCTTTTCATCAGACAAAAGCTTATGCTAATACAATTAAGGCGACATCCCAAAACAGTGGCGTATCTATGGGTCATCATGCGAATTGACGTTTTTTTTTATAAAACATCGTTATTATAAAACACAAAAATTTATTCACTTAATCATCGTATATAATAATACGAATGAAGGAAAAGCAAACAAACCAAATCATCCATGACACAAAAGCTTATGTGTTCAAAAAACGACAAAGCAACGATAAAATGAAATAATAAAATACGAGTAATTTAAAAAACAAACGGATCTTCATGGAAATCAAGATTACATCTCAACCTTTGGGATGAGAAGAGTCGTGTCTTCAACGGATTTTCCTTTGTATTCTTCAACATCGACTTGAACATTACTTGTAGACAACATCGGGCTTTCTTCCGCATCATAAACATCAACCAACTTACGCTTGATCATAGTTAGGGAAGATTTTTTTCAAGCAAGAACATCATCTTTTAAACCATCATTATCAGCAGTTGACACTGGAGTCACATTGTCACCGGTTCCAGAAAATGTCGCAAAATTTTACATCATAAACTACATACCAAAATAGTGATTTCTTTAATAAATATCAACAAGACATAATTGAGATGATACCTTTTGGGGATTTCCAAAAAGCGATGACATACTGATGGATTCAGAGTCAGTAGGTTGTATATCAATGTAATTCATATATTAGAAAAAACAGTAACCTGGAATGTTCAGGTTCTAATCTAGTACGCCATCCCCAATCTTTTTAATCGCATTCCAAGTACCGGATAACCCACATTTGATTGGAAGGTACGAGAATGAATTCTGATGGTGGTGAATGGCCAAAACCACACGATGCCAAAGCGCATTTCCTTCATGTTTGAACCTCCACCACCATTTGATAAGCGCTTCTTAAAGGCTTCCACCACACTGTCCTAATATTTCAAACGGTTCATGGAAACACCAATGGGAAGGCCCAAATATTTACATGGAAACTTTTTCACCCTACATCTGATTGGCCTAGCTAGTTGTTCGCCCCACGCCAATTCCAAATAAACTTGTATTCTTGTAATTCATTTTCAGCCCCGGGACAATGAAGAAACACCTCATCAAGCGAATAATGTTCTTGATAATTGATATTCGACTCACCCCACTCCCCAACAAATACAATATCATCTGCATACATAAGATGAGTAATAGATGGTCCATCGTTTGGAAGACAAAGCCCTCTAATAAAACCCAATTCCTTTGCCTTATTGATGAAACTTGTTAACGCTTCCATATCCATAATAAAAAGAAAGAGTGATAGCGGGTCACCTTGTCTGACCCCTCAAAAGCACCGAAATTATTTCGTTGGAGAGCCGGTGATCAACACCGATGCTCTGGAAGATTTTAGTATTCCTTTAACCCACATTCTCCAGCAATCTGGGAAGCCCATTTGATGCAAGACCGATATAATGAAATCCCAGCTAATCGAGTCGTACGCCTTTTCCATATCCACCTTTAAAATGAAAGCTTCCATATGCATCTTTTTTGCCCAGGAACATACTTCATTCAAGATCAGAGGGCTGTCCAGGATATTCCTGGAGGCCAAAAAACCTGATTGGAACTATGTGATAACCGAGTCTATAACTCTTTTAACACGATTCACCAAAACCTTTGAGATAATTTTTGAAATACACCCGATAAGACTAATGGGCTGGAAATCACTGAAGGATATCGGGTCGGGACCGTTCGGGATTAGAGCAATGAAGGAGGAACCGCATCCTCAATTAATAACCCCATTGTCATAGAACGCCTCCAACACTTTCATAATATCATCCTTCAACAGATCCCAAAAGTGTTTAAAAAAGCCGAAAGTAAATCCATCAGGACCAGGCGCTCAATCACTACCACAATCCCAAATGGTCGACTTAACTTCTTGCAAAGAAAAGGGAGTGACCATAGAATCAGCCTCGAGAGAGGACAACTGCTAGAGTCCCGGGCACGGGAAGGGGGGCCGAACACGTTTAGGCTCACGGAATTTGAAAGCAAAACCTTCCTAGCCTCTTCTTTGATCTTAATCAGATCAACTACCCACTCATTGTTTACCTCAATGCCATTCACACGATTAGCCCCCATGTTCTGATTGATAAACCCATGAAAAAAACTAAAGCATTGCTTTTTATTTTTATTATTATTTTTGGACGTCTAAAACAAGTAGTGGGCTCTATTATATGATAAAGTTTACAGTACAAAGTTGTATAGCGTACAAAGTGTAAGAAGTATTTTGGGCCTTTGTTCAAAAATAAATTAATGGATGAGATTAAAAGAGGAAAAATATACGTTGAGTTTCTAAAAGAGAAGGAGAAGGGCAAAATAGGTATAACCCACAATGGTTGAGTTCCACCCCATTTTAAAACGGTCAGAACTTTTTCATACGACATTATTTTTTAAAAAATATTACACCATAAAAACAAGCTTTTCATCCTCTTTCATTTCCATACCATATTGCTATACTTTTAAAAAAAATGTTGGGTTGATATATAGTACTTGCGTCTAAATGTAAACACTTGATATTATTACTTGCGTTTAAACATGTCTGAACCAGAAAAAGCCTAGTAGTAATATCTGTACTTTTAATTTTTTTTCCTGGGTTGATAGTACTCACGTCTAAATGTAAACACTTGATATTATTACTTGCGTTTAAACATCTCTGAACTAGAACAAGCCTAATTGTTATTGTTGGTTCGGCAACATTTACAGCAGCTCGATGTCATTCTCGATAGAGGGTGAATCAGACAATGTTGCCATCAACTCTTGACCAGAACCCATGGAAGGATAAGCAGGAGGAAGTCCAATTATAAGTTGTCTACCAGAGCCTGAATTTTCATGCTTAACAACATTATCCACTAAATGTGAAGCAATAGAATTTAAATGCAAACCTATTCCACGTAAATTACATCTAGATGAATCATTCCCATTCCTCAATGGACGTAAACTGTCACACCCTCAAATTTCCACTTGCGGAGTTTTACCGCGAGGCGCGTGACAAACCGGGATCCAAGTCAACGGTCACAATAAACAACACTATATGAAATACATAAACTCAAAACATAACTCTTATATCAGAAAATTGTAGCGGAAGCATTTTCAAGTTACAAAACCAAGTGACAATATGTTCCAAAATGATTATTTTAAAAGCATGAAACTAAGCCCTAGACGCCATGCAGACTCGTGCCCCTAGTCCGTGTGATGCTACCTTAGCGACCTGAGAAAAACATGCAAAAAGACGTCAACATATAATGCTGGTGAGTTCACAGGTTTTTTATAAGTGTTACCAGGTGTTACCAAATGTTACAAAATGTTACCAAGACCAAAACCTATCAATACTATATCAAGTGAAACCAAGTATGCTAGCTAGGCGTATGTTTTGTTACTACTACGATTGGAAAACCATTACTGGACACGTTTAGGAAGTTTAGCATATGTTTAAGCCGCCCGAATAATGTTCAGCAAATTTAGCAAAGTTCGAGACAACATGCACCCGTCCGACCTCTAGTCGACAAGTGAGGCAGGTCACGCCCAATAGATCTATCCACATTTCCCCCGTTGTGCATCCCCGCACATTCATGCTTTCCCCCGGGACTTCCAAAGATCATATAGCAACTCAAAGGTAAACCATAGTATGACGTATGTTACAAAATATAAGTTTAGCGCATGTTTTCTCCCCCAAAAGCAAACCAGTAAAAGTGGGGCCGTGAAACTCACCTTAGGTTGCGTTCTTCAATTAACAATTAAAAGCTAAGCCCTTGATAGTTCCAACTACCGGAGATCTATCATAAAAGTTCACATAAGTGTTCCGACTAATAACCATAAGGTTATCTAGTCCCCGATTGTCCAGATCGTGACCAAGTATGTTTAAAAACGTGTTTGACTGTTCAACTGACACACTAGACTGACCTGACATTCCGTTGGTAACCCATTACATAAACTAATCAAGCATACATAGATTACACATAAGGTTTAAGCATAAAACACTTAGTTTGCATAAAAAATCGCACATACTAAGAGATAGGGTCGAATCAATGTTTCTGGAGGCTCCTTCGACCCCAAGGAACCTTGGTTCGACCCCCACGAGGTTCCTTCGACCCTCATACAAGTTCATACAACCAAATATATGTTCCTTCGACCTTACCACATGTTCATTCGACCTTAACATGTGTTAATTCGACCTAAATCAAGTTCGTTCAACCTAACAGAGCCACGTTCGACTTGCAGGAAGCCACCTTCAACCCCTGGGCTCTACTTTCTACCCCACACTGGTCGAAGGTATCCCAGGTTCAACCCTGCAGCTTCATTCTTCCTAAAACGCATCAAATCGCATCAAAACCATCCGAAAACATCACGAAACATCATGAAACACTGCAGTCAAGTATGAATAACATATTCCCACGAAACGCTACCAATTTTACTCCAAAATCAGTCCATTTTAACACTTACCCAAAATGGTAAAATTAAGGAAACGTCATATCATGCATGAAAACTTTACCCAATTTGGAAACTTTTAGAAATCCTTTCATAATCCTCTTAGAATGCTCAGTTTCTTATGTTCATGAAAACCCTTGATCGTTTTATTAATAATAACAACATGCATCAAACCCTAGATTCGTCAAAATCCCCAAAATAAACATAATATCATCATCCACCCAATTGTAACCTAGGATAATCATAAAACAACACCAATAACATCCCTAGATCATGTTTCTATCATTTGTACAACAACAAATCATTAAACAACACATAACATAACATAAACACAACCTAACACATGTTTATTGATATGAAAACTCATGTTTAATGATAGGGTTTTGTTTAGGAAGATGTTTGAAAGGTTTTTAATCATAAAAACATCCTTAGAACAGATCTGGACATTTGGGGTTAGATGAAAACGAATCAAAATGCTTTAAAAAAGGTTTTGGATTAAGAACACACATTAGATTCTTGATTAGATGGTGTTTGTAGGTTGGATTATGAAAAACGAGAGCAAAAACTCATTCCCCAGTGATTAAAATCGAAAGAGAGTGTTTAGAGGCGACTAGGGTTTGTAAAATGATGAAAATAACAAAGTGTAGTATTTATACCGAGGCTACATTCGACCCCTTACCAAGGTCGAATGAGAACTCATAGGGTCAAATGGCCCTTTTGTCAAACTCCTTTCTCTGGTTCAACCCCCCTTATGGTCGAACCAGTATTCATGTTTTCCAGATTTTCCAGTTTTGTCGTTTAAACGCATTTTAACATATCCTAACACATGCACATGAAATCCTAACATATGTTAAGCATATAGAAGCACGTATAATCACGTTTACACCTTTGAAGTACGTATTTTCATATTATGTCACATGTATGTATCAATCTACGTATCCTACTTAATTCAATCCATATAATTTCACCAACAACGGGACTCAAGGCTAGTGTATTCACAACACAACTTCCAATGATCCCCAAGATCATTGGACCCTGGACAATCCTAACCTGATCCGACTCAACTGACCCAGTTAAGTCTGTTTTATAAATGTTTTTCGCTAAGGTATACTTACGTATTACCAATATGTTTAAGCCGAACATGCCGGGTGTCACATAAACTGTTATCATGGGAAGCAACGTTTTGCTTGGATTCTGATACATTTTGCAGAACTAACATTTGAGACATCTTCTAAGTGCTAATATCAAGTGTGTAGGCTTGTTTTGGTTCAGACATGTTTAAACGCAAGTAATAATATCAAATGTTTACATTTAGACGCAAGTACTATCAACCCAGCAAAAAAAAATTAAAAGTACAGATATTACTACTAGGCTTGTTCTGGTTCAGACATGTTTAAACGCAAGTAATAATATCAAGTGTTTACATTTAGACGCAAGTACTATCAACCCAGCAAAAAAAAATTAAAAAGTATAGCAATATGGTATGGAAATGAAACAGGATGAAAAGCTTGTTTTTATGGTGTAATTTTTTTTAAAAAAATAATGTCGTATAAAAAAGTTATGGTCGTTTTTCAAAATGGGGGTGGAACTTTAATGACGTTAAGACATTACCATCGTGCCCCTAATTATCAAATTTAATCATACGCTCCATATTGTTTCTTAGTGTATGTGTAGTGATGGGGGGTTATGGGTATTAAAATATTAAAAAGTAATAGAAGGGGGGGTTATGGGGGTTATGGAAAAAGAGGGTGTAGTGGGAAAGGGGGGTTATGGGGGGTTATAAATGATTGGGTAATCATTGGTTAATTATTTATTTTCTTATTTAAATAATAATATTGATAAAAGAAAAAATAATAATAATAATAATAAATAAATAAATAAAATAATAAAACGTTTGAATTTCAAATTCCCCCCCCCCCCCCCAAACATTTGAATTTCAAAATTTCCCCCCAAACGTTTGAAATTCAAAATCCCCCCCCCCCCCCCAACGTTTAAATTTCAAATTTTGAATTTCAAACGTTTTCCCCCCAAACGGTCATATTTCTAACCCTATAAATACAACACCAAAACTGATTTTTCAGTCACACCTCCAATTCCTCATCCTCAAAACAATGAATAATATGGCCGGTTTTCAACCAGGAGCTGCCGGACCATCTAATGTCCGGCAGTACTCTCGCCGGGTCCGGGGACGGGGCCGCCCCCGGAGACTACCATTCACCTCCTCTCCTCCTCCTACTGCTGCACAACCTCCTCCTCTTCCTCCTCCTCCTCCTCCACAACATTGGTTATATCCCCCTCCTCCTCCTGCTGCTGCACAACCAACCTTTCTTCCTCCTGAAGCCGATGATGACTTCACGGATGAGGAAATGGTTTGGGCCATGGATTATGTCTTGGTTGTTAGTGAAATGGACCGACTAATGTTGTCGGCCCCCACCCCCTGGACTGCTGCTATCCCCACCCCCTACCACCAGACTACCCCCACCAGACTACCCCCACCCCCTACCACCAGACTATCCCCACCCCCTACCACGAGACTACCCCAACTGAGGAGGACTTGTAAGCCCTTAGAGAAATTGAGGAGGAGGAACGCCTCTGGAGCCGACCTACCCCTCCTCGTGAGTACTGCTATTTCCCCTCGGATGCGAGATCCGATGGTCGGGATAGTTCACGTTCTGTGTCCCCCGAGTACTACACACTCGAGGACTAGGACAACTACTCTCCATAGTGGAGAAAATTAGGATTAAATAAGTAATTTAGGAATTATCTAGTGTTTAATAAGTAATTTAGGAATATGTAATGTTTAATTAAGTAATTTATGTAATGTGTTTTTATATGTTTTATATATTAAGGTGTTTATGTTTCATAGTTTACAAAATAAAACACTAAACATTAAACATAACTTTAAAGCATAATCCATAGTGGTGGAGTGGTGGAGAGGCCTTATGTTCACTTAGGTGATCATGGGTTTAATTCCCACTTCCAACATTATGGTTTGGTATCCGGGTGAAGATCGAATACGGGTGGCGCCGGTTTGAATCTGACGGGCGGCGAGGTTTTACCGAGTTCTATAACACTGTCGTGCCTTCGGGCGGGTGGGGCTCGGGTTTCCGCGCATCAGGAGAAGGCGGGGGCTGCTGGAGGTCGAGTAGTCGATTCTTGGGCACGGCGCCCCGCAAGGGTGGTTGCCACACAGTTGTTCGCCGATCAAAAAAAAACATTAAACATTACAACCTGCCAGGATAAGAAAATAAAGCCTAAACATTAAAAATTAAACATAGAGAAAATGCATCAGAGACCACGACAAAAGATTGGTGATGTGGAAGTCGCTGTCGTAGCGTTGACGATAGGCGTCGTGTGTCAACTGAATTGCCATCTGTTCGCTAACGTCAGGGTGCGCCTGCATCGTCGCTTCATAGACTGTATGCCATCTGTTAACGTTATTTCGTATGGCAGATCGACAGTACAGTGGTTCGTTCCGGTGTTTTGGTTGAACTCCACTAATACATTGCGCCAAAAAGACTCCCTATTGGTTGGCGGGTTCTCCTTAGTGATCATCCACGCCCTCACCAACTCGAGTTGCTCTTGATTCGTCCACGCTGCCATTGGTTTGGTAATCTTGGTTTGTGTTTGGGTTGTGTTTAAGTGTATGTGTTGGTGTGGTGGGGTGTTTGATGTATGTGTGGATGGATATATATATATATATATATATATATATATATATATATATATATATATATATATATATATATATATATATATATATATATAAAGAGAGTTAGAAAAAAAAGCATTAAACCGTTGTCAAACGGTCAAAAAGCACGATTCCCAACATTCCAAATTTGAAAACGCCCGTTATGGATACAACGGTTCAGCCCCAAAACGCCGTATAGCGCCGGAGGGGGCGGTGTTCCCGGGCACTATAGGCAATTATGACGCCCCATAACGCTCAACTACACATAACCTTACACTTTATATAATAACTCACTTTTTATATTAGCCTCTCCCCTGTTATATCTCCTATTAGAAACGAATGTTCTCATTTATGTGGGAAATTTTCCATTAGATTTGGTACAAAATGTGTATCATGAATACACCATTTTTGTCTTGAAAGAAATAATGGCCTAACCTAAGACCATTTAAATTCCAGGAATGTGAATGCAAATTGATGTTATCTTCATCATTATGTTATTTGACAAGTTCTTTTCAATTATTTTGAGTTTCTGAAATCGAGTTGAGGATTGAAAAGGCCATATAACAACGAACGGACATTCCCACTAGTATATAATAATGTGTGAAATAAAAAAGGCTTATTAAATGCATAAAATAAGCTATCGCAAAAACACATGAGTAAAATGGTTGTTTTCAATTATTCTTATTCAAGAACGTTCTCAAGTTACAAAAGAATAACAAACCAAATGAACACGTACATAAATCATGTTTTAAAGTTATTATTCAGGACCAGGGGATCCATTTTTCTATTTGAATGCTGAAAATATGGTTTCCAAAATAGATTAGGAAAACATCAGTCATGGAGGCCGGGCAGTACTCTAGTAAGGAGTCACGTGATGAAGTGACTGTCGTGAAACATCACTGCAAGTGCGGTGATTACGACGTGGTGGTGATTTTCAATAGCA
Source organism: Ambrosia trifida (assembly GCA_028751855.1). Lineage (NCBI taxonomy): Eukaryota > Viridiplantae > Streptophyta > Magnoliopsida > Asterales > Asteraceae > Ambrosia > Ambrosia trifida. The sequence goes on from CM054122.1 coordinate 73,164,633, forward strand.
AGATTTTAAATATACGAGGTGATCAAAGAAAAAAAATAGGGGTTCGTGATCAAGAATGGACTTATATGAAGTTCTAATGAATGATTACTTTGTCGAAACCCAAGATATAATGATGCAGCGCTAAGAGCAAGATTTCATGTATCAAAAGATTAATTTTTTTTTTTTTGAAAATTGTGGGGGGATATACATGCTCGCTTTGAATGGTTTCAGGTAGGTTTCAACGGGAGGTACAAAAAGCGTTTCATGCCACTACAAAAATGCATATCCGTGATTTGTCAACTCGTAACTGGTAATGTTTCCAACAAATACGAAGAATATTAAGGAATTCACGTGACTGTCTAGGTGTTATTTTTTATTTTTTTGCAATGTGGTTATGGTACAAAGTTTCGACGAAGACTGACTAGCCACAATATTGCACATGTGTACGCCGCACATGAATCTAGATTGAACCTTCCAAGGATACTCGGTTGCATTGATTTTACGAGGCCAATTTATGAGAGGTACTCACAAAAAAAAATAAAAAAATCAACGTTCATGCTTGAAATGGTGGCGTCGAAAACTTATGGATTTGGCATGCGCAATTTGGTGTTTCTAGTTCAAAAACGACATCAATGTTCTACATTTTGGAAGGAAAGTTTCCTTTCACTTCTTTCTCCTTCATTCTTTTAATGAAACTCCTGAACACACTTATTTTTCACTTTATTTCCACTTTCTTCCATTTCTTTTCACTTCCTTTCTTTATTAAAACTTGGGAACACAACGTGCTTAGTTAACATAGTTGTTACCAATTTTAACATATTAGAACACTAATATTAAAAAAGTAATTAATGATATCTAACTATCCTATATGTTAATTTGTGGGTGCTGATGAACAGTACTGCTATCGCTTTGAAAAACTTATTTATATTAATGTATTTGGTATATGTTACAAAAGAAGTTGTGGTGCAGTTGGTTGGGTGTTGTTTTGTGTACCGGTCTCACCGGTTCGATTCCTGTCCACAACGTTTTTTTATTATATTTATAAATCGTTTTTAGAAAAGAAAAAAAAACGATCGTGGTTTTAGGGCTGACAATTTAGACACGAACACGATAACCTGATACGAACCTACACGATTTTAACAAGTTTCGTGTTTGGCCTTAACAGGTTTCATGTCTATAACAGGTCGACACGTTAAGACCTGTTTATTTTCGTGTCGTGTTCGTGTTTACGTGTTTCATGTTCGTGTCTTATCGTGTACATGTCTTAACAGGTCTTATCGTGCCTTATCGTGATTCTTATCATGTCTTGTCGTGTCCAATCGTGTCTTGTCGTGTTAACTTATTTTACTAGGTGTTCCTTATCGTGTCTTATCGTGTTAACCTGTTATGTTATACACAGGTTCGTGTTCGTGTTTGAAAAAATGACACGATTAGATTTTGTGTCGTGTTCGTGTTTACAAGTTTCGTGTTCGTGTCTTAACAGGTTCGTGTAACATGTTATGCAAGCCCTACGTGGTTTACACGTGTTGCCTTACAGCCTTGCCACGGTTTAGGTATGTTGATTCATTGTTCCACCACCTAAACCTTTGTTTATATAATTCGTTTTCTTCAAACCCCTTTTTTACACAAAAGCTCATCTTTGTCTTCATTGTAGAATAACAGACCAGGCTATAAGGTACCGGATGGAAACAATGGTCATGAAATTGGTTTTGCATGTTATGTCGAAGTTATAAGTATCATGTTGTTATTTTCTATTGCCAATGTGAAGTTTTATGTGGGTTTTTTAGAAGTTGGTTGATTTATACAATGTATGTGAAAATGAGTATTCTTCTACGTTTTTGTGATTTTGGTGCTTGCATTGTATTTCTGTTTTTTTTTTTTTTTTTTTTTTTTTTTTGAAAATGTGGAATGCATAAAGGAATGATATTTTTCTGGTATAAAAACGTGACACCCGGCAAATTCTGGTTAACAACGTTGTCTAGATGAAAGTCTACCTTAGCGAGTCACGCGTATATTATACTTAACTGGGTTAGTTAAGTCGTGTTATGGTTCGGGAACTATCGGTTTAGTATAGAAGATCATTGGATGTTGGTCTAGAGGTTCATTAGATGTCAGTCCTTAACCAAGTGTACAAATGGTGACGATCCGTAGAATCGTCAGGGCATACGGAACATACAAGTCTCGAGTCCCGGGAATTGGTGAACGAGTGTGAATATGTTTATTTGCAAGTATTATGTGTTTACAATCATTATGTGACTTGTCGGTATGTGAAAATGTGTTAACATATGTTAAAACGGGGTTTAACGCGCAAAATACATCGAACCAACCCCTATAGACGATTAGGGGAGGCTAATCGCCTATAGGGCATGCATTTAGGGGATCATTACATGCGATTGGGGGCTACTCGCATGTAATAACAGGCGATTAGGCCCAATTGCATGTAATGTCATGCGATTAGCAACCCTAATCGCATGTAACTGCTGCACAATCGCGTGTTACATGCTGGATGACTAAAAACGACTATAAATACAATGCTTAACCTCCTAAACTTCATAATATCAACCCTAGTCGTCCCATAACCCGCCCCAACACACACACAACCTCTGGAACGTGATTTTGGATCAAAACACAAGGTTTCAAGCTTATTTCATCAAACTATCACAATCTAAGGTGTGATTTTCATACATGAAATCTTTATAAACGTTTTTATTAAATCCCTAACGGTCCAGACCTGTTTTAAAACGTATGAGTCTTCTGAAAATCGTTAATAATCATTGTTAATTGGATTCTAAGTAGCATGCATGATGTATGTGGGTTTTCAATCAAAAGCTAGGGTTTTTATGATTCAAGATGGATGATTACATGTTATTAGGTTAGTTTCAGATTAATAATGATGGCATGATGATAGAATCTGAGTAATTGTTCATTAGGGTTATGATTATGCATGTCAAGATGATGTTTCATGCTATGTGTATTATGTTTGGATTACATGGTTACATGCAGGGCTGATAGAACGAGGTTAAACGAAGGATTTTGGTTTAAACATGTTTGGTATAGTTATTAGATTGATATTTGATGTTTACACACGTTCCGGATTTGATTTGGAGTGTTAAACGCGCGAAAAACCGGAACAGCTGGGTTACAGGCGATTAGCAACCCTAATCGCCTATGTTAGGGGCGATTAGGAGGCCAATCGACTGAATGGACTCCCCAATCGCCTATAATACATGCATTTGGGGGCTAATTGCCTCTGTTACATGCAATTGTGATCCTAAATGCTAGTTAAGTCCTGAAATACATGTCTTATGACCTAATCGCCTATAAACTCATGGTTTACATGTCTTATGACCACTAATCGCCTATATTATATGCGATTAGCCTTCCTAAATGCCTGTTGACCAACCTAAATGCTAGTTGACTTTTCCTAATCGCGTGTACTGCTGCTGTAATAGTAAATTAGCATTCCGAGACCCGATTTGACATCTAGGAACATGCTAGGAACCCCGTAACATATCTAATGACTTGGTAACATGTGTTTGGACTTAATTATGTGATACGTGAACTACATGCTATAACTTGTTGGACGTTAACGTATGTTAAGTGTGATTGCATGATTGTATGTTTGAGAGCGTAAACATAACACGGGGAGTCTCGGGTCACCAATGGGATGTCGAGTCTTGTGCATTGGGTCAGTTAAACAGTCACGGTGTTTTCAAACGAACTTGGTTATGGTCTGGACATCTAGGGACTAACTAACCTGCGGGTTATTAGTCTAAGTACTTGTAACGGTCATATGTTAGGTCGCCGCTTTACGGGACTAGCATAGCTGCTGAGTTTATTCGTATTATGAAGTAACGCAACTTAAGGTGAGTTTACGGCCCCTCTTTTAACTGGTTTCACTTTTCGGGGGAGAAAACATGTGTTAAAACTTATGTTTGGTAACTACTGTCATACTATGGGTTTCTATGGTTTACTATACGATCTTTGGAAGTCCCGGGGGGAACCATGAATGTGCGGGTTAGCACAACAGGGAAATGTGAATAGCGCTATTGGGAGTGACCAACCCCACTCGTCGACTTGGAGGGTCGGCGGGTGCATATTGTCTCAAACTGGAACAACAGGTTTACTACATCGGGCACGACAGCTGGTTTGCGAGTTAGTAATGGTTTTCCAATCGTGATAGTAACAAAACATACGCCTAGCTAGCGTACTTGGGTTTTCGATTTGTTATAGTATGGACAGGTTGAACTTGGTACTGTGATTACAAAACCTGTAAACTCACTAGCATTTTTGTGCTGACGTAAACTTTTACATGTTTTCTCAGGTCGCTAAGGTAGCACAATGGAACTAGGGCGCACGCGTCTGCACGGCGTCTTGTTAGGGTTGCATAGTTTTCAAACGTTGAACACTTGGTCTATTTTGGATTATGTTTTGAATAAGCTTCCGCTGTAACTGGGATTTTAAACTATGTTTTCTTAAATTGCATATGTTCATTTAGACTTGTTTATTGTGATCGTTGGTTTGGATCCTGGTTTGTCATGCGCCTCGCGGTAAAACTCCGCAAGTGGATTTTGAGGGTGTGACAAAAAAGGTCGGTTGGAATTAAGATTTATAGGTGGTTTGCATGGACATTTTCTTACTGCATTGTATACGTTTCCTTTTTTTTGTTTTGTTGTTGTAAATTTTTTTTGTAGTCCGCTTTTTGGATTTGTTAAATAAAAAAAATTTGTTGTTGTGATCATTTGAGATGGAAGTATGGTTCATGTTTTTTTTTTCTTTTTGGCTTTGCATGGCCATTTCTTTATGAGCAATAAGGTTGTTACATGTAATTGAGAGAATTTTGGTTAATGGATCCTTTTTGTTTAGGAATTTTAAAAGTCATGGTACAATTACAATTTTTCTAGAACTATATGTAAGTAGAGAATTAGGCATATGATTACTGGATTGTTAGTGATTTATGCCGTAGCAGAATGTATCATATGACATTGGTGCATTTTGTGATGAATTGAGTTTGTGTAATGGAGAACTCATAAAAGTGTATGTAGTGAATAGGAGGTTGGGTTAGCCACAAGAAGTTGAAGTAAGTCAGTGGCAACAACCGGTTGCCTACGGTGGTGCAAGGACTTAGGTGTAGTGTGATGTGTGGAATAATTGAGTGTTGGAGTATCTGTATTGATTGGTAGCTTCGATTTGAATCAGATATAAGTGTAGTGCCGTGTATGGAATAGTGGACTGTTGGAGTATTTTTATTGATTGGTAGTTTTTATGTCAATTAGATGTCTTGAAAGCGCATTACGCCAAATGGTGTTTCAAGGAAGTCGTGTTTTGCTTTTTATTTGACAGAGCACAGATGAGTAATAGAGATTAAGGTTTTCTTTAGGGTTATTTCGTTTGGGGTAGGCCATTGTGTTTGTATTGGTTTGTTATGTTGATGGGGCTTCTAGATCACACAAGGTATTTAGTGTTGGTACAACGATTTTAGGAAGAACGATTAGCCGATTAGAAGCCATGGCGAAGGGTACTGCAGGCGGAACCCGAGTCCCAGGTTGTAAGGATGACAGATGTATTAGTGTGGTGTATGGAATAGTGGACTGTTAGAGTATTTTTTATTGATTGGTCGTTTTGATTTCAATTAGACGTCTTGAAAGCGCATTACGCCAAATTGTGTTTCAAGGAAGGATTAGCCGATTAGAAGCCATGGCGAAGGGTACTGCAGGCGGAACCCGAGTCCAAGGTTGTAAGGATGACAAATGTATTAGGTGTTGTTTCGTTATGTCGGCAAGTGTGTGTTGTTTACACAGTTCAGCAGGTGCCACCTTCTTTGTAATGTTTGTTGGGAATCATGGTATCAAATACACAGCGGAAGCAGTTTTGTTTATTAATAAAATCGATTATATACAATATATAATATGAGCCGATTTATATATATATATATAATATATGTTTAATTTTATTAATCCAATTAACAAAATATTCCCAATCAGGATCCCGGTTAAACGCGTATAAACAAATAAATATTGAACAACCATAGGGGGTTTAGTAATCAACCTTTGACGACTACACCGGAATTGTAACACGCGGGTTACAACGAATCCTCGCTAGTAGGAAGTTCACACCCGAACACTGGCCAACCGAAAGCAACACTTTGCAAGACGGAGGCAGCGATGATGGTGGTTTGCGGCGGACAAAGGGGCGGTGGCTCCTAAGGGTGGCCGCAAATCTTGAAGAGGAGACAAGGGTTATGTTGTTTTATCTTTTCAAAAACATGTGTGGTTAGAGTTTGATCTATCACACCTATTTATAAAGATAAAAGGCACTTGACCACATAATTAGTCAAAGTCATTCACTTGACCATTTGACTAGTCAAGTACTTGACCAATTAATTAGTCAATGTCATACACTTGACCATTTGACTAGTCAAAGACTTGACCACTTAATTAGTCAAAGTCATACACTTGACCATTTGACTAGTCAAAGTGTAAACTTTACTATTTAGTCCCTCGAGTTCAAAACTATTATTTTTTCAGAAATAATAATCCACCAACACATGAACTTATCTGATTCGTGTACCAACGTGTAACTCTTCTGATCGTACCGGGTCGGGTTACGTTGACCTCGACTTTTAATTACATCGGACATACTATATATCCAACAATCTCCCACTTGGACGATTTTAATTAAATGAGTCAACGTGCGCAGAGTTGGATGCCTAGCTGCATCGCATTGCACCCAAACCAGTATGACACTTTACAGTCGTCAACTAGTTCTTTGAGTTCAAGTAGCGCTTTACTTAACCAAATACTATAGCCCTGATAATTCTATCAATAAGTCCCTTCTGTATAGACATCCGTTGATCATAAGACATGGATCATTCATTCTTATATAGTGATCAACCATTCTCTATTCTCGTCTCTAATTCAAAGTGGTCTAACGAACTATCTTAGTCCGAGCGTGGCCACGCGTTTATACCAGTTTGAATTAACGAGGGCGCCAGAATGTCTAGACTTCTAATCCTATAGAAGTACAGAATTCCATCAGCGTCATACAACTCCCACTTAATCTCGGGTTTCTCCCAACGATACCCTTATTACTACCCATGTTTCAGGACAGTGCTAGATAACATCAAGGATAATCCTTGATCAATGTAGTTTAATATGTGCCTTAGGAAAAAGGACAGATTGAATATATCAATATCAAAACATCTCATGACACAGATCCATGGAGATCGTTTTGAAGCGAGTTACATCCAATATCATTCCCTAATGATATCTGTGAATTATGATTCTCAAATCATTGAGTTATTCATCTCAATTCACAATAGTCTTACATTCAAATTCATTACCATGTAATTTGATCGACTACGGATATTTAGAATACTCTTATTCAAGGATTTAAACATACAAATAATGAACACGGTCACAAAATATTTAAATTTGCATTTAACCCATTAAATCAAATAAATATTCAATGTAACTGTTATAGTTCAAAATAAAACACCAATACTAATTACAGATCATGCCCATTGTCTAGCAACTCTAAGCCCTATCTTTCAGCATGCTCCTCATGTTTAGCTTGAGGTAAAGGCTTAGTAAAGGGGTCAGCCAGATTTAGATCTGTATGAACTTTGTTTATCATGATGTCTCCACGTTCTACTATCTCTCTAATATAGTGGAATTTCCTGAGTATATGCCTTGTGGTCTGGTGTGACCTTGGTTCCTTTGCAAGAGCAATGGCACCAGTGTTGTCACACAGTATCTCGATTGGTTTCTTTATGCTAGGCATAACATCGAGATCACCAATGAACTTCTTCATCTAGGCAGCCTCCTTTGCAGCATCCGATGCAGCATTGTATTCTGATTCATAGGTGGATTAAGCAACCACACTTTGCTTAAAGCTGTTCCAAGTTACAGCCCCACCATTCAGAATGAAAACATATCCCATTTGTGACCTTGAATCATCACGATCAGTCTGGAAGCTTGCATCAGTATAACACTTAACTGACAGCTCCTCATCCAGTCCTCCATATATTAAGAACATGTCATTAGTCCTTCTCAAGTACTTAAGAATGTTCTTCACTGCAGCCCAGTGACTCTCTCCTAGGTTCTGTTGATATCTACTCGTCATGCTAAGAGCATACGAGACATCAGGTCTAGTACACAACATGACATACATGATGGAACCAATAGCAGAAGCATATGGAACTCTTTCCATTTCTTCCTTTCCTCTTCAGTGTTTGCACACTGCTTGTTATTAATAATGGTTCCATGTGCCATGGGCAAGAGCCCTTTTTTTTTAGTCTTGCATTGAGAAGCGTCGTAAGACCTTATCAATATATGTACTTTGACTCAAACCCAATAACCGCTTTGATCTGTCTCTATAAATCTTTATTCCCAGAATATAAGCGGCTTCACCAAGATCTTTCATTGCGAAACATTTACCCAACCAGGTCTTAACATCTTTAAGCATAGGGATATTGTTTCCAATGATTAGTATGTCATCTACATACAGTATAAGAAAAGTGATATAGCTCCCACTAGATTTCTTGTAAACACACGGTTCATCTTCGTTCTTGATAAAACCAAACTCTTTGATTTTCTGATCAAAACGGAGATTCCAGCTGCGAGATGCTTGCTTTAATCCATAGATGGATTTATTCAGTTTGCACACCTTATTAGGATTCTTTGGATCTACAAAACCTTCAGGTTGAACCATATAGACATCTTCCAGTAAGTGTCCATTAAGGAACGCGGTTTTGACATCCATCTGCCATATCTCATAGTCATAATATGCAGCAATGGCAAGTAGAATTCTAATAGACTTAAGCATGGCTACTGGCGAGAAAGTTTCCTCATAATCAATTCCTTGAGTCTGAGTAAAACCTTTCGCTACAAGCCTTGCTTTGTAGGTTTGCACATTCCCATCCATGTCAGTCTTCTTCTTGAAGATCCATTTGTTTCCCACAGTCCGACATTCGGTAGGAAGATCAACCAAATCCCAGACTTGGTTATCATACATGGATTGCATCGCTGCATTCATGGCTTCTTGCCATTTCTTGGATTCTGAATCCAAGATTGCAGCTTTGTAAGTAGTAGGCTCAGCTTCATCAATCATGAAGATATCATCATACCTTACCGGTGCACGACGATCCCTAATACTTTTCCGAACACTTGGTGTTTCTGTTGTTTCTTGAGTCCTCTCAGGCTCAACTTCAACACTGGATCAGTTACATCTGGTTCTGTCTGAACAGCTAGTTCAGTCACTTGTGATTCTTGAATTTCTTCAAGATCCACATGGTTATCTTCAATCCCTCGCGCCAGAAGCTCTTCCTCTAAGAAAGTGCCTCTGCGTTTGGTGAAAATCTTATTTTCAGTGGGGTGGTAGAACAGGTAACCGATCTTTTTACCGTATCCAACGAAAACCACTTTTCGCCTCTGGGATCTAGTTTATCCGAAGATTCTAGAGTGACATAAGCATTACATCCCCAGACTTTAAGGTAGGATACATGAGGTTTCTTTCCATGCCATATCTCATAGGGCGTTTTATCAACCTTTTTCGTTGGAGCTATATTCACAAGTCTTGCGGCAGTTTCCAAAGCATAACTCCAAAAGGATTTTGGAAGGTTTGTTCGACACATCATTGATCGAATCATATCTAATAGAGTTCGATTTCTCCGCTCAGACACACCATTATGTTGCGGTGTTCCAGGTGGAGTGAGTTGTGAAACTATTCCACAATCCTTTAGATGGTCGATGAATTCCTGACTAAGATATTCACCGCCTCGATCTGATCGAAGCATTTTAATAGTTCTATTTAGCTGATTTTCTACTTCGTTTTGGTACTCCTTGAACTTTTCAAGAGTTTCATGTTTATGCTTCACAAGATAAACATAACCATATCTACTGAAATCATCAGTAAATGTAACAAAGTATCTTTCTCCATGTCTTGACATTGTTCTGAATGTACCACATACATCTGTATGTACAAGTCCTAACAGATCATTGGCTCTTTCTCCAACATTTGAAAAAGGTGCTTTTGTTAACTTTCCACTTAAGCATGATTCGCATTTTCCAAACGACTCCGAACCTTTGGAATCCAGGATTCCTGCGGTTTTGAGTTGTGTAACACGATTCTCACTTATGTGAGCAAGTCTACAATGCCACATATACGTATCATTAAAGTCCAACTTATTACGTTTATGGGAGATATTGCATAATATGTTATCGTTTTGGATTTCTATCACATAGATCCCATTATTAGGTTTTGCATCAAAGTAAAATACATCGTTAAAATAAGCAGAAATAAATTCACCATTGAAACGATAATTAAAACCTTGTCCACGCAAAGCCGAAACTGAAACAATATTTCTAGTCACACTAGGAATGTAATAAACTTTGTTCAAAACAAGTTCTAAACTAGAAGGAAGTAAGAGAATACATTCTCCTATAGCCTTCACAACAACTCTTTTGTCCATTGCCAACATGGACCTCCAAGTCGCCTTGTTTCAACTTTCTAATCTTTCTTAGTCCTTGCAAAACATTACAAATGTGGAAACCACATCTTGTGTCAAACACCCATGTTTTGCTAGGAAAAGCAAATATTTCAATAACATATATACTTGAGGACTCTCCTCCTGAAGCCTTAGCTTGCTTCAGCTCAGCTATATACTTAGCACAGTTCCTCTTCCAGTGCCTAGTTTCATCACAATGAAAACACTTGGCATCTTTCCGAGGTTTCTTATTTGCAACAGATTTGCCTTTGCCCTTTCCTTTGCCCTGATTGCCCATTTTCTTGGTGTTAGGTTTCTTAACTTGACGCTCCTTGATCACTAGCACTGGTGCAGTCTTGCTAGGTATGTTCACCTCAGCAGTTTTGAGCATCTGATGCAGTTCTACAAGTGTCTTTTCCATCCCATTCATATTGTAGTTCATAATGAACTGGTCATATGACTTGGCAATGAGTTTAGGATAATATCCCCAGCTAACTCATCACTCAAGGGGAATTCCAGACGAGCCAAGTGATCAACATATGTCTTCATTTTTAGCACATGAGTGCCAACTGGCGTTTCTAGAACATACAACTTGTTCTCCGCCTTGAGAACAATTTTCAAGTTGCGGTGCCAGTCCATGAAGTTGGAGTAGTTAAGTTTGTCCTTCTCTAAGATGGACTTGAGAGAGAATTGGGAGGCGGAATTGTTTTCAGTTGACATCTACAAAGTTCTAATTTATTAGTATTTTATGTTTCAAATATCCTAATTTATCTTATGACCCAAAAGCAAAATTAATTAGGATGAGACCCCGATTCATCAATACACAGTGAACTGGCTTAGCACTGTCCACTGGTACGATTAGGTAGGTAAACAACGATTGTTAATTGTGTCCACTACACAACTCTCCTTTTTGGAGTTATCGCTAAAGGCGATGTATGTTTAACCCCAACTATGCCCACTTGTCTAACAAGCGATGTTTGGTCCTTACTGTTAACTGTAACACCGGCCTATGTTACACAGGAACCGCGATGATTACCTTCACTCATGATCAACGCCCAGATGCAGGGTCAGCACTAACATTTGGGTTCGATATAGAATGGAGTGTTAACTCGTTAAGGGTGGCATGAAACATCAATTTTAAAATTGGGATTTATTTCTAATATTTACCATAAATATATTGAATGACTCGTTAGCATGATGTGAGTCACACAATAGTTTATAAAATCCAATTTTATATTGTTCGTGATAATTGAAACTCCTTTCAACACTCGACACGGTATAGTTTTAAATACCCTATTTAAACTATGTTGGTCGTATTATCGCGAATGGACTTGTTTTAATATTAATAAAACTCCTTTTATTAAATATGCTTTTCGGTTTTTATAAAACTTGTTTTAATAAAACCGTTGCCATGATTGTGAAAATTTTATTTATTTTGGGTTATCTAAATTATTTATAATAAATAAACCACAACCACAAAACATAATAATAAAATTAAACGAATCGAGCCCCTAATAGGTTGTCCGTTTCGTTTTAGCCAGAAACGAAACGAACCAGTCAAAAGGGTTTCAAAACTATTTTTGATATAGCTCCCACTTGACCCGAGATCTCTATCTTCATGGAACCTGTTCGCCTTTTTATCTTCGTCTTGATCTTGTACTTGTAGGATTACAAATAAATTTGAAATACAAATAAAACAAATCTATTCTAATCCTATCTATTACACCGGATCCAATATCCGTAATAAAAAATACAAATCAATACAAAAAATAAAACATCACAAATACAACCATGACAAGGGTCAAAATACCTAGGGCTCGATTCACATCACAATCCATGAACAACAAAAAGCTTTTGATCTTTTGTCAAAAAAAAATAAGTTTTTGACAAATAAAACATAGATCAAAATTATAACTTTACCATCTATACGCGCGTAACCGTGGCTCTGATACCACTATTGGGAATCATGGTATCAAATACACAGCGGAAGCAGTTTTGTTTATTAATAAAATTGATTATATACAATATATAATATGAGCCGATTTATATATATATATAAAATATATGTATAATTTTATTAATCCAATTAACAAAATATTCCCAATCAGGATCTCGGTTAAACGCGTATAAACAAATAAATAATGAACAACCATAGGGGGTTTAGTAATCAACCTTTGACGACTACACCGGAATTGTAACACGCGGGTTACAACGAATCCTCGCTAGTAGGAAGTTCACACCCGAGCAATGGCCAACCGAAAGCAACACTTTGCAAGACGGAGGCAGCGATGATGGTGGTTTGCGGCGGACAAAGGGGCGGTGGCTCCTAAGGGTGGCCGCAAATCTTGAAGAGGAGACAAGGGTTATGTTGTTTTATCTTTTCAAAAACATGTGTGGTTAGAGTTTGATCTGTCACACCTATTTATAAAGATAAAAGGCACTTGACCACTTAATTAGTCAAAGTCATTCACTTGACCATTTGACTAGTCAAGGACTTGACCAATTAATTAGTCAATGTCATACACTTGACCATTTGACTAGTCAAAGACTTGACCACTTAATTAGTCAAAGTCGTACACTTGACCATTTGACTAGTCAAAGTGTAAACTTTACTATTTAGTCCCTCGAGTTCAAAACTATTATTATTTCAGAAATAATAATCCACCAACACATGAACTTATCTGATTCGTGTACCAACGTGTAACTCTTCGGATCGTACCGGGTCGGGTTACGTTGACCTCGACTTTTAATTACATCGGACATACTATATATCCAACAATGTTTATGTTGCTGCATTCGAGTCTAGGTTCAAAAGCTGCGTTTCTTCAAATATCCGATTCCACTAGGGGTTTTCAAACTTGCTTAATAGAAAGTAGGAAGAAAAGGGGCGCGCTAGCTGCAATCAGACTAAAGCACTAACGAACAAGAATGCATGTAGATAGCGCTTTGGTGATAACTTTCGCGCTTTGTTTGTCAACCAAAATTAATAATACAATATATTTTTTTCTAAATGTCTGGCCATATCTATTGATGCAGTTTTTTATATGTTTAGAATGTGTCCGCAGCTTGATTTTGGTTCGATGTGTTCCATGATAAAACTTTTATTAAGTAAATTGATGGTAGACATATACGATAGTCAAAAGTCAACCATTCTAGGCTTTTTTTTTTTTTTTTGGGTATTTTGTTGGAATAATCGAATGTGGTTTGTGGAGATACTCAAATATCTATTCTCTAACTATACTACAATATATTTTACATGAATTTTATGGTGCAAGATATTATTTGTGTAGTTTAGTTGTTAATCAGTTTATGATCTTATGAATTATCATATATCACGTTTGTTGTTTTAGCTTTAATCGAGGCTTAATTTTGCTTCGATATGTTCCGGTGTGACTTTGTATTTTCATATGTCGTTGTTAGGTTCCTATGCTTAATAGTCAAACTTCAAATTTTATGTTTAAGATGTCAAATTTTAGTGAATAAAATAAAAGCTATGCCGGTTCAGAAAATTTGGATAAGTCAAAGATATGAGGTTGGCATAGCATAGTGGAGTTTGATTTGAATGAATAATGATATAGTGAAATGGGTCACATAGTCTAAAGGGTTAAAGGCAATCCAGTTCAAAGTCATAGGATAGACCAGTTGGTCAAGAGTCAAACCTGCTTATGCTTGCACAAAAGAACTTAAAGTCAAAACTGTGGTCAAAGGTCTCTAATTGAAATGGGATTGAAATGATTAGTGTGACACCCGGCAAATTCTGGTTAACAACGTTGTTTAGATGAAAGTCTACCTTAGCGAGTCACGCGTATATTGTACTTAACTGGGTTAGTTAAGTCGGGTTATGGTTCGGGAACTATCGGTTAGTCTAGAAGATCATTGGATGTTGGTCTAGAGGTTCATTAGATGTCGGTCCTTAACCAAGTGTACAAACGGTGACGATTTGTAGGATCGTAAGGGCATACGGAACATACAAGTCTCGAGTCCCGGGAATTGGTGAACGAGTGTGAATATGTGTATTTACAAGTGTTATGTGTTTACAATCATTATGTGACTTGTCGGTATGTGAATATGTGTTAACATATGTTAAAACGGGGTTTAACGCGCAAAACACACGGAACAGGCCCCTATAGGCGATTAGGATAGCCCAATCGCCTATAGGAGGGGCGAGTGGGGGACCTTAGGGGCGAGTAGGGGCTAATTGCATGACTGTTCATGCGATTAGGCCCCAATTGCATGGACTTACATGCGATTAGGCTCCCTAATCGCGTGTAAAGGCTGCATAATCGCTAGTTACGTGCTGGACGACTAAAAACGACTATAAATACCATACTTGACCTCATAAACTTCATTATACAAACCCTAGTCGTCCCATAACCTGCCCCAACACACACACAACCTCTGGAACGCGATTTTTGATCAAAACACAAGGTTTCAAGCTTAATCCATCATTCTTTCACAAATCTAAGGTTTGGCTTCCATCCATGAATCTTTATAAACGTTTTTAATCAATCCCTAATGGTCCAGACCTGTTCTAAAACGGAAAAAGCTTTCTGAAAATCGTTAATAAGTGTTGATTAATCGGATTTTAACTAGTATACATGTGTTATGTGGGTTTATGATTAGAAAGCTAGGGTTTTTATGATTCTAGATGAATGAATGATATATTATTATGTTAGACCAGAATAATAATGATATTATGATGATAAAATCTGAGAATTGATTATTAGGGTGATAGTTACGCATGTTAGTGTGATGTTGCATGCTATGTGAATGGTGTTTGGAATACGTGATTGCATGCAGGACTGATAATACGAGGCAAAATGAAGGATTTTGGTTTAAACATGTTTAGAATAGTTGTTGGGATGATATTGGATGGTTACACACGTTCTGGATCTGATTTGGGGCGTTAAACGCGCAAAAAACCGGAACAGCAAGGTTACAGGCGATTAGCAACCCTAATCGCCTATGTTAGAGGCGATTAGGAGGCCAATCGCCCATCTTTCATGCGATTAGGCCCCAATCGCTAGTTTTTACATGCAATCAGCCCTAAATGCTAGTTTTTACATGCAATCAGCCCTAAATGCTAGTTTTTACATGCAATCAGCCCTAAATGCTAGTTTTTACATGCAATCAGCCCTAAATGCTAGTTTTTACATGCAATCAGCCCTAAATGCTAGTAGTTACATGCGATTAGCCTTCCTAAATGCCAGTTGACCAACCTAAATGCTAGTTGACTTTTCCTAATCGCGTGTACTGCTGCTGTAGGTATAAATTAGTATTCCGAGACCCGATTTGACATGTAGGAACATGCTAGGAACCCCGTAACATATCTAATAACTTGGTAACATATGTTTGGATGTAATTCGGTGATACGTGAACTATGTGCTATAACTTGTTGTGCGTTAACGTATGTTAAGTGTGATTTCATGATTGCATGATTGAGAGCGTAAACATAACACGGGGAGTCTCGGGTCACCAATGGGATGTCGAGTCTTGTACTTTGGGTCAGTTAAATAGTCACGGTGTTTTCAAACGAACTTGGTTATGGTCTGGACATCTAGGGACTAATTAACCTGCGGGTTATTAGTCTAAGTACTTGTAACTGTCATATGTTAGGTCGCCGCTTTACGGGACTAGCATAGCAGCTGAGTTTACTTGGGTTAAGGAGTAACGCAACTTAAGGTGAGTTTACGGCCCCTCTTTTAAACTGGTTTCATATTTTCGGGGGAGAAAACATGTGTTAAAACGATTATTTGGTAACTACTGTCATACTATGGGTTTCTATTGTGTACTACACGATCTTTGGAAGTCCCGGGGGGAACCATGAATGTGCGGGTTTGCACAACGGGGAAATGTGAATAGCGCTATTGGGAGTGACCAACCCCGCTCGTCGGCTTGGAGGGCCGGGCGAGTGCATATTGTCTCAAACAGGAACAACAGGAACAACTGGTTTACTTTTCGGGCACAACATCTGGTATGCGTGTTAGTAATGGTTTTCCAATCGTGGTAGTAACAAAACATACGCCTAGCTAGCGTACACTGGTTTTCGATTAGTTATAGTATGGACAGCTGGACTTGGTACTTGGATTACAAAACCTGTAAACTCACCAGCATTTTTGTGCTGACGTAAACTTTTACATGTTTTCTCAGGTCGCTAAGGTAGCACGACTGGACTAGGGCGCACGCGTCTGCACGGCGTCTAACTAGGGTTGCATGGTCTTATAAACGTTGAACTATTGTTTCACTGTTGAAATACTGTGTTGAATAAGCTTCCACTGTAAACAGGGATTTTAAACTATGTTTTGAAATTGCATTTATATTCATTTAGACTTGTTTATTGTGATTGTTGGTTTGGATCCTGGTTTGTCATGCGCCTCGCGGTTAAACTCCGCAAGTGGATTTTGAGGGTGTGACAGATTGGTATCAGAGCCAATGGTTATAGTGAACTAGGACTGCATGTAGAGTCTAGTCTATAGCCGAGTCGCACACACTAGACGATCACATGGTACTAAACATTATGGTGGTTTACGTATGGTCTTGTCGGGGTGTCTCTAAATCGTTGATCTTTCTACGTTACATCATCCGTTCTATCTTAGGTCGGGTTACTTACTTTCTAGGCAGTGTAGTATATTGGAGCGAATCGTGTACTCTTGAGATTTGTCCAAGGCTCGGACTTCTCCCTTTCATACTCCAATAGAAACACTTGCCATAAACTACCGTAGTATTACGGTGTATAGCTAAGAGTCTATGTTCGGTGATTCGAACTTTGAACTAGGAGAACACTTGGAGGACCATGTAGAGCGGGTTATCATTTTGGGTGCACACAAAATCATAAACCGAAATGCATGGAAGCCCTAGTGAGCTCTGGGTTTGAAGGGATAGTCCTGGATTGGATCTAGCTTTGATCTTGTGAACATTAGTGGTTATCTTTATCTGCGAAACTAAATTTTCTCGTTCTTTCTGCCAGAATCATGTCTGGAGTACGAGGAGGACGTGGAGGTGGTCGCAATGGTGGACGTGGTGGTGGTCGCGGTGGTGCTGGTGGTCGTGGAGGTATTAACCTATCGCAGGATGATCTGAACAACTTGCTCCAAGCTGCCTTCCAGTTAGGGCACAACGGTGGTGGTAAGTTGATTTATCCATTTTCTTTGCCTCATTGGTGAACCTTGTATACATTCTTCGTGGTTTCTCATGCGTTTCATTTCAGGTGGTCCTGTTAACCCACCCCCACCCATGTGTACCTACAAGATGTTTCGGGACTGTAAGCCCCAGGAATTCTCTGGCACTGAGGGTGCGGTGAGTTTGCTTAGGTGGCTGGAGAAAGTGGAGTCAGTGTTTCTGATGTGTAACTGTCTCCCAGAAGATCGGGTTAAGTATGCTGCTGCGTTATTCCAGGATGTTGCATTGACTTGGTGGAATAACATCACCCAGAATATGGGTATTGGGGAGGCGTATGCTATGCCTTGGGAGAATTTTGTGCAGCTGCTAAAGCGTGAATACTGTCCGAGGGAAGAGGTGCAGAAGCTAGAGCACGAGGCGTGGAACCTCAAGATGACTGGGTCTGAAATTGAGAAGTATACTGTGAGGCGTAACGAATTGGCAGTGATGTGTCCTGATCTGCATGTGCCAGAGTTCAGGAGGATTGAACACTATGTCTCGGGGTTAGTACCGGAAATCGCAGGGTTAGTGGCTGCGGGAAATCATCCTACATACGCGGAGGTGGTCCGATCGGCTCATAGGATGACCAACTTAAAGGTGAATGAGGGTATTTTGCCTGCTAAGGGTTCGACTGTTAAGGCCCCAGAGAACAACAAGCGCAAGTGGGAAAATGACGGGAAAGGATCTGGGCCAGCACAGCAGAATAAGAGGTTTGATAATGGGGGTTCTTCTTCTTCTTCGGGTAACAAGCAGGGTGGTTATGCGGGGAAACTGCCCAAATGTAACAAGTGTGGACGTCACCATCAAGGGAACTGCGACAGTAACCGTTGTCATCGCTGCCAACGAATAGGGCATTATGCTAAAGATTGTCGGGTTACACTTCCATCGACCCAGGCCCCGACTACTAACTCAGCTCCTACTACTCAAGGGACTACAGGAAGACAAGGATGTTACAATTGTGGTGAGACCGGGCATTACAAGAAGGATTGCCCAAAACTGAAGCAGGGTGGAAACAACGGTAATGGGAACAACGGGGGTGGTGGCAGGAATGCACGCGCCTTCGTCATTGGAGCCGCTGAGGCTAGACAGGATCCTGATACAGTTACCGGTACGTTCCTTCTCAATAATCGTTCTGTTAGTGTGTTATTTGATTCTGGTGCCGACAAGAGTTTTGTATCCATGGGAGTTAGTCGACTGTTAGATGTAGTACCCGTACCATTAGAGACTAAATATATTATTGAGTTGGCTGACGGTAAAAAGATTGAAGCTACTAGTGTCCTTCGGGAGTGTCAATTAGAGTTGTCGGGTTTATCGTTCCCCATCGACCTTATGCCGGTACCATTGGGTAGTTTTGACGTTGTGGTAGGAATGGATTGGTTGTCTTTGTATCGCGCGGAGATTGTCTGTTACGATAAGGTTATTCGGATTCCTCTCCCTGATGGAGAATTCCTTTCTGTGTACGGTATCAAGGGTGGTGTTTCGCTAAACATCATCTCCAGCATGAAAGCCCTTAAGTGTCTTCGAAAGGGTTATCCAGCCATTTTGGCACTTTTATCTGTTTCCTCTGGTGATGAGAAGAAGATCGACGATATTCCAGTTGTACGCGAGTTTCCTGATGTTTTTCCCGATGATTTATCTGGTCTTCCCCCCCATCGTCAAGTCGAGTTCGGTATTGATCTTGTACCAGGGGCTGCTCCTATTGCTCGGGCCCCCTACCGTCTTGCACCTCCCGAGATGCAGGAATTGTCTAGTCAGTTACAGGAACTCTTGGACAAGGGTTTCATCAGACCAAGTTCTTCCCCTTGGGGAGCCCCGATTCTATTTGTTAAGAAGAAGGATGGAAGTTTCCGATTGTGTGTGGACTACAGAGAACTGAACAAATTGACCATCAAGAACCGTTATCCTCTTCCACGTATTGATGATCTATTCGACCAGCTTCAGGGTTCTAGTTATTATTCCAAGATTGACTTGAGGTCCGGTTATCACCAGTTGCGCGTCAGGGAGGCTGACGTTGCAAAGACTGCCTTTCGAACACGTTATGGCCATTTCGAATTCTTGGTCATGCCTTTCGGTCTCACGAACGCACCGGCGGTTTTCATGGATTTGATGAACCGCGTTTGCAAACCATATCTGGACAAGTTCGTCATTGTGTTTATTGATGACATTCTGATCTACTCCAAGAACAAGACCGAACATGGGGAACATCTACGGTTAGTTTTGGAACTCTTACGACGGGAACAACTTTACGCTAAGTTCTCAAAGTGTGACTTTTGGTTACGCGAAGTCCAGTTCCTAGGACATGTGGTTAATGAACTAGGGATTCATGTCGATCCAGCTAAGATTGAAGCGATCAAGGACTGGGGAGCACCAAAGACGCCAACTGAGGTGCGGCAATTCCTAGGCCTTGCGGGCTACTATCGTCGTTTCATTCAGGGGTTCTCGAAGATCGCTCAACCTCTCACCACACTCACGCAGAAGGATAGGAAATTCGACTGGGGTGAACCACAAGAGTCAGCGTTTGAAGAACTAAAATCCAAACTGTGTTCTGCTCCTATTTTGTCTTTACCTGAGGGCCCTGATGATTTTGTTGTTTACTGTGATGCTTCTATTCATGGTCTCGGTTGCGTGTTGATGCAACGCGAGAAAGTGATCGCGTATGCTTCTCGTCAACTCAAGGTGCACGAGAAGAACTACACCACCCATGACTTGGAGTTGGGTGCCGTGGTATTCGCGTTGAAAATTTGGAGACATTACTTGTACGGTACCAAATGCACCATCTACACCGATCACAAGAGTCTCCAACATATTTTTGACCAACAACATTTGAACATACGACAACGTCGTTGGATTGAACTTGTGAACGACTATGATTGTGCCATTAAGTACCATCCTGGCAAGGCGAATGTGGTAGCGGACGCCTTGAGCAGGAAGGAATCGACTAAACCTCGTCGCGTTCGGGCATTGCAGCTCACCATTCATTCATCCCTACCTGATCAACTCCGTTCTGCCTAGTTAGAAGCTTTGAAGGAGGAAAACCTTAAAGCTGAAACTATGCACGGTGCCAACAAGCACCTCGAGCGAAGGCCTGATGGCCTGCACTACTTCGCAGAACGCATATGGGTCCCTTTAATCGGGGGACTACGGGAGCTTGTCCTTGATGAGGCTCATAAGTCCCGGTATTCTATTCATCCTGGTTCAGATAAGATGTACCAAGATCTGAAGGTGCTTTACTGGTGGCCAAACATGAGGTCGGATATAGCCTCATACGTGAGCAAATGCTTGACCTGTGCTAAGGTCAAGGTGGAATACCAGAAACCGTCGGGTCTCTTGCAACAACCTGAAATTCCGGAATGGAAATGGGAACGGATTACCATGGATTTTGTCACGCAACTTCCTAAATCACCAAGCGGGAATGACAAGATATGGGTGATTGTCGATCGGTTGACGAAATCAGCCCATTTTCTTGCTATTAAGGAGACCGACACCATGGATCGTTTGGCTCGCCTTTATTTGAAGGAAGTTGTTTCTAAGCACGGGGTGCCAGTTTCTATTATTTCGGATCGTGACTCCCATTTTACTTCTCACTTCTGGAAGTCTTTGCACAAGGCTTTGGGTACCCAACTAGACATGAGTACGGCTTATCATCCACAGACTGACGGTCAGAGTGAGCGTACGATTCAAACTTTAGAAGACATGCTGCGGGCATGTGTGATCGATTTTGGCAAGGGTTGGGAAGCTCATTTACCGTTAGTAGAATTCTCGTACAACAACAGTTATCACACGAACATCAAGGCGGCTCCGTTCGAGGCACTGTACGGACGGAAATGCCGTTCTTGTGACATCCGTCACTTTTTATTTCAATTTTTATATAATAATAATAATAATAAAAATAATAATAATAAATAAAAAAATTCAGATTTTTATTATACATATACATTCTTGTTTTTTTTAAAACCCATAACCAAACCAAACCATAACCCAAACCCAACCTCCCTTGTTATAATCTGAAGCCCACAAGTCAGATCTGGCCCACTGTCCAGGCCCATCTCTAGCTCCCCTTAGTTAAAAATATATATATATATATATATATATATATATATATATATATATATATATATATATATATATATATATAGACACTGACCACGGGACTCGAACCCGGGTCTGTGTCTTGACCACAACACGCGACAACCAACTGAGCTATAGCCTATTTCCTGATCTAAACCAAACCTGTTAAGTATTTAACCCCTGCCCCGTCTGTTTTTCCTTCTTCCTTCTTCCCTGGTTCGCTACTGTCAGCGGCCTCTTCTTTATTTTTATTTTTTTTTTCTTTTGACTATTGATTTAACTTATATATTGAAACAATTGACTAATTAAATCCATGGCATGTAATCACGCATATTACACGGTCAACCATTCCATTTTAAGCTTAATCACGCGTATTCAAGGTGTTGAATTTCGAGTCAACACCATTAATAAACTTCCAAATAAATTCGTTGAAACCTGTATAAATACCAATAATAATTCGATTAAACTCACACACAACCTCTGGAAAGAGCAACTAACAAACCCTCACTCTCAATTCCTCTAAAAATTTCGTGTTTATCAAGCATTCCTTGCGTTTGACTTTTCGTTTGACTCACGATTGGAAGCAAATTGTGTCGGGTATGATCTTGTTTATTGTTGTTTATACATTAATCGGCCCTTTAGCATCGAAACCCCTATGGTTAATTACATTATAACATCGTGATTTAAACGATTAGAAAGTTAGGGCTCATATGTTTGAATTTGGGGAAGAACACGATTTTACTTGTATTATTTATTTTAAATACACTGAACCCAAACACAACCACTGGTCTGGACCAAGTGGTTGTGTCTGGTGCATTGTGAACCGGACCACACAGGTTCGAATCCCACCATAAACAACCTATTTTTTTTTTTTTTTGTGATCCTTTATATTTATATTTTCCTTATTCTTTTAAAAAATCGTTTTAAAATACTAAAACTATTTTATAAATTCTACAAAAATTATCATATGATCTCCAAATGATAAAGTTCATCATCCAATTTTTAGTTTTTCAAAAATAAATTATTTAATATATATTATTAATAATACAAGTTTATTCATTTATATTTATTAAATTCTATAAAAATATCTAAACGATTTTATTAAATCTCACAAAAATTATCCTAAACTTGTATATTCTTAAACATTCCAGAAAATATTTTTATTTCAGAAAAACCGTTTGTTTAATATTTTTAATCAATTTTTGTTAATTTTAATCATAAATAAATCATAATAAATTCATATTTCAATATTTTTGCACCAAAATTTTATGTAAATTATTTCTAACTATTTAGAACTGAAATACAATTTTTTATTCAGAAATTCTTTGATTTTAATATTTTTAAATATTAAAGTCGTATTTTGACAATTTGAAATAATTAGATTAAATATTCTATTTTCATACTTAAAACCTTATGTTGTGACTATATTCAACTTAAAATTTTACAAAAAGACTTTTGTTTATTTATTCATTAAATTTCTTATATTTAATAAACAAATTGTTTAATAAACATATAAACGTTTATCCCCAATTCGAAGCCCTAGAAATACATATATCTTAGAGTTATTTCCCTTACACATTATCGAATACTTTAGGTTGATCATTTGGGAGTAATCTCAATTCATATTTCGTTGTCCAAGTTCAATTTCAAGTTATTACGTGAACGGTGAGTATTTCCTATCCCCTTTTTGCTTTTATACATTTTTGGGGTGTTACATGTACACTATTACATTTTCAAATACAAGTTTACATTTTTACAATACAATTCTAGTACTATGTGCATTGCTTACAACGTGCTTTATGCTTAGACAATACATGTGGATTACATTTGTACTTAGTGAAATCATTAACATGGTACAAGCCGACCTTAACATTGGATAGCGCTATTTGGATTGACAACCCGCCTAGATTGATTCTCCCCCTTTTTCATCGGAGAATCCGTGGCCATTGTTAAGCTTTTATCCATTTATTGGATGAGTACACTACAGTTCATACAGTACATTATACAGTCACAGGGTTGATTTCGCTCATTTGTATGATACATAGTTTACATATTTGCACTGTAGCTTGCACTTGAATTGTATAACTTTTTAACCTACTATATATATCAAAACTAGGAATGCTCACCAACATTTCTTATGTTGACCAAACCTATTTTTGTACATGTTTCAGGTGCAGTTTGATCTAACGCTTTAACAAGAGACATTTAGTGCTTTATTTTAATTTAGTTATTTCAATATTTACATTTCATTTAGACAATGTATTTTCCATTTCCATGTAAGGCAATTTTGATTATTCAATAATATTTACATTTTAGTACCATGAGCTTTTGAACAATCGTCACTACGTGGCACCTCGATGATTCCGCCATCGGTTGGGGTGTTACAGATTGGTATCAGAGCCATGGTTATAGAGAATTAGGTTATTAGATAAAATGGCCTAGACTATAACCGAACTTTAACTTGCATGCATAATATTTCCTGAATTACCCTACCCCTCATTTTCCTCTACTTTCCTTCTTCTATCTTTCTCTTCTTTCTCTCTCTCTCCATTCTTCTCATCTTTCATCATGGTGCATAGAGATGGTGTCCTACAGGGAGTGGAAAGTTTACATCATCATGGAACGGGAACATTACCTTCTATGAAGACACTCTTAGACATAATACCTACTCTTATTTTACTCCTTCAAAGTTGTTGAACTTTAATGAGTGTGATAAAGACACGTGCAATCTGGAAGGGTGGACGCCTGTACACTGGGTTTTCTGGCATAGGCAAGCATAGCGCATAAATCCATTTACGGACCTGTTATGCTTACCTGGGGATTCCTGGAGTGAGTGTCCATTTATAGGCTAAAGCATGTCTTCTTTGATCACCATTGGGTTCAATTCCTTTGAAAAGTCAACGTTCTTGTTGAGCTTTACAGCTAGACAAGGGCACTCCAAGCATTTTGTACAAGTTTTTCCAATAATACCCTCTCGTTTCATATACAATACTTTGCATATCATGATTGCTTACAAGATCACATCTTCATAATCATCTGTACGATTATACACTTACATTTTCTAATCTCATGATTATTAATTGACTACCTCATAGATGTCTGCTCGCCGCATGCTCCGTGATGCCAGTCAACGCCCTGTTCGTGCTTCTGGACGACGTTCTGATCGTCGCCTCGCATCTTTAGTCGCCGAGCAAATTGCTGCAGTGATCCCAAACCTTGTCAGTGAGATAACCCATAATAGTAACAGTGCCAACACAGGGAGTACGACTCAATTTCGGTGCACTTTCAAACACTTTAACTCCTGCAACCCCACAAAATTCACTGGTGAGGAGGGTGCTACTGGCCTCCTCCAATGGTTTGAAAGCATGGAGAGTACTTTTGTGAACAGTGAATGTCCTGATGAACTCCGCGTTCGCTATGCTACCAGTGTCCTTCAAAAGGGAGCGTTAACCTGGTGGAATGGCGAAAAACGCAATCGAGGAGCTGATGTTGCTTTATCTTTATCTTGGGCTGAAGTTAAGGAACTCATGATCGCCAAATTCTGCCCGAGGAACGAAATCAGGAAACTGGAGGAAGAGTTCCATGGACTGAAACAAGACAGTGGTGAGAATCTTGCGTATAATACTCGATATCACGAACTTAGCATACTGGTTCCACACATGGTCACCCCAGTCTCTCGGGCAATCGAAAAATATATCGAGGGATTACCTGACCTGATTCAAGACGTTGTCACTGGAGGCAAAGCCACTACGGTAGAAGAAGCCATCCAGCTTGCAGCCACTTTAACAGACAAACACGTGAGGAAAGGAAACTTGGTTAGAAAGGGCACCAAGACGGCTACTGAGAAAACCACCAATGTTGTTGAACAATCTAAGACTGTTTTAGCAAAAGCCGCCACTACTACTTCGAACTCTAAGAAACGAATGGGCGATAATCAAAACCATGTTGTTGTGGACCCTATGACTCAACCCCCTACCAAGAGAGCCTACACGGGAACCCATCCTCAATGCAACACCTGCAAATATCATCACCCTGTAAATCTCCCATGCCGTCAATGCACTAGATGTGGAAGGTTTGGACACTTTGTTTCCACTTGTCGAGTAATGGTTGGGACACAGAGTAATCATCAAACAGCTGCCCAGGGACCACTACAGATTACTAACGGTCGGGCATGTTATCATTGTAGAGACCCTAACCACATGCTACCTCAATGTCCCAAATTGAACAATATAAACCTGATGGCACATGGACAAGCTTTCAATTTCGATATCAACGAAACAGACGATCAGGGTGACGTTAATCCCACTGGTTAAGCCATGGATGAAATTGTCACACCACGCCAATGGCGGAAACACGTGGCGCAACGCTCGAAAGTATATCAAAGTCAAGATTAACACAAACAATATTTAATTAGAAAAGATCAATTTATTAGAATGTCGGAAATGAGTATCTCGTTACAATGTTGCACAAGGCATTACTTAAAACGATGAACATTAAGTTTCAATGTGGGTATTTCCGTTTATGTTCCAACCCGAAGGTAACAGTGAATGAAATCCCGACCAGTATCCGACATCCCGAATTTCCACCGCACTAGCCCCATATCTATTCAGCACTTAGTTACCTGAAAGATATGTTTAAAAAGACGTCAATATATAAAATATTGGTGAGTTCACAGGTTTTAGTTTCATAACAGCAACATTTTCACAACCATCGACTCGACTCACTTTACCGTATAATTATTTTCCCATTAAATAATTATACTAGGATCTTGTCGATCGATATTCCGTTTTTACAACATGTGCGAAACCTGCACAACTTGTGGCCTTTGTAAGGAGTAGCTAGCTCCTACAAACTATAATGATGAGCAATCCCTTGAGCCCCATAACCAAACCAAGACTAATAATAATGCCCCGCTCCAAGTCGTTCCTCGGAACCCAACGACTTAATTTCAGAATACGTGCACCCCAGGCATACGCCGATGCATAATCGACGCTATCGATTAGGGGTGGGCCTTGTCAGGCACCAATAGTACTATCCAAATATTCTTTCAGTTTCATTTCCCTGAATTAATGATTACGGAAGAGAGGACTCAACCCCGAGTGGCGATCACTGCTCAAGTACTCATCATACCACTTATCACATTTTAACCTTTGAAAACATTTCAACATGTGACAACGTTTGACAAACATATCTTTCCCCCAGTTAAAACAGTAAAATGGGGCCGTGAAACTCACCTGAATCACTGTCTGGCTCACTAAGTAGATAGCATAGAGGGTCTCGCACCTACAAACGTCCTAGACGTATAAGTCACTATTCCTATAGTGCATGTGCCTTGGCAAGTTGTACACCCAACTCCCGACCACAAGTTATTCCAAATCCCGTTTAATTAAGCGCGTATCCTAGGTTTCGTTGGCGTTAGATTACCCTTTGTGTTACAAGTTATATATTACTCTTGTTAATATTTCCTTAACTTGTACCTTATTATCATCGACTCGACTTCACTTAACATATAATTATTTTCCCATTTAAATAATTATACTTAAGATCGCATCGCTCGATATAATATATATTTCAACGTTCGACCCGACTCACTTTGCCACACATTTGTTTTCCCATTTAAACAAATATGCTAAGATCTTGTCGTTCGATTGTATATCCTTAACACCCGATTCAACTCACCATACCGTATATTTATTTTCCCATTCAAATAAATATACTAGGATCTTGTTGGTACGGCATACACATATATATCTTTGTCTACTCGTCGCGGCTTTCCTTCCCACATATCTACTTTCCCATTAAGTAGATATACTAGAGTTTTGCCGAGATGAGCGTACATACATATAAATGTGTAATTTTTCTTGTTAAGTATATACGTTTGTTCAACGTCTTTACGTTATATTTTTCTCCCACGAATAATCCCTTCAACACTTAGGAAAGTGTTTATTAGTTTTCACCCATGATGCATATATATTTTACTTCTTAAAAATATATATTTTCTTACCTTGCCGCAATGGCATTTTTCTCATGTCTTGTCTGTGTACGGTTCGTTAACGCGTCTTAGTTCGATATCTTAGTTTGATTAGTCAATTTTCCAAGTCTTTCCCAACATGTGTTTCATAGAAATATTATCCACATTTCTAACCCATGTTACTTGGAAGGTTTGCATTTTAGCCCAACTTGTTAACTTAGATACAAAAATGCTTCCAATACTTTTATATTCCCATTTATATAAAAGTATTCATTTTTGTATAAGTTTCTCAAGTTTGCTTAACATTTTTATAAAATCTCTATTTTATAAAAATCTTTATGTTAATACAATCCATATTTTTATAACTTTCACTTTTATAAAAATATACCTTTTTATACCAAAATACCCAAGTGTGTCTACTAGTATTTACCCAAATCATCCTTGGAAAATTATTACTTATACTTTTGACACCAAACTTCCCATTATTGCATCTTTGGACTAATAGTTTCTAAAATATCCATTTTAGTCCTCTAACTTTCAAAGTTACAATATTAGTCCCTTAACTTCCAAATGTTGCATTTTTCCACTCTAACTTCCAAAGTTAACATTTTTCACTCAAAATAGTAGACTTTGAAGATCCATCTTTTTATTGGTAAGTTATTTTTGTATCAAAACACTTCTATTAGTCTTATATTTCATATATAAGACTACTTGTATGTGCGTTTTATGTATTTGCCCATTATATCAAAATATCAATCTTCTAAGTAAGTAAACTTTAATTTTTCATCTTCTTTATTCTTGCACTTCTAACATGTTCCATCATTTATTATGTCTTAAATGATCATGTTAAGATGATTAAAGTTACTTTTTAACACATTCAAGTTTATTCTACAAATCATACTCAAATCATCATCCTACTTAATGTATGTGTAGATTTTATACATTCTTATGAACACTACATCATCATCATCAAATCCATGATTTAATTACATATCTTTAATCGTTCATTTTACACATGTAAAACCTATTAAAGATTATGTTCAAACCACCCTTTTAAACCCTTCATGTACAACTTGCTTCTAAGAACACATACATGAATATTATTAATCAAAACAAGGTTAAGAAGCTTACTACTAGCACAAGGCTAGGGAAGACAAAACCTTGGATTTTGAGAGGGGTTTAGTGTGTTCTTCCTTAATGGTTAAGCTCCAAGCTTGAAACACACAATAGGGGTTTGGATGATGGATTGTTTTGAGTGATTTGGAGATGTAAAAACTTGAAAGAAGAATGTGTATGGGGGAGGGGAAACCCACGGCCAAAGAGAAGAACAAAGGAGAGTTTTTGCTTTGCTTCTTCAAGTGTCTAACACATGTTTATATATATCATTATCACATGTAATCTTCCATGGATCTTGTAAGATTTACTTGAAGATTATATGTGTACTTAGGATCTTTGGGAAGATTACAAATGTGTGTGTGTGTGCCGTGTGGTTTGAGAGGGAGAGTGGGAAAGATTTTTGAGTGTTAAGATGGATATGTCAACTCTTGCACTCCTTTATAATCCTTCCAAGATTATACATGAGATCTTTATGTAGGATTTGCTTAGCAAGTGGATGTGTTTAGGTTGTGGTATACTTGATTTTGTCTTGGGTTTTCTTGGCCATAGGGCCGCAAGTTCTTACACAAAAGCAATATTATTGCATGCTTTGTGTACTTACTCCTTTTTTGTCCATGCATGCTTATCTTTCTAGGTTAGTAGGTGATTATTATTAAGACCACTTGCATGGTTATATTATGGCCCCTTTAGGCCGGCCCATGTGTGGGTCTAGGTGGGGTCCACAACTTCAAACATTTACCCAATATTTGTTATGTTTAATCCCCCGTCGTTCGGGTGTCGTTCGGGTATTTTTCGGGTTTTAACCGCGCGTTATTCGGACATTCAAAATACCTTTAATAACCCTTAAATATAGCTTAGTTTAAGCGTTGATTGGTTATTTAGGCTTTTACCGGGTGAAATTATGAGTTACGCGCGTATCGGGTGCGGTACGCGCACTTTATTCGTTACCGGGAGATTTGTATAAGACGTTTCCACTTATGGTTTTGGAGTTCCCAAAACTCATTATATTTTGTGAAAATACCCTTTATTTTACATCCTGGGTGTCCGGGATCCTTTTCGTTTATTTAATTATTACCGGGTAACTGCCAACTTCCATACCGGATAGCTTATTCGCACATGATCCAATCATGTTTTACCATTAAACGTATGCATTCCTATGCACTGTTTGGAAATTGCTATCTCCTAAGGCCTTGATAATTAAATCACACATAATGGCATTTAATTACGTTAATCATATATTAATTAATTTGTACGGAATTACCTTATTTTTGCCGGTTGTTACATTCTCCCCCCGTTAAGGGAATTCCGTCCCGGAATTCAATTCAAGTTACCCATCACAATAGTATCCTTGAACAGGGCGGGGTGTTGGCGCTTCATGAGATCTCCCCTTTCCTAGTGAGCCCAGATTCATGCTCGGCTCACGCTTAGTGCTCTAACAAACACAATGTCATAGTTCAACTACGACTAAGCTCTTGGTCATCCCACCTTGACACATCTATCGGTTTCCCGAAATAGTAGAGCTTATCGTCAACCGGACTTCCGCCGGTCGAGGAATTGACCAAAACTTCCTCAGGCCAGACTTGCGGGATTCATTAAGAGTCCCACTAAGCTCTTGCGACAATTCAAGCTTATTCATCACGAGGCCAATTTTGATCGATATCTCCGTACCACCGAAGTATTAAGAACTTGGCCTACTACAATCTCTAAGCTTATTGACACCTTCTCGGAGTATGACTCTCAGTGAAAACCTATTATTAGACCGAAGTTCTTAAGGCCTACGCCTTATCTGTATGACTTCTTAATAGGTTCGCCTCTCATCCAAGTAGTCTTTAATCTGCAAGATCTACTGGCCATCTCTCGAATAACTTAAACCAGGTTATGTATCTATCTCCGTCTGTCATTCGACGCACTGGAGATTTACACGTATGCCCTCCAAGGGCTTTGAGTAGTACACCCCGAACACTGGGATGCTAATTCCTATCACATAGGAAAGTTTGGTGATGAAGCTCATGGGTTCGATCTGCCACGAACATCAATCGTGTCAACACGGAACAATTCCGTCAAGTACATTCAATTTGTCCGAGAATGACAAACCATACTCGTCTCAAATTGAGTATCCCATGCTTGTGTACAAAGTTTGTCGAACTTGAGGTAGAGTGACTACTACAATCCGATATAATGTAAGTCGGCAATTCGGTGCCTGGCCACGACTCTCCGAGAGTATAGGTAGCTATCCAAATGCCTCATCTCAGAGCTATAGGTGAGTAAGGAATGAGAGGGCTCCAAACAACAATCAATCATCACTTGGGTCACATCTGACCCCGGGACACCTCGGGTGTCATGGTGATGTCAAACAGGTGATCTTACCGCACCACCTAAAAGTCCCCTTGGAAACCTCGTCGGGTATCCCATTTTATTTATCCTTCGGCTCGACTCACTTTACCGTATATTTACCTCCCCATTAAGATAAATATACTAGGTTCTTGTCGACCGATCAACCACATTCAAAATGGGACTTTATTTCCGTAGAATCCTCTAGGTACTGAATTGCTGCTTTCCTCCTGAGCAATCGTGGTTAATGGTACTAGGACGCTTAGTATGGACTGATGGAGGTCGAAAGTTTTTGCGTCGCTTTCACCCCTCAGTTCCCTGACATTAAGCAGTGTGTACATGACGCCCGGGCCGTACAATTCCACAATCCTCGAGTAGTACGAGTCGACTCATCACCAAAGACAAGATGCTTTCAGCACATAGGTCTATACCGAAAAGAGATATATGAAACATCATAAATTGTTGTCGCAATAAACAACGTATAAGGTTTATTATGACACATCAACACGTTGGCCCCCATTGCGACAAGTATACCGAACACCAGTAGCTACCCAAGCCATGGGTATCCAGTACCAGCTCTGTTATATGTGCTTCATGGGCACTAGTGCTCTATCGTCAATAGCAACCTAGTAAATCAATTCCGAATAGTACAGGCCACATGCCCTTACATTGACCTTCAGATCTTATGCAGAGATCTGAGTGAAAGGAGTCCTGAAACCAAAACCCTCATTCATCGAAGGTTCCATCCTTTCGGAATCTTTTTATGTAAATGGTGAAATCGGGTCATAGATGCATGCATTTAGCATAGATTTCACATTTGGCTTGACGGCTTCATGCGCTCAAGTCGTTACTTAAACAAGCGAGCGACTGATATCGAACCACAAGTAATAGTCCTGAGCCTTCCCATAAGGCATCCCATTCAATGCCTCAGTAGTCACACATATGGGCGGAATATGTAAGCCTCCAAGCTTGTTCTGATTAGTCCGGTGCCATACGCCCTGCCCTGGCAGCTCATATCACTATGGTGTCTCTAACAGTGTCTGTTGAGAACCGAGTATTTTACTCTAGCGTGAGTAATGCTAGTTAAAGCATAATTGGGAACACCACTATCAACCCAAGCTCGAAAGAGTTCGACTATTCCAAGAATATACTCAATGACACCAAGGCAAGATAAGCCTACCATCAAATGAATAACCACCTTAATCGAGAGGCCGAGCTGATCGACCATCTCGTAATGATAGGGTAGTACCCTTATAGAGTAGATAATGCTATACGCCCCTTCTAGATTCAGGGTTCATAAAACCTCCGAATCATATACTAGGGACTTCACCAACGCACGCCCATGGGTGGGTCCACGACGGTATTCCCATAACCATCAGTATGGTACGTATGACTCCAAATGAATCCACTGGTGTGAGCAATAAATGAATTGAACCTTTCAACTCTTGCTAGTCCCAAAGGTATAGATCATAATATCGCTCATAAATTCTCGATACCTTCAGGTTCGAGACGTATTTGAAATCCCTTATCACAAAGGCAAGTCTCGCCTTGTCACGTGTAGATCACAGGGTTTCTTCCCGACATTGATTTGCATAACCGATCGCTGGGCGACCAAATTGCACGTAAAAGGTTAGGGCTGGGCATAGCGTCACTGGTGCCTCAGATTCTGAAGATGTACCGCTCACGAAATGCGTGAGCATATACAGGGGTCGGCACATGACTCGGTCACCTACTCAGACGACCACGAGATTCAGACTTTAGGGGAAAACACACGTAATCACTAAGGCTAGAGTGTCTAAGCACGACTTTTAGAAAGTCCGTTGGACACCTGAAATCCTACATAATCAATGTCGGCACTACACAATCAAACAAATAGGACAATGACGGCACGAGGGGTTTAGGTGATGTCTCCATTCCGAGAGAAACAAGAGCGATGCAAACGACAAATCATCACGTCATCGAGGTAATCCAACAGCTGTAGCAATACGCCCTCTGAGCAACACGATAGTAGAAACAACAGGGCAATGTCAGCAACATATCCACGAAGCACATCAACTAGGGAACACCGCCCGGGAGTGACACGATAACCGAGAAGCATGACGTCAAGGCAACACTGCAACAGGAACCGCATGACACCGAGAAATACGACGGCAAGGCTACACTACTGCAGGAGCAGTAAACAACAGGAATGCATCATTGACAATGCAGCGTAACCACCTGGATACGCAACTATCAAAATAATGCAACTGCAAGCATGCACAATGGCTGGGGGGTAACACAGTAGCACGACTGCACGCGACAATATGACGCTCAACATGGAGAACCCATAGTCCACACCACCATAAAGCTCTGTTATGGTGAGCACGCATCCCCGTGCGTCTCAGATCACTTGTGGAGGTGGGAATTTCATTCGTACCTTCGGCCTTGAGCCTAACCTCCATAGGCTCAATGGTAGGACTTGGTTAGATTGGCTGGCGCATCAGTCGTCATAACATAAATGGGAATGACGGGTTCCACATAATTTAGCTGACTTCTCAAGCCGATATTGTTCATGGAGAGAACGACCATAGGCTTGTTAGGAGTCACTCAAACAATGGCAACAGAAACATCGACAGTTTCCACTGAGGCCTGAGAACCATTGACAATGTTAGGCTTCCTAAGAGCCCAAGGAATGATAACTAGTAGTTCAATGAAAGCCTCAAAGAGGATGGAATTAATAACAACAAACTCCACAAAGACACATAGATGGTCATAGCGGCCTGGAAAGGGTCATAGAGACGTCTTCGTTAATATCATTCACTTCTGCAGGAGCCTCAAATATATCAACAACGTCAACCCGAGCAGAGCCATAGAACAACATCATCAAGCCCAACATGGACTGTACAGACAACGACAACAATAAACTCAACAACAAATAAAGAAACGATGATATCAAGCTCGATAAGTGCTATCGAACCACTGACAACAACAAACTCAGCGAGAGCTACACTTAATAGCGTCAACATGATTCGCTTGAGCCATAGGATAATAATAGGAGCAACAACGTCGGGCTCGACTGGAGCCTTAGACTCGTCGTAGCTATTATATGTGTGGTGACGGGTATCCGTAGGACCTGGAAACCAACCTACATCTTTCCCGATAACAAGGATAGAGGTCACAACGAGCATAGCAAGTAGAGGTAGAAGGATCACGATTTATCGATACACCACGATAAAATGAAAATGACATCGACTCTGGTAAACCAGCCGAGTCATTCTTCTCGTTAGGGTCTCCTTACATGCTATCTAGCACCGATAGTAATTAGCTGAAATGCCTCTCTGTCACTCAAGCGAGGCTGGTGAACTTTCTTCCTGATCGGCCATGCCGTGAGAGTATCGAAATATGGCAAGAGATTAGACAGGTCACCGTGTCCACAACGAATGGACCTTGCAACCTTAGTTTATAAATCACCGTAACGAGAGGACGCAACGTCTCAATAACTTCGGGGATTGACAAAACACTTTCCATCAATCGTCGACCAATAAATAACTAGTCTCGTTACCGCGACGATGGTGATGGACACTCAACATTGCAACAAGAGCAATGGAATTGTCGTCCCATGGGTAAATTTAGTTTAACAGAGTAACGTGACCACATTTAGTAGTCCGCCACTTGGTTTTCAAGGGGGATTTTAATGTCAGCAAGAAGCGTCTTGCAACATTCTGACAATCACAGAACACTCCTACGATTACGATTCCCAAAGTGCGGTTCCACTTTCTAGGATTTATGACGGATTCAGGCACAGTACATGTAATGAATCTACTCTAGCGTTTCCTCGACTGAAGCGAGACTACCAATAATCCTTGAAAAACAACAGGAGGTAGATAGAGGAGTCTTATGATAACCTTTGCACCTCAGGAAAGTAGTATGACATAAGTACCAACATGCTGAGTCCATCACAATTCATCTTCCGAATACGATCCAGCGCTATTGCAAAGGTTGTTAATCCATACTTGAATACTCAATACACCGAGTAGTGGCTTCCCACGAGTTAATCGTATGCACTTCCGAGTGAGTCCATTGCCAAACGCCGACTGGGGCTTGCTGTTCTACTACACGCCGTCATCCTATCACTGGCAAACCATGTCGCGGTCATGATTAGTGGCCGAAATTATGACATCATCAAAGTTTAGCAAAGCACTATGACTCGCGGATGTTCAATGCGGCATGCTGATTTCATCAGCAGTCCATGACTGCCTGGGAACAACCAATACTGTTGATTCAGACAAGGGCTATCGAACATTCAGGATAACAATGATCAAGCTTCCTAATCCCGTGACTTCGATTCCGTTCTCCCTACAGGAAAAGAAAAATACTCGACCCTTGAAGACAACCTGGGCATGCGTTAGGTCGAACATGACTTATTCACCATGATAACACCGCAGCACACGGCCACGAGTCTCATATTTAAACCACGCAGGGTCCCGTTCTCTAGACGCACTAGTCTAGCAGGGACGCACCCTAAGTCTTCACTGGGTTCCAAGTTTAGCATTCCTCGCATCGTTCCAGGCATTTAACTCCTATGCAAGGAAGTTTTCGTCTCCCGTCTCTATCCGATGCGAAGATTTACGTCAGATTGCTCAAATGAATAGACGTTCGAGCTCTTCCGTGCTCGTACCTTAAAGGTGATGCCGAAGAAAGCTAATTAGGCTTAGCTAGGATCGAAATCAAGGGACGTCGACGAGACCTCCCATTTAACCCATTGGCCAATCAAGACTAAGGCTGAATCTAAAGAACAAGAACAACTAAGACAAGGAGTGATCACCAATCCCGGCCCTAGCGCCCACCAAGGTTACCGTGCACCCCAAACTATTATTACGTGTGCACCCGTAATGATAATTTGCGTTGCCAGGTAATCTTGTTGCCCGCTAGTTCCGAGCTTCCTGATCCAAAACCGAGATTTCATACAGCAACAGACTTGATCTAGTTTCGCCTCTAAATCATAAACAACGTGGCGACATCCATTAACGCGATAGAGATTAGTCCTTCCAATCATCCCGTCTACAGGCAAGCAGGTAGGCTCCTCGTAGACCACAGTATCCTTCCTCTTGGCTGGTACCGGTGATCGATGCAGGAGTGTGGACTAATGTGAAGCGTGACACAACAACCTTACTGGCAAAGTATCCGTACTACGTATATGTATTAACTTAATCTTAGAAAATCGGATTCCTATGCAACATAAACATCTTATCCGCATTTTCTAATACTTCATATATTGACACACAAGGCTAGTCGGTCGGAATTTCCCCTTGTACAATCCATGTACAATCTTCTTTCTTTTCTGAAAATATTTCGTTGTGTTTTATTTTTGAAAACTTCGTTTTCGAGCCAAAACCGGTTATAGTCTAGATTTTTCAAAAATGCTAGTTCGCTACAACCTTGGCTCTGATACCACTTCTGTCACACCACGCCAATGGCGGAAACACGTGGCGCAACGCTCGAAAGTATATCAAAGTCAAGATTAACACAAACTATATTTAATTAGAAAAGATCAATTTATTAGAATGCGGAAATGAGTATCTCGTTACAATGTTGCACAAGGCATTACTTAAAACGATGAACATTAAGTTTCAATGTGGGTATTTCCGTTTATGTTCCAACCCGAAGGTAACAGTGAATGAAATCCCGACCAGTATCCGACATCCCGAATTTCCACCGCACTAGCCCCATATCTATTCAGCACTTAGTTACCTGAAAGATATGTTTAAAAAGACGTCAATATATAAAATATTGATGAGTTCACAGGTTTTAGTTTCATAACAGCAACATTTTCACAACCATCGACTCGACTCACTTTACCGTATAATTATTTTCCCATTAAATAATTATACTAGGATCTTGTCGATCGATATTCCGTTTTTACAACATGTGCGAAACCTGCACAACTTGTGGCCTTTGTAAGGAGTAGCTAGCTCCTACAAACTATAATGATGAGCAATCCCTTGAGCCCCATAACCAAACCAAGACTAATAATAATGCCCCGCTCCAAGTCGTTCCTCGGAACCCAACGACTTAATTTCAGAATACGTGCACCCCAGGCATACGCCGATGCATAATCGACGCTATCGATTAGGGGTGGGCCTTGTCAGGCACCAATAGTACTATCCAAATATTCTTTCGGTTTCATTTCCCTGAATTAATGATTACGGAA
This sequence comes from Ambrosia trifida, assembly GCA_028751855.1. Classification (NCBI taxonomy): domain Eukaryota; kingdom Viridiplantae; phylum Streptophyta; class Magnoliopsida; order Asterales; family Asteraceae; genus Ambrosia; species Ambrosia trifida. The sequence goes on from CM054122.1 coordinate 73,201,932, forward strand.
GAGAGGACTCAACCCCGAGTGGCGATCACTGCTCAAGTACTCATCATACCACTTATCACATTTTAACCTTTGAAAACATTTCAACATGTGACAACGTTTGACAAACATATCTTTCCCCCAGTTAAAACAGTAAAATGGGGCCGTGAAACTCACCTGAATCACTGTCTGGCTCACTAAGTAGATAGCATAGAGGGTCTCGCACCTACAAACGTCCTAGACGTATAAGTCACTATTCCTATAGTGCATGTGCCTTGGCAAGTTGTACACCCAACTCCCGACCACAAGTTATTCCAAATCCCGTTTAATTAAGCGCGTATCCTAGGTTTCGTTGGCGTTAGATTACCCTTTGTGTTACAAGTTATATATTACTCTTGTTAATATTTCCTTAACTTGTACCTTATTATCATCGACTCGACTTCACTTAACATATAATTATTTTCCCATTTAAATAATTATACTTAAGATCGCATCGCTCGATATAATATATATTTCAACGTTCGACCCGACTCACTTTGCCACACATTTGTTTTCTCATTTAAACAAATATGCTAAGATCTTGTCGTTCGATTGTATATCCTTAACACCCGATTCAACTCACCATACCGTATATTTATTTTCCCATTCAAATAAATATACTAGGATCTTGTTGGTACGGCATACACATATATATCTTTGTCTACTCGTCGCGGCTTTCCTTCCCACATATCTACTTTCCCATTAAGTAGATATACTAGAGTTTTGCCGAGACGAGCGTACATACATATAAATGTGTAATTTTTCTTGTTAAGTATATACGTTTGTTCAACGTCTTTACGTTATATTTTTCTCCCACGAATAATCCCTTCAACACTTAGGAAAGTGTTTATTAGTTTTCACCCATGATGCATATATATTTTACTTCTTAAAAATATATGTTTTCTTACCTTGCCGCAATGGCATTTTTCTCATGTCTTGTCTGTGTACGGTTCGTTAACGCGTCTTAGTTCGATATCTTAGTTTGATTAGTCAATTTTCCAAGTCTTTCCCAACATGTGTTTCATAGAAATATTATCCACATTTCTAACCCATGTTACTTGGAAGGTTTGCATTTTAGCCCAACTTGTTAACTTAGATACAAAAATGCTTCCAATACTTTTATATTCCCATTTATATAAAAGTATTCATTTTTGTATAAGTTTCTCAAGTTTGCTTAACATTTTTATAAAATCTCTATTTTATAAAAATCTTTATGTTAATACAATCCATATTTTTATAACTTTCACTTTTATAAAAATATACCTTTTTATACCAAAATACCCAAGTGTGCCTACTAGTATTTACCCAAATCATCCTTGGAAAATTATTACTTATACTTTTGACACCAAACTTCCCATTATTGCATCTTTGGACTAATAGTTTCTAAAATATCCATTTTAGTCCTCTAACTTTCAAAGTTACAATATTAGTCCCTTAACTTCCAAATGTTGCATTTTTCCACTCTAACTTCCAAAGTTAACATTTTTCACTCAAAATAGTAGACTTTGAAGATCCATCTTTTTATTGGTAAGTTATTTTTGTATCAAAACACTTCTATTAGTCTTATATTTCATATATAAGACTACTTGTATGTGCGTTTTATGTATTTGCCCATTATATCAAAATATCAATCTTCTAAGTAAGTAAACTTTAATTTTTCATCTTCTTTATTCTTGCACTTCTAACATGTTCCATCATTTATTATGTCTTAAATGATCATGTTAAGATGATTAAAGTTACTTTTTAACACATTCAAGTTTATTCTACAAATCATACTCAAATCATCATCCTACTTAATGTATGTGTAGATTTTATACATTCTTATGAACACTACATCATCATCATCAAATCCATGATTTAATTACATATCTTTAATCGTTCATTTTACACATGTAAAACCTATTAAAGATTATGTTCAAACCACCCTTTTAAACCCTTCATGTACAACTTGCTTCTAAGAACACATACATGAATATTATTAATCAAAACAAGGTTAAGAAGCTTACTACTAGCACAAGGCTAGGGAAGACAAAACCTTGGATTTTGAGAGGGGTCTAGTGTGTTCTTCCTTAATGGTTAAGCTCCAAGCTTGAAACACACAATAGGGGTTTGGATGATGGATTGTTTTGAGTGATTTGGAGATGTAAAAACTTGAAAGAAGAATGTGTATGGGGGAGGGGAAACCCACGGCCAAAGAGAAGAACAAAGGAGAGTTTTTGCTTTGCTTCTTCAAGTGTCTAACACATGTTTATATATATCATTATCACATGTAATCTTCCATGGATCTTGTAAGATTTACTTGAAGATTATATGTGTACTTAGGATCTTTGGGAAGATTACAAATGTGTGTGTGTGTGCCGTGTGGTTTGAGAGGGAGAGTGGGAAAGATTTTTGAGTGTTAAGATGGATATGTCAACTCTTGCACTCCTTTATAATCCTTCCAAGATTATACATGAGATCTTTATGTAGGATTTGCTTAGCAAGTGGATGTGTTTAGGTTGTGGTATACTTGATTTTGTCTTGGGTTTTCTTGGCCATAGGGCCGCAAGTTCTTACACAAAAGCAATATTATTGCATGCTTTGTGTACTTACTCCTTTTTTGTCCATGCATGCTTATCTTTCTAGGTTAGTAGGTGATTATTATTAAGACCACTTGCATGGTTATATTATGGCCCCTTTAGGCCGGCCCATGTGTGGGTCTAGGTGGGGTCCACAACTTCAAACATTTACCCAATATTTGTTATGTTTAATCCCCCGTCGTTCGGGTGTCGTTCGGGTGTCGTTCGGGTATTTTTCGGGTTTTAACCGCGCGTTATTCGGACATTCAAAATACCTTTAATAACCCTTAAATATAGCTTAGTTTAAGCGTTGATTGGTTATTTAGGCTTTTACCGGGTGAAATTATGAGTTACGCGCGTATCGGGTGCGGTACGCGCACTTTATTCGTTACCGGGAGATTTGTATAAGACGTTTCCACTTATGGTTTTGGAGTTCCCAAAACTCATTATATTTTGTGAAAATACCCTTTATTTTACATCCTGGGTGTCCGGGATCCTTTTCGTTTATTTAATTATTACCGGGTAACTGCCAACGTCCATACCGGATAGCTTATTCGCACATGATCCAATCATGTTTTACCATTAAACGTATGCATTCCTATGCACTATTTGGAAATTGCTATCTCCTAAGGCCTTGATAATTAAATCACACATAATGGCATTTAATTACGTTAATCATATATTAATTAATTTGTACGGAATTACCTTATTTTTGCCGGTTGTTACAGAAATCTTCCCAAGACTCGAGAAATCCAATACTCGTGTTTTCATTTTCTTGATCCTATTATCATTTTGTACCCAATTTTGTCGCACTCATTAGCATACAACATCTAGAAATTTCCTTGCGTATTATTGTGTATTAACACAGATTGGAAATTTATTATATTGATTTCGTTTATTTTTAATCATACAAGACTCTACCTTACATTTATTTGAAACGTTTGGACTTGATACTTGATCTTACAGATGCTTTTCTAAGAAAACATCATTAGTTATTACATGAAACTAGATTTTTCCCTTAATTTGACTACGCACTGAACATCTAATTATTCATGATACTCGTAAACATTTAATTATTCATGATAACACTTACACTTAATGGTTGTAGTACTTACAAACTTGCTTGCATAAACATGCTATCAATTTGCTATCTATGTGAATAATAATTGCTACACTTAATAGAAGTCATCATGCCTTTTTCAACAGTCGGGAGAGGCCCTACAACCTACTCCACGGCTGGTGGAGGCTATCAAACCTGCTCAACAATCGGTGGGGTCATAGAAGGACGCAAAACTTTAATGTAAGGTAAATTGATGATTCCGGTCCGGAACGTAATCATGAATTTACAGGTACATTAGGGTAGTGTGAAATTCTATTAGAGTTTTTGGGAAGGCGTCCAGTACGTTTTCAAGGTATCAAAGGTGTGGTGGGTTAGTTGCGGTACACCCTGTATACAAGCACTAATGATGCATTGAAAGTGAGATTGGAAGTCGGACCAGGAACAAACTCTGGTTATTTGGTAGTCTATTTAGTCTTTCTGTAGACAATCAACACGTACATATATCTTAGGATTCCTAAAACTTGATATTTAGTACTAGATTCTTATTCTCCTTATTATTCAAGACGAGCCTAATCCCATTCTTAACCCACACCTATAAAACCTCTTACCCAAATCATTCGAATTTTCCAAACCACAGTTAACCTAAATTTTTACCCAAGCATCCATAACTCTATGTTTTTAAATAACTTCGGGACGAAGTTTCTAAAAGTAGAGGATGCTGTGACATCCGTCACTTTTTATTTCAATTTTTATATAATAATAATAATAATAAAAATAATAATAATAAATAAAAAAATTCAGATTTTTATTATACATATACATTCTTGTTTTTTTAAAACCCATAACCAAACCAAACCATAACCCAAACCCAACCTCCCTGGTTATAATCTGAAGCCCACAAGTCAGATCTGGCCCACTGTCCAGGCCCATCTCTAGCTCCCCTTAGTTAAAAAAAATATATATATATATATATATATATATAGACACTGACCACGGGACTCGAACCCGGGTCTGTGTCTTGACCACAACACGCGACAACCAACTGAGCTATAGCCTATTTCCTGATCTAAACCAAACCTGTTAAGTATTTAACCCCTGCCCCGTCTGTTTTTCCTTCTTCCTTCTTCCCTGGTTCGCTACTGTCAGCGGCCTCTTCTTTATTTTTATTTTTATTTTCTTTTGACTATTGATTTAACTTATATATTGAAACAATTGACTAATTAAATCCATGGCATGTAATCACGCATATTACACGGTCAACCATTCCATTTTAAGCTTAATCACGCGTATTCAAGGTGTTGAATTTCGAGTCAACACCATTAATAAACTTCCAAATAAATTCGTTGAAACCTGTATAAATACCAATAATAATTCGATTAAACTCACACACAACCTCTGGAAAGAGCAACTAACAAACCCTCACTCTCAATTCCTCTAAAAATTTCGTGTTTATCAAGCATTCCTTGCGTTTGACTTTTCGTTTGACTCACGATTGGAAGCAAATTGTGTCGGGTATGATCTTGTTTATTGTTGTTTATACATTAATCGGCCCTTTAGCATCGAAACCCCTATGGTTAATTACATTATAACATCATGATTTAAACGATTAGAAAGTTAGGGCTCATATGTTTGAATTTGGGGAAGAACACGATTTTACTTGTATTATTTATTTTAAATACACTGAACCCAAACACAACCACTGGTCTGGACCAAGTGGTTGTGTCTGGTGCATTGTGAACCGGACCACACAGGTTCGAATCCCACCATAAACAACCTATTTTTTTTTTTTTTTTGTGATCCTTTATATTTATATTTTCCTTATTCTTTTAAAAAATCGTTTTAAAATACTAAAACTATTTTATAAATTCTACAAAAATTATCATATGATCTCCAAATGATAAAGTTCATCATCCAATTTTTAGTTTTTCAAAAATAAATTATTTAATATATATTATTAATAATACAAGTTTATTCATTTATATTTATTAAATTCTATAAAAATATCTAAACGATTTTATTAAATCTCACAAAAATTATCCTAAACTTGTATATTCTTAAACATTCCAGAAAATATTTTTATTTCAGAAAAACCATTTGTTTAATATTTTTAATCAATTTTTGTTAATTTTAATCATAAATAAATCATAATAAATTCATATTTCAATATTTTTGCACCAAAATTTTATGTAAATTATTTCTAACTATTTAGAACTGAAATACAATTTTTTATTCAGAAATTCTTTGATTTTAATATTTTTAAATATTAAAGTCGTATTTTGACAATTTGAAATAATTAGATTAAATATTCTATTTTCATACTTAAAACCTTATGTTGTGACTATATTCAACTTAAAATTTTACAAAAAGACTTTTGTTTATTTATTCATTAAATTTCTTATATTTAATAAACAAATTGTTTAGTAAACATATAAACGTTTATCCCCAATTCGAAGCCCTAGAAATACATATATCTTAGAGTTATTTCCCTTACACATTATCGAATACTTTAGGTTGATCATTTGGGAGTAATCTCAATTCATATTTCGTTGTCCAAGTTCAATTTCAAGTTATTACGTGAACGGTGAGTATTTCCTATCCCCTTTTTGCTTTTATACATTTTTGGGGTGTTACATGTACACTATTACATTTTCAAATACAAGTTTACATTTTTACAATACAATTCTAGTACTATGTGCATTGCTTACAACGTGCTTTATGCTTAGACAATACATGTGGATTACATTTGTACTTAGTGAAATCATTAACATGGTACAAGCCGACCTTAACATTGGATAGCGCTATTTGGATTGACAACCCGCCTAGATTGATTCTCCCCCTTTTTCATCGGAGAATCCGTGGCCATTGTTAAGCTTTTATCCATTTATTGGATGAGTACACTACAGTTCATACAGTACATTATACAGTCACAGGGTTGATTTCGCTCATTTGTATGATACATAGTTTACATATTTGCACTGTAGCTTGCACTTGAATTGTATAACTTTTTAACCTACTATATATATCAAAACTAGGAATGCTCACCAACATTTCTTATGTTGACCAAACCTATTTTTGTACATGTTTCAGGTGCAGTTTGATCTAACGCTTTAACAAGAGACATTTAGTGCTTTATTTTAATTCAGTTATTTCAATATTTACATTTCATTTAGACAATGTATTTTCCATTTCCATGTAAGACAATTTTGATTATTCAATAATATTTACATTTTAGTACCATGAGCTTTTGAACAATCGTCACTACGTGGCACCTCGATGATTCCGCCATCGGTTGGGGTGTTACAGATCTCCTCTTTGTTGGGCTGAAGTGGGTGAGAGTCAACTCACTGGGCCTGAACTAGTGTACGAAACTTCGGAAAAGATCGTATAGATTCGTAACCGGTTGGCAGCGGCACGGGATCGGCAAAAGAGTTATGCTGATCAGCGTCGCAAACCATTGGAATTCCAAGTTAATGACAAAGTACTTCTAAAAGTCTCACCATGGAAGGGCGTCATACGCTTCGGGAAGCGTGGCAAACTCAATCCGCGGTATGTCGGCCTATTTACGATCCTGGAATGGATTGGGCCGGTGGCTTATCGTCTTGATTTACCGACGGAGCTCGGTAACGTACATAACGTCTTCCATGTGTCCAACTTGAAGAAGTGCCTGGCTGACGAGTCTCTCATTGTTCCACTGGAAGAGATCAAGGTTGATGATCGTCTTCGGATTGTGGAAGAACCTGTGGAGATTCTGGATTACAAGATTCGTAGCCTACGTCACAGCAAGATTCGTATCGTTAAGGTTCGGTGGAACTCGAACCGGGGACCAGAGTATACGTGGGAATGGGAGGATCAGATGAAGTCTAAATATCCTCATCTCTTTCCTAAGGAAGCGTTCGAGTCGAGATATGTCTCTTCTGCAGCTGAATGAATCTCGGGGCGAGATTCCTTTTAACGTGGGGATGATGTGACAACTCGGGTAAATCTCTCTTTTGGTTTCTATCTTTTGTTTGTTCCCTTCGTTATTTCTTTTGTTCTTTTGGTACTTGTGCAATTTTCGGGACTTGGTACTTGTGCAATTTTCGGGACGAAAATTCTTTTAACGTGGGGATGATGTGACACCCGGCAAATTCTGGTTAACAACGTTGTTTAGATGAAAGTCTACCTTAGCGAGTCACGCGTATATTGTACTTAACTGGGTTAGTTAAGTCGGGTTATGGTTCGGGAACTATCGGTTAGTCTAGAAGATCATTGGATGTTGGTCTAGAGGTTCATTAGATGTCGGTCCTTAACCAAGTGTACAAACGGTGACGATTTGTAGGATCGTCAGGGCATACGGAACATACAAGTCTCGAGTCCTGGGAATTGGTGAACGAGTGTGAATATGTGTATTTACAAGTGTTATGTGTTTACAATCATTATGTGACTTGTCGGTATGTGAATATGTGTTAACATATGTTAAAACGGGGTTTAACGCGCAAAACACACGGAACAGGCCCCTATAGGCGATTAGGATAGCCCAATCGCCTATAGGAGGGGCGAGTGGGGGACCTTAGGGGCGAGTAGGGGCTAATTGCATGACTGTTCATGCGATTAGGCCCCAATTGCATGGACTTACATGCGATTAGGCTCCCTAATCGCGTGTAAAGGCTGCATAATCGCTAGTTACGTGCTGGACGACTAAAAACGACTATAAATACCATACTTGACCTCATAAACTTCATTATACAAACCCTAGTCGTCCCATAACCTGCCCCAACACACACACAACCTCTGGAACGCGATTTTTGATCAAAACACAAGGTTTCAAGCTTAATCCATCATTCTTTCACAAATCTAAGGTTTGGCTTCCATCCATGAATCTTTATAAACGTTTTTAATCAATCCCTAATGGTCCAGACCTGTTCTAAAACGGAAAAAGCTTTCTGAAAATCGTTAATAAGTGTTGATTAATCGGATTTTAACTAGTATACATGTGTTATGTGGGTTTATGATTAGAAAGCTAGGGTTTTTATGATTCTAGATGAATGAATGATATATTATTATGTTAGACCAGAATAATAATGATATTATGATGATAAAATCTGAGAATTGATTATTAGGGTGATAGTTACGCATGTTAGTGTGATGTTGCATGCTATGTGAATGGTGTTTGGAATACGTGATTGCATGCAGGACTGATAATACGAGGCAAAATGAAGGATTTTGGTTTAAACATGTTTAGAATAGTTGTTGGGATGATATTGGATGGTTACACACGTTCTGGATCTGATTTGGGGCGTTAAACGCGCAAAAAACCGGAACAGCAAGGTTACAGGCGATTAGCAACCCTAATCGCCTATGTTAGAGGCGATTAGGAGGCCAATCGCCCATCTTTCATGCGATTAGGCCCCAATCGCTAGTTTTTACATGCAATCAGCCCTAAATGCTAGTTTTTACATGCAATCAGCCCTAAATGCTAGTTTTTACATGCAATCAGCCCTAAATGCTAGTTTTTACATGCAATCAGCCCTAAATGCTAGTTTTTACATGCAATCAGCCCTAAATGCTAGTAGTTACATGCGATTAGCCTTCCTAAATGCCAGTTGACCAACCTAAATGCTAGTTGACTTTTCCTAATCGTGTGTACTGCTGCTGTAGGTATAAATTAGTATTCCGAGACCCGATTTGACATGTAGGAACATGCTAGGAACCCCGTAACATATCTAATAACTTGGTAACATATGTTTGGATGTAATTCGGTGATACGTGAACTATGTGCTATAACTTGTTGTGCGTTAACGTATGTTAAGTGTGATTTCATGATTGCATGATTGAGAGCGTAAACATAACACGGGGAGTCTCGGGTCACCAATGGGATGTCGAGTCTTGTACTTTGGGTCAGTTAAATAGTCACGGTGTTTTCAAACGAACTTGGTTATGGTCTGGACATCTAGGGACTAATTAACCTGCGGGTTATTAGTCTAAGTACTTGTAACTGTCATATGTTAGGTCGCCGCTTTACGGGACTAGCATAGCAGCTGAGTTTACTCGGGTTAAGGAGTAACGCAACTTAAGGTGAGTTTACGGCCCCTCTTTTAAACTGGTTTCATATTTTCGGGGGAGAAAACATGTGTTAAAACGATTATTTGGTAACTACTGTCATACTATAGGTTTCTATTGTGTACTACACGATCTTTGGAAGTCCCGGGGGGAACCATGAATGTGCGGGTTTGCACAACGGGGAAATGTGAATAGCGCTATTGGGAGTGACCAACCCCGCTCGTCGGCTTGGAGGGCCGGGCGAGTGCATATTGTCTCAAACAGGAACAACAGGAACAACTGGTTTACTTTTCGGGCACAACATCTGGTATGCGTGTTAGTAATGGTTTTCCAATCGTGGTAGTAACAAAACATACGCCTAGCTAGCGTACACTGGTTTTCGATTTGTTATAGTATGGACAGGTGGACTTGGTACTTGGATTACAAAACCTGTAAACTCACCAGCATTTTTGTGCTGACGTAAACTTTTACATGTTTTCTCAGGTCGCTAAGGTAGCACGACTGGACTAGGGCGCACGCGTCTGCACGGCGTCTAACTAGGGTTGCATGGTCTTATAAACGTTGAACTATTGTTTCACTGTTGAAATACTGTGTTGAATAAGCTTCCGCTGTAAACGGGAATTTTAAACTATGTTTTGAAATTGCATTTATATTCATTTAGACTTGTTTATTGTGATCGTTGGTTTGGATCCTGGTTTGTCATGCGCCTCGCGGTTAAACTCCGCAAGTGGATTTTGAGGGTGTGACAATTAGTTACTGTAATCATTTCAGTCTTTTGCGCCTAAGAGAATAGGCGTGTAGGTGAACAAAATGCCTAGGCGCATAAACGCCTATTCACGTAGGTGTTTATTCGTTTAAACATATAGACGCATAGGTGAGTAGACGCGTGTTTGCTAATAGAGTATTTTTGCTTGAGATTGGTTATTGTTTAACAATAAGTTTTGAAAAAAATACCAAGCGCCATTTTAAGAATGCTTTTTTTAACATATCATATTTCACTGATGAATAATTGATTTTTGGTCATTAAATTTTTAAAATTTTGTTTTTTTATTTTATAGACACATAGGTTTATATTTGATGCTAAGAGTACTTCGGCGCAACTAATGTTATGGTCGTATATCAATTGGTTATGCTGACAATATAGATTTGGGTCTACATAATGGCCATAATGGTGAACCTCATTAACATGTTACACGCCAACGCGAATATGCACACTAATGATTATTTCACCAACATATCACTCATGGTCTGTCACGTGTATAATGTTGTCAGTTTTAGTTTCATATATTAGAATAAATAAATTAAGGTAATTAGGATTCATACACCCCTTATTTAGGATTGATACACCCTGGCCCACATCACATACCAATAGGAGGCTACCACATACCTCAGAATGTGATGTCACACCCCCAGGATGTGACGTCACACGGTGTATGAATCCCATAACCCATAAATTAAATCATTTAGAAGTTCTTGTAGGTTATAATCTATACTGCGCATAAACGCCTATGATATGTTTAGACCAGGTTAATGTGTGCAAACCTAAAACTGTTAACTTTTGTAATCAGTCCTTTTCTTTTCACTCTTGAGTCTTCCGAGTCCATGTTGTGTATATGGGATATGGGGTTGGTTTTGAGTTACAAGGGTTGCGGGGGACCATTGGTTAATGGAGGTATAAGGGGTGGTAAATCACAGTGATATGTTGACTGATCTATAAGGGAATGGTAAATGTAAATTGAGAGATATATGTACAACTCATGAGTAAAAGAGATAGGATGGGGCAGGGGTATGGCCCAAATCCAGGGTTTAGCCTTAGTTTGCGTCAGGCGGACTTTAATAGACCAATGGTATTCCCCCAATCACTTAAATTTGATATAGAGTTTGGAATAGAGGATTTATTGATTGGTGATATATGGGAACAGGTCAAAAAAAGCCAAAGTCAACAAAAAAAAGCCAAAGTCAACATAGTCAAGTTCCTATGCTTAATAGTCAAACTTCAAATCTTATATTCAAAGATGTCAACTTTTAGTGAATAAAATAAAAGCTATGTTGGTTCAGAAAATTTGGATAAGTCAGACCAAGCACCTAGCCGAATAGGCGTTTAGTCACCTATATGCATAGGTGTTTTATTTGCAATGCATGTTGTTGGCATGTTAGTTTTTGTTTGGTTTTATAGAAAGTTTGATGTTTTATTTGACTTCTTTGAGATAAAAAAAAATATATATACAAAGCCCACCCAAATTGACCTGTTACATGTTTTTTGCTGATTTTTTCCGTTTAGGTAGCGAAGACGCAAATTGATCATATAAGCATGGTAGATTGAATATCTTGCCATTGATTAGTAAGGTAGTCGGATGCTTTTGAAATTTGGTTATACGCCATCGGACCAATTTTAACCATTTGACAACTTTAGACCTCTTTATAGAAATGACAATACAACATTTGATTCGTTTATACCAATACAACAGCAGCTGTGCAGGCTACTGCAACATCAGCAGCAGTGCAAGCTGCCACATCAGCAGCAGCGCAAGCCGCGACAACAGCGGCTGCGCACACTGCAACCACAAGAGCTAGACAAGTTGCGACCAATACCTATGTTTTCTTATGGACACCAAGCATTTAGCCGAATAGGTTTTTAGTCACCTACACGCTTGTAGATGTGTTTTACTTCAAATATATATATACCAACTGTTGAATATTAGCAGCCATGTTGTGCTTTTTGGGTTTATCATAGAAGCTGCTGTTTTCAAACTCTGTCATGAATACGATGCAAATGCTATCTTGAACCATTGTATCGCCTTTTGTTTAGTATGAACGCCCTACTGCTACACAAATAGGACTACTGTAGCGCCTAAGTTTTGCGCAACTTTGTTTATTATGACTGTTGGTAACACCATGCTGTTTTGTTTTGTCCTTATGATACATCCACTGTTTTATATCTCAATACGTTAGTAGCCACATTGCGCCTTTTGGTATATCATAAAAGCTGCTGATGCAAATACTATTTTGAACCTATGCCTGTATACTAGCTAAATGTTGTCGGTGTTCAGCAAGTGTTGCAGCTAAGGCCTTTTGGTATATCATACAAGCTGCTGATTGTCGGTGTTCAGCAAGTGTTGCAAGTTGTCGGTGTTCAGCAAGTGTTGCAACTAATGACTCAGCATGACCACTTGTACTACCATATCTGGACCTTTACCATCATTTGCTAACTGGCTTTTCTGCTACAGATGAAACTTGGTCATTGAGAACAAATTATAATGACTGAATTACAAGTTTTGTCCTTTAACCTTATACCAAATTTCAACGGATGTCCTTTAGCTTTAAAATTGATTGGTTTTGTATTTTATGTTTTAAAATCTTGCACGTTTTGTCTTTTGGTGCTAACCCAGTTAATTTTTTTCGTTAAGTGTAGGGTAAAATTGTCTTTTTACCCATTTATTTAGAAAAACATTTTAAAATTAAAAAAAAAGAATTATATATATAGGGGAAAGTTAATTTGAGAACACCTATATTTCGTGCGAACCGTGAGAACGGCATCTAAAACCATTCAAATTCAAAATTTCTTTTTACACTTGTCTTTATTACTAAAATACAATCTTAAAAACACAATTTACGCGTAAAAATTTAAACGTATACGAAAATAATTTGTTTTTACACATGTGTAAATTTACTGTTTATACATGTGTAAACTGTTTCATTTACACATGTGTAAAAACTTAATTTGAAAGTGTTTTTGCAAGAAAAGATGAATTATTTGGAAAGAAAATTCATTTATTAATGTTGTATTTTGATTATAATGAGGTTTGTATTAAAAAATTTTGATTTTGATTGATTTTTTTACTTGTTCTCACGGTTCTCACAATATTTAGCATTCTCAAGATAACCCTCCCATATATATATACTAGTGTGGGTGCCCGCGCGTTGCAGCGGGTTCGTAAATTTTGTAAAGGTATATGCCTTTGGTAATAATCAAGTCTACATTTCAACAACTCCTCTACAAACACACACCACAATATCCTTAACATGTTTCTATATAATATACGACAAAAAGCGGATTTTTCTCTCTCATGTTTCCTCCCATAATTTTTAAACTTTAATATCTTTTATATACGGGATTTTTTAAAGAAAAAAATTACACCAAACTAACAAACGTTTTATTATCTTTCCAACGAGTACCATAGTGCTATATAAAAAACGTAGAAAAAAACGACTTTTTTTTGTGGGGTTTTGTTCATAAAGAAAAAAACACAAAGTGTTCAGGTAATTTATTAATCATGTATAGACAAATCACTAATTATGTTCAAATCAGTAAATATGAATTCTATTTCCAACATGTGTTAGCATTGGAGTTGTACATTGTTTTAAATTAGGTATTAATATTAGAGTTATACATTGTTTAAGGTTAGGCGTTAACATTGGAGATACATTGTTAATTGTTTTAGATTAGGTGCTACCCGAAGTTTTCCTACATGTAACTGTAAAGCGCATCATTCTATTTCATAAGTAAAAATTGATATGTCATATTAGATTTTTCAACCCCGGGACGTTCCTGTGGTATAATCTAGTAAATATTATATGCATAAATAAAACACCACCCAAATTAGTTTAAGATATATAATATGCATTAACTAAACATCACCGAAGTTGGTAATTAGTTCGTTTGTAATTATACAGCATTTCACAACACTATTAATTTTATTAATTTTCTTTTTTTGGTACATCTACTTTTTCAAAGTAAGTACAATAATAAATTAAGGAGTATAAGCTTTATTTCCTTTATTTCCATGTGAAGGTCCATTAACAGAAGTCATGCTATTATAGAAGGCCTAATTTTTTAAATATTCCGTGGTTAATTTCTAATGAAGGGTTGGTTTTGACTTCACATATATAAAACGTAAAGAGTTGTATAATTTAAGGCATATAAGCTTTATTTCCTTTATATGCATTACGGACACAATTTGGTTGATTTTGACCCATTTAACCTATTTCTTTTTAGCTTTAGTTTCATTTTTTTACTAACCCAAATCAATACATTCATATGTAAATGAGGAGGGTTAGATTTACTTGAAACACTTTTTGGCCAAAAATTTAACTTTATTATATATTGTTGGTGTCATGTATGCTTAATCAATCAAAGCAAAAACTAAAAGCAAGAATCTAAATCAAACAGTCATCTCTTTCTCTAAACACCAAAAAGTAAAAAGTAAATTAAGCAAAGGTTTCAGCAGCAAAAATGAAGTGGCTATGCCCATATCCTGACTTGCAACGAAAGTACAGCTTGTTAAAAAAACCCTCTCTTTTCACAAGCACCGAATTGTAACAACATACTAAGGTGGCTATGCCGCTATGACTTTAAATATTAACAGTAACCTGTGTACAAAAGCTGCAACACTTAATGTAGAGAAATAATAAGACTAAATTTACCATCAAGTAAAATATAATGACCGAGTTATTTTATAAACCCTAATCTGTCATAACCAAACTAATATGTCAAAACCAAAAAAAAATGACCATAACCTTGAGGTGCCATCTGCATTGTTTGGATTGTTTGGATTTGGTTGACATATTTGGACAATGCCATATCCAACTAAATTTTGCAAAGCCACTTGATTTAGCTACAAAAGCCATAAAGCCTACACAATAAAGATGTAGAAAGAGTTGTTAAAAATTAATAATTGTAAATAATACCATAGTTGTGTTGTTCAACCATTGGGCCGTACCCAATGCACTAAACAACCTAACCCATTTTGACTCATCCCAACTCCTAACATCACCCACTTTGACCCGTATGATGTGTAAAAAAACACCGAAAAACATACTGCATTTTAAATGACAAAAAGCATACAAAATAAGAACAAACAACACATATCTAGATCAAAATGAAGTTAAAGGAACATGAGGAGAAGGATAGATGGTGAATCTAGACTTTAACTTCTTTCCATAGCTTCATGAATACTCTTGTATGATGAACACAAACATCTAGAGCAGAAAACAGCTAAAAAGAAATCATTCATAGACGACTTCCGCAATAAAAAAACACCTCTAATGATGAAACATGACTTGCCATTTGTTGAATAAAAGAGAATTTTGCAGAAATTTCAGCGATCTCTAAGCAATTGCTTTAGGATATTGCAAATTGTATAAAAGCGTGAGATTATCCGAAATCTTATGTACAAGAAAAAGCACAATATAAATTAATACGATTATTCTTCAAAACAAAATGACCTTATAATTAACCAAACTTGGCTGAGAGCAGGCCATCCAAAGTTTTTCTCCTTTGTGACCTGGCCATGGAACGAAAATTGAAAGGACAGAAAGCACCAATCATTCACAATTACCAGTCATTCACTGAACAAATGACACATTAGTGGTAGTTTCATATACACACAAACAACACAGAACACACCCACACCACAAAACTACTTATTTTAGTTCCATTTTAACACACGAGACACACACATAATGGTTTGCATACAACATACAAAAGCACAAAATTAAATAGTAATGAAAATTCATACCTCAGATGGATTAAGAACAGAGGCGAGGATTAAATAGAAGATTGATATGCACACACAACCTGCATCATGAACATAAAATAATTAACATAAACCAAAATAAAAAACAATAAATCAAAATAACCATAAATGAAACCAAAAAAAAAAAAAAAAAAAAAACATTTACGTGAGGTCTCACCCACAAAATTTAGAACATTGGTCGAGTGTAGAAGGTGTAATTTTATAGCATCGATTTGAAATTTGAATTTTAAGAGATTTGATATTCGAGCGCCATTCTTCCTCCTTAGAGTACTCATCACTTAGAAGGGAAGAAAAGAATAGGCAAACCCCACAAAGAAGCACATCTCAATTCATAAACAAAAAGCCCCAAAGCACAAGAACCCTAACCAATAACATCATACAACTCACCAATTACTATAAACACAAACAATATGTATAAGAATCGAGGTAACCTGATCGTTCAGTAGTTTATTGGATCCGGATAGTGACAATGCCCCCTACAAAGGGAATTCATTGTCAGGCCTTGATGACGAATTTATGATGATCTTCATGACAATATTTATGATGATTAACGCTTCAAATGACGAATTTATGAAAACCAGCAGGTTAAGAATTGGGATGGCGTTGAATTTAGCATTGAATGAGGAGGGTCGATTGAATGATGAATGGGCGTGGGTGAGAGATGGGGGTAGTATTGTAAAAGTGTTTTGATATTGTAAAGGAGGAGGTGAGTAAAATGTCTATATTACCCTCCTAAGTGTCTTAATTGTCCCTAATATACCTATAATACCCTTATGAAATAGGCTTTATTCTCTTATACTTGTTGCTTTAAAAATTGTACTCATATCAAAATTCCAATATGGTACATCACTCCTCCTTTATAATGTACTAGTAGGTTTACCCGCGCGTTGCTGAGGGGTTTAAATAAGACCCAACAACAAAGAATACGCACTGGCTAATTTTCTTAATAAGATGTCTATAACTCCTTTGTAGTGCAAAGAATGCGCATCATGGTAAATTTACATATAACTCCTTTTGTTTACAAAATTAAACAAAAAAATCCATATTTTTTTCTGTTAACGAACTATAAGCAAATGTTGTAGAAGCATAGCAAAATACAACAATAAGAACAAAAATATTAGACACAACATGTTGTAGAAGCATGGCAAAAAAAAAAAAAAACAACAATAAGTATAAAAAACTGTAGACACAACTAAAATAGTTCCTTGTAAAACATCAATACCTGATAGAAATATTAGAACGTACATCAACATTAAATCACAAAGACTTGGTTACCTGTTAAGTAAACATGAGGCATGAGGAAAAAAGCAGGCACATAGAAGAGGAATGGAAGCCATTGAGTAACAAATTCATCTTCAAATGCACTGAAAAATTAAAAGACATGAATGCAAAATTAGTGTTTAGGAAAAAGAACAATCATAATTTGATCAAAGAATATTATGCTTTTAGTTGAGAGTCTATGAAGAGGAGGCACAATAAATAGGTAGGGCAATTGAAGGAGAATGACATTCAATAGTAGTGAATGCGATTGAATTGAGAAACCATTTAATTGAAAGACGATGAAGGGCCTTGAGAAGAAAACGAAGAGAACAATTTTTTTTGGTGATATAATGGCAAGTATGGAAGAAGCTTTTATGTTTTAACTATAAAACCATGATCAAATTACTATCATGCCCTTAAAAGCATCTTAATTGTGACAAATATTCTTATTATACCCTTATGAATTAAGGTTGATTCAATTGTACATATTGCTTTGGTTACTTAATAAGATAGCATAATAGATAAGAGAATGATATTTCAAGTTATCCATTCATGTGCAAATCATAACTTATTGATTACTTGGTGGGTAATAATGGAGGACTATGAAGTGGTTTATAATAATGAGGGGTTTCACAAAGTTAATGTGGTCATCTAATTCTCTATAAATGGGGGGTTACATGTTGGAAATGATATTAAGTGTGTATTACACACATATACATCAAGCATGATATGTTGTACACAAGAGGCAAAAAGAGAAGGAAATAACCAAAAAATAGACATTTGTGAAGAGTCTATTCAACTCTCATCTTAAAATTATGTTGAAAATATCTTATTGGACATGCTTGGTACTTAATAATAATATATATATATATATATATATATATATAATAAGGTAATAATAAAATAATAATAATAATAATAAATAGAGAAGAGATATATGTATATCCATATGTAGAAAAAAGTTTTAAAAAATCTATGTAACTAAAAATTAATTAATATTAATATACATTTAAAGAGATAGCAAATTGTTGAAGCTTTTTTAGCTTCTCTGACCCAGTAAGTGTAAGACGACGTCGTAGCAGAGTCTGTGTTTTGTTTCTCTGGTGACACTATACTACCTACTTCCATTTTCAAATTGAATTGGGAAATTGGGGAGAATGAATGTTGTTTAATCAGAAAGAGAAAAAGTTTTAAGGTGAGATCTGTGTTAACTTAAAAATGATGCTTAATGAATACTCAATGAAAATAAAAGTTGATAAATTTTATTTTAAACATTAAAAACCACTTAATAAAATAATGAAGCATTCTGTATTTAAGTGACAATACTAAGAATATCTTTCAAAGAATCAAACCTACCAAAAAGATAAAATCTTAGCCACCTCAAAATTTTATATATCCATAAACATGCAAAAAAATAGCTATAAAAAAATAAAAATAAAAAGTAACTTAACATTAAGTAATTATATTATATTTAGATGGATAAAGGGTATATAAAAATAGTTAAAATCATTAATATTGGACTATATGTTTAAGAGTTGAAGGATTAAACTGGAGGATTAATATCATACATTGAATCTGGCAGCTGGCTATAGCTCCAAAAAGCACCATAAGATCAGCAAAGAGTCTTGATCACATTTGTAACAATTGAAACTGTCTTTATTGCACTCATTTTAAACAACTAAACTCTGCAAAAATAACAAAATTATTAAAGGTATACATTAAAGATAAACTTGGAGTGGTTTTCAATCAATTCGAATCGACAAGTAACACAATGTAATAATCAACATGTAGTTTATAGATTAACAATTGTTATACAGAATTAGAACCGAGAGAAAAAACCTGGACTACTGGGGTCCCTCCGGTGCGCGCTGATCATCATAAACTGCTAGAAGCATTAGCGTCTCAACTAAACGAAGATGCAACAATCAACACTAAGTAACATTGAAACAAAAATCGATAACAATACCTTATCTACAAAGGTAGAATGTGAATAGAAAAGAGATAAGTAAAGAGATAACAATGAACAAAACATGTGCATTGAGCTTGATAGAAACTAATTAGAGAAAGATAGAAGGTGAATGGTAAAGAGATAAGGGCAAGAACTTACATACATCCCTTCCATTACTATCAATGGAAGTTTCTTCATGGAATGGAATAGAATAGAATTTGTTATGAATGATTAATATAAATAAAACACAATCAATGAATACTTGATTAGGAGAGCTCTTCATATGGCCTAAGAGGGAAGGTGAAGGGAGTTAGGGGTACTATAGGAATGATATTTTAGCTTTTAACTAAAAACAAAAGATAAAATTACCCTACTAACCCTCTAAGTGTCTTAATTGTCCCCAATATCCCTATAATACCCTTATGAAATAAGCTTTATTCTCTTATACTTGTTGCTTTAAAAACTGTACCCATGTCAAAATTCCAATATGGTACGTCACTCCTCCTTTATAATGTATTATAGATTATAGATATATTAATCTATCTCTCTCATTCATTTATCACCACCACCACCTACCTCCATCCCCACACCACCATCACCTTCATTCACCACCTGCCACCGCCTCCGGCGGAGCTCCGGCTGAGCAAACCACAACACCACCACACCCACACCCTTCCGGTGGACAGAGAGAGAAAGCGTGGGAGAGAGAGATTCTACAGAGAGAGAGGACAGAGAGAACGAGAGACAGAGGACAGAGAGAGAAAGCGTGGGAGAGAGAGAGGGACAGACGGAAGAGGAAGGAGACAACGGTTGCTGTACTCATCGGGTCAGATCTGGTCTCAAGGTAAAAACCCCTCTTTTCTGAATATTATGGTGATTGGTTATGGTTATTGTAACATCGCAAAATTTTTCCCAAAATTTTAATACATAAAAAGCCCTTATATATATATATATATATATTTATTACACCTTTATCATTAATATTATACAAATGTGCCTAAGTCTTTATTTATCCTAACTCACAACTTATATACATACATAAATGTATATAAATAATAATAATAATAATATGATTCTAAATTCTTTTTTTTTTCACATACAAGATTTATTTTTAAATAAAGCCTTGAGTCAAATAGTCAAAGTCCTAGTCAAAGTCTTAGTCAAACAGTCAAAGTCTTAGTCAAATAGTCAATTCTTCATAAAACCTTACTTTATGGTGTTGACCAATTTTAATGGCTAATTGACTCCAAAACTAGTATAAAAACCCACCTATGACCCATTATACTTTGCACCTCTAAATCGATTGTTTCAATCCGATTAAACTTTCCCTCATACCTTTCTTCTATAGTCTATTACTTCTACAATTGAAGCTTTGATTATAAGCTCTTGTAATTGGCGAATTGGAAGCTTGATATTCTTTCTTTTTTGTTTTCTTCAATTTGGACTAGCTACGTTGTTGAGTCTTTGGGATTTGCCTCGCATACATTCACAACACATTATTCTATTTTTTTTACGAGACATAACATTTTGCTAAGGTGAGTTTTACATAGCCCCTTTTCTATTTATCACCATTTTTGGGGTGAAACATGTTACAACATCATTTATGCAATTCAATCATCAATGTGTCTATGTGTTTTCTATGTTGCATTATGTCTTGAGCATGATTAGAGTAAGCACCATTCTAGCATAATCATTAACTCCGTACAAGCCGACGGTATACATTGATAGATCTATTGGACTGACAATCCCACCCGGATACGTGCCTCCTACAAAGGTAGCGTGGGTGTTTGTTATCGTATAACATATTCAAGTGGACCATGAGCGTATGGTATGTATCATATTATAACAGTCATCAGGGTTGGTTATGCACTCGATTTATTTCTAGTATATTTCTCACATATGGACTAGATTGACATGACACATGAATTGCACAACATTTTTATTCTATTATCAAAAACCTATGTAATTCTCACCAACTTTTGTTGACCCAAAACATTTTCAACTTAACATGTTTCAGGTTCTATTTGCTTGAAGATTTGAATTGATGCTTGAAGATATGTGTATAGTTTATTCAATTTGATGTACAAATTCTAGAACAATTGTATGTAATTCATTTAAATCATTTATTGAAATTTATTATTCACCATGAGCTACTGAATAATCATCATTACGTGACATCCCGATGTTTCCGCCATCGGTTGGGGTGTTACAGTTATGGAGATGGTGTTCATGGTGGTGGTTGGGCTAGGCCAGAGGTGGTTCCGGTGGTGGTGTGGTCTCTCTCTCTCTCTCTCTCTCTCTCTGTGATTGGTTATGGTGGTCGATTGGTGGTCTGGTTATGGTGGTCGGGTTGGGATTTCTTTGAATAGGTCAACAGAGTTGTTTTGTTTATCTTTCTGCCCTGTGTTGCTGCTGCTTGTTGGAAGCTTGCTTTTGATTCAAGTATGGATGGATGGATGGTGGTGATCAAGATTTGTTTTGTTTATCTTTCTGCATATGGCTTTGACAGTACAGAATAGTACAGTCGGGTTGGGCTATTAAGAGAGGGGGGTGGTCGGCGGCAGGTGGTGGTGGTGGTCAGACAGGTGGTGGTGGTCGGCGGCAGGTAGTGGTGGTGGTGGTCAGGCAGGCGGTGGTGGTCGGCGGGCGTTGGTGATGGTAGGTTATGGTGTTGGCAGGTATTAAGAGAAAGGGGGGTTATATTAATTTTCAATTTTACTTTTTGTCCAAAACTTTAATTTACTTACACAAATAGTCCTTGGAAGAGTAAAAAGACAATTTTACCCTCCACTTAACGAAAAAAATTAACTGGGTTAGCACCAAAGGACAAAACGTGCAAGATTTTAAAACATAAAGTACAAAACCAATCAATTTTAAAGTTAAAGGACATCCGTTGAAATTTGGTATAAAGTTAAAGGACAAAACTTGTAATTCAGTCAATTATAATTGCAAAACTTAGGAACATTGGTCCATAATATATAGAATACCATGTGAATATTCTACTGCTACATAAATGCAACATAACAGTATTGCACAATACGATACATCTGTTTTCGAACTTTGACATCATACGATCAACGACACTGTTTTATATCTCAATTCAATAACAACCTTGTCCAACAGTTGCGCAACGCGCAACCTGGGCAACCCACTAGTTAATATAAAATGAATACGAAGATTATATATGCTAAACTTACACGAATTTTACCAGACCAATTTTAGAGATATAAAAAATAAAGTAACAGACATAAAACCAAACCCAATAACTTGTAATTGGCTATCTTTGGTTTAATATAATTTATTATTATTATTAACCCAAACCGATGACCAATTTTAACGATTTCACGATTTTAAACAGTGCCATAAACACCCCAGTATTTAGCAGCAACACGCATGTTTTCAACACTGAGCATGATAATTCTGTTGGGAGACTATATGAACCATTGGATGTAAGATATGGTCCAAAAGCAATCAAATCTAACGGGTGAGAAGTATGCACCGTGTGTTAGATTAGATCTAATCTCACCTAACCTAATTGTTTATGCAAAAAATAAGATTAAAATTGGGTGGTGATATTTAAACCCCCCAGCTTCTATTTTCACCCCCCAGAAGCGCCTCGCTTAGGCCTAAGCGAGGCGCTTCTGGGGGGTGTTTTATTTTGGTAGTTTTTTGGTGTTTTGAGTTGTTTTTTTTTTTAATTTAATAATTATAAAAAGTTAAAAAAAAATTAAATGTCAGTTGTTATCCGAGAGATAGCGGTAAACGATGAAGACAACCTGAAAACAACCGGATACCATGGATCAGAGAGATTTAAGCTAATTAAACTCATATCTCAAGCCGGTGCAAGTTATGTTGTAACGAAATCATTCTCACATGAATATCCTGCGTAAAGGACTAAAGCCACATATCTTGCCATTAATACCAACTGAATTTTACTTGTTTGCATGAAAAGTTCATTGTACGATGTCTTTTTCAGAGGACCTCGACTCTTGAGATGTTGCAGGTGTTTGAAAAGTTTGAACTGAAATTGAACTTTTCATGCAAGCAAGTAAAATTCAGTTGTTTTACTAATTTCATAGTCTTGATACTTTTAAACAATCGGATCGGCGCTAAACAATAGAAAGTAATTACAAATATTGCAAGAGGGTCACTATTCATATATAAAGAACATTAATCGGTTTCATCATTGTTTATTTGAGTTCAACTTTCCATGATCTACCTTTATCATCTCAGAGAGATATCTGTCAAACGATGGAAGGGAACCCGAAACAATAAAAAGTAATTACAAAGAAGATAATCAAAGATGCTACAACATAACTTGCACCGGCTTGAGATATGAGTTTAGTTAGCTTGAATCTCTCTGATCCATGGTATCCGGTTGTTTTCAGGTTGTCTTCATCGTTGACCGCTATCTCTCGGATAACAACTGAAAAGTTGTCTCATTAATTCCAATTCCAATTCCAATTCCACCGGTGCAATCAGAATCTGAAGAGAAGCTATCATCTTAGAGAGATAGCTTAAATCTCTCTGATCCATGATATGAGAGCATAAGAGAAGAGATAATAACATATGAGCTTCAACATAACTTGCACCGGATGATTGCCAATGAGATTGATAACTGGACAGGTTAGCCAGGTGTTTGTCAAAAAGGTAGAGCACACCACTAGAGCAAAAAGTTGTGTGTATGAATAGTGACCCTCTGGCAAACCTGCCATTATTTAGCGTAAAAAGTTCATTGTACATATACCTCCTTATTTAAAAACAAATCACATCATTGTAGAGGTTACTAGGTTACTCATCCACAATGTTCTTACCTATGAGTTTAATTAGCTTGAATCTCTCTGATCCATGGTATCCACTTTCAGAATCTGAAGAGAAGCTATCATCTCAGAGAGATATCTGTCAAGTAATTACAAGAAGATGATCAAAGATGCTTCAACATAACTTGCACCGGCTTGATATATGAGTTTAATTAGCTTGAATCTCTCTGATCCATGGTATCCACTTTCAGAATCTGAAGAGAAGCTATCATCTCAGAGAGATATCTATCAAGTAATTACAAGAAGATGATCAAAGATGCTTCAACATAACTTGCACCGGCTTGAGATATGAGTTTAATTAGCTTGAATCTCTCTGATCCATGGTATCCACTTTCAGAATCTGAAGAGAAGCTATCATCTCAGAGAGATATCTGTCAAGTAATTACAAGAAGATGATCAAAGATGCTTCAACATAACTTGCACCGGCTTGAGATATGAGTTTAATTAGCTTGAATCTCTCTGATCCATGGTATCCACTTTCAGGCTGTCTTCATCGTTGACCGCTATCTCTCGGATAACAACTGAAAAGTTGTTTCATTAATCTATAAATAAATCCTTACAAAATATTTTTAACTTAAATCTTTGAGCATACCACACTTAGAGGGTCACTATTCATACATAAAGAGTAATCGTGATGTGATGGATTTTTATATCTGCAACTTAGTTCCTTTTTACCTAGTTGCAAAGGAACTTCAGGTCAGCCAGACCTTTGTCAAAAGCAAGTGTGAAGATCAAGATCAAGAAGAACAGTACGGTCAACGATGAAGGTGTGTTGTATGTATAAAATTGTGAATAATTGTAGTGTGTTCGGTGCAGTCGACGAACATCATTCAAAATTTCAACTTCCCGTTCAGGTGCTTAAGTCCACCTTGAAGACTGGATACCATGGATCAAAGAGATTCAAGCTAATCAAACTCATAGGAATCTTGAACGAAATTATACATTTATTTGGAATGTTCCTGATCATTACAGTGAGATTGATAACTTCTCTATGGAAGCAACAAATTCAAAACAGAGGTAGGTTTGCCAGAGGGTCACTATTTATACATAAAGAGTATAATCAAACAAGGGTTGTTATCGGAGAGATATCGGTCAACGATGAAGGCAACCTGATAAAGGCTGAACACGAGTATAATCAAACAGCGATGTCAAGGGTTTTAAGACAAGGAAGATGAATTCAGTTGTTATCGGAGAGATATCGGTCAACGATGAAGGTGTGTTGTATGTATAAAATTGTGAATAATTGTGAGAGTCGATATGAGAGCAATAATCCATCGAGAACTAGAGAAACAGAGAATAAGAGAAGAGATAATAACATATGAGCTACAACGACGTCGTATTTTGGAAGCTGAAGTTCGGAGAGAACTAAATATTCGGTTGTTGTTTTTCTTCTCTATACAGAGTGACGATAGGCGTTTTCGATTTCCAAATGAATCAACGACTTAAACTTGACATCATCAACCACGTATAGTCAAATATTTATTCTCCATATCCATACCTTGTTTCAAGTATCTTGTAAAATTCATTTCGTCTTCAAGACTCCTATGAGTCACAAAGGAGACATGGTGTTTGACTTTTTTGTGTTTGACCCATCCGGATGTGAAAGACAATATCCATATTTACCTGATTATAAGAGAGGTCGAAGATATTGCTCAATAAACATTATTATTATTATTATTATTATTATTATTTTATTATATTTGTAATTTAGCTCCTTTGTTTTATTATTATAATAATTTATTATTATCAAGAATCGGAAATTAGTAAAACGATTTATGAAAGTATCAAGAATCGGAAATTAGTAAAACGATTTAATAAATCATTGCTCAGACGTTAGGGTTTGATAAACACAAAACTTATTATTTATAAAGCAACAAAAACACAAATCGTACCGTGAAATAAAGAGAGGCCCATTAGGAGTGCCGTGGAGGAAGATCGTCGGTTTGCTGTAGTCGATGATGGCGCAGAGGTTAGCGGTAACTTTAAATTTTGAATGATCGTCGGTTTGCTCTCAATATACCAACCAACAGTCGATCCGACTGTTCATTTCTCTCTATAACAAAGTAAAATTCAGTTGTTATCGGAGAGATATCGGTCAACGATGAAGGCAACCTGAAACGACATGAACATTTATAACCTTTCTGTACCTGTGGCCAAAAGAACCTGATAAAGGCTGTACACGAGTTATTTGGACTGTTGCTAAAATAGTTAAACAAAAGCTGAAATTATACAGTTATTTGGAATATTCTTGATCATTACAGTGAGATTGACTGTTATCGGAGAGATATCGGTCAACGAACATCATTCAAAATTTCAACTTCCCGTTCAGGTGCTTAAGTCCACCTTGAAGACTGGATACCATGGATCAAAGAGATTCAAGCTAATCAAACTCATAGGAATCTTGAACGAAATTATACAGTTATTTGGACTTAAGCACCTGAACGGGAATGAAGGATGAAAGCATGACGTGAAACATGGCGTAGTCACATTCAGTCTTCAAGGTGGACTTAAGCACCTGAACGGGAAGTTGAAATTTTGAAATTTTAATATAATTATTATAAAAAATGTTCTTTTGACAAACGTCTGGCTAACCTGTCCAGTTATCAATCTCACTGTCCAACAACTGAATTTTACTTGCTTGCATGAAAAGTAATGATCAGGAACATTCCAAATAACCGTCCAATTTCAGCTTTTGTTTAACTCATGATATATCCACCAAATCATTTCTTCAAGTTCATTTCACCAAAAAAGGCATAACTGTAATGATCAGAAACATTCCAAATAACTGTTCAATTTCAGCTTTTCAGTTGTTATCCGAGAGATAGCGGTCAACGATGAAGACAACCTGAAAACAACCGAATACCATGGATCAGAGAGATTCAAGCTAATTAAACTCATATCTCAAGGTGGACTTAAGCACCTGAACGGGTGAATACATCTTGCTTTTGACAAATCCATTGTTGTTTCCATAGACATGAAAGGAGGCAAATCGTTTGAAATGGTGAATACATCTTCTTTTGACAGAATTGGGATGATTTGCATGGAGGGTTATGTGCATCACGTATTTTCATTCTTTCCTTGATCTGCAAATATTTGAAAATTATCATTTCTTGACATGCTTGGTAACACCTTGATCTGCAATATTTGAAAATTATCATTTCTTGACAATTATCTCTCTGAGATGTCAACTTGCGATTAATAATATATTAATACCGTGAGTGTAGTCCATTGATGTATTAATATATTATTAATCGCAAGTTTCAATACTAGATAATGCACGTAACTCCCTAGGAGTCTTGAAGACAAAATGAATTTTACAAGATACTTGAAACAAGGTATGGATACCATGGATCAGAGAGATTCAATCTAATTAAACTCATATCTCAAGCCGGTTGATATAGAGTATATCAGAGAAAGATTTAGTTGAAAGTGGATATAACTAGACAGTGATATTGATAACTTCTATATGGAAGTTGCTACAATAGTTAAACAAAAGCTGAAATTGAACAGTTATTTGGAATATTCTTGATCATTACAGTGAGATATGAGTTTAATTAGCTTAAATCTCTCTGATCCATGATATGAGAGCAATAATCCATCGAGAACTTGAGAAAGAGAGAATAAGAGAAGAGATAATAACATATGAGCTACAACATAACTTGCACCGGCTTGAGATATGAGTTTAATTAGCTTGAATCTCTCTGATCCATGGTATCCACTTTCAGATTGTCTGCATCGTTGACCGCAATCTCTCGGATAACAACTGAACAGTTGTCTCATTAATTCCAATTCCAATTCCAATTCTACCGGTGCAATCAAGGATGCTACAGGTATTTGGACTGTTAATCACCAAAAAATATGAGTTTAATTAGCTTGAATCTCTCTGATCCATGGACATATACCTCCTTAGCTGAAATTGGACGGTTATTTGGAATATTCCTGATCATTACTTTTCATGCAAGCAAGTCAAGTCAAAAAAACATTTTTTTATATTGCTCTCATATCATCTCTCTCTATAACACTGAATGCGGTATGCGCGTTAAATTTCATTAAATGCGGCAACACAGGCAAGTCCTCGTCTGATAACAACTGAAAGGTTGTTTTACTAATTTCATAGTCTTGATACTTTTAACACTTATGCGTAGATCAAGGAGATTGATGAAGATATCATCAAGATGAGCAGGAATTGTTAACCTTCCCATTGATTTCAAGTATGTTGCCTTGATCGTTGACAGCTATCTCTCCGATAACAACTGACTTTTACTTTGTACGAAAATCGAGATCATCTCATTCCATGTTGCCTTTTCATGCAAGCAAGTCAAGTCAAAAAAACATTTTTTTATATTGCTCTCATATCATGGATCAGAGAGATTTAAGCTAATTAAACTCATATCTCAAGCCGGTGCAAGTTATCTTGTAGCAGTCAAGATTCCTATGCAAACAAGTCAAAATTCACCGAACACACTACAATTATTCACTATTTTATACATACAACACAACCCCCGGAGTTTGACCGTACTGTTCTTCTTGATCTTGATCTTCACACTTACTTTTCATGCAAGGCATTATTATAAAAACATTTTTTATAATAATTATATTAAAAAAAACAAAAAACTAACTAAAAAGACCAAAAAAAAATGATCCTAAGCGCCTCGCTTAGGCCTAAGCGAGACGCTTAGGTCTAAAAATCAGCTTTTTCTGCCCCTCGTACTGACCTCCTCGAATTCAGCTTTCAAGCGCCCCGCTTAGGCCTAAGCAAGACGCTTGGGGGGTGAAAATAGAAGGAGGGGGGTGGGAATAGACCGAGCCTTAAAATTTGATTTAAAAGTTGAAATTTGAGAAAAAAAAAAAGTACACGTGGAAATATGAAAGGAACAAGTTGCCAGTGTAGTAGGTGCACCGAATAGTAATTTAACACGTGTATGCCCCACTCCCTTGATGAGTTTTTGACACGTGTTATTACGCAGATAAAAGTCGCTGCATGGGCAGCAGGCTTTTCTAGTGCAAATTGCATTGGCTTGCCTAGAAGGGACCTTTGGCATTTTCTCGAGACACACGTCGTCAAATTATATTCTTGGGTCTGTCTATTGGTACCCCGTCAACTTCTATTTTAACTCCCCTCCGAAGCGCCTCGCTTAGGCCAAAGCGAGGCGCTTCGGCCACATTAATTACAAATCAGTACGAGGTTGCATGGGAGTTTGAAAAAAAAAGGGGCCAAGCGTCTCGCTTTGGTCAAAGCGAGGTGCTTGGCAACAGGGGGATGAATCTGGACATTTTGATGTTGGGAAGATTTTGGTTTGGATTTTTTTTGTTTTTTTTTTGTTTGTTTTGAAGTGTTTTTTTTTAAGTGTTTTTTTTTTTTTTTTTTAACTTTTTTATCTATTTAGAGTCTTTATCTATTGTAATTTTTTTAAATTTAAAAATTTTAAAAACAACGAAATAACCCGTGTTTTTTTTTAAATCTTTTTTATTGATTTAGGGTCTTTATCTATTGTAATTTTTTAAAATTTAAAAAACAACGTAATAACCCTAATCAAACTATAATTAATCAAGTAATCCCAACTTTAACCTATTAATAAAGTGTTCGATTGTCACTGTGACTGGATAAATTATTCACGGAGAAGACCTCGTCGAAGAAAGATTGAACGAATTCGCGAATTTTGATGCGAATATGGTGGTTGATGGTCAACGTGGCGTCATTTTGGTTCATAACATGTAATTTTTATTTGGTTTGGGATTGAAAGGGTTGAGTGATCTTTTAACGTTTATAATCGAATGTTTACTGTTTGAATCTCATTGGTTTTACTGGCTTGCAATTTATAATTTGGTTTTAGTTCGTTTATTATTTATGGGTTTAGTATTTATTAGACAATTAAACATTCAAAACACACAACATATATATATATAAACAAACGATCAAAATGCATAATAATAATAAGGGTAATAAGTTTGTCCATACACGTCATAAAAAAAATACAAGTAAAATGAGTCTACTGCGGCGGTGGTGGTGGGGCCCCCTGTGCTGGTCCACGGTGTGGTGGTGGGCGTAACTCTACCTGCCAATGCCTCGCCATCGCCTGCATCGCGTCGACCGTCCACTCCTGAACCTCCCGGAGCTCACCGATGTGGCGATCCATGTCCTCTGCCACGAAACGCGCAGCAGGAGTGAGGTCATCATAAATATGACGGGGGTACTGCTGCTGTGGTGGCGGTGGAGGAGGTGGGGGGGGGGGTCATCGTCGTCAGCCTCGTCGTCCTGACCCGCCATCTCTACCAGGAGAGGCTCTCCCGGACGCACCTCAACGTAGGGCGGTATATCATGGAAAGTAGGAGGGGGGGCCGGCGCAAAAGCCCTCCTGGTTCCGATAGCTCGAAACCGATGCACACCCTTCGAGACCTCGAAGAGGATCCCCATGCTCCGGGCATTGGCCTCACCCAGCACTACCGATGGGATCGAGGGCAGCAAGTGATGGTCGGTATCTGGCGAGAGCCCCAGATGACGCGTGATGTAGGTGATGAACGCCCCGCCAAAGAGATGTGCGCGAGCCTGGCGCATGTGGCAGCACTTAAAGTAGTCGACCAGGGACGCGGCTAGGTTGCACGGCTGCCGCATAATCAAACAGTACAAAAAGAAAAGGTCAGTCTGGTTGACCTTCTCCCGACTGTTCCCCCGTGCTGCGATAGAGGTGGCGATCGCATGCTGAAAGTAATAGTACAGGGGGTCCCTAATCGACGT
This sequence comes from Ambrosia trifida, assembly GCA_028751855.1. Classification (NCBI taxonomy): domain Eukaryota; kingdom Viridiplantae; phylum Streptophyta; class Magnoliopsida; order Asterales; family Asteraceae; genus Ambrosia; species Ambrosia trifida. The sequence continues at coordinate 73,232,904 of CM054122.1, forward strand.
CGCCTTCGCAGTATTCTTACCAAAGTGCGACTTGGCGATGAACCTCCAAAACCTGACCAGGGTCGGCCTATCCACCGTAATGAGAGCGTCCCGGTACAACGCAAACTCAGTCTCCGGGGCTGTGTAAAACCCCGAAGCAACAACAAACTCCTGCAAAAAAAAATTGTAAATATTAACAATTTTGGTAACATAATAATAAAATGACAGATAATTGAAATAACATACCTCATAGGTCATCTGCTGCCAACTCCTCGCCAACCGAAATCGGATGGGGCGAAAAGTCTGAGCCGGGTTCGTGTTCTCGGACGGATCCAGAACCACGAACGACGACAGAAACTCTATCGTCAAAGCCCGGTAAGAAGGCAGCTTGGCTATGTCAAAGAGACGACGCCATGGAGTGTCAGACCCCACAAAGTCGTGAGCCCTGCCGATCTCGCCGACCTTCTCCAGAAGCGACCAACTCATGTACATATGAGGGTCGACAGGCATTTGACGCATCTTCGTGCAGCAGCGCCGCGCATCCTCAAACCCCTCCTCAAAGTCCAGGTACGGGTGGTCCGGTAAGGGGTCCGGTGGTGGAGCCCGTCGCTTCCTCTTCGACGAAGGCCCCGGTGCAGACGACCCAGCGTCATCTCCACCACCAAAAGCAGCGTCAGCAAAATCTGGCTCCATATCCATATCTATGTAAACAATAATTTACAATTACTAATGATAATAACATTAATAATAATACTAATAATAAATAGGGTCGTTCTAATTAAACCCCCAAACTTCGTAATAATAATAATAATAATAATAATAATAATAATAATAATAATAATAATAATAATAATAATAATAATAATAATAATAATGATGATGATGATAATATTAGTAATAATAATATTAGTAATAATAATAATAATAATAATAATATTAGTAATTGCTGCTTCTTAGTTGGACGACCACGGGTTTTCTTTTGCACAACAGGCGGTTTATTGGGGGAGTAGTTGCCTGTGACGATTTGTGCAAATTTGTCTAGGTAGTTTAATTGGGCAAAAACTGGTTTTGTATCAATCGTTTCCTTTAATTCTGCCCACACCTTATCTACATTTATATCTTCGCAACCAGTCTTCGCAGGTTTGAAGTCAAGCTTCCTCCAGAACACGTCTATCGAGAACAAATGGATTTCCTGACCTGAGAAAATAACATATGTTATAAAGTTAAGTCATGTAATAAATTATGTAGTAAAATCATATGGACACTAGTGCTAATTACCGTTAATTTGTAACTGCTCGAGACGACAGGCACATGGCAAAGCACAACTACTATAAAGTTGGCATCCACAAGTGTTATTGTAACGGCGCATGGACGTTTGAAGACGGTCGATCTCTTCGTATATCAACTGAAGAGCATGTTTGCTAACTTTCCGAAGTAACTTTTCAAGCAATGGCTGCCTCTTGTGGTGGTTCATTGTTTTTCTTAGGCTTTTTTCAAAACCTTTTTTAATGTCTCTATATTGCTGATCCACCATTTGATCAACGGACTTCACAATTGTTGACAACGAGTTGCGATTGCTTGGAAGGTAACTTTTAATTTTGGCATGCATGCCCTCAACTCTGTTGGTAGTGGTCTGGCGGAAGTTCAGCGTTTGGTTAGTCCACGCTGACACAAACTTTTGACGGAACCGGTCCAACCAGTTATTCTTCGTGTATGAAAAAACGTCTGAAAATATAACCAAAACTTGTCAGGCGTGTGTATGTAAACAAGTACGTATGTAATTATGTAAAACTACTTACCTAGCCGATCCATCTTTTCCAGATATGACTGAAATTGCCCCAAATTGTATTCGTACAGGGTTTCCGTCGCAGAGTCACACAGCCACCAAAACATTCGAACAAATTCCTTCCACTCCTTATCCGTGAACTCCTTCTTGCTGTTCCTGTTGATATTCTGCGAGATATGAAACCGGCATAGATACTTGTACGCCTTTGGGAAAACCACATCACACGCGTTCATCAGCGCAAGGTCCCTGTCTGTCACAATCACTCGCGGCTCCATACATTTGTCCAACATAGACCTTATCCTCTCCAACAGCCAAATGTAGTTATCAATCTTCTCAGAAGAAATAAACGCATGGGCAATAGAAAACGACTGGTTTGTGACGGGTGGTTCAACGAACACCCTTTAATAGTGTTAAAACGTTTATTTTATCCACATTTATTCATGTTATTGCTTGGAATTGGGTAACTACGGTTATTTTGGTTGCAGGTGTAAGAAGGAGTTAAAAATGGCGAAAAATGGGCTTGGGAGTGGACCGGACCGCATCGGAATGAGATGGGAAAGAAGAAGAAAAAAATGAAGAATTTGACAGGCTCACCGTACCCTTACGGCCCAGCCGTAGGGTTACGGTGGCCTCAGGCCCAAAATTTCCACCGTTGGGCAGTGTCTTCTGGCCGTCAGGATTTGAAGCCCACCGTACCCTTACGGTGGGACCGTAGGGGTACGGTGGCCACTGCACTTTTGTGTAACTCCTTCTTTAAAGAGCAATTATGGGAGACTTATCATTATCACTTCCACTTGAAACGTTTCCACACACACTTTGGGCGATTTTTGGCTGAAAGAAGACTTTGGAAACTTATCACAAACATTGGTTTTAGCTTTTGATTCATATGAACATTTCTATGGTTGTTATGATGATCAATCAAGTCATGCTTGGCTAGAACTTTAGATGATCATCCTTGGTGAAGTTTTTCTTGAACACTTTATGTTTGTTCCTTGCATTTCTAGAATGATAATTTAGTACATGTTGCTTGATTATTATGGTGTTTGAACAATTGCTTGTAGTAGTTAATTAATTTCTCAATTTCTAGTCTTAATCGTACGTTCTTGGTGTTGTTGACAACCGGGATATTGCGGGAAGGATTTGCGTTGGATAATTGATTAATCGGTCATCGGGAAACAACCTCGCATTGCTATAATCCGAGTACTTTGTTCCCTTTTATCACAATAATTGTTTAAACATGAGTTATGTCTATGTAACTCTTTCTAGTGGAACTTTTGCATAAAGGTTAAAGGAAAATGGATCCAAGGATGGTCATTGTTTGTTAATTGGAAGAACAAAACTCATTTCAAATCATTAATTTAGTTTTCTTTTTATTAAAATCTAAACTCAAGGCAATCAACAAATCTTTGATCTTTAATCTTGTTAGTAGTTAATTATTAGTTAATTCACAAGTTATTAGCTTACACATATTCCACAAACTCCCTGTGTTCGATACCTTTTTACCACTATACATTAGTTGTAATTGGGAAATTTTACGTGTACCATGACAAGCACGTCAAATTTTGGCGCCGTTGCCGGGGAGTAGTGCGCAACGTGTGCTAAGTTTTTAGTTTTATTTGTTATTTTCGGGTTTACACGGGTTGTGTTTAGTGTGCAGGTACTTCACGTGTATGCATACTAGGGGCTCTCACGAGTCATCACCACTTTTGTTTGATCCGGAGATTGAAAGAACACTGAGAAAGAACCGAGTTTTGATTCGAAGAAACAAAGTCATTGATTCACCTACTTCACCGTTCACCCCAAGAAACATAATGCAAGACCCTCACATACCAACAACGGGTCAAACGACCTCACCATTCATGCCTACTTCTTCACACATTTCACCCAACACCACATTACCTAACTTTTCCACTAGTCCTGAAACACCAAGCCATACCACCCAACCGAGTTCCACCCAATTTGATCCAAACCTTAACTTTAATCCATCATGATCCAAACCTTAACTTTAATCCATCTTCTACCATTCCACACCCACAAGGACAAGGTTCAACAATTGTCCACACCACATCTTCTTATCAACCACCTAATCAATCGGGTTTTTACCATTCATCTTTCCAAGGTGGTCCAAATTTAAGATTTCAAAGAGATGTGTATGACGAGGGGTATGATGATGAGGAGTTTAGTGGGTACAATGAAGAGGGTTATTACTATGGAGGAGAAGGTGCATATGTGGGTTCGCAAGCTCAAACGGGTCAAGTAAGTCAACCACTTTTACAATTTCAAGACCCGTCAAGACTACCGGTTGGTGTGCAACATGTTAGACCACAAGGATTGCAGTTTCAGTGTCCCACGCCACTCAATCAAATGCGGCCTCCAAATATGCAAGCTCAACATCAAAGGCCAAACCACCAACAACAACCTATGCATCCGAATCAACATCAATAACAATTTGCACCACAAGGTGCAATGCAAGGGCAAATGGGTCAACCAAGAGCGCCATTGGGAGCACCTAGAAGACTCCACCGTGATGTTGTACGGGGAATTGAAGCACATTTTCGGCCTATCATCACTAATAATCCATCACCAATAGTGATTCCGCAAAATGCAAATGGAAGAACTTTTGAAGTTAGAACAACCGCACTTCAAAGTTTACCAAAATTCAAGGGGCTAGCAACGGAAGAGCCTTACTTTCATTTGGAAACTTATGATTCAATTTGCAACACTATTGGGGGCCAAGGATTTACTCCGGATGATGTCAAGTTGGTACTTTTCCAATTTTCATTGGAAGATAAAGCAAAAAGATGGTTTCACACTCTACCATCCGCATCAATTTTCACATGGGCCGATATGCAACAAATCTTTTTGGATGAATTTTATAGTTCGCAAAAGACCAATGATGCAAGGAGGGGGTTGAGAAGCTTTCAACAACAGTCGGGAGAGATGTTCCATGAAGCATTTGAGAGGTTTAACATGATGCTACGAAATTGCCCTCACCATGGTATCCAACTATGGGAATTGTTAAATGCTTTTCATGAAGGTTTGACATCGGAGGATGCACGGGATCTTATGTCCATCACAAATGGTACTTTTGGTACAAATTTTGAACAAGATGATTGGGCATATTTAGAGCAAATGGCGGTGACTTCAAAAAGGAAGGCCCAATCTTCAAGAAGGGCAAGACATGTGATTCAAAGACCACATGTACATGCGGTCGAAGGTGGTAATGTGCAGAATACTAATCAATTGTATAATGTTTGCAGCACTTGTCAAGAGATAGGTCACACGGCGGAGGTTTGCAGAATACTAATCAATTGTATAATGTTTGGCCAAAGCGAGGCGCCTGACTGCTTGATTAGACATAAAGCTCCAGATTCCTCAAAACTTCTATTCCAGACGCCTCGCTTAGGCCTAAGCGAGGCGGCTGGCTTAAGGGGTTAAAATAGAAGTTTGGGGGGTTTAATTAGAATGACCCATATTCTTTTGCTATACAAATCTAAATATATTGTTTTATTTATTTATTTTAATAGAGAGTTTATTGTAAATTAGGTTTTAGTTTATATGAAACATTTTCAGACTTGACTAGTGGGATTCCTCCGTATTGTTGGATTTTTTAGTGTAATTGAATTGACTGTTTGATCAATATGTTCATAATAATACATCATATAGGTATGGTGGTGCGGAGTGCACACCTATTTGAATTTATTATGAACTTAGGGGCGAAGCTCCTAAGGAACGGGGGTCCGGGGGCAGCGCCCCTTGGAGCAGGGTCCAAGGGGCGGCAGCCCCTGTGGTAAAAATGTCTCCGAAAATTAATTTTCAGAAATAGAGGGACTATTTTGGCAGCTTTGAAAACCTTGGAAAACTGCCTTTAAGGCAGTTTCTGGCCCATCTGTTTCATTACGATATTATCTCCTTCTTGATCAATCTCTCTGGTTCTGATAATCTCAAATACAACATACAGAAAATTCTCAATCTCTGATTGTATCCGGTTGAATATTCGATGGAACCGTCGAATTGATTCAATCTGAAAGCGATCACGTGCCTTCAGAGATTTCTGTTATCCGGTTTTGTTCGTTTGTTACGGTTATTCCCCAACAAAGATTGAATCAATTTCCGAAGATGACGAACAATGAATCTGTGAAAGATATGACGAAGAACTTCACGAAATTGGACACGTTTTCTGGACAGGATTTCAGACGCTGGCAGAAGAAGATGCACTTCTATCTCACGAGTCTGAAAGTGGTGTATGTTCTGAGCACTCCTTGTCCCGAGATTGTTGAGAATGAAACTCTGGAACAAACCAGAACTCGTTCAAAGTGGGAAAACGCAGACTACATCTGTCGTGGTCATATTCTTAACGGTATGTCTGATTCTTTATTTGATGTGTATCAAAACGTAGAGTCTGCAAAAGAATTATGGGATGCCCTTGAAGCCAAATACATGGCAGAAGATGCGTCTAGTAAGAAATTTCTGGTTGGTAATTTTATTAACTATAAAATGGTAGACACTAGGCCTGTTATGGAACAGTATCATGAATTGCAACGAATACTAGGGCAGTTTCATCAATATGGAATGAAGATGGATGAAGCAATTTCTGTCTCTAGTATTATTGATAAACTGCCACCCTCTTGGAAAGATTTTAAAAATAATCTGAAACATAAGAAAGAGGAAATGAATCTGGTTGAATTGGGAAGTAGTTTCCAAATTGAACAAAACATACGTGATATGGAAAAGGGTTCTGGTGTTGGTACTAAAACCATGGCTGGTTGTTCTTCTGTGAACATGGTGGAGGAGTGTGAATCCTCCAAGGCTTGGAAAGGGAAACGAAAGTTTGAAGGGAACAACAATAAGGGTTATGATAAGAAGCCTAAAAAGGTTTGTTGGAAGTGTAATAAACCCGGACACTTCAAGAAAGATTGCAGGTCTGGAAAGAGTGGAGGAAAAGGCAAAAACGTGGCTGGTACAAGTGGATCCAAGGATCCCGAAAAGCAATCAGGTTCGTTTTTGGTACCATGTGATCATTATATTGAGAATTATTATGTATCAATAATCTCTGAAGCATTTTATGTGCAGGATGATGATATTTCATGGTGGATGGATTCGGGAACAACATGTCATGTTTGCAAAAATCTTCAATGGTTCAAGGATTTTAAGCCAATTGAAGATGGATCTTTACTGAAGATGGGCAATGTTGCTACTGAACCAATTAAAGGAATAGGATCTGTTCTTTTAGTCTTTACTTCTGGAAACTCTTTACTATTAAATAATGTTCTATATGTACCTGGGATTCGTAAGAACTTAGTATCTGGTATTGTATTGAATAATTGTGGTTATAAGCAGGTCTTGGAAAGTGACAAGTATATCTTGTCAAGACATGGAACCTTTATTGGATTTGTTTATTTGAATGGCATGTTTAAGTTGAATTTAGATGTCCCTTTTGTTAATAATTCTGTTTGTATGGCTTCTACTAGTTCTAGCAATGGTTTTAGTAAATCAGAATTATGGCATGCTAGATTAGGTCACGTTAATTATCGCAGAATGAAAGATATGTCTAAAATGGGTCTTATACCAGCTTTTGACATACAAAAATGTAATGATTGTCATACTTGCAAATTGACAAAAATTACAAGAAAACCATTTAAAGATGTCAAAAGGAATTCTAATGTATTAGAATTGATTCATTCTGATTTATGTGACATTCATAGTACTCCTTCTCTAGGAAATAAGAAGTATGTTGTAACCTTTATTGATGATGCAACTAGATTTTGTTATGTATATCTATTGCATTCAAAGGATGAAGCTCTTGATAAATTTAAAGTTTATAAACAAGAGGTTGAGCTTCATAGAAATGGTTTGATTAAAAACCTTCGTACAGATAGAGGTGGAGAGTATTATGATCCAGTGTATTTCCAATCTACTGGTACAATACATCAAACAACTGCTCCTTATACACCACAACAAAATGGTGTGGCTGAAAGGAAGAATAGGTCATTGAAAGAAACAGTGAATTCTATGTTGTCCTATTCTGGTTTAAGTGATGGATTTTGGGGTGAGGCTATGTTGACAGCCTGTTACTTATTGAACCGAGCACCTAATAAAAGGTCTAAGGTAACCCCATATGAACTTTGGTACAAAAAGGTACCAGATTTGAGTTTTCTCAAAGTCTGGGGATGTAGAGCTGTTGTGAGGCTTACTGAGCCCAAAATGAGTACCATTGGTGAAAGAGGCATAGATTGCATATTTATTGGATATGCTGATCATTCCCCTGTTTATAGGTTCTATGTCATAGAACCAAATGATTATGTATCTGTTCACTCTGTCATTGAGTCAAGAGATGCTAATTTTGGGAATGAGGATAGATTTTCTTCTGTTCCTCGATTGAAGGATACGCCTCAGTGTCTTAAAAATTATGAACAAATAATTTCTTGTGGTGACAATTCTGGTAATTGTGATGATGTACCTTCTACTAGTACTGAGCCCAGAAAAGTACTAGAGTCAGAAAACCCAAGTTATTTGGTGCTGACTTTCATCTTTATTTAGTATAAGGAACCAGAAATGGTGTTGAACATCGGTATCAATGTTGTTTTAATATTGATGAGGATCCAAAGACATTCAATGATGCTATGTCTTCTAGGGATGCTGCATTTTGGAAATAAGCAATCCAAGATGAGATTGACTCTATAATGCACAATAATACTTGGAAATTGGCTGATTTACCACCTGGGTGTAAACCTTTGGGTAGTAAATGGATCTTCAAAAGGAAGATGAAGGTGGATGGTAGCATAGACAAATATAAAGCCAGATTGGTCATCCAAGGCTTTAGGCAAAAGGAAGGCATTGACTACTTTGATACCTATGCTTCTGTTGCTAGGATAACCACCATAAGATTATTGTTGGCACTTGCAGCTATACATAATCTTGTAATTCACCAAATGGATGTTAAAACTGCCTTTTTGAATGGTGAATTGGATGAAGAGATTTACATGAAACAACCTGAAGGTTTTATCATGCCTGGAAATGAACATAAGGTTTGTAAATTGGTAAAATCTCTTTATGGCCTGAAACAAGCCCCTAAGCAATGGCATCAAAAGTTTGATGATGTGGTGTTGTCTAATGGTTTTGCATTAAACCAAGCGGACAAGTGTGTTTATAGTAAATTTGATACTTCTGGAAAAGGAGTAATTATTTGCTTGTATGTTGATGACATGTTGATTTTTGGTACTGACCAAAATGAAGTTGATAAAACTAAGAAATTTCTGGCATCTAAGTTTGATATGAAAGACATGGGGAAGGCAGACGTGATTCTTGGTATTAAGATCATACGTGGAGAACATGGTATTACTATCTCTCAATCACATTATATTGAGAAGATGTTGGAAAAGTTTAATCACAAAGATAGTTCTCCAATGGGTACTCCTATGGATCCTTCAGTAAAACTCGTACCTAATAAAGGAGTTGCTATGAATCAACTTGAATATTCAAAGGCTATTGGATCTCTCATGTATGCCATGATTAGTACTAGACCTGATATAGCTTTTGCTGTTGGAAAACTGAGTAGATATACTCACAATCTAAGTTTGATTCATTGGCAAGCAATAAATCGAGTATTTAGGTACTTGAAAGGAACCATAGATTTTGGTTTGACTTATACTGGATTTCCGTCTGTTCTTGAAGGCTATTCAGATGCAAGTTGGATTACTAATTTGGAAGATCATTCTTCCACAAGTGGTTGGGTGTTCCTTCTTGGAGGTGGTGCTATATGCTGGGCATCAAAGAAACAAACTTGCATCACTAATTCAACAATGGAAGCTGAGTTTGTGGCATTAGCAGCAGCGAGTAAAGAATCTGAATGGCTAAGAAATTTGATTTATGAAATTCCATTGTGGCCGAAACCGATATCACCATTATCTATCAGATGTGATAGTGAATCTACCTTGTCTAAGGCATATAGTCAAGTGTATAATGGAAAGTCTAGACACTTAGGTGTTAGACACAGCATGATACGTGATCTTATCATGAATGGTGTGATATCTGTGGTGTTTGTGAGAACCCAAAACAACTTAGCCGATCATTTAACCAAAGGGTTAAGTAGAGATCTCGTGAAAAGTTCGGCTATAGGGATGGGATTAAGGTCCACTAGAAATCTCTGATGTTAAGATACCCAATTCCCATCTAGTACAACGCTAGATGCAGAATTCAATGCGGAAAGCTTAATATGTAGAGATTGGAACACATTAGAAGATTCATCCCAAGGTATGTGTTCAGACCTGCAAGTTAAGGAGGTTGAATGTATATATTCTTAATAGCTTTTTTGACAAATTGCATTGCAGGTGCAAGACTAAAAGAGCTACCTATGTAAGTATGAAGTTTAGCCGTTTCAAGAAGCTGGGACTTGGCTTTGACATGCTTATGAAGGATAAGGACATAGGCTAGTAAGACATTATGTCAAGATAGAACTACTATGTATGTAAACTTTTGTGTACATTATCTTTGTGTATTCAAGATGAGTTCCCAGGGTTCAATTCTAAGCGACACCCTGGTATTCGAATAATCAGAATGTGTAATGTACTAATGTGAAATTCAATCGTCACGACATTTCATTTAAGCAAAAGTTTGACTGTTTGAGATTACTTGTTTAGTTAATCAAGGATTACACTAAAATAGGGGAGGATTGTTGGATATTTTAGTGTAAATGGATTGATTGTTTGATCAATATGTTCATAATAATACATCATATAGGTATGGTGGTGCGGAGTGCACGCCTATTTGAATTTATTATGAACTTAGGGTCGAAGCTCCTAAAGAACGGGGGTCCGGGGGCAGCGCCCCTTGGAGCAGGGTCCAAGGGGCGGCAGCCCCTGGCAGGGTCCAAGGGGCAGAGCCCTGGCTGGGGTCGAGTTGCCAGGTCAACTTGGAAAAAAATTATTTCCATTAAAATTGCTGTGGTAAAAATGTCTCCGAAATTAATTTTCAGAAATAGAGGGACTATTTTGGCAACTTTGAAAACCTTGAAAAACTGCCTAAAAGGCAGTTTCTGGCCCATCTGTTTCATTACGATATTATCTCCTTCTTGATCAATCTCTCTGGTTCTGATAATCTCAAATACAACATACAGAAAATTCTCAATCTCTGATTGTATCCGGTTGAATATTCGATAGAACCGTCGAATTGATTCAATCTGAAAGCGATCACGTGCCTTCAGAGATTTCTATTATCCGGTTTTGTTCGTTTGTTACGGTCATTCCCCAACACGTATTAGGTGGTGTGACTTTTTAGTATTCAGTGGCGAAGCTTGACCTGAAGATTCGGGGGTTGGAAGTTATCGGGGAGTCAGAAGTCATTAGTTTCGAGGGGTTGAAAACCAATTTCTGTGGGTCGAAACCCTATATTTCCAAAATTTTCTATACGAATACTATATAATCGGAACTTCTACGCGAAAATTCGAGGGGGGTCGGCCCAACTAAGCTACGCCAGTGTTGGTATTGTCGTATTGATTATAAGCAATAAAGTTTAATGTTCACTGTAAAATGAATTGGCCATTTTTAAAAAAAGAAAAAAATTGTAAAAGATCAACATTCGATAATTCATAAAAGAGTAAACTGCACGGATGGTCCCTGGGGTTTCCCCAAATTTAAAGTATGCTCCTCAACTTTTGAAAATTACACATATAAGATATGTGGTTTGGATTTTATTGAATTAGTGGTCCCTGACTTGAATGGAGGTTAAATTTTTCAGTTAAATCCATGTAAAATTACTAAATTGCCCTCTTTAAAAAATATAATAATCTCTATCTCTATATATCCCTCTCTCAACCTACAACCACCATCATCTTTCCTTAACCACCATCACCACAACCGCTCATCACCACATCCCCCTTCTCTCTCGCAGCTCTCTCACTCTCTCCCTCTCTCTTTTTCTCTCACTTACTCCTCCGACACACTCTTTCTCTCTCTAAATAATTTGGTAGTTAAATTGTTCAAATAGAAGTTAGTTTTGTTAAAGACAGTCATAATTGCTCACCCAGACACCCAGTTCCCCAGTAGTCCATTAATGATCCACCGCTTCATCAAGCATGTAACCCCGGTTCTCCCGCCATTCATTTATTTCCTTACACCCATCTCTCATAGTACTTCCCCATCACCGTACGACTACCTGCCCTTATTATTATTATTATTATTATTATTATTCGAAGGTGGTTGAAAGGGATGATTTAATTTAACAGTGTGTATGGACGATGTGTGGAGGAGGTTGGTTGCAGCCGAGATGTTAGCGTGTGCTACAGCCGGTAGGATTCCAGTTTTGTTAATAAGTGTTTATTATTATTATTACTTGTGTTTAACCGGGGTGGATGAGAATATGGGTTTGTTTGATTTACGAGGTTGTGTGGTGTTACAGTGGCGGTTGTTTGAGGGAGGTGGTAGTGGTGGTGGAGGAGGAGGAGGAGGAGGAGGAGTGATGTTGGTTTTTTTAGGAGATGGTAGTGGTGGTCCAAGAAAATACATATAAAAGATTAAATCCCTATGGGTAGTTTGGTCATTTTACATGATTTAACTGAAAATTTTAACGAAGTTAGCTAGTAAGGACCAAAATGTTATAAAATGTCAACGTTGGAGACCATTGAAAATATATGGGGGCATCGGTGCAATTCATGCAAACCACAAGGACCATGCGTGCAATTTACTCTTCATAAAACCTTCTTCTAGTTCTACGTGTGCACATCTTGCTCGAGTGAAATCTTTGTACAACTTGGTCACTTCCTCAAAACACTCTAAGGCTGCGATGTGAACATTGAAAAAAAAACAACTAAATTGGCATGGTATCAAATGATATGTCATGATGATAATGTTGATAGATTATTCTGATGTGTAAAGAAACATATGAGAAAAAATGATATACATGTTCAATCTTTAGTATGGATATACAATTAATCGTGGGAGGCACCGAATAAAGCAATATTCTTACCAAACTGACTACATCTGTGAATATATATGTAGTTAGCTAGTTCTTATATGTAATAGTAGGTTAAAAAACATATATGTTATCTTAACATAATTAGTGACTTGCCTAGATATGATTAGCTGAACACAAAAACAGTGAATACTTATACAAAGTTATCATGGACACAACCTCAACTTTGAATAAAAAGGAAACATTGATCAAAATAAAGTTTTATGACAAAATGACAAAAATTGAAGCAATCGTCCAAAAACCAACTTAAATATATGTGAATTCTGATAAATTAAGTCAAAGCATAATATTATGGTATAAAAAGATGCTACACTTTGGTATTTTTTTTTTCCAGTTTTCTAAAAATATAAATAATATAAAACATATGACAACGAAACTAAATTGATTATTGAGTTCAAAATATGACTTTAACATAAAATACACAAATGACATCTCAGAAAAACACAATGGATAGAAAAAACACAATGCACAGTACAAAAAAAACACCGTATTCATAGAAAAAACACATTCTGCAGCAAAAAACACAATGATCAGAACTGAAAAACACAATAAACTGGATTAAAAAACACAATGAACATACAGAAATAGACGAAATAACACATTGTGTTTTTTTGCTGCATATTTGTGTTTTTTTACTCTACTATGAATTGTGTTTTTTCTGCATGAACAAAAACACACTAAAAAGTCATTTTTATAGCACTATGATAATCGTTGGAAAGATAATAAAACTCTCGTTAATTTGGTGTAATTTGTTTAAAATATGTCCTATAAAAACATTAATAAATCGTTGAGGAAAGTGTATGTGTCATGCACATGTGAGATAAAAATACAACTTTAATAGTTTTCTAGGGAATTCAAGGGTGATAAATTTTTTTTGAAAGGTAATTCAAGGGTGATCATAACCTCACCAAATGTCATATGTCGTGCCCCTATTCCTCTATTCTATATTTAGTATAAATATAGATGTGTGTCATACTGTCATGGGTTGTGAATTTGCTCTTAATGGCATAATATCGATATTGTTGATCTATAGGTGACCAGGGTGTTTCAAAGGGAAAGCTAAGAGTACTGTGAAATCTTCATATACGGTAATTAGTAAATAGAGTTTTCTAAAATGGGGTATGCGTCAAAATTTTGTTGGACTTAGAACAATGAAACACAATGAAAATAAACAAATTCACTTAAACAATGATTGAACAAAGAACAAATAACAAAGGAAACTATGATAAACATGGATAATAATCGACAAATGTTTTGGACGGAAACGAATTTAGTGGATTGATCTTTTGGAACAATCTTGGTAACTAACAAATGATGCCTATGAGTCCTATAAATACAATATGAATCGATGTGTCTTATAACTGTTTTGTGTCAGTTTTGTTTCCCACCAGTTTGTGTTTTTTAGGCACCAAAATAACTGAATTAACCGTCAAGAGTATAATAGTCCTTTCATCACTTTGCAGCCTTGAACCATGTTGATTGTCTTCTGTTTTGCTACTGTATTACACTTCATTTGATCCGGCTCTAGTTAATCTTGTATGCAGCCCTTCATTCAGACCCAGATTGACCCATTTGACAAGTGCAACCTCCTTTTGATCCATTTCGACCCATTTCGTATTTGTTTTACTTTGACTAAATAACTATCTATATACATATGACTAATGTTGTTCTACTTACATACATATTTCACACAAACTAATATAAGTATCCATGATTTGCATACATACTAATATAAACATAAGTTTTATTTACATAATCAACACTCGCCCCTAAATTAAACTTGTGTTTTTCATGTTCTTGGCTAGAGTTTCAATTGCTTATTGAAATGCCTTTTCAACTCTTGAGAAGTCATACTTTCTTTTCTTCATTAGTTTCGTTGCTGTGATCCAATCCCCACCCAGGTAAAGTGCATAATCCTCTTCAATGGAGTTGGAGTTTTTATTCAGCATTGGTATCATTTTTGGCACATCATATGTCTGTCCACTGCTGCTACTTTCATTCGGTTTTAACTCTTCTTTTTCAGCCGATTTCCTTGCTATCATCTTCACACGATATTGCCATTCTAGGACATCTAGATATTGTGCATAGAGTATTCTTACCATGTCATTGTCTTCATATTCTAGGCCCAGATATTTTGCTATAACAACCCGTATATATTATACTTTGAAACCCTTTGGTGTCCCCATTCCTTCTTGACTAACACATATAAATCATATAATTCCACCTTCTTTCCATTCTCAACTCTTGGTGGAATTGGTCTACTTTCAACTTTTAGATAAAAATTTAAAAACCAATCTATCATTCTTAAGAAGGGGTCCTTTAATATCTCTCTATGTGCCCAATGATATTCAAGATTCTCTATGATGTCTAAGAACTCCATACACTTATCCATAGAATCTATGTTAATGTTATGAACAATATGCTCCATTTTCTTCAAATTTCTTTTGGAATCAATATCTAATTCTTCAAAATATTAATTTAAATACTCTTCCTTTTTCTTTTCATGTTCATAATTTTCTTCTTCTAATTCGATTAGAATAGACTCTTTGGAATCTTTATTCACTTTCATATTTCTAAATTGTATGCTTTCTTTCTTAAACATATTACATAACATATATTCCCTTCTAACTTTACAATAAAACCTTATAGTTTCAGTTGTGATAGACTTAATATGTTTTCTTCTATATCCGCAGTATAGAAAACATTGGGTATAATCAATGAATGATCATCAACCGAAATATTTATCATTCCTACTCCCCATACAAACACTAATTGGTTTTTAAATCGACTTTCTACACCGAATGGCTTTCTTATTTTCAGAAAATGATCTAGATTTCCTACAACATGGTTATGAATATTCGGACTTACATACCATACGTCTCTCCATGTTTGTTTATCCGACCCATACAAGATATAGTCATTACCATTTCCGAACTTGTCGATTGGATAATAACTAATACTCGTATCAATGGCATCCTTGATCAATAGAGCATTTTCATCCCTCTCCTTCATGTTACACGCACTAATTAAGTGCCCAGGTTCATGACAATAATAGCAACTTCTTGTGTCAATTTTATTTCTTCGTATGGCCTCTCTTTTGTCTTGTTTCCTTCTGATCCGGTTCCTGTTTTGTCTTCTCGGTACAGTGAATGATGTTTCTGATGAGTGTGACATTTTGTTTCAAAAACAGTTTGATAATACAAATTGATTTAGTGAATTTTGGCTCTGATACCAGATTTGTTGGACTTAGAACAATGAAACACAGCGGAAATAAACAAATTCAATGAAACAATGATTGAACAAAGAACAAATAACAAAGGAAACTATGATAAACAAGGATAATAATCGACAAATGTTTTGGACAGAAACGAATTTAGTGGATTGAACTTTTGGAACAATCTTGGTAACTAACAAATGATGCCTATGAGTCCTATAATTACAATATGAATCGATGTGTCTTCTAACTGTTTTGTGTCGTTTTTGTTTCCCATCGGTTTGTGATTTTTAGGCGCCAAAATAACTTAATTAACCATCAAGGGTATAATAGTCCTTTCATTACTTTACAGCCTTGAACTATGTCGATTGTCTTTTGTTTTGCTGTTGTATTACACTTCATTTGATCCGGCTCTTGTTAATATTATATGCAGCCCTTCATTCAGACCCAGATTGACCTATTTAACAAGTGCAGCCTCCTTTTGATCCATTTCGACCCATTTGCATATTTGTTTTACTTCGACTAAATAACTATCTATATACCTATGACTAATGTTGTTCTACTTACATACATATTTCACACAAACTAATACAAGTTTTCATGATTTACATACATACAAATATAAACATAAGTTTTATTTACATAATTAACAAATTTATCTATTTTGGATTTGCAGTGTCATGTAAATTTTTTATTGCTATGTGACTAATACGTGTTAGGAAACTATTTCTTTTTTCTTTCTTTCTAAAACACATATTTAAGCATGTTATTTAAAGAATAGTAGCAACTGTGTGTTTTTGGAAGTTTTGTTAATTTGCATTCACACATGTTTAATTTGTGAACTTAGATTCACACATCTTGGATATATACGTGAAAATAGATTCCCACAAATTATAGTGTGGACTCTTCGATTTACTTAATTTTGACAAATTATAATATTGAATTATGCAATGGAAACTGTGGCTTTGATCTACGCTAACTACCTTGTTAGTGATACATGTTTTGAAATATGAATGTGATGAAACAACGAAGTGTTATTTTTTTTGAACGATAACTTTCATTAGAAAACGGGGGCGCCCTCGAAAAAAGGACAAACACCCCTACTTACAACATATACAAAGGAGAGTTACACCAATCATCCCAAATCAAATCGTTAAAGTTGGACCTATTTTTACACCATAAGAACGACATAGACTTAATCGTACCCACCACCCGCGGAACCTTGGGCTCCAAACCTTTGAAGAGTTTATCATTTCTAGCTTTCCAAATGAACCAGAGAGTCGCTAGCATGATACCATGAACAATCCTTTTTCCCCACTTTCCACCCGACGCGAACTTATGCAGGTCCAAAATATCCTTTGTATGGAAAACAAAAACTGACTTTAGCCCGCACCAGTTCCAAATGCTAGACCAAACCCCAAACGAGAAGCCACAACCCGAGAATATATGATCCGTAGATTCAAAAACAACATCGCAAAGGTTGCATCTATCATTGGTGAACGACACATTTCGTTTACCTAGAGCTTCAACCGACGGGATCCTATCCATCTCCGCTCTCCAAGCAAAAATATTGCACTTAAGCGGCACCCACCCTACCCATTTAAATTTATAGAAGGAACCATACTCGCGGCCTTCGTTGATCTTTTTCTTGACGTCAGCTACAGTGAAGGTGCTAGAACCGGCCCATTCCCAAGTGTCTTGCTTATACGAAACGTGGGCTTGGGAAAGTAAATCAGAAAGCCCAAACCATTCTTCTACTTGGCGCAGATCCATTGGACTAGAAAAGTCCACAGGAGACCAAAAACCATTAGACCTGCAATCACAAATCAATTTTCTTTTTTTGTGTGAGGCGCTATACAACAAGGGAAATTTGAACATTAAGGGGACATCCAAAAGCCAAGAGTCTTCCCAGAACCGAATGCGACAACCATCCCCAAGAATCCCTCTCATAAGGTCCAAAAACAACTTCTCGCCACATTTAAACCGCTCACAGGACTTCACAATGTTAGTCCAAACACTACCTTTACCAGAAATCCGAGGAAGACCGGACCATCTACTTCTACCATTATGACAAGCCAAGATAATATTCTTCCACAAGGACCGATCCTCCACACGAAAGCGCCAAGCCCATTTCGAAAGGAGAGCTTGATTAACATCTAAAAGCCGAGCGATGCCCAAGCCACCATTGCACTTAGGACGAGATACCCTCTCCCACGAAACCCAATGGATTTTGTTTTTATCACTAGTGGCCGACCAAAGAAAACGTTTCATAAGGCTCTCTAATCTTTCAATAACCGCAACCGGCGCTTTATAAAGAGAGAAAAAATAAATGGGAAGACTTTGTAAAACCGACTTGAGGAGAGTAACTCTCCCACCAATGGAGAGAAGACTAGCTTTCCAAGAAGCAAGACGAATCTCAAAAGTCTCAACCACTTGACGCCAACTATTAATTCTATTCATATTAGCGCCTACAGAAACGCCCAAATAATCAAACGGAAACACCCCAACACGGCAACCCACTACATTGGCCAAGGACACCACGTCTTCATTATCAACCCCCGAGCCATAAAGAAAAGACTTATGGATGTTAATTTTAAGGCCCGAGCATATGTAAAAAATACGGAGAATCCTTGCCGCCACCAATATATTTTCCGTCGACCATTTACCCAAAAGAAGCGCATCATCCGCAAAAAGAAGGTGTGACACAACCGGACAGTTTTTTCCAATCGACACCCCTTCTAATGCTCCGATTTTTATAGCTTTATTAATCAAGAAAGTAAGAGCTTCCATCACAATAAGAAATAAAAACGGAGAGATGGGGTCACCTTGACGCAAACCTTTATGACATTGAAACTCAAAAGTGGGCGATCCATTGACAAGAATCGAGGACCGCGCTGAGGCTAAAATACCTTTCACCCAAGAGCACCACTTTACCGGAAAACCCATTTGATCCATAATGGAAAGAAGAAAATCCCAGTTTACATTGTCATACGCCTTTTCAAAATCTATCTTCATGAAGAAAACCCGTTTCGCCCTTCTTTTACACCAAGAAAGAATTTCATTAGCAACTAAGGGACCGTCAAGAATGTTACGCTCACTTAAGAACCCCGTTTGATTGTCAGAAATAACATGCCCTATGACCTTCTTAAGCCTTAGAGACAAGACTTTAGAGATGAGTTTGCTAATGATACCCACCAATGTAATAGGCCGGTAATCTTTTAAACCAACGGGATTTTTAATCTTCGGAATAAGCGTGATGAAGGACGAAGCACAACCTCGACTAATGGAACCTGTTTCAAAAAACTCCGAAAAAATCTTAATAAAATCCGGTTCCAGGAAGTTCCAAAAATGGCGAACAAACGATAAATTAAAGCCATCCGGACCCGGAGCTTTATCTTTGCCACACTCGAAAGCCGCAAATTTAATCTCCTCTTTGGTAAACGGCAAAGTCAGTCCGTCCACCAAGTCGGCTGGAATTTTCTTCAAGTCGTCACAAAATAACATCGGTCTAGCGGGAACATCTTCTTTAAAATGATTACTAAAGAACCTCAACACCTCCCGTTTCACCAACTTCGGGTTTGACACCCAAGCCCCATTTACCATTAACCCCTGAATAGTATTCGAAGCCTTCCTAATATTCATATGTCTATGAAAAAAGGCTGTGTTATCATCACCATGCTTCGCCCAAGCCACACGAGATTTTTGCATAACATCCTTAGCGTGAAAAGATTCAATCGACTCAATACCTTTTTTACATTTCTGCCAAACCCACTCTTCTTCTTCTAACAAATCACGGTGTTCCATATCAGCTTCAATCCGCTCAAGATCATTTTTAAGGCTACTCAATTTCTCCCCTTCTTTTTTCACAAGCTGTTTCTTCCAACAAGCTAGAGTAACCTTTAAAAAACGAAGCTTAGATGCAAGGACCACATCTGCGGCTCCCGAAAATTGAACATCCCTCAACGCATTTGTAACCACTTGTTCACAATTTTCTCTATCCAGCCACGAATTAAACCATCTGAACGGACGTGAACCAAAGTTCTCGTGCACGACAGTCAAAAGAAGCGGACTATGATCCGATAAGTATTTCGGCAAAACTCGAACACACGCCTCAGGCCACCGATTAAAGAAACCCGAGTTAACCAAGACTCTATCAATTTTACTCATTTTCAAAGCCTCGCCTTTTTTGGTTAGACAAGTAAACTTACCCCCTTTCATACCATACTCCACAAGACCCGAGGAATCAATGAAAGAGTTGAACGCGTCCGCATCCGATAGATCAAAAAAACAATTCCTCCTATCATCTTTGCATCGAACGGAATTGAAATCCCCTAGGAGGCACCACAAACCCTCCTTAGTACTCATAACATTAGCGATTATCCCCCAAAGAGGTCGTTTATTAACCAACTTGTTAGGAGCGTAGATATTCATAACATTTAACAAAGTCCCATCCTCTTTCAAGTATCCACTAACAAGAAGAAAATGCTGATCTTTAAGAATGGATACCAAAGTAAACTTGTTGGGATCCCATATGGAGATTAAACCTCCCGACCGACCCCTTGCATTAACATATTCTACCTCAACTGCCGAGTTACCCCAAAATTTATGGCCAACAAAATCTGACATATCTCTACATTGGGTCTCTTGTAACGCAATAAAACCCACACCATTTTCAAACTTTAATCTTTTAACCCAAGAGTCTTTTCCAGCAACACCCAAACCCCTGATATTTAATGAAAGACAATTCATACCTGAACCTGCTGTAAAAAACAAAGTAAAAAACATTGTTGATACTTAAAATTATTAGGCCTACATAGCACTCTAAAAAAAAAAGCGAGTGGTTACAAATATCCTTTTACAATGAGTATATATATGTAAAACCCACATTTTTGTGCCCCTTTTTATTTGAAGCGTTTTTCAGATTTTTTTTAAACAATTAACACTCAATAGCTCATAAAACGTATATCTAATTTTACGTTTGCACCTCTTGTTCGAGTGAAGTCTCTATGCCTAGACATGATTAAGACCACTTGTAGTGGTGCACATATTGGGCGCTAAATGGGCAAATTAGCACCCCACCGCCCCCTCCCCGTTAATTGGGCGCTAACCCCCCCCCCCCCCCCCATGAAATATTTCATGCTCGTCCCATCCTTCCTCCATCCAATCCTGATTGGCCATGTGGCATTTGGCAACGGTAATATTATGTAACCGTTAAAATAAAGTCGTTTAAAAAATTATTATATAACACTTTAAAACAAACACACCACCACACATTTTATAACAAAACACTACACCAACTTATTTTTTATAAAAAAAATGAGTTCCCCGACATCCTCATCATCCATCCGAAATTATTATTACAAAGAGATTTTAGGACATACGGGTGATTCAACTGACGAGGAGATCGAGCAAGAGGTGGTTACAAGTGCTTGTGCACTCGCAACGAAGTATATGAAACATGTTAGTAATCCTCCACGTCTTATTTTGCGAAGAAAATATATGGAACGCGACCACATGGAGGTAAACGCTCGTTTAATGAAAGATTACTTTGATGAAGAACCAACTTATTCGGACCCAAGGATTTTCAAGCGTCGTTTCCAGATGAGCAAACATTTATTTCTACGCATTTCGGGAGACTTGGAAAACACGTTTAATTACTTTAAGCAAAAACCGGATGCGAGAGGGGCGCTTGGATTTACCGCTATTCAAAAGTGTACTTCAGCACTACGCATACTTGCGTACGGGAACACGACCGACATAAACGACGAGTACTGGCCGAGAAAACGACACGCGACACCTTAGAGCATTTTTGTCAAGGTACACTACATTTTCTTATAAAAATTATATTCAATCGCATTTATATTCTACTTAGTTTAATGGTGAGGATTATTACAAACACTAATTTATTGTAGGAATAAAATAAACAGAGCCAAATCATTTAGTTATCTAATCAATGGTTTATATATTTTTAAAATATATTTTTAAAATTTTGCACTTACAAATAAATATGAATGCTATGTGCACAAAAATAGGGACAAGCTTGTTACGATACCATATCGAATCGATGCGGATACCAAATTTACCGATACTAATTTTCATCAAAACTTGATATCGATACTGAGAATATACGTACGGAAAATCGCCATTGATTAGACACCAAAATTTATCAAAAATTTACCGAACCGATAACAATACCAAAAATCACCATAACTTGTATTTTCAGTGTTTTATATCAAGATGCTCATCCCTACATAAAGAGCATCAAACCAACTTGTTCATATATAGAAATCTACATATATCACAAGGGGCGGGTGTACCCTTATAAAAATTAGTGTAATTTATAGACAAAATCACATTCGGACCCCTTAAAAGTTCGGTTAAACCCCTCGATTGCCCCAACACCCCATAAAATAATTGATAGGTTCGCCACCGTTCATATATATATATATATATATATATATATATATATATATATTAAAGAATACTAATATATATTAAACAGATAACCGTGACAAATTACATCAAGATAGCAGACAGACGGACAACAAGCTGCGCCGCCACCCCGTTCATATATGTTTTTAAATTTTAAAAAGTGTACATACTCAATTATATGTAATATCACATAAATATGTGACTTACACATTTGGACGTCATAAAGTGTTTAAAAACATATATAATTATAGTCGTATTTTAATTGATCTGTTGTGCAAAGTTAACAAAAGAAAATAGGAATTAAAATACTGAAAATGAGTTTAAGGATTAAACTCAATCTGAATTAGACAAGGCGACAAGCAGACTAAACAAGAAATGGATTTTGGTCAAAAGCATATCATGTGAAGTGAACCTACCGATCTATTTTGTGTCGTCCTACAATAGGAGAATAAAAATATTTTGATCCTTCACAAAATAAAATAAAATAAAATAAAAAATTTGTGGGTATTACATAAATCTTATAGGTTTAAATAAATCATAAAAAATAATGAAATTAAAACCTACTATAAAATAACATTTTTTTTTTATTTGACCATATTTCATTTTATAAATAACATTGAAAGATTAAACCGGTAAAATATTTTGATTACTATAATTATTTAATTAATTAATATAAAGCTTATTATATCTTCATGTATCTTATTTAAATAAAAAATATATAGAAAATTTAAAAGAATCAATGATTCTAAAACTTTGATGATCAATCAAGACCCAACGTGTCATCACTACCCCTCTCTAGTCTCTGCCACTTGTCCTTTCTTTATGTCCCCCACCTTCTTTCAGAAGGGCATTTTCGTCCATTCGATGTTATTGTTGTTTGGTTTTCAATTTCTTCCAAAATCCATCCTCGTATACTAAAAAAGCTAAAAACCAACCTTCCACATGTTAAAGTTTCGCTATTCACCCAATATTTTTATCTAATGTCCATGTTACTATGTTAGGACATTATATGGTTTTATGGCATACAAGTTCTATTTTACACTCTAAAATTATGCATTTGCATTTCATGATAAAAGTTGGCAACCTACTTGAAGAGATACCACCTAACCTAGGTATTTATTTGATCACATGTATAACCTAATTTCATTAAGAATCTAATTATCATTTGAATAAGAAATATAATAATTGGATTAGTTGTTTAAGAGTGACGTGGCAGTCTCCAATCAAATAATGCTTAATGGATTTTTTTTCTCACTATTAATCACTTGTAAACGAATGACAAACTGACTTTCATCATCCACACTTAAAACTTTCTAGTTGTTTATTACTTAAATTTTTACTTTAAAAGACTCGTCTTATGTTAATTAGCTTACACATGTGTTAACGTGGAGCTAGCTTTTTAATTTCCTATATGTAAACCGTTCTTAAGAAATGAAATGGAATGCGTGTTTTATGATTAACATTTTCAAATGTGTTCTCTGCTTCGCAAGTTACCAACCAATTTGATATCATCTATTGTTAGCTCAAGTTTGGCCACTTGGGTGGTATTTTTTGGAATCTAATAACAAGTTCAGATGGTGATTTCTATATCCTAAACTTGTATTGGACTACCCTAAAGATCAATCGACTGTATTTGTATATCCGTTTACCCATAACCTATCCGTTTCAAATGCTAATCGAATAACCATGACCCTATCTACAATCTTCAAATTCCAAACCAAATAAGCACAACCACTTAAAACATCAAGGACCGAAAATGTAAAACAATAAATTTTCATCTTTCATTGTCCTGTTTTCTTTTCCATCCCCACGAATCTCTTCCTGATTTGCTCTCCATCTATCTTACACACCACCACCCAACAACACCTAAACAAAATAATAATATTAATATTAATAATTATTATATCCTTTCAACCATTGTTTCCGGCTACTGTCTTCAGTTTTCACTTCCTTCTTTTCAATCTCATCACACTCATAAACTTATTCGATTCCCAAACTAATATGCTGACTTTATTCAAGTCCCTTCAATCAGATCATCAACTTCTTTAATTTTTTTGCACCATATTATTTATTTAACAGTTTACAGTCCATCAAAATATTATTATTATTATTTTAATTAATATTTAGTATTGATGGGTGAGAAAACAAGCAATGAGATGGAGAATCTATCTCTACAATCAAAGAGCAGAATTCCCAGAGATTTATTACAAAGATTTACTCTAGGCAGTAGTGATGCCGGAGCTTCGAAAAGATCCGACCCGGAAGAGGATATTGGATCCGGGTCGGGTGAGGAAGTGGAACTAAATCTTGGGTTGTCGTTAGGAGGAAGATTTGGTGTTGACAAAAATAATAATAATAATAATAATAATAATAAGTTGATGAGGTCATCTTCAATTGCTGCTATTTTACCAGTAACAAGAGACGACGACGTTTTGGGTGGTGTTCCAGGTCGACATGATAATACAAATCCGGGTCCGGGTCGATCTTATTCGGGTCTTATCCGAACGTCATCGTTGCCGGTGGAGACGGAGGATGAATGGAGGAAGAGGAAGGAGCTTCAAAGTTTACGGCGGCTGGCGGCGAAACGGCGGCGATCGGAGAAGCAGAAAAGTTTGACCCGAGGTGAACGGGATGATTACGTGGCGGCTATGGGTCGGGTCGGGTCGTCACCGGGTCCACCGTATCGGTCGGGTAAATGGCCTACTAGTGGTGGTGGTGGTAGTGACGGTGGGGGGATGTCTCCAGAAGGTAATGATTGTACTTTATGCATAGTTGTTTGTACTTTCCATTTATGTAACATGTTTTTGTTTGGTGACGTGATGAACTAGATTGATGTTTTCCTTTTGTTGCCCTAAACTATGGTAGGTAGAGACCTTTTTCCACAACCTAAATTGTTAATTCCAGTCAATATTTATTTGATGACATGTATATTGTGCATTAGAATTTGTATATCGGATTGGATTAAACAGTTTTTGTTCTGGAAAACAATTAAAGAAATAAGCCCCCTTGTCTCTTATCTACACGCGATGATACTTTAGTAGTCCGTCAGTGATCCTAATATGTCGTTAAAAAAGTCTCTTAACTATGAACTTAGTAACGTTTATGTCCTTAACGTTTTCCAATACAGGATCAAGTGGTAGAGGTGGTGAAACGAGCTCGTTATTACAAGAAAGTTCATCCGGTTCCAACACGCGGGTTGATCAAGGGAGTTCGGATAGGGAAAACACGGGGAAGGATATCGGCTCGATGGAGGACATGCCTTGTGTGTTCACACAAGGGGATGGTCCAAACGGGAGAGTGGTGGAAGGGATATTGTACAAGTATGGAAAGGGTGAACAAGTGAAGATAATGTGTGTATGTCATGGGAGCTTTTTGTCACCGGCCGAGTTTGTGCGGCACGCGGGTGGAACGGACTTCGTTCATCCGTTGAAACACATTGTTGTTAAACGTGGACCATCGTTTTCATGATGGAATGTTGGTTTATCGAGCGTGTGGCAGTACATGCATAGGAGTGGTTTGAACTCTAATATCTTAATGAATGTTTGTATAGTATTGTTTTGATCGATTTTGAAGCAAAGTGATATGTTATATGACCCTTGGATGAATGATCCTTATATGGGGCTTGTAGTTTATATTTCTTAAGTAATGGCTAGCTGGTTTTACTTCCATCTTTATCTTACGTATGTGTTACCATTTATACAAAAAAAAAAAAAAAAAAAACTTATAAGCTACAAACATATCATTTATACATAGGTAAACGAATCCAATGTTCAGTAAATTATCGTTCTAAGGGGAAGTTTTGGAGGGTTGTTTATGTGCATTACCACAATTCCAGGAAGTCGGGGATATTTTTTTTCGAAGCTTGGTTTTTTAATCGGGAGGGTCGAGTTCAATTTTTTTCGATCGGTAGAGTGGCAAATCGGCGGGGGCCAGGCTCAGCCTGGACTCAATTTACCTACAAAAATCGTAAATTTATACCACTATGGCAAAGAACAGGGGTGGGCCACCCCTACCAACATAACGTTCGCCATGCAGGAAGTTTTAATGTAGATTTATATTGCATGAATATAATAAAATTGTTCGTTTAATTAGACGTTATTTACTTTAATACGGGGTAGTTGATACGACTATAGGAGGATACATATAAGGTTGGATTGGACTGGATAATAAATAAACTTTTAAACAAACACGTGAAAAGACCCCTTCACACAAACAAGCGAAATCAACATTAAACCCACAATGATCGGTCCCTTTTGAGTCTGAACATATTAACCAATGTTTGACAAAATTAGGTTATTGCTCATATATATGATCATGATTCATGCATGTTCATGAGTTGCCAGTTAATTTTGTTGAATTTGATTAGCTAAATTCGCATTTTACAAGATCTTGCATGCCATTTAATTTTATCGGACATGATTTTTTGAGTATGACTAACAGTATTTGATTGATTATGTACGTTGAGAGTGTGAAGCTAGAATTAGCCATTTATAAAAGATGAAAGAAATTGTGTACATATACAGGTGAAACTTGAAAGACTGAAAGGTTTGTCGTGCTGTGGTGATGGAAGTTAAACAAACATAAGTTTTTTTTTTTTTTTTTTTTATTTCAAAACGGGCGATGCCGTCTTATAGATGTACTCTAATATCCACCATTGCTTCGAATCAACTGACTTTAGAGTGTTTGGAGGGTTGTCATCAATGACTAGGATGAAGCTTAGGTGAAACTAAGTGTAAGTCGGAACAAACTGATATTGACCCACATCGTTCCTGTTAGTTAGGACTAATTATATCTATATAATTTATATTCATTTCATTGAAAATTACATGAAATTGACTATGATGTATCCGTTGAACTTGATTGAATAATACGAATGGTTTGGGATGGACTTTACATGAGTAATTTTATATTTTTGTTTATAGATTTACATATTTTTAGTTGTTTAAGTTCATTTACACTTCCTAACATATATTTAAATATGCATCGGTTTTTTTAAATATAATAGACAATTAGAAAGAAGAAAAATAGAAAATGAGAATATCTCGATTAAAACTCATGAACCATAAATTCTAATAAAAAAGTCTCTTTCAAGCAACTTTATTAATAAGATGAGTATGACGCGTGTCTTCATTTGTAATTATTATCCATGAGAACTACTTCATGCAAGGAATTATCAAAATAGATACGTTAGATAATCATAAATCATAATTAACAAATAGAGGCTGATTTTTTCTAATTAAAAAAGTAATTATATCAAAATAAATAAATAAATAAATAAATAAAAATAAAAATAAAAGAAGAAACCAATAAGAAATCACCAAATAAATAGAACATTATAAGGAGGCTTCGGTTTTTCAGCACTAAATGTAACAAAGAGTATAATGGGGGCACAAAATAACTTTTTTTTTTTTTAACGGCGGATTTTATTAAAACGACTAGCAAGGAGCTACTCACAACCAAAGAAAATACAAGGATTATACAAAATCAAAAGCACACCAATCTGCCCATTCAACATCATACAATCTAGCCCGATGCTTAACCCAGTGAAAGCTTGAACTCTTTATGTCCGCCAGTAGCCTCGAAATGTTCAATCTTTTGTTGGAGAAGACGACTTCGTTCCGTGCTTTCCATAGCCACCAACATGTTATAAGGATAAGCACTTGAATCATCTTTCTTTTATCTATCGAACCCAGGGAATGTGTGTGGATCTGGAGCAGATCAGTAACAGAGAAAACAAAAATTTGGTGGGATCTTTAGCCATGCTGACATCATTAGCCATACAATGGAACTGTAAGATAATTATGGCTTCAATGCCTTGATTTCATTCCATAGGTCAAGTATATATACAACTAACATTCCCTTATATTTGGGAAGTGATAATTACAAATATTAATGATAATAAAAGCTATCTATAAATACAAAGTCAACTATAGTCTATTACACCCCCGCAGTCGAAGCAGGAGGAGGACGGATGTTGAGACTGGAGCGGAAGTCATCGAAAAGAACACGTGGGAGACCTTTAGTGAAGATGTCAGCAATCTGTAGTCGGGTAGGAGTATGCAGGATCCGGATAGTGCCACGTTGTACATGTTCACGCACGAAGTGGATATCTAGCTCAATGTGTTTAGTGCGTTGATGTTGAACCGGATTGTTGGATAAATATATGGCACTAATGTTATCACAATACACAAGAGTGGCCGTGGAAAGGGGTCGCCGCAACTCTAGTAATAAATTTCTAAGCCAGCAAATTTCTGCAACTACATTAGCCACGGCACGATATTCCGCTTCGGCACTGGAACGGGAGATGGTGGACTGGCGCTTCGAGGACCAGGATAGTAGGTTAGAACCCATGTAAACACAGTAGCCTGATGTCGAGCGACGGGTATCAGGGCATCCTGCCCAGTCTGCATCTGTGTAGGCCCGAAGAGAGATGGACGGGCAGGATGACAGAGTGAGCCCGTGAGCGGAGGTGCCCTGTAAGTACCGTATGATGCGTTTTAATGCATTCCAATGGTCCGTGGTCGGGTTGTGCATGTGAATACATATTTGCTGAACCACATAACTGATGTCAGGCCTTGTGAAAGTTAGATATTGTAGAGCACCTGCAAGACTTCTATAAAGGGTCGGGTTCTCAAATAGATCACCTGAAGTGGCACTGAGCTTTGGTTTGGTGTCAACTGGAGTAGATACCGGATTGCAGTTTTCCATACCTGCCCGACTGATAATATCCTTAGCATATGATTGCTGAGAGAGAAACATGGTGTCACCAGACCGAGTGACAGAGATGCCCAAGAAATAGCTGAGAGGTCCAAGATCTTTCATTGCAAATTCAGCCGCGAGGCTGCCCATGAGAGTCACCCTTAATGCTTCTGACGATGTAGTGAGTATAATATCGTCCACATATATTAATAAGTAAGCAATGTCACCCCCGTGATGAAATGTGAAAAGAGAATTATCACATTTACTTTGTGAGAAACCAATAGATGTAACAAAATCTGTAAAACGTTGGTACCAAGCCCGTGGTGCCTGTTTGAGACCATATAACGACTTTTGAAGCAAACAAACATGGTCTGGATAATCCCGATGTCGAAACCCCATGGGTTGATACATGTATACCGTCTCTGTAAGATTTCCATGCAAGAAAGCGTTGGTTACATCCAACTGATGTATGGACCAAGACTGAGATAGTGCCAGTGTAAGAACAGTACGAATAGTAGCCGGCTTGACAACCGGACTAAATGTTTCCCCACAATCAACTCCAACTTCCTGATTTCGCCCGTCACACACAAGACGAGCCTTGTACCGTTCAAGAGTGCCATCCGACCTGTATTTATGACGAAAAAGCCACATGCTACGAATAATATGCATATCAGGATGTCTCGGGACCAGTTCCCAAGTCTTGTTTTTAATTAAAGCATTAAATTCGTTTTTTATGGCATTATGCCACTCCGGATTAGTCAAGGCGTCTATGGGATTTTTGGGAACCGGGGCAATGGTGGTGGTGGAAAGGTTAAAAATGGTTTTAGGTTTGGTGATACCCGTCATGGAGCGGGTGGTGATGGTGCGAGTCGGGGGGCGGGAGGTGGTGGAGGTGGTGGCGATGGGATTGGGCTTGGAGTAAGGGACGGATGGGCTGGGTATTGTGTTGTGGGGCGGACGGATTGTGGAAGTGGGCTGGTAGGTGGATCAGTGGGTGTTGGAGATTGGGCCGGTGCAGTGTTTGGAGGAGGGGATTGGGCCGAGGGAGTAGTAAGTGAGGGTGGGTCAGTAGGATTATTTTGAATGGATTGGGTATAGATGAGTGGGTGGGCGGGGCTGTCAAGGAAGTTGTAAGTATGTGGTTTAGGTTTGTTTGTTTTGGCGAATGGGAAAGTGGTTTCGTCAAAAAGTACGTGACGATTTATAGTGATGGTGCGAGTTTTGAGGTCAAGGCATTTGTATCCCCGGTGATTGGATGGGTAGCCTAGAAATACACAAGGGTATGATCGGTAGGCTAATTTGTGGATGGTGGTATGTGGAATGAGGGGATAGCAAATGCAACCAAACACGCGAAGGTGATCATAGGTAGGGAGACAGTTGTATAGTCTTTAAGTGGGTGTTTGGAAGTTGTGTATTTTGGTGGGGATAATGTTTTGTAGGTAAGTGGCGGTTTCAAGTGCATGGTGCCAGTAGGTGGTTGGGGTGGAGGAGTGGGCAAGGATGGTGCGCATAAGGTTATTGATGGTTCGTATTTTGCGCTCCGCTTTGCCATTCTGGGGTGAGGTGTGTGGGCAAGAGAAACGGAAATGCATGCCATTTTGTGTGCAATAATTATGAAATTGATTGTTTGCATATTCACGTCCGTTATCACATTGCAATTGTTTAATTTTTGTGTGAAATTGGGTTTGGATAAAATTGGTAAATTTAATAAACATGGCAAATACGTCGGATTTGTGGGCAATGGGGTAGGTCCATAGGAAATTGGTGAAATCATCTAGAAATAGCACATAATAACGGTGACCCCCATTAGAGATTATGGGGGATGTCCAAACATCACTGTGTACAAGATCAAATGGCAAAGACGTACTTGTATTAGAAGACATAAAAGGTAGTCTAGTGTGTTTTCCAAAAATACAAGCAGTGCATACTTTATTATTTAAAGAACCACAAGTAATTGAACTAGAAGTTTTTAAATTTTGCAAAATGGCAGGGCCTGGGTGACCCAACCGTTGATGCCAGATGTCTTGAGTTATTGCTGCAAAAGTGGACGCAGACTGGAGAGGAGTGATGTTGGATGGACTGAGTGTGTAGAGATCCCCCGAGCTATTGCACCGTAGGATAGGTTTCTTGGTCTGTAGGTCCTTCAATGCCTTAAGATAATTATGGCTTCAATGCCTTGATTTCATTCCATAGGTCAAGTATATATACAACTAACATTCCCTTATATTTGGGAAGTGATAATTACAAATATTAATGATAATAAAAGCTATCTATAAATACAAAGTCAACTATAGTCTATTAGGAACAAACATGACAAGATGTGAGTAGGTGCTCAGTGGTTTCTTCCTTTTCAGAACAGCGAGGGCATAGGAGATTGGGGATGTTGATGTTTCTTTTCGAGAGGGCTACCCGTGTCGGTATGCGGTCCAAATTTACCCTCCAACCAAATATGTTAATTGTGACAACCTGCACCCTTCACTTTTCATAAATGTGCATAATTGGTTCCTCAACTATTTTAAAATTTTCATTTTTAACTCTCGTATCTTAATAGGACCAAAATTCACAATTTAATAAAACTTATAATTTTTATAAGTAAAAGTATGCACGTTTTATACTCACATCTACACCCGAGCACGTATGTTTTAGACCTTGATACTCAAAGCCCTTAATTTTCGGTCCTAAAACAACTTAGAAACAGGAGGAAACAAGTCTATAACTTAAAATTGATTAAATTAGAAAAATTATTATTATTATTATTATTATTATTATTATTATTATTATTATTTTGCCATCGCGGTCCGCTAAGACAGTCAAACAGTCAAAGTTCCAGTCAAAGTTGTAGTCAAAAATCCTAGTCAAAGTCTCAGTCAAAATCCTGGTCAAAGTCCTAGTCAAATAGTCAACTGAACTTAAAACCTTACTTTATTGTGTTGACCAATTTTGAAGCCTAATTGAATCCAAAACTAGTATAAAAACTCACCTATGACCCATTACACTTTGTGTAACATCACACAAATTTTCTTTATATATATATATATATATATATAACTCCCTCATTTATTCATCCGATTCATGTTTACAGTATCTTTACTATCCATTTTGTTATTTTTTTTTGTTTAAATAATGACGTATAATCAATATTAAATTGGATTGTATTAAAAATTCTGATTTAAAAAAATGTTAAAAAAAAATGTTTGCCTGTGCCAGGATTCGAACCCGAGTCCCTGGCGGGCTAAACCTTAACCACACCACACAAACCACTACACCATTTGGTGTTTTGTGATGTTAATTAAAACCAATTAAACTTAAACCTTTTCAAGGTCCCTTAGTCAAACCTGAAAAGTCAAACGTAGTCTCCTAGTCAAGTCAAGTCAAAGTGTTAGTAAATATGGTCTCCTAGTCAAGTCAAAGTGTTAGTAAATATGGTCTTCTAGTCAAGTCAAAGTTGTTCCTAAATTCTAGCCTAGTCAAAGTAGTCCCTAATTACAACTCCAAATTATACACTATAAATACTATAGCCTACCATGCAACTCTTTATACCATTCAATAAAAAAAAAACATTAGTATCCCATCTCCCATATACTAAAGTTTTCATCCGTCATTATCTCCTCTAGCTAGTTTTGAGTTTTCCAAGGCATTATTACTAAGTGTTTGCACGCTCAATAAAACGCACGAACTCATTATGCATCTAAGGTGAGTTTTACATAGCCCCTTTTCTATTTTTTTTTTTTTGGGTGAAACATGTTACAACATTCAATTTACAATTCAATCATAAGTGTCTATGTGTTATTTTATGTTGCATTATGTCTTAAACATTACTAGGGTAAGCACATTATTCTAGCATAATCATTAACATTGATCAGCCGACGGTATACAATGATAGATCTATTGGACTGACACTCCCACCCGGATACGTGTACCTCCTACATAGGTAGCGTGGGTGATTGTTATCGAATTTATAACATAATCGAGTGAACCATGAGCGTATGGGATGGACCACAATATTCTAGTCACAAGGTTTGATTATGCACTCGATTTACCCGATTGTTTTGTTTTCACATATGGACTAGACTTGCCATGACACTCGAATTGTACAAGTTTTTATTCAATTATCAAAACCTATGTAATTCTCACCAACTTTTGTTGACCCAAAATATTTTCAAACTTAACATGTTTCAGGTTATAGCTTGCTCGAAGATTAGAGTTAATGCTTGAAGATGCGTAGCTAGTATTTTTTTATCTTGATGTACAAATTCTTAGAACAATTGTATGTAATTTATTTAAATCATATATTAAAACTTATTATTTACCATGAGCTACTGAACAATCATCAATACGTGACATCCCGATGTTTCCGCCATCGGTTGGGGTGTTACAGATTGGTATCAGAGCCATGGTTATAGGGAATTAGGTTATTAGAAAAATAATCTAGTCTATAACCATAGGATTATAATCAGTACTTACTCATTTTACTTGCAACCCTACTTGTTTCTATTCTCTATCTCCCTCCTACTTCTTATCCCTACTTTAGTCCCTAGAAGAAGATTGTTCTCCATCACAAGATCTACTCTTAGTCTAATAGGACAAATCCTCAGGTTTAGCCTGAACCACCTTGAAGGTCTCGTCGAAGTTCTAGATTTTAATAACGAACACGTGCAATCTGGAAGGGTGAACGCCTGTATTCTGAGTTTTCTGTCTAGGACTGGCATTGCGCATAAATCCCAATCAGACGAGGGACCCGGATGCCTACCTGGGAATTCTCGGGATGAGTGTTCACTTATAGGCTAAAGCATGTCTTCACTATGTTATTAGAATCTAGAAGTTTTGATAAGTCAACGTTTTCGTTTATTCGTTTTAATTAATGAATAAATGATTACACTCACTTTCCTTAAACTAAGCTCTAAAATCTCAAAATTTTACAGCTTAAATCAATCTCATTTCATAACCATCTATGGATTTCACAATCACACTTCACCTTACCATCTTAGCCACTTTTTAAATATTCAACACCCTACCCAAATCATATAATTTCATTTCCCCACATGTTACTTATTTTTAAAAATACTATAACCTCATACCTTAGCACAAACTAAAGATTTCTAAATCCTGTTGTATTTTCATTACCTAGTAACTTTACAAAGTACATATTTTTGTCAAAAGATGTCCTCGAACTTAAATTCAATTGTTTATTTATTGACGTAACAAACAATTTTCTATATAATGCTTTAAACTATTAAAAATCACTTAATAGAACCTTGATCTTCAAAACCTAATGTCATGTTTGAAATCTCCAACTAACGGGAATATTTTAATCAAAGCCCACTTAGCTTGTACTATTTAACAACTTTTGCTTTATGTATAAAACCAATTTTGAAAATAAGATTTTTTTTTTATCCATAGGAATAATATCTAGTCTCTAAATTCTCCATCGACACTCACTCATTTTCAACTTGTTCAAATTTTTACAATATTTGGCATATACCACAATCATGTTTTATTATACACTTGATTATAACCTTTGATCCAAACCCCAAAATTTACACTGCTACATAATCTCCTTACTATAAAAGAAACTCTTTATCAACTATCTTCACATTCACTATCTCTCACAACCTTGATTCTGCTTCAAGATTTTTCATCATGATCTCAAGAACTAAATTCATATCCTTCACCTTCTCACACATGAGCTAGTTAACCATGATAACCAAACTATTGAAACTTGATTGTGTGTTGCATCAAACATAATCCTTAGTTATACATGAGGATTCGACTATCTACCATATTTGAACATTTGAAACTAGAATTCATGGAATATAAACTATTTGCTATAGACACACCTAGAGTCATTAACTTTGTCTAGGGCAACTCTATTACAACTCGTATGCTATACTTGATACTTGATTGCTTACATGTACATATTATCAATTTGCAATTCATGTGTGTAATAATTGGTACACTTAATCAAACAACTGATAGAGGATGAAGTACTTGATCAACATTTAGTAGAGTACCAAATAACCTACTCAACGATTGGTAGAGGTCATCATGCCTGCTCAACAGTCGGTAGAGGCCCTACAACCTGCTCAACGACTGGTAGAGGCTATCGCACCTGCTCAACAATCGGTAGAGGTTCTTACTCACTGACTGGTAGAGGTCTTTTTCCTGCTCAACAGTTGGACTTATTTTTGGATACATTGTATACGATTCAATCACAAGGCTATTTTGCATTACTTACATCTGTGTTTAGAGTCATAGAAGGACACAAAACCCTAATGTAAGGTAAATTGGTGATTGCGGTCCGGAACGTAATCATGAATTTACAGGTACATTAAGGTAGTGTGAAATTCTATTAAGGTTTTGGGAGATACCCCGTATGTTTTCGAAGTATCAGAGGTGTGATGGGTTAGCTGCGGTACATCCTATATATAAACACTAATGATACGTGGAAAGGGATACTGTAGGGTCAGACCAATAACAAACCCTAGTTATTTGGTAGTCCATCTAGCATTTATGATTATCTTATACATTCCTTAAACTCTTACCCTACTTTGAACCATAGTCACCCTAACTATCCTCAACACTATTCAAATGTTTCTTCTTAAAATAAACCTCGGGACGAAGTTCCTAAAAGTAGGGGAGACTGTAACATCACACAAATTTTCTTTATATATATATATATATATATATATATATAACTCCCTCGTTTATTCATCCGATTCATGTTTACAGTATCTTTACCATCCATTTTGTTATTTTTTTGTTTAAATAATGACGTATAATCAATATTAAATTGGATTGTATTAAAAATTCTGATTTAAAAAAATGTTAAAAAAAATGTTTGCCTGTGCCAGGATTCGAACCCGAGTCCCTGGCGGGCTAAACCTTAACCACACCACACAAACCACTACACCATTTGGTGTTTTGTGATGTTAATTAAAACCAATTAAACTTAAACCTTTTCAAGGTCCCTTAGTCAAACCTGAAAAGTCAAACGTAGTCTCCTAGTCAAGTCAAGTCAAAGTGTTAGTAAATATGGTCTCCTAGTCAAGTCAAAGTGTTAGTAAATATGGTCTTCTAGTCAAGTCAAAGTTGTTCCTAAATTCTAGCCTAGTCAAAGTAGTCCCTAATTACAACTCCAAATTATACACTATAAATATTATAGCCTACCATGCAACTCTTTATACCATTCAATAAAAAAAAACATTAGTATCCCATCTCCCATATACTAAAGTTTTCATTCGTCATTATATCCTCTAGCTAGTTTCGAGTTTTCCAAGGCATTATTACTAAGTGTTTGCACGCTCAATAAAACGCACGAACTCATTATGCACCTAAGGTGAGTTTTACATAGCCCCTTTTCTATTTTTTTTTTTGGGTGAAACATGCTACAACATTCAATTTACAATTCAATCATAAGTGTCTATGTGTTATTCTATGTTGCATTATGTCTTAAACATTACTAGGGTAAGCACATTATTCTAGCATAATCATTAACATTGATCAGCCGACGGTATACAATGATAGATCTATTGGACTGACACTCCCACCCGGATACGTGTACCTCCTACATAGGTAGCGTGGGTGATTGTTATCGAATTTATAACATAATCGAGTGAACCATGAGCTTATGGGATGGACCACAATATTCTAGTCACAAGGTTTGATTATGCACTCGATTTACCCGATTGTTTTGTTTTCACATATGGACTAGACTTGCCATGACACTCGAATTGTACAAGTTTTTATTCAATTATCAAAACCTATGTGATTCTCACCAACTTTTGTTGACCCAAAATATTTTCAAACTTAACATGTTTCAGGTTATAGCTTGCTCGAAGATTAGAGTTAATGCTTGAAGATGCGTAGCTAGTATTTTTTTATCTTGATGTACAAATTCTTAGAACAATTGTATGTAATTTATTTAAATAATATATTAAAACTTATTATTTACCATGAGCTACTGAACAATCATCAATACGTGACATCCCGATGTTTCCGCCATCGGTTGGGGTGTTACACTTTGCACCTCTAAATCGATTGTTTCAATTCGATTAAACTCTCCCTCATACCTTTCTTCTATAGTATATTACTTCTACATTTGAAGCTTTGATTATAAGCTCTCGTAATTGGCGAATTGGAAGCTGGATATTTTTCTTATTCGGTTTCTTTTCTTCTAAATTGGACTAGTTTCGTTGTTGAGTCTTTGGATTGCTCGCATTTTCACGCCCGCTTAGTCATCTAGTTATTTGGCGAAAGTGAGTGTTTCCTATCCCCTTTTTTCTTTTATTCATTTTTGGGGTGTTACATGTACACTTATACAAATTACAAATACAAGTTCACATTTTTACAATACAATTCTAGTACTATGTGCGTTTGCTTACAAACGTGCTTTATGCTTAGACATTACATGTAGAATACATTTGTACTTAGTGAAATCATTAACATTGTACAAGCCGACCTTAACATTGGATAGCGCTATTGGATTGACAACCCGCCTAGGTTGATTCTCCCCCTTTTTCATCGGAGAATCCATGGTCATTGTTAAGTTATTATCCAATTATTTGGATAAGTACACCGCCGTTCATTTAGTACATTATACAGTCACAGGATTGATTTCGCTCATTTGTATGATACATAGTTTACGTATTTGCACTGTAGCTTTGCACTTGAATTGTATAACATTTTTCCAACTTATTATATGTATTAAATCTAGGAATGCTCACCAACATTTCATATGTTGACAAAACTTATTTTGTACATGTTTCAGGTGCAGTTTGATCTTAGTACTATAATTATGGACTTTAGTGCTTGCGTTTAATAAGTTATTTCAATTTTCATGTTTCGTTCAGGCTTTTGTATTTTTCCCATTTCATCTATGTAAGACAATTTAAATTATTCAATAATATATTTACATTTTAGTACCATGTGCTTTTGAACAAACGTCACTACGTGACGCCTCGATGATTCCGCCATCGGTTGGGGTGTTACATTAATCTTTTTGGGGACCCATTTGTTCCATTCAAACAACAGTAAATGCGCAGGGTTGGAGGTACCCGAAAGTAGTTTTCTAACCGATTTTACCGTAAAGGAACCACTGCTGTCAGCCAACCATTTCCACTTATCCTCCAGATTGCAAGGCGATAAACTGGATAGCAGACCCAGAACGGACTGCAGGTCCGTTTGTTCCTGAACAGAAGTAGGCAGCCGATGCCAGACCCACTTGAACTCTAAACCAGCAGTAGACGCCTGAATTCGTCGCTGACCAAGCACCCCTTTTCTTTTTCCAATGCGTACAAGGCTGGAAATTTGCTAGCGAACGGTACATCCGAAAACCACAAATCAGTTCAGAACTGAACTGAGTTGCCATTACCAACCTCACCCCTGATTAAGTCGCAGCAGTTAACATGAAGTTCTCTAAGTCGTACTTCTTTTTTAGCGATATTTGCCCATACACCCGAAAGCCCCTTTTTTGAAGGGAGATAGTTTCCGTGTTTCTTGTTAAAGTGAATGCACTGGACAACCGTTCTCCATAACCTTCCATATTCGGACTTGTATCTCCAAGCCCATTTGGCAAGCAAACCCGCATTCATATCTTTCAGGGCCCCGAAACCCAGCCCTCCATTTTCCACTTTATCGACCACAAAATCCCATTTGACCCAGCTCATTTTGTTCTTCTCAGCAGACCCGCCCCAAAAGAATCTATTTCGTAGTTTTTCAAGCTTTGAAATAACATTCCCCGGGGCACAATATAGCAAAAAATAATATAGTGGAAGGGAGTCTAGGATAGACTTGATCAGTGTAGCCCTTCCACCAATGGAAAGAGTGGACGCTTTCCATAAGGAGAGTCTCGCTTCAAATGTTTCAATGACCATTGCCCAATTGCTATATTTATTCATATTACCCCCCACCTTGAGCCCCAAGTAAGTAAATGGAAACGCACCTGCGTTGTACTTAATGAGGCCAGCCATGGTTTCATTCTCAGTCAAGGAGGATCCAATACCGTAAAAACATGATTTCCTCAAGTTGATCTTTAGACCCAAGACTAAGTAGAAACATCTCATGAGTCTATGAATATTTTTAACATTTTGCTCCGACCATTCACCCAAGATCATAACATCGTCTGCAAAAATAAGATGAGTGATGGACGGACCCCCGTTTGGCAATGGAATACCCTTTATAGTGCCTACAAGCGAGGCATTAGTCAAAAAGCAAGATAAGGCTTCCATGGCGAGAATGAAAATGAAGGGTGAGAGTGGATCGCCTTGTCTCACACCCCTATAACATTGGAATTCTTTAGTCGGTGATCCATTAACGAGGATTGAAGACCGAGAGGACGAGAGTATTCCTCTAATCCAATCTCTCCATCTATCGGGGAAGTTCAT
This sequence comes from Ambrosia trifida, assembly GCA_028751855.1. Taxonomy (NCBI): domain Eukaryota; kingdom Viridiplantae; phylum Streptophyta; class Magnoliopsida; order Asterales; family Asteraceae; genus Ambrosia; species Ambrosia trifida. The sequence continues at coordinate 73,272,364 of CM054122.1, forward strand.
TTGCCGTAGAACCGAGTCAATGAAGGCCCAACTTATAGAATCAAAGGCCTTTTCAAAGTCAATCTTGAACAAGAAAGCCCGCGATTTTGCACGTTTGACCCAAGAGATGATTTCATTTGTGATAAGTGGCCCATCAAGTATGTTCCTATCCTTTAGATACGCCGATTGTTCTTCGGATATGATAGAGCCGATAACCTTCTTGAGTCTATTGGCAAGCACCTTAGAGATGACTTTGCTAATACACCCAATAAGGTTTATTGGCTGAAAATCATTGAGATTGGATGGATCATTAACTTTCGGGATCATTGTAATAAACGATGAGCTACACCCACGACTAATGGTACCGGTTGCGTGAAAGTGTCTCATGATATTGAAAAAATCGTGCCCCAAGATATCCCAAAAGTGTTTGATAAAAGTGAAGTTAAATCCATCCAGCCCCGGCGCCTTGTCCCTACCACAATCCCATACCGCATTTTTAACTTCCACAAACAAAAAGTCCGAGATAAGAGAATTACCCTGTTCAGCAGAAAGCTTCTTGATATTGCGGCACTGGAAAGATGGTCTTGTATGAATCGGTTCATTGAACTTGCTTTCGAAAAAACTTCGGACTTCACATTTGATAGCTGTGGGATCATCACACCAATCACCATTGATCATGAGGCCATTGAGCCTGCTTTTGGATATCCTGCTATTGATGAAGCCATGGTAGAAGGCGGAATTTTCATCTCCTTCAATGGCCCATTTGACCCGAGATTTTTTCCTTAGATCTTTGAGCATGTTGTCCTTGATGGACAAAGCCATACTTTTCTGATTCTGGTAATCCGTAAGTTCAGCTTCGGAGAGGTCTCGTTGATCACAAATTACATCGAGTTTCTCAACCGCATCTAAAGCTGAGTTTAAGTCAGCCCCATCCACCTGCTTTTGTCTTTTGTTCCATTCTTTTATTTTTTTTTCTTTGATCTTTCTTAACTTCTCGGCTAGGAATACATCGGGGGGTCCGGTGTGTTGGAAATTCTCAACAGAGGCACGAACTAAGTCATCAAAACCAGGTTTTTCCAACCATGAATTGAAAAACTTAAATGGAATGTGTCCAAAGTCCACATTTTTTGTGATGAGAATGAGAGGATTGTGATCCGACAGATTTCTGGGCAATGCTCTTAAGGTGGCCCTTGGCCATAGACCCCAAAATTTATCGCAAACAAGTACACGGTCAATCTTGCTCAGCTTATTACCCCTGTCTTCTCTTCTTGTAAATTTATGCCCGTTCATGATGTATTCAGCCAAGTTAGCCGAGTATATAAAGCTGTTAAAGTTAGCCGCTGAACTTGCATCAAAAACCGTGTTTCTTCTCTCTTCCGGCGATCTGACCTGGTTGAAGTCCCCAAGCATAACCCAAACACCCCCTTTTGATTCTTTAAGATTAGCAATTTCCCCCCCATAAAGACCTCTTGGCAGCCGGAGCTTGCGGAGCATAAACATTTAACACATGGAAATTCTCATTCATACCTTTGATTTTGCCAGAGATGAGGAGGAAATGTCGATGTTTTGTAATATCTGATTTGTAAAAGGTATTAGTATCCCAAATACAAGCCAGACCCCCAGATCGTCCTTCCGAGTTTACCCACTCTGCATCATGTTGGGAATTTCCCCAAAAGCCCGTAAAACTGATTCTATTACCATCTGAAAACATAGTTTCTTGGATTGCAATAAAGTGTATACCTTGGTCCCTTTTTATGTCTTTGATCCAACCAGCTTTGTGAGCATTGCCCACACCCCGAATATTGATAGTTAGAAAATTCATTGAGGTACCGTTGTTTGCTCTTCCCCCATGACCACTTCACTGATAGCGGATGTGACATCCGTCACCCTCGTCTTTTAGCAAGTTGTCAATTTTAGTCCTTTGTCTATTTTGAAGCTTCACCTCTAGTCCCCTTCAAATATTATTTTATCTATGAATGAATTTTTAATCCATAAAACGCCTTGAAAATTTATTTTATTTTGCTAAACCATATCCACCAATTTTGAAATGATCATACAAAAACAATCAACTATTTTAGTATAGAATGTTAACCATTAAATAATTTAATTTATATCTATCCTTCTAAGATTTCATAAAAGTTCCGATATTTGCTAAGGATATTAAATCACTAATGATAACATCCATTCTCTTAGGAGTATATGTATTCAAAAGCGTTACGTAATTCGTTTCCTTTACAAGTATTCTTTTGGACTAAAGCTTAAATCAATTTAAATCAATTTAATGAATCACAACCGTTACATGTGAACCTTATAAATGACCAAAGTAGTAGGTCCATTTTGACACAACCTCAACCACTCTCCGCCACCGTGATCCACCATCAACCTGACCAAACCACCGTCCTTGCTTCTGCCATTTAAAACCACCACTTCTGATCACCGGTGTTCACCACTGTTTTGGGCTGTAACCCTCGGTTCCGTGAGTCACATCTCTTCCAGTTCGGTTTAATTCGATTCAGTAGTATACAACCGGAAACATCCATCGCTGTCATATTATGATTTGGTGTACTATCAAGGTATTGAACACAACCCTTGTTTCAGATGCTTAAATTGTTTGACCAATGATTTGTTCCGGCGACGACGGTATCATATAATCTAAAATTGGCTTGTAAAAGATGAATGTACCAATTAAATTCAAATATATATATATATAACGCTTTGTTTGATTGTTTTTCCGTTTACGTTGGTTGTTGTGGGATTCGAGTCCGGTCGGGTAATAAGAACATCTGCTAGAGTTCTTTCGTTAGTTTCATTTCTACTCCTTTTCATATTATAAGGCTTTTAGAAACGTCATACATGACCACAAATTAGGTGTTTGTGGAGACCTTTAGCCGTAAAAAAATAGCTTTACATACATTTTTTTAGCTCTGCTACTTTGATGTTCTATGTACCTAACCCTAAACCTTCACTCACTGTAATAATATTATAACATTGAGGCTATGAGTCGTTGAAATACAAGATCTCTTGAAGCCAATTTTAGCAAACATGTGCTATATTAATATTATTAATTATGGGTTAACCAAGCTTTATGATATGATTCTCATATGATTTTTCTACTTATATTGCGTAAATAAAGGTTGTTGTTTGAGAATTGAGTCTATATTTGATCTAACTAAAAAAAATATGATGGTACATGTATATATATATATATATATATATATATATATATATATATATATATATCCTTGAGATATATTTAAAGTGTTATACAAGCATTAATAATTGTAATTATAATACATAGTTAATTTATTTAATTTCAGTAAACTTGGAGTTTCTCATATGATTAATTCATTAAATTGTATTAATTACTAATACAAACGAGAATTCAACGATTAACCACACATCTTAAAAGTTCCGTCGCCGGAAAGATCAATAAACTCAAAGAATGATCATACAACCAAATTATTGCTTATAAATTTTAATAATGAAAATATAGGTTCAATCATAATTATTGATTCTCGTTGGTTCCTTACAAGTTCATCATCACAATCAATGTGAGTATATCTTTCCCCTTTTTACTGTTTTACTATTTTGGGGTGATTCATGTACCTACTAATCAAGTTTCTATTTCTTATACTTAATGCAATTCTCATGTGTGTTTGCTTTATGTTAATTTGTGTGTCTATGACTTGTCAAAATCATTAACCTTTGAGGGCCTGGCATTTCAATGAATAGTACTATGGTATATACCCTTGTGACTCCGTTGAGAGTCCTTGTCATTGCTATGTATTTCATTACTACTAGCGCATACTATATATATATTTCCTTTCATTACATAGGGTTGATTTTGAACGGATACTACTTATTACATAATTGCAAATGGTACCGCGCATGAATTGCTAGACACTTTTCTTACTATATGTATTCAAATCAGGGTATGCTCACCAATACATTTTTGTATTGACCAAATTATTTTTCGTACATGTTTCAGGTTCTTATGAGATCATTTCTATGCTTTTGGAAATTAGACTTAGATTTGATATTTATTGGATTACAGTTTTAGTTGTCACGTTAGAATTTTGTATCTTGTAATTCCTTTCAATGTAATAAATTATTCAATTCAATGTATTCAAATTTACATTTCTAGTCCATGAGCTATTGAACAATCGTCACTACGTGACACCTCGATGTTTCCGCCATCGGTTGGGGTGTTACAGCGGAGGAGAAATTGTTAACCTCCATACCAGCAATACATCCAACCTTAATAGTAGCCTTGATCTCATCCGAATGGCTATCCCCAATTGTGACTTCTTCATCCAAAGTCGTGGTATCAAGGTCTGAATTTGGTTCCATGTCCACCCGAACAGCATCATTACCAACATTAGCATCACCAGGGTCAGAAATTGGGTTAATTTGATTAGGTTTAAAGGGTGGGATAGGTGAAGGATGTGGTGGAAGAGGAAAGTGAAAGGGAACAGTGGGTTTGGTAAATGAATCAGTGTCAACCGATTAGAATCTTCTTTTTTTGGGTGGTTGGTTTAGGCTGGAGCTATTAGGTGATGCACTCCCTGTTGTTGGGCTTAGCAACGTATCGGGCTTATTTTTATTTCTGGTCCACCTGCATCTTTTAAATGTGGACCGTGGGGTATTGTTATCGGTGGGCCCAAAGAAGAAAATTCCTTTATCATTCCCGACATTCTCATGATTGGGTGGATCATTGACCTTGGGAGACATGACATTGGAACCATTAATATCTTTAAAGATCGGCCGCCTCTGTACCCGTGTCATTAACTAAAGCCTTTTCATCTCCCGATGTGTCTTTTGGAATTTTGGCCGTTGGGACTTTCGGCCCCGGAGTATCTGCAACTTCCGGTGAGTTTTTCTTCTCCTCATCAACTTCATCGTGCACCGTACCCGATGGACCAACCACCTCAACGTGTGGCATAACAACCGATTGAAAAGGTATGACATAACCACACTTTGGTAGACCTTGACCACCAAGTAGAAAATCAGGTACCCAGTCTCGCATGACTTCAGCAATCCACACTGGGTGTTCATGACCATTCAAAGTGATGGAGATTTCATCTCTAATTTCAAACCCGGAAGTAACCAGGACGGCAAGGATTTCAAATGATAAGCAACAATCATTAACATCCGCCGGTGGTGGGTACAAAACTCTACCGTAATGACTTCCAATTCGGTAGAAAGCATCTCGACCCCACATGTGCATGGGGACACCATCAATACGAAGCCATGCAATCCTTTGGTATTGCACCGGCTGGCCATGCCACCTCTCAACCGAGGAGAACCATTTCGATTTCTTACCGGTGTAATAAGAGAGGAAAGCCTCAGAGTATTCCTCCATAGTGAAGGACATTAAAAACTTTAGACCACCCACATATCTAATACCAGCCAAGTACTTGCTAGCATTTTTGAGGATTTCATGCATGTTGCAGAGAATATGTAGGTCTTTTGCCTCCATCAGGAGAGAGGCTTTGGACCATGAGAGGGCAGCCGTAGACGTTTTACATGGTAAATCAATCGTCACCTTAGGTTTATCCTCAACTCCAGATACGATGTTACGAAAAGATTTTGACCCGAAGATGTTGTTTGTTTTCCTTTCCTTAGGTTCCTCGGTTTTTGATGGGGCTTGATGCACCGGCTGATTCGGTATTTCAATCGGAGACAGGAAAGGTTTACCATCCCGGCGGAATTTAGCTTTGTTAACACTGAGCTTTGCGCCCATTAATCTAACTTTGTTGAGTACCTGGATCAACTTCTCCATGTCTGCAATGTTCTCATACCTGATGAACGCGTATTTGTATCCTCCTGGGACCATCTTCCGGGGGATGAAGACATCCACTAAGTCACCAAAGTTTCTAAACTCGTTCCAAACATCTCCCTTAGAACAGTAGGTGGGAATGTTAGAAACGTGGAAGGTTGTTGCCTTGTCGAATTCGAATCTTTGTTGCTTGATCTTTGTCTTTTTCTTCCGTCTTCTTCCGGTAGCTTGTTGCCAGTCTTGATCGCCACACCCGTTTTCTCTCTCCATGCAAATATTTGGCACAAAATAACTAATCTGATAAATACACATGTAAATTATCGGAGCCATTTTAGTCGGAGTGCTAAAGAAGCCGGCATCATCTTTGTCGGCCTTGAAAAAACGGGAGCACGTTATCTGTGGCTGCTAAGATAGTGCTGGCTCCAGTGGTGGATTTTGAACCAAACACTTGATAGGGTCGGGTTCAATCCAGGCGTGCCGGACTCAATACATATACAATTTTTTGGAAATTTTCGGTAAAATTTACACTACGTAAACAAAAAAAAGACTGGGCAGAGGCCGGTTTTCATACACTAAGATCCGCCCTTGGCCAGCTCATTCATCCCGCCGACTAAAATAATGTTGATACTTTACGCATAAAATTATTAGATTGGTGAACCGTGTTTTTCTATGCCGGCTAATAATCTGTTGGCACCTTTAGTCTACCAACTCTATTCCCCCCCCCCCTTTCACTGTCGACAAAGATTGAGCAGGCTGTATGTAATTATTTGACCGGTAATTTTAGAGTCCTACTGTACTTTTTAATGTTTTTATATTGTACTTTTTAATGTTTTAGTTTGAAAAAAATTGTTGTCTTCTCTACTAGTTTGGCTTAGGGGCTGTTTGGTAGCCTCTTAATGAGGCTCTTAACCATTCAGTGCTGAATGATTCAGCATTCAGCGCGTTTGTTTCAGCCTCTAAATGGAATGGTTAAGGCTGAATCATTAAGACTTGGGATGTTGCTGAACCATTAAGCACTGAATCATTAAGCACTGAACTACGCTGAATCTTAATGAAACTCTCATACCAATGTGGGACAAGAAAACTAACTATTAAGAGGTCCCACTTAACCATACAGACCTCTTAACCATTCAAACCTCTTAATGATTCAACACTTAATCAACCAAACAGCCCCTTACACTTTTTTATCTAAATAGTTGTTTTTGAAGTATCTCTAATGAGTGTGGGAGACCTCTCCCTCTTTTTACCCGATTCCACCTTAGTGTCACCTTATTTTCCTATTTCATTTCCCTAAACTAAGAAAATGGTTCCCCTTCTTATCCCACCCCACCCCTTTCATTTTTTAAGAGAAAAAGGACAAAAAAGAAGGAAAACAGAGCTTGGGTGGAGAAATTTCTCCGTGGTCACCGCAAACAAAACGGAACGAGGTCCTTTCAAGAGTCATTGACACCTCATTTCATTGATAAAGTCACCAGGACCACACCCCATGGTCTAAATGAGTTTGGTTGAAAGGTACTATTTTTATCATCTATCACCTTATTCTAACAACAATCTGTTGACATTTTTATGTTGAATTATGTGATCTATCATCTATATGTACAAGTATGTCATTTTCATGTGTAAATTCATAAATTTAACACTAAATTTAGATAAATTACATCGAATTGTGCAAGTTTACACCAACTTACATCAAGTTTGGAGTTTTACATACACGGTAAAACTCTAAAAAAAATTGTTTTATGAAGAAAAATATTGACACATGTTATATATCGATTGAAAATCTAGAAAAAATAATATTGATTGCGGTTATAATAATACAGATATATGTACCAATGTTGTTCGGTCAAAATCGGTCTGGTTCGTCATGACACTGGCACTACACCGTCACTTGCATAGCATACATTGCCAACAAAAACTTATATTTGAATACGGGTTGTGCTTCAGTGAAATTTGTACTACAATTCCGAGGAACAAGACATGCTTGCGGAGAGCTTTTGGTCAGTATTAGTTCGATGCGTTAAAGTTCTACACGGAAACCGTAATGAAAAAAATAATCATATTTGACCCGTTTAATTTTGTTTTTTATTTAAACATAGATAAAAAATAAATACGCCGCAATGGTATATTTATATTTTTTTTAAACTATCGTATATGATTAGAATAATCATAACAGTAATTGGTGTTAGAGCATTCACAGCCCGTCCTCCATCCCCAACCATATAATTTAAGGAAAAATCATAGTTTTCTAAATTTGCCTCTTACTTTTTCAAATTCTCTCACATCTCATTCACCATTTATATCTCATATAAAGTTTTTTTATTATTATTTTCTTTCTTTACAACCAACATCAAACCACTCCAATGTATCGATGTGTAACTAAAAATTGAAACCACTCCAATTATATGGGAAAAGAAATTCAAACCAAATTGTTACATTTGTATCGTATCATATCATATCATTTTCTTTCGTTCTTGGAGTAAAACCTCAAAACGACGTAGAACAAGAGACGATACAAGACGCCCCAAGCCAACAAGATCCCGATATCATACCATACATTTTCCCATTTTATGTCCATCGATTTCAACACATCTTCTCCTATCAACAAACAGTCGAGTCCTTGTTTTGTTGGGTCATTCTTATGAGCATCGCTAATCTTGACTTCTCCTAGAGGGCCAGGTGATAGCTCCGAAAAGTCTCCAGTGTAACAACGCCCGCCTTTGAACTCGTTCACCAACAGCGCCTCGAAAGGGTACTTGATCGCGGATATGTAGTGGAGCCATAGCCAGTAAGGCGGGATGTGTGACTCCTTTAAGAAAAAGCCACAAGTCAAGAAAAAGAGGGCTGTGGTCGCTATGACAACCGCGTAGCCTGTGATGTAGCTTGGGACTAGCGCGCTCACAAGCATCACGTACGCGTTTGTGGTGATAAGAGAGGCGTAAAGTATGACCCAAAAATATAATAGGTTGCTGTTTAGGTGGAGAATGAAGTATGTAATCAAGGCGAATGTGATTGCTTGGATGGCGAAAAACGGGAGGTAAACAAGGAGGGATGATATCACGTAAGAGGATGCACGATAAGCGTTGTGGGAGGTCTCACGGATGAATATGAATCGTTCTTGGATGAAAGTTGGGACCGCGTCGTTGGAGGAAAAGAACACGAGACAAACCGCAAAGATGTAGAAGTTGAGAAGACGGTTAATGGTTTTGAAGTCGTAGTGAGACAGCCTTTGAAAGAGGGAAGCTAGGATAAGGCCCATAACGGTTAGGACAATTTCACGGGAAAGAAATAGTTCAGGGGTTCGGATCACATTTAATCCGGTTCGCCATGAGAGAACCATGACTTCGCGTAGCCATGGGTTCGCAAACTTTGGTCCGAGGTCAGGTTCATCAAGGACCTCTAGTTCAAATGTGTTCTCATAGGATACATATGACTCTGAAGATGGACTAAACATGGGAGTGGGAGTTTTTATACGCTGGCGGTTTATGCTTGGTGTCCGGCTAAGGGTAGTAGCACTCCTGACTGGAGTAGTCCGGCTAGGGGTAGTAGCACTCCTAGCCGGAGTCCAAGATGGTGCACGTTGTGGTGTACCTTTCACACCATGGTATAACCATACCGAAAAATCTTTATAGAACTGTGAAGCTAAACGTGGTTGATAGACTCCGCTTGCCATGTTCATCGGTGTACGTGCGGCTTTACGCTCTCTGGAATTGTCAAACTCGTCATCAGACTCGTTTTCATGATAGTCGAATGAGGTGGAAATGTTTCGAGGGGTCGTATTGCCACTCGAAAATTGTAGGCTGCGGAGGGCGATATGCTTTTGGTTTTGCGGAGTCTTCCCATACGGGGTTCGAGGCGTTCTCGGTGGTTTCGGGACCGGGGTTTGAGCCACTGGATCCGGCTTGAGCCCATCACGTTGGTACATTACAAGTGGATCAAGCCCGATGGTTGACTCGTCGTACTCCTTGATCACATCCAATAAGTATTCGATATTGTTCTCGGTTTCTGGCACGGGCCGTTGGAACCCATCAAGATGTGCAGATAGCGCATTCGGGCTCCCTAGATATATCAGCCTCCCCCTGTCACAACAGTAACATTAATCACACAAACAAACAAACAAACAAACAAACGTACACAGTAAAATCTCACTCAACGATAACATATATTCCCAAATGTAATACCATCAAACATAAAGAGTATCTACCTTGCGAGAACTGTGATGCGATCAAGAAGCATTTGGATCCGAAACGATGGCTGATGAATCGTCATAAGAACAAGGCTACCATTGCGCGCAATATCCTTAACTTTCTCCACAACACTAAACGCGCTAGTCGAGTCTAGCCCTGACGTCGGTTCATCCAAGAACAACAGCGACGGCTTGTGGATTATGTCAATCCCAATAGACACCCGCCGCCTCTCACCACCCGAAACCCCTCTCCTCCCTTCATCACCAATATAAGTATGCGCCGCGCTCTATTAATCAAACAAACATTCATTAGTGTACAAGTTACATCAATAACAACCTAAATTTCGCAACAAGAGATCGTACGGTTAAGCCTAACTGGTCGATGAGCTCGACCACTCGTTTCTTCTTCTCAGACCGCGATAAAGAAGGCGAAAGACGAACTTCTGCCGCAAACATGAACGTTTCAAAAACCGTCAACATAGCAAAGAGTTGATCATCTTGCATAACATACGACGATATCATCTTCATATAGGTAGCTGTCACCTGAATCATAGTTACACCATCACAACCAAACAACACTAGATCCAAACAAAACACTCAAGGATCATTCTAAAACACACTTACCGGTTTGCCATCAATCTTTACCGACCCTTCAAGACTACCTTGAGCAATCCGGCCCGCCAAAGCATCAAGAAACGTCGATTTCCCAGCACCACTCGGACCCATGATCGCCATAATCTCACCGCGCATGGCTTGACCCGATATATCATGCAAAAGATAAGTTTCTTTAGTGATCCAAACACCATCTTTCTTCTGCTTCTTCATGACACTATAGGACAAGTTGCTGAACTCGAGCCCCTGACCGGGCACCAGTTTTTGTGCCCCAAGTTTGGCCATGTTTTTGCTTGATTTGGCCTTGGTTTTGTCCAAGTCTAGCAATGTCTCGAGGTTCCGGTTCGTGTCGGGTCTAGGATACCTCGTCGCCATGTCGTAGAAACCGAATTTTCGAGTTTTTTCTTTAAAAAAAAGCTCTGAGGTTGATACATGAAGGATGATAGATTTATAACTACAAGAGAATGGATGCTGGGACTAGTGACAAAATAGTTTTGGACGACGGCAATGCTTAAGATACATCTCTTTGATGGTACCGTCGTCATGGACGGATCTACTAAAAGAATTAAAGGAAAATGTAGATTCTGTTATTTAGGCTTAAATATTAATTTTCAGTCCAAATTCTCATTCATTTTTATGTATGGTTAAGAATTTAGATGTAAAAGTATTTAGGTAAGTAAGTGATTATGGGCTGTGACCGGTTTGGGTTTTGACCCATTAATCTAATATTGTAACTACTACTAGTAGCCATGAAAATATTTTAAAATTGACAAAATTTGTGTTCTTAGTGAGCATAGCCCAAAGGTAAAAGATAAAAATATTTGATTTGTTTTTGAAGAATTGTCACAAGTTGATATCAACATAAATCACCCTGCTTGCGGTATGCGCATATAATGTATATAAGGGGTTGTTTGGTAAGGCTCTTAATGAGCTTCTGAATCATTCAGCGCTCAGCTCATTCAGTGTGTTTGTTTCAGCATCCGAATGAAATGATTAAGGTTGAACCATTAAGACTTAAGATGTTGCTGAACCATTAAACACTGAATGAATCCATTTTTACTTCCCCTACCAATGTTGGACAAGAAGACTAACCATTTAGAGGTCCAACAAAACAGCACTTAACCATTCAGACTTCTTAATGATTCAGCACTTAATCAACCAAACAGCCCCTAAGTGATTCTGGTTGTGGGCTGTAATAGCTATTTGGATACTGATATGGGCTAGCTGCATAGTAATATCACATTATCACTCATGGATCCTTTTAATGATCCCTTGGATTGGGTTACCAAAAAAACAAAAACAGATTGCTGGATTACCATCCATGTCAACTCTCAGTTAATTCATATGTAAAATCTCATATCAACAGACTTAATTACATCCCAAAATTGATAATAACTCATCAGATATGCAACAAAACTAACATAAATGACGAACCGGTCAACTCAGCAATCGGAAACAGGTAGAATTTGCTTCAGCTTCCGAACCACTTGCCTCATGGTAGGTCTCCCAGCGACGGAATCTGCAGTGCAAAGCAAGCCCAAGTGCAGCAGCTCCACAAGAGCATCTTCCGGACCTGCTTCCCATAATCCGGCAGTAAAAATCTCCTCCACTCGCCCCTCTCGCCGAAGCATCACCGCCCATGTCACGATGGTGTAACCATTTTCTTCAGCTGAAAACGACACATCCAAAGCTCTCTTGTCAGAAATCAACTCAAGAAGCATGACTCCGTAGCTGTAGACATCAGCTTTTTCAGATGCTCGACATGTCAGCGCATATTCTGGAGCCACGTAGCCAAATGTTCCGGCAACATCGGTCGTCACGTGCGTCTCGAAATCGTCTAGCAGGCGAGCTAGTCCGAAATCTGACAAGTAAGCATTGAAGTTCTCATCTAGTAAAATGTTACTAGGTTTAACATCACGATGGAGGATACGCGGATGACATTGATCATGCAGAAAGTGAAGCGCGTTACCAATATCAAGAGCTATCTTGTGAAGAACTTTTAATCCAGAAACGCTAGCACGTGTTTCGAGGATGAACTTTTCCAGGTTTCCACCGGGAAGATAGTTGTAGATCAGAAACATCTCCGACGTGCTAGCGTAATACCCGATTAAAGTAATGAGATTTGGGTGCCGGATTCTTCCGAGACTCTGGATTTCTGCATTGAATTGAGGGACCCCTTGGCACATTTCAACTGTGAGTCTTTTCACGGCAACGGTGGTTCCCGGAGAGATCTCCGCCCGATAAGTTGACCCAAAACCACCACTCCCGATACAGTTTCTTGAAGTAAAGTTTCCGGTCGCTTGAACAACACTGTCTAATGTTAGTTTTACCCCTATCTCCTTGAAAACCACAAGCGGCTCTTGTTGACCACGAGGACGAGGCGGAGGAGATGCACGACGAGGAGAGACTCTGGAAACCACGGGGTTTGGTTTCCGTTTTCTCCGGCAAAGATAAACAATACCGAGAGCAACAAGAATGATAACGATAACTGATGGAACTATAATCAATACCAGCTCAAAAGGATTTGCACCCTTCTTTCCCTTATTAGAATCTGAAGAAACCGTATCATTTAACGAGTCGAGACCCACGGGCCATGGTTCTTCTGGTGGCGATGATGTTGATAAACTAACAAATGGGCAACCATGAAGTAAAGGGTTACCAACAATCCGTTTGCAGTTTATTGCGTCATGGTCTATCCTTATCGATCCAGACAAGTTATTGAACGAAAAGTTGAACTTCACATGAGACTTTGAAGTTAAAAGACCAGACGGAATTCCGCCAGATAATTTGTTGTTGTTGAGAAGAAGGACCGTTAGATTTCTAAGATTCACAAGACTCTTCGGAATATGACCCGATATCTGGTTCTTTGACGCATCTAGAAACTTAAGACATTTCCATTTTACACCAATATTCGGTGAAATTTCACCGGAAAGGACATTGTTGCTTACATTCAAGAAAAAACCATTCAAACCACTGCAATTTCTTGACAGATTATCACGAAACAGCGTACCAGAAAGCCTGTTTCCGCCTGCTAGAAATGCATAGTCGATCTTCTTCATTGTTTTGTAATCTGATTCAACTTTTGATACTATAGGAAGCACCGGGATTGAGCCCGTGAAATTATTGTCACTAAAATCATGAATCATGGCTGGCGTAAACCGAGACAAGGGAAGAAGGCTTTTTACTCGAGTTTTATGAGCAAAGTAGGAGAGATATACGGTGACTTGATCTAGTTCTCGCGAAAAGTTCAAACGACCACAAGAGGTAATCTTGAATTCAGGAATGGATCCAAACATGAGATTTCTGCTAACATCAAACAATGTCATACAAGGAACATGAAGTTTTTCATCGACAACGCCACTGATCCTGTTCGAGCTAACATTAAGAAAATGAAGATTCGGGCAATTCTCAAAAACACCTGAAATGTTTCCTTTTAAATGATTACCCGCAAGATTCACCATTCTTAACGTTTGGCAATCGCCCCATTTCCTCGGAAACTCAGAACCAAGATTCGAACTTGGAGCCCAAATTAGCTTCAAATTCGGTAACATTGTGATTTGCAAAGGTAACGAGCTTGCAAAAGAGTTACCATCTTTGATCAAACCGTATCTATGATCATCATTAAAATCAGACGATAGTACAAGAACCGATAACTTGACACAATCCCCAATGCTCGCTGGGATAACACCCGCGAGTCTATTTCTAGAAACATCTAAAACTTCAAGAGATCTAAGGTTCCCAAGCACGAACGGAAGCACACCCGAAAATCTATTCGAAAAGAGCAACAATGTTCTTAAACTGCTGCACTTTCCTAAACTATTCGGAATCCGACCATTCAACAAATTGCCCGAAAAATCAACATGCTCAAGAACATCACAGTAACTCCAAAACCTATCCCCTAACGACCCGGTAAACCTATTCAACGACAGATTAATCACCTTTAACTTGACAAAACTACCAAGAAAATCCGGAACCGGCCCATCAATCCGATTTCCCGCAAGATTCAAAACGCTTAAACCCTTGCATTTCGAAAGCGAATCAGGGATTTCCCCAAATAATCTATTAAACCCTAAATTAAGAACTTGCAAATTCTTCAAATGCTTAAAATCAACCAAAGACAAATCAGCAGTCATTGCATTCCCTTCAACATCAATCACCTCAAGATTCTTTAACCCCCAAATCCCACTAGGCAATTCACCCCTAAATTCATTAAATGGAACTTCAAGAACCCTAAGTTCTAAAAACATCCCAATTAAATCAGACAATTTCCCACCTAAAAACACCTTTTTTTTAACCAATGAACAGTTCCTAACAATCCCAAACCCATGCAAAGAATAATCAGAATATTTATCACTAACACAAGAACCAGACCGTACATAATTACCTCCTGGTAACCTTAACTCAGAAACCCTACCACGTGCGTTGCACGTGACCCCAAACCAAGAACAGTGATTTGGGTTTGTTGATTTCCAGCTTGACAGAATATTGTAAGGATCTAGAATGGTTTTTTTCATCTCAAGAAGTTGACTTTTCTCTGAAAAGTCAACATCTTTACCTGATATTAAACACAATGATAATAAGATGATAACTAATCTTCCCATTGCAGACACACCCATAACTTTTTTTAATTTTTTTTGGGTTGAATTGATAAAAAGATTAATAATTTGTAAACCCCAGAAGCGAAAACGAAGAGGGTTGTTAATCTTGATGAAGAAAGTTCATAAAAGGTATGATTTTTAGGGGATGTTTGGGGAGATTAAGGAGAAAAAAACATGGTTTGAATGTTTTGATGTTTAAAGATTATTATTATGGGTATGTATTTGCTTGCATTTAAGTGTAATCGGTGATGTGGGGACAGTGTGGGGCCCAGGTATTGTTGGAGATGGGTCAAGAGTCAACTTTTTTTAAGCAAGCGATGCTAGCCAGTCAACGTGGCGGCTCATGGTGGGTCTATAGTGGACGTCTGATGAAGAAGACTAGAGCGTGTGAAAGACGCTGTGTACACGTCAGCAGGACATTTGGGGTTTGTTAGATGACGTGGATGGTTGTGGGACCGTGAAAACCTTTATTCTTTCCTTTTTAATTTTTTATAAAGATTTAATTATTTAAAGGGAAAACGGCTTGGTAACGGTTGTTAATAAGATCTCGATTATATTGCTATCTTCTTTTTTTTTTAACAGCTAACGAATCAATTTCCGAGCACTCTCGGGTCCGGGCCACCAATTTCTGGGAAAATCCGACCACTCACCCGCCCGAAGGCACGACAGTGAAATAATCATTAAAACCGGTCGGGATCAGGACTCGAACCCAAGCCAAATGTAGCTAGTGAGAATTGAACTCAAGCCTCCCATAAAAAACTTTAGGCCCTCAATCAACTATGCTACAAGTGTTGGACTATAATGCTATCTTCTAGAAATAATTTCAGCTTTTGAACAAATACTCGGTTAATAAGAAAACTCGTACAATGATACAAACTTGTTTTTTTTATAATCAAGCGTGTGTTGTTGAAACTCAACATATACATGTATGTCGTTCCTAATTTTAAAACTCGATTTTTTATAATAATGAAAAAAAACTAAGATGAGAGAAACTTAAACGTTTTCCTCTCACTTTCATTCCTCTCCGAGCTCTCTTACTTTTTGTTTAACGTGTCTTGAAAATGTATTGGTGATTTTTTTAACAATTCATAGATTTTTAAAATAAATACACCACACCTTTGCATGATTTAAAGTCTAAATTTTTTTATTGTAGAGAACAT
Source organism: Ambrosia trifida (assembly GCA_028751855.1). Lineage (NCBI taxonomy): Eukaryota > Viridiplantae > Streptophyta > Magnoliopsida > Asterales > Asteraceae > Ambrosia > Ambrosia trifida. The sequence continues at coordinate 73,288,675 of CM054122.1, forward strand.
CCCTTACAAACGAGACTCCAAATCTTGTTTTTTTATTCTGCTACACAAATTTTATTGAAAAACGATTTGTATCCAAAATAACTTATATTTTTTACTCGTAATATAAATTTTTTGTTATTTTAGATACAACTTGTTTACAATAAAATTTATATTGAAACCTAGACAGAATTAAAAAAAAATAAAGTACCGGAAATTGAAAGAAATAAAGTTGTACCGGAAATTAATCTTCTAAATGAAAATTAAAAAAATAAATTATCGGAAATTCAAACTATAATCCTTTTGGGATTGTGGGAGTGATAAGGCGCCGGGCCCAGATGGTTTTAATTTTTGTTTTATCAAAAAATTTTGGCATTTGTTTTCAGGTGACTTTGTGGAGATTTTTAAATCTTTTGCTGAGACAGGTGAAATTAGCAGGGGAGTGGGGTCCTCTTTCATCACGTTGGTGCCTAAAGTCAAAGACCCGGTGGAGCTTGGAGAGTATCGCCCTATTAATCTAATTGGTGTGATCAGCAAAGTCATCTCGAAGGTGTTAGCGAATCGGTTAAGGAAGGTGATTGATAGCTTGATTTCAGAATCGCAGACAGCGTTTATTGCTGGTAGATACATACTAGATGGGCCGCTTATTATTAGTGAAGTATTGTCTTGGGCTAGAAGAAGTGGAAAGGAGTTATTCATGTTTAAGATCGATTTTGCTAAGGCTTATGATAATGTCAATTGGGAATTTCTGGTGTCTATGATGCGGCAAATGGGCTTTCCAGACGTGTGGTGTAGGTGGATTAAAGGAGTTTTATTTTCTGCTCGGTCATCGGTTCTTGTTAACGGGTCACCTACGTTTGAATTTTCGTGTGAAAAAGGCATAAGACAAGGTGATCCTATCTCTCCTTTTTTATTTATTATTGTTATGGAAGCTTTAGCTGGCATGATGAGAAAGGCATGTAGGTTGGGGGTTTTTAATGGTATTAGTCTCCCTAATGGTAGTATGATTCTATCTCATTTACTTTACGCGGATGATGCTATGATTATGGGGGAGTGGAATGGTAGGAATTTTGCTACATTAAGGCGGGTTCTTAGAGTGTTTCATTTGTGCTCGGGACTGCGCATAAACATTAATAAGTCTTCCTTGTTTGGGGTGGGGAGGGTTATGAGTGAGGTTGTGGACCAGGCCCGGTCTATTGGGTGTTGTGCGAAGGAGTTGCCGTTTTCTTATTTGGGGATCACGATGGGGGCAAACATGGGGAGGATTAGGAATTGGGACCCGGTGGTTAAGACTTTCAAGAATAGGCTCTCTAAGTGGAAATCCAAGGTGTTATCGATTGGTGGTCGTTTAATATTAATTAAGTCTGTCATGGAAAGTTTGCCATCTTATTACTTTTCTCTTTTCAAGGCGCCAGCTACTGTTATTGATAATCTTGAAGCTTTAATTAAAAGATTTTTGTGGGGTGGTGATTCGGATATTAAAAAGGTTCATTGGGTGGCCTGGGACAAAGTTACGCTTCCTAAAAAATTTGGGGGGTTGGGTCTTAGCCGGCTTGGAGATAGCAATAATGCGTTTCTTTTGAAGTGGCTATGGAGGTATAGAGTTGAAGCGGGGTCGATGTGGAAAAGGGTTATTGATGACATCCATGGGTCGGCTCGTCAGTGGGAGGGTTCGGTTGGGCCTAATATGTTTCGTGGGTTACTTGGCAATGGGGCTCAAATTAGATTCTGGTTGGACCCTTGGGTTAGTCCGGTTCCGTTAAAAAGTATGTTCCCTAACCTGTTCAGGCTTGAACGACGTAAGATGTGTAGTGTGGCAGATCGGATTGCGGAAGATAATGGTGTTGGGCCGGTGCATTGGGAGTGGCGTGTGTACCCTTCTACGGCACAACAAGGTTTGGAACTCATTGAATGTCATCGGCTGATTTTGGGCAGTAGGCTTGTAGAGGGCCCAGATAGGTGGGCTTGGTATGACAAAGGGCCGGTGACGTTTTCCGTGTCTGTTGTGAAACAGTGGTTGAGTTCGGAAAGGGTTGGGAGTCATAGTGGCTGCATCGGTTTCAAGTGGTGTAAGTGGGTGCCGTTGAAGTGTAATGTTTTTTTGTGGAGAGTTATGTTAGATAGTATTCCTTCTAAGATGGCTCTTCGTCGAAGACACATTAGAAACGGAGATACTAGCTGTGATTATTGTCACTTTGAAGAGGAGAGCGTGGATCATATCTTTACGGGTTGCATTATGGCTTCTGGCATGTGGCAAGGTATAGCTAATTGGGTTCATCTTCCGCCGATATTTCTTTTTTCCGTCAATGATATTATGGAGGTGGTTAAGGCGTCGGGGTGGTCTAACCGTAAGAAGGAGATTTTGTATGGGATATTTATGGTGGCGTGTTGGCGGCTCTGGAAAGCTAGGAATGAGAGGATCTTTAACCATAAACGGAGGAGTGTCACGGAGCTTGTTGGGGATGTTAAATATTTATCTTTTTTATGGTTTTCTAGTAGGGATAAAAATGGTGGGGTGGACTGGATGGATTGGAAGTCATTTTATTTTGATGTAATGTAACTGTTTTTTGTTGGGGGTTCCCGTCTTGGGAGTCCCTGGTGGTTTGTTTTAATGATATTTGCCTTTCAAAAAAAAAAGTAGTTAGATTTTTTTTTAAAATGAAAAAAAATAATAAAGAACATGTAATTCAAAATATAAACCATGATGCAGAGGTACTACATACCTATTATGTCATGGTTTCATATTTTATTTTCACATTTGTGTATATTATGTATAACCCTTTTTTTACTACCCACTATCTATTAAAATAACATTTATTTAAATATAAAAAAACGTAAGTGGGTGTTGTACAAGCCAAGTGACACATCTATTTTTTTCATTGGTGCTCCAATTATTTCACACCGCCTTCTTACAGCTTACAGGTTTCACAAGGGTTTGAAACTACTTTTCTCTTCTTCAATTTTCATTTCATATGAAATGAAAAATAACTTTTATCTAATTGTTATAAAAGCCTTTCAAAAAAAAAAAAAAAAAAAAAAAAAAAAAAAAAAAAAAAAAAAACTAATTGTTATAAAAAGTAAGATAAATGTTCCAAAAAAGGAACAAAAAATAAAGTCACTATAATAAAGATTTACCAAAACAAGTTTTCTGTTTTAGATAACATTTTAAGATACTCCAGCATGAATCTTTCACAAAGGCAAACTCGAGTGTGCGTTATAAACATGTCATATTCGAATGTGTATTACGAAGGCTGGTCAGGTTCTGGAGTTGAGTTTAAGTTTATCTAAACGTTGATTCATATTTGAACTCATCTCAAAATTCAGTCTTTAGTAGTAATGCATATACTAATGATTTTAATAAAACAAAAACATCGATCTAAACGTTGTAATTGTATGTAGTATTTTTTTTTTAGACAAAAAAAATATACAGGATGTTGTGCGCCACTTTGAATCTGAGTCTTAACTATAACATTTTTGACCCATTACAGTCAAACTATAAAAAATAAAGTACTGGAAATTCAAACTATAATCGTTAAGTAGTTAGATTTTTTAAAATGAAATTAAAAAAAATAAAGTACCGGAAATTCAAACTATAATCCTTAAGTAGTTAGATTTTTTAAAATGAAATTAAAAAAAATAAAGAACAGAAAATTCAAAATAAAAACCATGATGTAGAGGTACTACATACCCATTATGTCATGGTTTCATATCTTATTTTCACATTTGTGTATATTATGTATAACCCTTTTTTTACTACTCACTAGCTATTAAAATAACATTTATTTAAATATAAAAAAATGTAAGTGGGTGCTGTACAAACCAAGTGACACAACTTTTTTTTCATTGGTGCTCCAATTATTTCATACTACCTTTTTACAGCTTGCAGGTTTCACAAGGGTTTGAAACTACTTTTCTATTCTTCATTTTTCATTTTATATGAAATGAAAAATAACTTTTATCTAATTGTTATAATGTAACACCCCAACCGATGGCGGAATCATCGAGGTGTCACGTAGTGACGATTGTTCAAAAGCACATGGTACTAAAATGTAAATATTTTATTGAATAATTTAAATTGTCTTACATAGATGAAATGAAAAAAAAAAACAAAAGTCTGAACAAAACATGAAATTTGAAATAACTTATTAAAAGCAAGCACTAAAATCCAATGTTATGGAACTAAGATCAAACTGCACCTGAAACATGTACAAAATAGGTTTTGTCAACATAAGAAATGTTGGTGAGCATTCCTAGTTTTAATACATATAGTAAGTTAGAAAAATGGTATACAATTCAAGTGCAAAGCTACAGTGCAATTATGTAAACTATGTATCATACAAATGAGCGAAATCAATCCTGTGACTGTATAATGTACTAAATGAACGGCGGTGTACTTATCCAATAAATGGATAATAACTTAACAATGACCATGGATTCTCCGATGAAAAAGGGGGAGAATCAACCTAGGCGGGTTGTCAATCCAATAGCGCTATCCAATGTTAAGGTCGGCTTGTACATGGTTAATGATTTCACTAAGTACAAATGTATTCTACATGTAATGTCTAAGCATAAAGCACGTATGTAAGCCAATGCACAATGTACTAGAATTGTATTGTAAAACTGTGAACTTGTATGTGTATTTGTATAAGTGTACATGTAACACCCCAAAAGTGAATAAGACAAAAAAAGGGGGGGATAGAAAATACTCACCTTGATTGTAGTGATGGCCTTGTAAGAAATCAATGAGAATCAAAGAATTATGCTTGAACCTATATTTTCATTCTACATTAGATTAAATTTATGGATTGAGTTGATTGTCTGGTTCGTTTAGTTATTGAATTCCATATTTGAAAGTCCTTGTTTGTTTTGAAAGATATTTTAATAAAGCATAATCATTGTTTATAAAATCCATCTTAATCTGACAATATTCTTTTACACAGTAACTAACACTAAGGTTTTATTTAAATGTATTTTCGAAAACAACAATTATATCTAAATGATTAACGCTAACACGTAAAATAATTTGTTCATCTAATATTGTTACGAATATGTTTGAAAACTTTAGTAAAAAAAACTAACTTTTCATTTGTAAAACTATGTAATACATATCACGTATTTTACAAAAATATTATTTGATAGCTATCATATAAAAAAACACATATATATATTATTTTGGTAGCTAAGTAAGCAATAGGTTGTTATGCAGTAGATTAAAATGATAGAAAACAGGACTTTAGATTTCTTTTCGATGTTCATCGGTGTGTGTTATAGCAAGGCAATGGTTAAAGTAACATATACCTTGATGTCCATGGTTACTTTCGCATGTTGTAGATCGACTAACGCATTTTGCTAGAAAAGGGGTCACGCCGGTTCAAGGTTTATCGCGGCAGACGGATGGTGAGTAAAAGGGAAGAGATATATAAGGATGCGAACTTGAAGTTAGTGTGACCGATTTGAGGAATTGAAACCATCAAGTAGGTGGGTTATTGATTCTTACAATGATATTTATGCTCATTGAAGTCAAGTGACGGTAGTAGACCAAAACTGAGATGTTCGTGAAGGTCGTGGTCGATGGTTGTGAAGGTCGATGGTTTGGGTGATGACAAGAAAGGTTGTAGGTAAAGGTGAAAGTGTGGTGCGACGATGGTTGTTGTCCGGAACTAGTGGTGGTTTGTTAAAACGGAAGAAAGTCGGAGAGGGTACGGCTCGATGGTGGTTCATTCCGGTTCGGGTAGGTTTGATCGTTCTTCCGTGACTGAGGTGCGAGTAGTTATGGGAACTTTGTTGTGGTCGTTGGTTGTTTCGTTAGATATCTTGTTGAAAAATAGGTGTAGCATAACATGAATTAGAGAGGGGAAGAATATAACTTCTGAGTATTGATCAAGACCATGGCTTCCATTTATATGGAAGTAAGACGCGCCTGTCATAAATGTAAATGATTGCGCTTAAAAACTCTGTCGTATTAACCGCAAATATTCCGGACTAGTTACCAAAGCTTTTATTTCTTTCTAAAGATGATATCGTCTCTTAAAGAAAATATATTAATAGTAGTTTACTATGCATAAATAAATTTTCATTTAGTATTAATTGAGTTGACCGGGCTTTGAATAAATGTCAAAACATTCTGCTGTCAAATTCATTCTATTTATAGAATGGTACAAACTCAATCATTCTCATATAATCTAACTAATATAGTGAAGTTTTCTTTAAATAGTTTTTTTTAAAGGAAAACTTCATTAAAACACGACTCGAAGAGCCCTCAAAGCAAGGACCTACGAGCGGCAAAAACCAACAAAACCATACATCAGTCCGTCGGACATATACACCAGTTTTTCCATTCGATATTATGCAATCTAGACCTATTGCGATACCAAAAGAAGGACGTAGTTTTAATCACTTCCACAATCTCTATAGGTCTTCGACTTCTGTTGCTGAAAACTCGGTTGTTTCGCTCGTTCCAAATCACCCACATAGTAGTGTACATAATGCCGAGAAGTATGAATCTCTTGTCTTTGTGCCGTGTATGCATCTCTATGGCTTTCACAAGATCCACAACCTCCAATGTAAAACCATGCTCCATGCGGCACCAAGCTTCTATTCTATACCAAACCTCTTGAGCGAAAAAAACACGCGGTGAACAGGTGAAGAGCAGTTTCCGGGTATTCCTGACAAAGCTTGCAGTCCGAACATTGAATTATGACTCCTCTTTTGATGAGCTCCGCCACTGTAGGAAGACGATTTCTCAAGAGCCTCCACACCATTACTTTGCACTTTAAAGGGACCCAATTCTTCCAACTGACAAGTACCGCATCCTGATCGCCCTCTCTGTTGGAGATTAATCCTCTCGCTGATGCGACAGTAAAGACTCCGTCTTTTGCAGCCTTCCATTTCCAAGTATCCCTACCTCCTTTCCACGTAAACTCGTGAATGTCATTAAGGAGTTGAAATAACTCGGTGACTTCTTCAAACGTTGAGGGCGCAGTCCTCCAATCCCACTGCAAAATCTTGTTGTTGTTGATCCATAGAACCCTTTGTGCCACCATCACCCATTTTTTCTTTTCCAGCCGAAAGAGATTCGGGTAAGCAACTCTAAGTGGAATATCCCTGAGCCAAGTATCATTCCAAAAAAGAATTGTCTGACCATCACCTAACTCTCCGGAGAAAAAGGAGTTAAGAGCCAACCCATGAGGAGTTTTCTTCTCTCCGATCTTAACAATACTTTTCCAACACCCGTTCAAGGAAACATTACAGGGAAGTATCGCCCATGGCCTACTCGACCCGTGACATCCTTGAATAATTGTCTTCCACATAGAGGCGTCTTCTTGTTTAAATCTCCATGTCCACTTTAGTAGTAAGGCTTCGTTTACATCTTGTAACCTGGAAACTCCCAAACCACCTTTACTAAACGGCTTTGTGACAATGTCCCAAGCGACCCAAGGTATCTTTCTCTCTTCACTAGCTCCGGACCATAAAAATCGCCTCATAATTGTCTCGATAGAATCTATAACCGCCACTGGGGCTTTATATAAAGAAAAATAATATATCGGTAAGCTTTGTAACACCGATTTAATAAGAATTAATCGCCCTCCTATCGATAATTTTTTTGCTTTCCAAGAAGAGAGACGATTTCGGATGACCTCCACAACCGGCTCCCAATTGCAAATTCTATTCATCTTTGCTCCCACTTGAATACCAAGGTATTTGAATGGAATGTCCCCCCTCTTGCACCCCAACAACTCCATCATGTTATCTACCTCATCATCCTTCACCCAGGCCACTCCGTAAATGTTGGACTTGTGTAAGTTAATACGAAGCCCCGAGCAAAGATAAAAGATCCGAAGCACTCTAGCTATACTTTGGATGTTTTCACGAGACCAATCTCCAATAATAAGAGCGTCGTCCGCATAAAAAAGGTGTGTAAGATCACCTTCGTTATCCGAGAAAGAAACACCCTTAAAAATACCAAGGTCTTGCGCTTTTTCCAACAACCAAGACAAAGCTTCCATCACCACCAAAAATAAAAATGGAGATAAAGGGTCGCCTTGACGGAGCCCCTTCTCGCATCTGAAATCAAATGTGGGAGAGCCATTCACAAGCACCGCGGCTCTAGAAGATAAACAAATGCCTTTAACCCATTTGCATCAATCCGGTTGAAAACCCATTTGAGATAAAATTGAGAGCAAAAAATTCCAATTGACGTTATCGTAGGCCTTTTCAAAATCAATTTTGAGAAGAAAGGCTTTCTTTCGTCGTTTCTTCAAGCACTCCAAGACCTCATTAACCATAAGTGGACCGTCAAGGATATTTCTATTCGCCAAGAAAGCCGATTGGTTCTCTGAAATGACCTGCCCCAACACCTTTTTGATCCGGTTAGCAAGAACTTTAGAAATGACCTTGCTTACCATCCCGATAAGAGTGATAGATCTGTAATCACGAAGACCTACGGGAGAGCTTACTTTCGGTATAAGCGTAATGAAAGATGAGCCGCATCCTTGTGTGATCGTCCCTGACTCATGGAAATCAGCCATGATCTTCGAAAAATCCCCTTCGAATAGGTTCCAAAACCGTTTGACAAACCGGAAATTAAAACTATCCGGGCCCGGAGCCTTGTTAGAGCCGCATTCAAATACCGCCTGTTTGATTTCCTGATTAGAAAACAATTCTATAAGAGCTAAGCTATCTTGAACCGTAAGCCGCTTCATTCCTGTACACATCAAACGAGGCCGCTCGGGGACCAACTCTTTGAAATGATTTCGAAAATGCTTTAGAACCTCCTTTTTAACCAACGTCGGTTTGGTCACCCATTCATCATTTATCATAAGACCCGGAATATGGTTTCGCGCCTTCCTTTAAATAGTTAATAATATCTCAAGTAATTTATTAAATAAAAACTTGGTAAATAAAAACGTTTGGCATGTGTCGCTAATATTTGATTCGAAAATAAATTTATTATTCTATTATTCTAAAGTTTAGAAATTTTCTAGTATAACCTTTTTTGTAATTTATGTTTGCATTTGAGCTTTGTATTATTCTCGATTTAGGTCCCCCAAGTTATAATTACTTTATTGATAAAAAAAATCGTGAATGCTACAGTCTTCCCTACTTTTGGAAACTTCGTCCCGAAGTTATTGATAACACAGGATTGGGTAGATATTAGGATAACTGTAGTTTGGGTTAAGGCACGACATGAATTTATAGGTAATAAAATAATCTGTTTCGAATAATTTGGATAAGAGATTTGATATGCGTGAATTTTAAGGGTTGGATTAGGTTCATCTGAAATAGCAAGGAGAATGAGAATCTAGCAAAATACTAAACTTTAAGTTTTAAAAATCCTAAAAGAAATGCATGAGTTGATTTTGACAAATTTTGAAGTAGGTGTTTAAAGCGAATATCTGTGACGTTTGACCCGAGGTTAGGAACTTGAGAGTGTAAATGAGAAAAGTTTTGGGAATGTGTAACTGGTGAATGGCAGAGTTACTAATAAAGCAGTCTCCCCTACTGTAGAAAGATTTCTGACCGAACATTATTAAGGACATGCAACAGGATTTCGACTAACATAGAGTATAAGAGTATACAAAGTTTAAGGTTTTCTGTAGAGGTGGTCAACAAGGAAGGCTCCAACAAAACTAATTGAAGCTTATGAAAAATGTTCTTTATCAAAAATACTAGCTATTAGTCAACGACCTATTGAAGAGGTAATAATGGGTAGGTTCTTGGTCAGACTCCTAGTCCGGTCCCGCAGTATCGTTTATGCTTATATATAGGGTGTACCGCAGCTAACCCACCACACTCCCGATACTTTGGACTCGTACTGATTGTCTACCAACAACCTAAATAGAATTACACACCACCCTCATGTACCTGTAAACCCATGATTGCGTTCCAGACCGTAATCATCAATTTACCTTACACTAGGGTGCTATGCTTTTCCATAACACTAACATAAGTAATACAAGAAACAATGCGTGCAACCAAAATGTGTTAAGTAGTAGATACTGCTCAAGTATAAGATGCGGTTAAAGGTTCTTCCCCTTTCAGGTTTACCCTTTAACCGTAATGAGATTAAGGTGTAAGTATAAGACATGATTAGGGTTCTTCACCTTTCGGGTTCACCCTTAACCGGTAAATTTTCTGTTCACATCATTGGGCTCTAAACAACCATATCGATAAACTCTGAGGATTACACTGTTCCCCTCGGGTTAGAGGAATACTCTGAACCGAGTCGTACATGGGAACTGGCTTAGATCTCATACGAGCTATTAATTAGTATGTTCGTTGGCCATGATGATGAACAAAATAATGTAAAGTATAACAGGGTTTTGCTCACAACAAAACAAAAAAAATATGTATACCAAATATGCGTTCATGTAAGTATATAAGTATAGCGTAAAATTTCGACTGAAAGAATAGCATAACGTAAATCGAGTAAATCGCACAATTTGCACAAAATGAAAGTAAACGAGTTAAATCAATGCTCAAAAATAGTGTTGTAAGAATAACTACTAATAACTAGTGCGAGAATAGTTGCGAATAACACGTGAAAATAACTACCAACAAAAGAATAATACAAAAATAATAAGATAATGTACGAACGTAACTAAATAGAATGGTGTAAAAAAATAATGAAATTTACTGTAAATGAAAGTGCACAGAACAGACGTATAGTCTACTGGTATGAGGATAACTTTTTGGAAACCGAAGAATGTTTTAAGTTCAAAACAGGTTCACTTGAAAAGATTTCGTAGGTACACATTTTCATGTGTTTACGAGAAGTCGAGTTTGAAAAGTGTTATAAGGTATATTATTAGTTGCAAATTCCTCCCGAAAACTTATATTGGATACGTTATATGAAAACATGCAGATTTACATTTGATTTGTAAAATATGCAATGCAAGTTTATAAAATGCAAGATGAAACCATTTCATGAAGTGTGTGTAAGTCTAATGTGTTTCGAAAGACCAAGATTTAAAATGATGTGAAGGTTGTGAATGATCCCAGATGCCTTGACGAATTTTGGAAAATAAAATTTTCTGTATTTAAACATTTCTTTAACTTGTGGGTTGAAAAATCGGAAAATTTTAATTGTTATGAAATGTTTGAGAAAATCTAAGTGTTACCCGTTAGGACTTGGTAAACTTGAAACCCTTTAATTATCAAACTTTTACGAATTTTATACATTGAAAGATCGTTTTTTTTATAATGATCGTTAAGGCATCTCTTTGGGCTCATAGCGGGCTATTTGTTTCAAGGCACAAGGTGTATGAAAATTGTGTTCTAATTTGGCGAATAGGCTTTGTGAAAAGACTTATAGAATAAGTTGTCAAATTAATCGTTTTAGAGAGTAGTGTACTAGTGCGTATCATGTAGGTAGGCATTTATGTATGAGTTTAGTCTGACTAAGAAGTTCTAACTAATGATAGTTGGCTATGGCTTAAGAGACTGGGTGCAGTAATATTAGTATTAGGTATATGAGGATATACTGTGACTTCGATCAAGTAAGTTTGTAAACATGAAGGTATAAAACAGGTTGAAATAATAAATTTGGAAAAAAAACCATGTTCATTTTTAATTGTATGATGACGCAACATTCCTAAAATCAGGATGTGATCAAAGTTAAACACAGAGTTTAAAAACCTAAGTCGTGGGTAAAAATGTTTTAACGCAAAACGAGTAATACCTTATGGTGTAAGAATCATGAGCATAAGTGAGATAGTGTAAGCTTTAATGCGATAATATATCGAACAAAAGTTTTAGTAATGTTGGATCAGTTTGCTCTTTTGTTTAAGTAAGAACTTGCTATCTTTGACACTTAAGTGTTTAGCAAGCTCTTGTATATCAGATTATAAGCACAGCGGAATGTATAAGTTAAAGCAACACTTTTTATACTTAGGAAGAGTTATTACTCCCCCTAGATGATTGAAACTAATAATGACAAGTATTTATTATGAATCTAAGCAGTAAATGAGAATTAGATACTTAGACAGATTCACAATAAATACTGAAATTGAATAGAACAGTGAAAGTGTTTGAAGGATTTTTCTATTAAAATCAATGTCTAAAATAGAAGGTTGAAGCCTCCTATTTATAGACGTTTACATACATGTATCTTGCCCAAAAAGCAAGTACAGAAACATCATAAACAAGTTGCACAAGTTGCAACATTGAAACTAATAAATACAGCTAAAAGTAATAGTAAACAATAAACTACTGATACAAAAGGCGGTGGAAAATATCTGATGCTAAGTGCTGATGAATGACAAACTACTGATGAGTAGTTTTTTCGGTACTTTTGAAGTGAACTTGTCTGGTTTGGACTTCAGAACTTCTGATGAAGTTTCTTCTTCAGCACTTCTCATATCTTCTCTTCAGCAGTTTCTTGTCTTCTCTTCAGTACTTCTATACTTAGCCAAAATGACAAAAGTGAATTAGACTAAGGTTTCCAAAAGTGGTTTCACCAATCCTCTTTGTCCTAACAATCTCCCCCTGGATTGATGAAGCCAAAACCTTACTAATTCCTTATGATTTTCTTCTGTCTTGAACAATCTTCCATATCTCTTTGTACATGGTGTTCTTAAGCTGGTTTAACTGTCCATCAGATAGAGTTCCTCTCTGTGGTTCCAGATGTTGAATTGTGAGCAGGTCTTGTGTTGACAGTTTCTTTAGATCACTGATCTTCTTGTAAGCCCTGCTTGAAAGGTCTCTTCTTGTCAACAATACTGAGTTGTTATCAGTAAGTGACCATCTGATGATAGGTACCTTTGACTTGTTAAAGTCAGAGGAATAGGGAACCAGACTTGTCCCTTGGGTTGATGATCCTGAGTGTTGGATGCTTTCTGTTTCAGTTAACCTCAGGTGGGAGTCTCTTCCTTGTTGTTGTTGTTGCATATCAGGCATCTGAACAGTTGGGAGATGGTGTTCAGTCACTACCTTGGTATGCATCTTTTCTTTGATGGTCTTTTGGATTTGGTAGGCAAAAGTGGAAGGATCCCTGAATTGTGTTAACAGAGGTTTCTCCTCAATGTCAAAATCTGAATGGACTATTGAACTTCCTTCAAGTAGTACCATTTTGAAATCAGTTTTGACATTGTCCTCTGCTTTCTTTCTTTGAGTAGCAGGCCTTCTTGTTGATACACCAGAAGTTCTAACTACTGATCTTGAAGGATCAGCAGTTTGAAACTTCTCTGGATTTGCAGCCTTGGCAGCCTTGTATTTTCTGTAAGTATCCATCAGTCTTTCTTCTTTCCATCTGGATACTAAGGCTTTTGAACCATAGCCCTCTGCTACTAATTCATCTATCATCTGGGCTCTCTTGGCCTTTCCTTCTTTACTTGTGGCCAGTTTGTCTGCAATGATTTGTGCTCTTCTTGTTAGCTCTTGCATAGAGAGTCCCTTGAGTGTGTAGGCTTTAGTCTTGTTGTTCTTTGTGATGTAAGACATCAGTTGTTGTCTTTTGTCTTGTTCAGCAATCTCATCAAGGCTATCCTGCCTTTGTAGTTCAGCTTCATAGGCCTGAAGTTTTTCTTCATGGCTTAAGTCTAGATCATCCCTTTCTTCCAGAGTTTTCCAGATCAGATCTTCTCTGGCCTTCTTGTTGGCTGCAACTAAACTCTTCTCTAGTAATTCAGCTGATTGAGAGATAGGAGAAGGGTTTAGTACAGTCATTGTTGTAACTGTTGTAGTAGGCCTGATAGGATCAGATGCTGGTTGAATGGGAGCAGTTGTTCTGGAAGGGTCAGCAGTTTGAGGTTTGGAAGTGTTAACCTCTGATGGGTTGACAACTGCTGATGGTTTGTCAACTACTGAAGGATTGTCTTCAGTACTTTCTGATTCTTCATCAGAACTTTTGCCATCAGAAGTTTCTTCATTATGCCTTAGGGATTCTTCAGAGGTTTGGGTCTCATCTTCTTTTTCTGTGGCTTCAATTTCTTCCACTGAGACACCAAACTGTTTGCCAGTTTTTCTTTCCTGGCTTGATCCTTCTGATCTCTTTCAAGGATGGCCACTCTTGCCCTTATCCTGGCTTGGAATGACTCCTTAGGTTCCCTGATTTTCTCCCCCTTTTTGGATTCATCAAGTTTAAGTTTAGAGGTTGAGGGTTGGGAGAATTGACCTTGAAGATGAGCAATCTGTTTGCTGTTGAATTCTATCTTGTTGGACAGATCATTCATCTTTGTCTTGATCACTTCAAATTGATTTTTGATAGACAGCTCCAAGTTAGCTGTGTATGTTTGGAAGTGATTCTTGATGAGAGTGTTCATCATGTGGTACAGGGGACCCTCTGGGCTGCATAGCTGGTTCAAGTCTATGCTTGTTTGCCCAGGGAATTGGGTAGGCATTTGTTGTGAAGGGTGTGTTTTTGGGATATCCTCATGTTGTACAGAGGATGCCACTCTAGGGGTTTTAGGGATTGAGTGGACTTTAACCTGTGCAGGGGTGACTAGCTTCTTGAGCTTGGATACCCCTGAAACAGGACCTTCATAAAGTGTCGTCAATTCAGTAGTTTTGGTTTTTGAAACATCATCCAAATTAATGGAATCATCTGTATCCCTGACGTTGTCCTTATTGAGGACTGTCTCAGTTAAATCATGAGCTGAGCCCAACTCAGTTCTCTCATGAACCTCTTGTTCTTGGTTCTGAGGATTTCCTACTTCAGGCATTAAGCCTTCATCAGTAGTTGCCACATCTGAGGTCTTAGCTATTTTACTTCTATCCTCAGATCCACCACTGGGTGGTAACTAAGTAGTAGCACCCTCAGATGCCCCAAGAGTCTCTAAAATTGGGCTTAAAGACTCTGGTCCACCCTCATCTCTTGGGTTAGGGCTAGTGATGTCCACATCCATGTCTGATGTTGTGGTTATGTCCCCTGTTTGTTGTGGTTGTAGGGGACTGACATAATCAGATGGGACTTTCTCTTTTAGCCCAGAGAGAAGTTTGGCAATCTCTATTGTCTCTGGTTCAGAAGTTTGAGGGGTTGGTTCAGTAGTTTGGGCAATAGGTGAAATTGGTTGGTCAGCAGTTTCAAAAGAAGAGTGAGTTGCAATAGTTTTTCTAAGTCTTTTTCTTTTGAATAAAATAGTTATGGGTGCTCTTGGTGGGGTTTGAGATGGATGAGACTGAGAGGGTGTTTCAGTCTCACCTATTTGAAGAGCAGATTGCTCATGAGCATGTTCAGGCATCTCAACCTCCTGAACAGCTTTTCTTTTGGGTTGGTGGGTTTTTGTCTTTGTTGGCTTGGGCTTTTTGGCTTTTGGTGGTGTGAGTTTGGAAGATGTGGACTTCAGGGGGACTTGTTGTTGTTCTCCCTGATCATCTTCTGGCCAGGTAGCCGGTTTGTTGTGCCTAGAGTATGCTTGTGAGGTTAATGGATTTAAAGTTGAAACTTTTCCCACAAGCACCTCATTACCCAGTTCCCCTATTATGCATTGCATAATGAACCTTGGGTATAACAAAAACTTTTTCTTGGTATTATTATGATGTAACACCAACTCATTGAAAAATAGTTTTGATGCCCTGAATTTAGTTTCATTCACAATGGAATGAAATATTGGTTGAAAAGTGGAGGGCATCTGGTCATAAGACCCAGTTTTTGGACTCAAACACATTATAATATAATGAAACAAAAGCTTGTATTTTGGTTCAAAATATTTTTTGAAGATAGTAGCATGGGAGAGAGTACCTTGATAACCACACTCTGTCATGGTTAGGTGAATATCAGTGTTAGCAACATGATCAGGGGCAGCTACATCATCCAGGCCCAGTCTTGTTGCCAGTGTGGCCGGTGTGATGGTCAGTGGTTTCCCTTTTATTCTTGAGTTGAGGGAAATGACTTCATCATCAGCCGTCACTGTCTCAGCATTTGCCCAGAACTCATTTAGAGTTTCAGTATGAATTGGTGGGTTTATTGTGAGAGCAGTAAAATATTGGGATTTTACGACAAGATCAATGATCTCATCGTATTGGGACCAGCCTTCTTGTTTTTCAAGAAAGGCTCTTTGATTGTGTCCCTGTTTTAGAACGAGAGCCATGTGGTTTGGGTTTTGATCGAACAGTTGATTTGCAGGTTTAGGTTATTGAGAGAGTTTCTGAGAGAGAAAGAGGGATATTTTGAGTTTGAAAGGATAAGTGTTGAGAAAAGGTATTTATCAGAAGTTTTTAACCGCTTGAATCTTCTTTATTAGAAGTTTTTAAACCGCCTTGGTTAAAAATCTCTTTATCAGAAGTTTTTAACCGACTAGGTCAAAACCTCTGATGATGGGAAAAGTCAGATTTGCCCTTTTTGACTAAACTGCTGATGAAGGATTATCTTCATCAGTAGTTCCCATTTTCTCTTCAGTAGTTTTAACAGCTGATGAGAAATGTTTTTATAAATACTTTTATTCATAACTTCTGAAGGTTATTTTATCAGAAGTTACACACTTTTCAGAAATTATCCCCATACTGATGTTTTGTTCATCAGTAGTTTCTCTCTTTTCAGAAGTTTTGTTTCAGACTTTTTGTCTGTTTTGTAAGTGAAAAATGAAAAATTGCAGAATAATAAAATAAACACTTACAAATTTAGCATCCCAAGCATGGATACTAACTTCTGAAATGTTGATGTGTCAAGGGGTTTTGTGAAGATGTCAGCTATTTGATTAGCTGTTGCTACATGCTTCACCTCAATCTTGCCTTTTTCATAGCAATCTCTTATAAAATGGTACCTGATCTCAATATGTTTGGTTTTTGAGAATTGTACCGGATTTTGAATGATGCTAATGGCAGATTTGCTGTCTACTAGCAAAGGTGTCTTGGTCTCTTTGATTCCATAATCAAGAAGTTGATATTGGAGCCATTGTATCTGTGATGTACAACTTGCAGCTGCAATGTATTCAGCTTCAGCAGTTGAAGTTGCAACAGATGTTTGCTTCTTTGATTGCCATGACACTAGACAGTTACCCAAGAATTGACAACCACCAGATGTTGACTTTCTTGTCATCTTACACCCTGCATAGTCACTATCTGAAAATGCTGATAACTTGGTATTGCTTGAAGCAGGATACCAAATTCCAAGTGTTGGAGTTCCTTTCAGATATCTGAAAATTCTTTTGACTGTAATAAGGTGTGATTCCCTTGGTGCTGATTGATATCTAGCACAGACACATGTTGAAAACATAATATCTGGTCTAGAAGCAGTTAGATATAAAAGGGAACCTATCATGCATCTGTACATGGTTTGATCAACCTGTTTTCCTTGATCATCAGGTTCAACTAGTGTGATTGGTGTCATGGGAGTGGAACATGATTTACAGTCTTTTAAAGAAAATTTGTTTAATAATCCTTTAACATATTTTGATTGATGTATAAAAGTTCCATTTGTTTGTTGCTTGATCTGCAGTCCCAGAAAGTACTGCAGTTCTCCCATGGTACTCATCTCAAATTTTGATTGCATGAGTTTCTTAAAATCATCACACAGTTTTGTGTTTGTTGAACCAAAAATGATATCATCAACATAAATTTGAACAAGTAGGACATGATTTCCAACATGTTTGATGAAAAGAGTTTTATCAATGGCACCTCTTGTAAAGTTATTTTTGAGTAAAAAGGTGGAGAGTGTATCATACCAGGCCCTTGGAGCCTGTTTGAGCCCATAGAGAGCTTTGTCCAGTCTGTACACCCACTCAGGATGAGAAGGATCCTCAAACCCAGGTGGCTGACAGACATACACCTCCTCTTTTATCTTTCCATACAAAAATGCACTTTTCACATCCATTTGATAAACTTTAATTTTGTTGGAAATGGCATAGGCCAGAAATAACCTGATGGCCTCAAGCCTTGCAACTGGAGCAAAGGTTTCATCATAGTCAATTCCCTCTTCTAGAGAGTACCCTTGAACTACCAGTCTTGCCTTGTTCTTGATTATCATACCAGCTTCATCTTGCTTGTTCCTGAAAACCCATCTTGTGCCAATTGGTTGCTTGTTTGGAGGTAAGGGACAGATTTCCCAAACCTGTTGCTTGTTGAACTGAAGCAGTTCATCTTGCATAGCTTGCACCCAATTATTGTCTTTGAGGGCTTCCTGGTACTTCTTTGGTTCCAACTGTGAGATAAAGGCTAAAAATAGGCAAAAGTTGGAGAGCTGGTTTCTGGTCAGAACACCTGAAGCTATATCACCCATGATTTGATCAAGTGGATGATCTCTGTGTTCAATCAGTTGTTGTAAACCACTGACAGGTGTAGGTGGCTCATGTTCTTCAAACAAACTACTGAGGTCTATAATATCTGGTTCAGCAGTTTTAGTGTCTTCAGTAGTTGCAGGTGCTGAAGCAGATGTTTGAGTTTGGCCTTCAGTATTTGTTGAATCAGAAGTTTGTGAAACTTCTGATGGTCTTGAAGTTGACTTAATGACTGTTTGAGGAGTCCATGGTGTAGGATCCTCATCATCAAACCTTTGATCACCATAATAAGTAGGTTTGGAAGAAGTGACAGTCTTTTCAGGTCCAAAGTGGAAGTTGTCAAGGTCAAAAAGTTCAGCAGGATGTGCTGGAATAAGAGTGTGTTTTGACTCATTGAACTTGACATTCAATGTTTCTTCTACTATCCTGGTGTGAGAATTAAAAACCTTGTAGGCTTTTCTAGTTGAAGAGTAACCAAGAAAGTAACCTGAGTCAACTTTGGCAGCAAACTTTGAAATAGATTCCTTGATGTTCAAGATGAAACATTGACACCCAAAAGCCCTGAAAAAGGAGATAAGGGGCTTCATGCCATGAAGAACTTCATAGGCAGTCTTGGAATGTCTCTTGACCACAAGAACTCTATTCTGAACATAACATGATGTGTTAACTGCTTCTGCCCAAAAGTACAAGGGCAGTCCAGAATCAGCTAACATTGTTCTTGCTCCCTCTATTAATGTTCTGTTCTTCCTTTCTACTACACCATTTTGTTCAGGAGTTCTGGGAACACTGTATTGTCTAATAATCCCTTTAGAGAAACAGAATTCATCCAGAGTTTTGTTCCTGAACTCTGTCCCATTATCACTTCTAATGGTTTTGACAGGTAGAGAATATTGTTTCTCTACTTGTAGAATGAAGAACTTGATGATTTCAGCAGCCTCATCCTTGGAGAATAAGAAGAATACCCATGTGAATCTTGAGTAGTAATCAATGATGACTAAGCAGTACTTCTTCTTACCAAGGCTCATAATCTTGACAGGTCCAAATAAGTCCATATGGAGTAGTTGAAGACATGCAGTTGTTTTTGATTCTTCAATAGACTTATAGGAGGACTTATGTTGTTTTCCCTTTAAACAGGATACACAGTGTTCTTGACACTGGTATACTTTCAAAGGTAGACCTCTGACCAAGCCCATTTTTGTGACTTTATTTATGGTTTTAAAGTTCACATGGCCAAGTCTTCTGTGCCAGAGATCTGTTTCTGAAGTTGATGCCCTTGAGAAGAAACAGGCAGTGTTGTTCAATACTTTGTCTTTCTCAATGTCCACTGCATAGACATTGCCACATCTTTTGGCAATCAGCAAAGTATGATCTTCAATGATCTTCTCTATCAACTCCTGGCCTTCTGGTGAGATGATCTTGCATGCTGTCTTTGTGAAAAAGGAAGAATATCCTTTATCACACATTTGTGACACACTCAGCAAGTTGTATTCAAGGTTTTCCACCAGATTGACCTTGTCAAACTGTATTTTGCCAGAGTAGACATTGCCATGTCCTAGCACATATCCCTTAGCATTGTTCCCAAAGGATTCAGATCCTTCTCTTTGGCTGATAAAGTTGTTTATCAGGTATCTGCATCCAGTCATGTGCATAGAGCCTCCACTATCAACATACCATATGATGTTTAAGCCCCTGGAAACTCTCTGCACATAAAAGCAAATTAGTTAGATTTAGGAACCCAAGCCTGTTTGGCTTTGGGTTTGCTCTTGAGAACAGTTACAGTTTGTTCTTGACCAGGTTGAGAAATCCATGTCTTTTTGGCAATGGATTTTTCATTAAGAACCATGGTGGTATCCTTTTCAGGACCACCATCAACCTTGGTCATCAGTAGTTGTACCATGTTCATTAGATTTTGTATCTCAGCAGTTTGTGAAACTGCTGATGATTCAGGTCTAACTACTGACAAAGAATTTTGAGAAAAAGATTTTAGTTGAGATTTTATCTTTTTCTGAGAAAAGGTGTTTTCAGGTTGTTGTTTCTTGGGTTTAAAGATTCTTTCATAATCATTTCTGATTTGATTTCCCACAACCTGTTGTTTAATTTTTTGATTGAACTGAATTCCTTTTCTGTATCTACAAAATTCAGTTTTGTGGTTGAACAGACCACAAATTTCACACTCTTTTGCCTTTTGTTTTTGATCTAAAGGCAAATTTCTGACATTAGTGTAAAGATTTTGCTCATCAGTAGTTTTCAGGATCTCAACTCCTGATGTAGATGAAACTACTGATGGCTCGTTGTCAGATTTTGTTAATACTTCTGAAGTACTTTCTTTGAAAATACCAGGATTTCTGTTTAGAAAGTTTTCATGGAAAGATGTGCAGTCTTTCCCTTCAGAAGTTTCATTTGAAACAATTTTTCTCCCATCTTCAGTAGTTTTGGGAGAGAAATCTGTTGGTGTTTCAACATGATGGTACCCTATGCCAAACTTAACATTTGAAGCACTTTGTTTGTTTAGCAATAATTGGTACCCCTTACAAGATTCCACCCATTTTTCACATGTGATCCTGGTATCAGCAAGCTCTTGTCTGACATCTCCCATGTCATTTAGCATGATTTTAATTTGTGCTTGGGTTTCAATAGCCGAGTCAGTTAATTTAGAAACTTCTTTTGTTTTAGCACACAGTTTTCTTTCTAAATCACATTTCATATGTGTGTATTTTCTTTCTAAATCATTGGCTTTTCCTTGTAAGTGCACATTTGTCTCTCTTATGAGAGCAAAAGTTTCTTTGCAAGAATTTGAGCAAAGTTTTGTCAAAGATTCTTTTGATACCTGTGACAATGCAGATTTTGAAGTACAGCCTTCAAATGCCATTAAGGCAAAGTTCTTTCTACCATTGTCTGGTTCTCCCCAGTTGATGTCAAACACCTTGTTGTCTGCATCAGGATTGCACTCTGTGGTGTCAAAAGGGAGACTGCTCCAGTCAACATACCCTGAGGTGAAAAGACTTTGTTGAGAGGGTTGTTGAGGCTGTGGAGGATGTTGAGCAGCTAGAAAGGGAGGGATTGATTGTTGGCTCTGCATCTGTTGAGCAGGCATTTGAACATATTGTACTTGTGGCATGTATTGCTGTTGAGGAGCTTGTGCCTGTACAAAATGAGCACTCCCTTGAGTTCCATTGTTCCTATTATAATTGGGGTTATAGTTATTTCCAGATTGTGATTGGTTAAAGCTAGAGTTTCTACACTCTCTAGCAAAGTGTCCCAACTTCTGACACTTGTGACATCTCAGTTTAGATTTGTCAAAACCAATTTTTGTATTACTGGTCAATCCTGGAAATTTCCTTCCTGACCTTTTATAAAACTTGTTAGTTTTAATGCTTAGCATGGCCAGTTGGTGTAAAATGTCCATTTCTTCTAAGTCATAACTGCTAAAGTTTTTCAAATCATCCATGATAAAACATAGATTATCAGCAGTTTGACTTTGGTCATCATTGTCATAACCTGGGAAAGATCTTTCTGATGAGATCCCAGTTGTTATGTCAATGTTGTCATAAGATCCATAGGAACAAGTTGGTGAGTCTTGTCCCAAAAGTGTTGTACTACCTGGAAGGTAGTCATCAGCAGTTTTACCAGATGATTGCAATTTCTTCTTTTGATCAATTTCTCTCTCAAAAGTAAGTAATCTCCCATGGAGTTTTGTAAGAGTGAGGGAGCTAAAATCTGGTGAGGATCTTAAAACAATGGAGTATGTTTCCCATTTGTCTGGTAAAGACCTTAAAAATCTATGTAGCATAGACACTGTTGTATAGGTCTGACCATTTAACTTTAGCTAAGATATTAATGAGGAGAATCTTTCAAATTGTTGAGTTAAAGTTTCCCCATTAATGTGAGCAAATGTCTCATATTGTTGAGCTAAAATCTCTCTGGTGTTGGCAATCACCTCTTCAGTTCCTCCAAACTGTTCTTTAAGACAATCCCAGAGTTCTTTGGCACTTTCACAATGTAAAAGGCCAAAGTATATCTCATTTGGGAGAGCCATTGCCAACATAGAGAATGCTTTTGCATCTAGCTCAAGTTTTAGGAAATCATCATCTGTATATTCTTTTGGGTCCTTAGGGACCTCAACATTAGTTTCAAGATTGACATTTACTGGTTTG
Organism: Ambrosia trifida; assembly: GCA_028751855.1. NCBI lineage: Eukaryota > Viridiplantae > Streptophyta > Magnoliopsida > Asterales > Asteraceae > Ambrosia > Ambrosia trifida. The sequence goes on from CM054122.1 coordinate 73,310,957, forward strand.
TGAGGACCATATATCACAGATCTCCAAAAACCTGTGTTGGTTTGTGACAAGGTATGTGCCATTCTCTTTTGCCATATGTTGTATTCGTTTCTTACAAGCATGGCAGGTTTAGTAGCAGAACCAGTATTATGTGGATCCATTTTAAAGAGTATTGATTTGTTAGATTACTCTTTTAAGTGATGGATATTGATAAAAAGTGAACTTTTGATCTTTTTATTGGGTATCAATAAGAGCTTTGTGTCTGATTCTCAATTTGTTAGATTGATATGTGATCAGATAAACCACAGCTCTGATACCAATTGTTGGATCAGTTTGCTCTTTTGTTTAAGTAAGAACTTGCTATCTTTGACACTTAAGTGTTTAGCAAGCTCTTGTATATCAGATTATAAGCACAGCGGAATGTATAAGTTAAAGCAACACTTTTTATACTTAGGAAGAGTTATTACTCCCCCTAGATGATATAAACTAATAATGACAAGTATTTATTATGAATCTAAGCAGTAAATGAGAATTAGATACTTAGACAGATTCACAATAAATACTGAAATGGAATAGAACAGTGAAAGTGTTTGAAGGATTTTTCTATTAAAATCAATGTCTAAAATAGAAGGTTGAAGCCTCCTATTTATAGACGTTTACATACATGTATCTTGCCCAAAAAGCAAGTACAGAAACATCAGAAACAAGTTGCACAAGTTGCAACATTGAAACTAACAAATACAGCTAAAAGTAATAGTAAACAATAAACTACTGATACAAAAGGCGGTGGAAAATATCTGATGCTAAGTGCTGATGAATGACAAACTACTGATGAGCAGTTTGTCTTCAGTACTTCTGAAGTGAACTTGTCTGGTTTGGACTTCAGAACTTCTGATGAAGTTTCTTCTTCAGCACTTCTCATATCTTCTCTTCAGCAGTTTCTTGTCTTCTCTTCAGTACTTCTATACTTAGCCAAAATGACAGAAGTGAATTAGACTAAGGTTTCCAAAAGTGGTTTCACCAATCCTCTTTGTCCTAACAAGTAATGATGATCAGGGATTCAAAAGTTAATGATCAATGAATAATGGCATATGAAACATCAAGTGATTAAATGGAATCTTCAAATAATAAACAAACTTAAATATCAATGATATAAAACATTGGAATTGTTTCTATAGGAAACTTTGACCAACTCAGGTATTTTAGTGACTTGTGGGGGCGTACTTTAGCCTATAAGTGAATGCTCATCCCAAGAGTTCCCAGGTAGGTATACGGGTCCCTCGTCAGATTAGGATTTATACGAAATACCAGGCCTAGACAGAAAACTCAGGATACAAGCGCTCACCCTTCCAGATTGCACGTGCCCCATCACTAGTGAATTCCAAAACTTTAGCGAGATTAAAAACGAGATGCAGAAATAGATCTTTGAGATGTGGATTTCACTCCTAACTCAAAGACGCAATTCAAAATTGAAAACTATTGTGGAATGAAACCAATTACTAAGTTAAGGATATCACTCCCAGCTTAGTGGTTAAGTTTCTTTTTGAAGAAAATACTCTTTGAGGTGTGGATGTCACTCCTATCTCAAAGATATATTCCTAAGATAAATAACATATAGAGGGGTGAAACTAATCACCAAGGTATGGATGTCACTCCTAACTTGGCGATATCGTTTCGTTTGTGAAATACGAGTATCTTCTTCTTTAAACAACACACCGAAAGAATAACGAGAAACAATCATAGCGAAAATATTTTGAAATAAAATAATAGGATAAAGAGAAATAAGCACGAGAGGACTCGTGAATGTAAGCTTGGTTATAGACTAGGCTAAAAGGGGGATAGGAAATACTCACCTTGATTGTAGTGATGACCTTGTAAGAAATCAATGAGAATCAAAGAATTATGCTTGAACCTATATTTTCATTCTACATTAGATTAAATTTATGGATTGAGTTGATTGTCTGGTTCGTTTAGTTATTGAATTCCATATTTGAAAGTCCTTGTTGGTTTTGAAAGATATTTTAATAAAGCATAATCATTGTTTATAAAATCCATCTTAATCTGACAATATTCTTTTACTAACTAACACTAAGGTTTTATTTAAATGTATTTTCGAAAACAACAATTATATCTAAATGATTAACGCTAACACGTAAAATAATTTGTTCATCTAATATTGTTACGAATATGTTTGAAAACTTTAGTAAAAAAAACTAACTTTTCATTTGTAAAACTATGTAATACATATCACGTATTTTTCAAAAATATTATTTGATAGCTATCATATAAAAAAAACATGTATATATATATATATATATATATATATATATATATATATATATATATAGGGGATGGTTCTAGAGTAAACCTCAAAAATTTGAGTAAACTCAATAAACCCCATCACAATCATTGATCAAGCATGATCAATGGTTGTGATTCATGGTCCCACCTTTGGGTCCACCTTCTTATTAAAATAATACATATAAAGTACTAAAAGTGTATAAAGGTAAAATGGATGCACCTTCTCTCTCCATCTTGTCACATTCTCTCTCCACCTTTTCTCTCTCCACCTTCTCTCTCCTACTTTTTTCTCTACCACTTATTTCATATATTAATTTAAAGATCCAGATTTATTAATAACGTATGCCACACCAGCCCTTTAACACATCTTACTTGGTCTCTTCAAACAAACTCATTTCACAGACATCACTAACACGTGTAACTGGTTCAAATAATTATCACATTAATTTTGGACTAGTATAACAACATAAAAGCACACATGTATATAAAAATTTATTGCAATCGACATTGAGTGTAACAAATTAATTTCATATAAATCTAAACAATTAAAAAGATGATACAAAACTATCATAAACTAACAAAAACACATGAAACTTAAAATTATGCTTCATTCTTTAATAGTCGTCTTCGGCGTTATGCTTCATTCCTTATTAGGCATCTTCAGCTTCATGTTTCAATCCTTAGCGCTACATCTCTAGTCGATCCTTGGGCGGAGTAGCCGGCTTGAACTCCGGTGGTTGTTCATAGATACTCCTACATTAATTATTTTTAACATGTGTTAGCATCACTAGAAAATGTTAATTGGGTCAATTTGGGTGTTAATTGGACATATACAAACATGTGTTAGCATCACTAACACATGTTAATTGAACCATAAAACGTGTTAGTTGGGCATATACTAACAGGTGTTAGCATCACTAACACATGTTAATTGAACCCTAACACATGTCAATTGGGATAAATTCATCGGTAGGCACCAATACAAACATGTGTTAGCATCACTAACAGGTGTTAATTGAACCCTAACACATCAGTAAGCACCAATACAAAAATTCAGAACCTTCACACAGAATAACATATTTGAAAAAAAAAATTAGTGATATACCAAGTTATATTATGCATATACTAACAGGTGTTAGCATCAGTGACACATGTTAATTGAACCCTAACAAATGTCAACCGGAATAGATTCATAAGTAGGCACCATATACCCCAAGAAACAAAAAAAAAAAGTTAATTAAACTATTAGAAACAAATTAAAAGTATACCAAGAAAATAAAACCCATTTGTTATTTAACACATGCATGTTACTTAAACCCTAACACATGTTAATTAGGATAGATTCAATTCAGCTACTAATTCAGAACTAACAGACCTTAAACAAAAAAATATGCAATAAAAACACATTTACCCAATTCAAAAAATATGATTTTTTTAACATCCAATCTAACATAAACAAAAAACTAAACCCAACTTTGAAAACGACACAGATCTCATTTAATTTCATTTTCATTCAAACTTCAATTACTTCTACTACAAGTAATTAACCATCAATTATTTAAATTAAACAAAACCCAGCTTATTAAAAAAAAACCCAGCTTATTAAAAAAACCCAAATTTTCAACATAAAAATCCCATCTTTTCACAATAATATCATTAAAAACACCAAAAAAAATCCTAACAAAAACCCATGTTTTCAACAAAACCCAAAAATTAACCTAATAAAATAATAATAATAATAATAATAATAATAATAATAATAATAATAATAATAATAATAATAATAATCTTGACAAGGAATGAACAGAGAGATAGTGTGTTACCTCATCTTCTTGTTTTCCAGGCTTCACACTCCAATGTTCAAAACAAATGTCAAACCAAAGATTTAGGGAGCAAACCACCATCAGACCCACCCTCAAACCACCATCGGACCCCCACCAAAACACCCACCTTCGTCTGACTATCGAACCACCGCAGCCCCCTTCCCTCTAACCCTCACCCCGGTCACCAAAAGCCTTCACAGATCTGTTTCTTGTGCTTTTTAGAGGGAGAGAGAGAGAGAGAGAGAGAGAGAGAGAGAGAGAGAGAGAGAAACGGGTGTGTGTGAACCTTCCTGTTCATCGACCACCACCCATTGACTGTGACTGGATGGTGGTCGGAGGTGGTGGCAGGTGGTCGGCGGTTGTGGCTGGAGGTGGTGGCAGGTGGTGGTGGTGATATGAGAGAATAAGAGAGAGGGAAAGTGTTGATGGTATGATAGAAGGAGAGAGAATGTGTTTATATAGGGTGGATGGAATTATTTAAAATTGGAAAAAGGGGGGGGGATATAAAATGACCAAAATAGCCTTTATAATATAATATGAGATGGGTGATGTGGCAAAATGTGGACCAAGTATCAAGTTTACTAAGGTTTACTCAATTTGGGTGGGTTTACTATGGATACTTCCCCTATATATATATATATATATATATATATATATATATATATATATATATATATATATATATATATATATATATATAGGGAATGGTTATATTGGAAACCTTAGTTATTTGGTAAACTATGGAAACTCTATCATGACCATGCATCTCAATGTATCAATGGTTGAGATCAACCCATTGTACTACCCACTACTTATATTAATATTTTAATTGAGTAAAGGTGCAGCAGGGGTATTTTGGGGACATAAGAAGTTCCTCTCTCTCTCATAAGTACCACGTCAAATCAACTGCTTCCTTCTTTTCTCTGTCTCTCTCATTCTTCATTCTCAAAACCTTTCATCTCTTTCTCTCTCATTCTTCATTCTCAGAACCATTGAATAACATCAACCAACTCTCTCACTCTCACTCTACAAAAGAAGATTACAAGCCACCACTACCCACCGTCACTCACACTCTCTCTCTCTCTCTCTCTCTCTCTCTCTCTCTCTCTCTCTCTCTCTCCTTTCACTCTACCCAACAACCGTCACTCTCTCTCTCTCTCTCTCTTTACCATACAGCCATCACTCTTTCTCCTACATCCCAGACATGAAATCAACATTCATAACTTTATCATCCAAGAAACGACGGAGATCATCTAAAAGGTAACAACTTTCTTAAAGGTTTTTGTTTTAATAAGGAATTTATTGAAAATATATAAAAAAAAACCCCTATTAATAGTGTTGTTAATATATAAAACCTCGTTAATAGTGTCTCAGTAATGATGATTTGGGTTTATGTTACTTTGTGTGTGTGTTGTTTGCTGAATAAGAACCCCGGTTGTGTATTATAGTTGTTTAATATGGTTTATGTTTGTGGGTGCAAAAGCAGGAGGTCCGGGCTGTCCGTTAAGTGCGGGGCAAGTATTTATAATGACTTGTTACGTTTAGCATATGTATAGTAGGTTATTATAATGTTTTTCTGTTCTAGATATGTGCACTCCATGTGTTTGATGAAATGCCTGACTGGGTTAACATGTGTTACTTCTGTTAGTATGTTAGAACTTAATGGTGAATGTATGGAAGGTAGGTATAATGTCTTTTGTCTTTGGATATATGCACTCCATGTGTTTGATGAAACGCCTGACTGGGTTAACATGTGTTACTTCTGTTAGTATGTTAGAAGTTAATGGTGAATGTATGGAAGGTAGTTATAAGGTCTTTTGTGTTTGGATATATGGATGTCCATTTAAAGTTAATGGTGAATGTATAGAAGGTAATTATAATGTCTTTTGTGTTTTGGATATATGTACTCCATGTGTCTGATGAAATGCCTGACTGGGTTATTTACTTTATGCGGGTTTGTTGTCTAATAAAGATCATTTGGGTTTATTAACTTTGTGTGTGTTTATTTGCTGAATAAGAAATGGATTGTGTATCATAGTTGTTTAATATGCTTTATGTTTGTGGGTGCAAAATAAGGTTCGGGCGGTCCGTTAAGCGCGGGGCATGTATCTAGTGATAAATGATAGCAGTAACAAGTTGGAAAAGCAATGCAAAGACCCAATTGACATCCCTGATGCGGAATCTGAACCTGTTAGATATGCAAGCACACAACGAGTGTTAGGTAAAAGAATTAATGTAATCTTTGTTTATTGCCATTTTTTTTCAATTATACATAACATATGTTACTGTTTTGATTTCACGAATTTGATGACTCGGACCTGAGTACACCAATCGCGGCGTTGAAGCAAAAAAGAAAGGAAGATACTTATAATGGATTATGTGTGTAACCGATATTAACATGTGTTAACAGATTGTGTATGCTAACAATTAAGAAGCCAATTGCATCGGAAAAAACCATACTCAAATCCTCAAGCAAGGACACAGGTACACGCGCTATGGTTTTTATGTTTTTTTGGATATTAGCTTGCAGCCTATTGCTTACTCTTTTTGACTACCTATAATAACTTGTGTTAGAGACAAACGTTCAGCGCAGACGCCTGGAACATCTGGTAATAAGCATAAGCTTAACTATCTCCCACATTACTACTACTTAGCTTTAACAAGTGTTATCATTTTGTTTAGATTGACCATTTTGATAGAGTGTTTGTCTAACTATAATAACATGTGTTACAGGAAAAAGGTTAGCGTGTTCATATATGGCTGGACCATCTGGCAAGAAAGGTATGATTGAGTTTCCTTTGCAGCCTTACTATGTGTCTTTAACATATGTTAATATTGTAACACATGTTACCCGGGGACGGGGCCCCAAATTGTGGACAACGACAAGTACTTTGAGAAAGACACCCCATACAAGATTGTTAGTTGGTTAATAACATTGCATTTTTATTCAACACATGTTGCTATTTTTCTGATTAACAAGTGTTAGTTGCTAGTATCATGTGTTAATTCCTCATAACATGTGTTAATTGATTTACCAGAAGGATATGCTACTGAAGTTGAAGTCAAGCACCCGAAGGCTGAAAATAATCAATGGGTTAAGGATACATATGGAGAAGATTGATTGGGCAACATGTAACAATGTTGATGAATGTGGGGTGTTCTTGATGCCACATATGGAAAAGTTCATGGGCAAGGGGGGACGTTTCGACGCCGGCTTTAGCACAAATAGCGCAAACAAGCTGGCGGAGTTGAGGATTCTAAGAAAGATGCTTACAGCACATATGTTACGGTCGCCAGTGAATCTTTTGAAGGACAACTTGAATCAGCAGCGCTAATGAAGAAGGGGTTACAATTCTGGCAGTAAGGTGTTTTTTGTGCGGCAGGTCGCATGGTCACTTGTATGGGATGTTTGATAAAACATTATATTGTCTAGACTTTAGAAGTATGGTAATTGGGTGCGGGTTATGTACTTGTAGCCTATTAAACTTTTACTTTTTTGCTGACATGTTGACCTTAATATGTGATGTACATATAACAAACTATCAATCACTTTAACAAAATAAATATAGTAAATCTATACATTGAGTACTAAAAAAAGAAAACGATATTCAAAAGCTTTAACAAGGACCTAATAAAGGACACTTTTTGTGTGACACATGTTTCAACAATAATTACAAAACTATTGAACAAGAGATAAACCTACCCAGGACATTCAAATGAACTACATGGAAGGGTAACATGTGTTAATGTTGCATGATATGTTAACATGTGTTATTTGGTAACAAATGTTAAACTTGTATTTATTGTCAGCCTTTTTTTTGTCTTGCTTCCCACTATAGTTTTCACTTAATAAGTTTACTGAGAAATAAAGCATACAAACTATTAACACACGTTATTACAAAAGTACAAACTATTGAACAAGAGATAAACCTACCCAGGGCATTCAAATGAACTGCAGGAAGGGTAACATGTGTTAATGTTGCATGAGAGGTTAACATGTGTTATTTGGTAAAATATGTTATTTATTGTCAGCCTTTTTTTATCTTGCTTACCACTATAGTTTTCACTTCATACGTTTACTGAGAATAAAGCATACAAACTATTAACACATGTTATTACAAAGTATCATCACAAACTACTGACTACTTTACAAAATAACTTTTTTTTATTGTCAGCCTTTTTTTTTCTTGCTTACCTCTATAGTTTTCACTTCATAAGGGCTAACATGTGTTATCTAATCTGATAAAGAAAATATTATTATAATGGGTCATGTCATACCATCTCTCTCATCTCTCCTACTCTTTTTTAAGAAAATATTATTATAATAGGTCATGTCATACCCTCTCTCATACTTTTTGTTTATGAAAATATTATTATAATGTGTTATCTAATCTGATAAAGTTAAACCTGTTGTTAACATATGTTAACCAGTGGGGGTCTTTTGTAAAACAGACTTTGATGTCACAAACGGCTACCACTAAACTTATAGTCTACCCGTCAGCGATCGACTGTCTCCACCACCATACCTTTCTATCACCATCGCCATACCTCGATCCAACTCAAAGCCACGAAACTTTGTTAACACCTTGTTAACACTTGTTAATAAGTTGACGTGTAAAAACTTTGTTAACACTTGTTAATAAGTTGACATAAAAAACTTTGTAGATAGTTGGTGCTAAAAACAATAAATCATAATTGAGATATTAAAAGTGTTAACATGTGTTATCTAATGGTGTTGGCTCAAATCATCAGATAGTTGGTGCTAAAAACAAAACACCAAAGTTTGATATATTACAAGTGTTAACATGTGTTAAGATATCTTACCAGCCTTATTGAAAAAAAAAGGAAAACCTTATTAGATTTACTAAACCTGTTAACCTAACACATGTTAACAATTGTAGAAAATCTGTCCTATACAACTTTGTTAACACTTGTTAATAAGTTGACGTATAAAAACTTTGTTAACACTTGTTAATTACAAAAAGAACCTAACTGTTAACATGTAATATCAACACAAGAAATATCATTCTGTAATAATAACATAAACAAAACGTATTTGATATTACAAAGTATCATTACAAACAATTAACCACTTTAACAAAATAAATCTAGTAACTCTATACATTGAGTACAAAAAAGAAAACTTTATTAAAAAGTTTTTCTACATATTTTTCTCGGCTTCCTTCGACTTCGTTTGTTAACATATGTTAACCAGTGGGGGTCTTCGTTATCAAATGCAAAACAATAGATGAAATATTAACCGGTGTGACCAACTCATCATTTAACATACTAAACAGGAGTAACATGTGTTAGTCGGGCCCAAATGTGAACATGTGTTAACAAACACAATTGTTACGATCAAAACCTATCGTGTAAACTTTCTTCATGACTCAAACACTTGACCAATGCCGCCCTTCCTATCACTTGCCATGGTCAGATCCGACTTAAAAATATATAACAAAATCAATAGACATAGAAATAAATATATTTTAATATATTTATTTTATAAGTAAACTGTTTGATGAAATCCAACAAAACCTAAAACCATCTAACTTCATTTATTTTATAAGTAAACTGTTTGTAATATATTTATTTTACAAGTAAATTCAATTCGAAAAAGAAATCAAATAAAGTAATCAAATCATCAAAATATTCAACGGTTCATAACTTGAGATGAAAAGAAAGTTAAGTTTTAGAAGTGTAAGGTCAAAATAGTAAAATAGCCAAAAGATAAGTTTTTGAATTGTCATTACCTTATCTTCTGTACCATCTTCTCCCTTTTAACTACTGCAACTATACACAGAGATTTTCACCATTGTTGTGCCTGAAAAAAAATCCCATCAACATTTTCTTAATTTTTCTCTTCGCAAACGAACTAAACACATAACAATCATATTTTTATAACACACACTCGTATAAAGAGCAGAGAAAGAGAGAATGAAGGCCTCTCATCATCCAGCGACGGAGCAGGGCGGAGCTCTGGCTACACCCCTTCTCACCTTTGCTACTCCCACACCCCACACCTCTTAACCATCTCACACGCACACCTGTACAGATCTGAGCTAGAGAGAGAGAAACCGAGAATATGAAAAAGAAAGAGAGGTGAGAGAGAGAGAGAGAAATGATAAAAAGGATGAAGATGAGTGGGTTGGTAGAGAAAGGTGGAGAGTACAAACATGGGGAGAAGTGATAAAAGCATGGATGTATAGTACAAAAATCCATCTATTGTACTTTTATTCAGATTTGTAAAAAGATGTCATAAGGTAAATGACATTATTGCCCTTCTCTTATTAATAAATTGGTTTTGGAAGTTGATGAGGTGGCATGATCCTATCCACATGTTGGGTTTTCATAGTTTACTAAATAAGATGGGTTTTCTATAGATACTTATACTATATATATATATATATATATATATATATATATATATAGTGTAAGTATATGAAGAAAACCCAAGTTATAGTGTAAACCCTGAAAACCTTGTATGTGGTTAATATGGTGCCACATCACCCAATCCAAAAATGATTATATTATTATTTTAGGGGTAGTCAAGTAATTTTAACCCCTTGTCATTGTCAACCATCCTTCTATATCAAGTACAATCTGTACTAAATTTCACAAACCCCTATGTTCTCATACACACTCCCCCAAGTTTGAAGCATCTTTTTAATAACCCACCCCACCTCATTCCCCCATTTTCATCTAAATCCCTCATCACCTTCATATCCTTCTCCCCATATCCATGGATTTCAGCATCTCATCTCCACCTCCAAACATTTTACCATTGAACTCATCTCATCCTTGTAGTTTTGTTCATAACAACTTCTCAACTGATGTAAATGTATCGAGAATTTATGGTGGTGTTGTTCTGGTCAAAAGTGGTCGTGATGGTGTTACAAGAAGATAATCTTGGTTTCACAGATCTGGGTTTCAGATCTGACCATATAGGGATTCAAATCTTTCCATAAATCGAACCCACACCCTTAGTCCTTTTGTTAGAGGGGTGACAACACATGGAGGTTGTTCAAAGAGTTAGCGAGGGATGACAGGATTGTGACTAGTCATTTGAAAATGACTGAAGAAGTAGGTGTGTATTTTGGTGGTATGTTGTTTTTTTTTTTTTTTTTTTTGTTGTTCATGTTGTTCATATTGTAACTGAGTATTGTTTCCCTCTAAAAATAGTTGTGTATTTTGATGGTATGTTGTTTTTGACACGCACCTTGTTTGTTCATGTAAATGAATATTTCTTTCATCTGTTGTGCTAATGAAACTTCAATTTTCGATCTGGAGATAGTTTTGTTTGCACACCAAGTGTTTGATCTAATGCTTGAAAGAAAAAAAAAACTTATGTTAACCTTTTTCATTTTTTTTATTATTTTTTTGTTTATGTTAGATTGTGAATGTCTGGAAGGTAATTATAATGTCTTTTGTGTTTTGGATATATGAACTCCATGTGTTTGATGAAATGCCTGACTAGGTTAACATGTGTTATTCTGTTAGTATGTTAGAAGTTAATAGTAAATGTATGGAAGGTAGTTATAAGGTCTTTTGTGTTTTGGATATATGGATGTCTATTTAAAGTTAATGGTGAATGTATGGAAGGTAATTATAATGTCTTTTATGTTTTGGATATATACACTTCATGTGTTTGATGAAATGTCTGAGTAGGTTAACATGTGTTACTTTTGTTAGTAGGTTAGATGATGAGTTGGTAACACCATTTAACATCTCATCTATTGTTTTGCAGTTGATAACGAAGACCCCCCACGGTTAACATATGTTAAGATACGAAGTCCAAAGAAGCCGAGAAAAATATGTAGAAAAACTTTTGAATAACGTTTTCTTTTTGGTAGTCAATGTATAGAATTACTAGATTTATTTTGTTAAAGTGGTCAAAAGTTTGTAGTTATACTTTGTAATAACGTGTGTTAATTGTTTGTATGCTTTATTTCTCAGTATACTTTGTAATACAACTTTAACAAATGTTACCTCACTAACACATGTTACCCTTCTTTTTTTCTAGTGTTTGACATTCTTGTTGAAACATGTGTCACAAAAAAAATCAAGTGACCTTTATTAGGTCATTATTAAAGCTTCTGAATATGGTTTTCTTTTTTAGTACTCAATGTATAGATTTACTATATTTATTTTGTTAAAATGATTAATAGTTTGTTATGATACTTTGTAATAACAAGTGTTAACATATGTTACCACACCACCCATACTAACAAATATTAGATCTTCTCATGGTATATTGGAGCAACCGTTTAACTTTATCAAATCAGATAACACATGTTACCCATTTATGACCAACTAACACATGTTACCCTTCCATGCAGTTCATTTGAATGTTTATGGGTAGGTTTATCTCTTGTTCAATAGTTTGTAATGATACTTTTTTTGTAATAATATGTGTTAATAGTTTGTATGCTTTACTTCTTAGTAAACTTATTAAGTGAAAACTATATGGGTAAGCAAGAAAAAAAAAGGCTGACGGATAACACATGTTATCCTTTTCATTTTTACAGTGCTTAGTCAACTTTATCAGATCAGATAACACATGTTATCCTTCTTTTTTTTCTAATGTTATGACATCCATAAATGGGTTTGAAAACGGTGACACAGTCGATCAAAACATACAAAAAAGGGTAAGAGCAGACAGATAAAAGGGACAACAAAAAAACTAACATGTGTTAAATGTTGCCACATGATAAGATAAGGTTCAGGCCAATAATATGTACCAACCAGTGACTGGCTCATACATTACTAATAGGAACTTAAATCAAAAGGGGACACCAAAGTCGGGCCACATAGTTTTTATCCATCACGTGTTAACATGTGTTATTCCTAACATGTGTTATCCCATCTCATATGACCTCCCATGTTTTTTGGGAATCAAAATAAACTGTACCAGGAGTTTGACTTACCATTACAATAGAACATCCATAAAAATAAACTAACATGTGATAAATGTTGTCACATGATAAGAAAAGGTTCAGGACATTAATATGTACCAACCAGTAACCTGGCTCATGCATTACTAATAAGGAGTTACTAATAGGAACTTAAATCAAAAGGAGACACCAAAGTCGGGCCACATAGCTTTTATCCCATCATGTGTTAACATGTGTTATCCCTAACATGTGTTATCCCATCTCATATGACCTCCCATGTTTTTTGGGAATCAAAATAAACTGTACCAGGAGTTTGACTTACCATTACAATAGAACATCCATAAAATAAACTAACATGTGTTAAATGTTGTCACACAATTACATAAGTTTCAGACCAAATTTCAGTTTCCACTTCATAAGTTTATGAAGAAATAAAGCATACAAACTATTAACACATGTTATTACAAAGTATCATTAAAAACTATTGACCATTTTAACAAAATAAATCTAGTAATTCTATACATTGAGTACCAAAAAGAAAACGTTATTCAAAAGTTTTTCTACATATTTTTCTCGGCTTCCTTGGACTTCATATGTTAACATAACCGGTGGGGGTCTTCATTATCAACTGCAAAACAATAGATGAGGTGTTAACCGGTGTGACGAACTCATCATCTAAACAAACTAACAGAAGTAACACATGTTAACCCAGTCAGACATTTTCATCAAACACATGGAGTGCATATATTCAAAACATAAAAGACATTACAATTACCTTCCATACATTCACCATTAACTTTAAATGGACATCTATATATCCAAAACACAAGAAAACCTGATAACTACCTTCCATGCATTCACCATTTCTACCACACTAACAGAAGTAACACATGTTAACTCAGTCAGACATTTCAGCAAACACATGGAGTGCATATATCCAAAACACAAAAGACCTTATAATTACCTTCCATACATTCACCATTAACTTCTAACATACTAACAGAAGTAACACATGTTAACCCAGTCAGGCATTTCATCAAACACATGGAGTGCATATATCCAAAGACAAAAGACATTATAACTACCTTCCATACATTCACCATTAAGTTCTAACATACTAACAGAAGTAACACATGTTAACCCAGTCAAGCATTTCATCAAACACATGGAGTGCACATATCCAAAACACAAAAGACATTATACACAACCCTTTTTCTTTAAACAATATAAACCCTTTTTCAGCAAAAGACATTATAATTACCTTTATATACGTTCATCACTGCCTATTATTATATATACGAAAAAAAAGACATGATTAAACATGTTTTGGGGCATACTAAAAATTAAGCAAACCAAGTAAAAAAAAAAAATTTCCTCTTTATTGTTATAATATAGAAGCCATCAAACACACAAAGAGGGGAACCCATCAAACACACAAATCTTCTATCTTTATTGTTATAATACAGAACCCCTTTTGTAAACATATAAATTAAATTTAATCAAAAAAATTATATACGAAAATAGGGGAACCCATAATCGATTCAAAACCATAGATAAAACCCTATTACCTTTTGTGTGAGACAAAAAACAATTGATAGTGAGAGAGACAGATGGGTGGAAAGAAGGAAGTATGACAAAGGGTTTAGTTTGATGATGATGGGTTTTGTTGTTGTTACAAAGAGGAAGACAGAGAGACGAGTTAGGTTGATGATGATGATGATGAGGGTCTACTTTGATGATGATGGGTTGAGAATAAATGAGGTTTTTACTTTGATGATGATCGATCTTGTTGTTGTTGTGAAGAAGAAGCACAGGGATGAGAGAGAGAGCAAAGGTACATGGAGAGTCTGACAAATGAGAGAGAGAGAGAGAGAGAGAGAGAGAGAGAGAGAGAGTATCATTATAATACTATTATCTTCATAAAGCAACTTTACCATTCTACCCTTATGTGTACTATATCAATTATAATAATGTTATTTCAAACCAAAAAGTCTTTAAATGAATAACATCCATTGATCACATTGGATGGATGGTCAAGATTAAGTTTCCATGGTTTCCACTCTAAGAGTGGGTTTTCATAATATCCATCCCCTATATATATATATATATATATATATATATATATATATATATATATATATATATATATATTATTTTGGTAGCTAAGTAAGCAATAGGTTGTTATGCAGTAGATTAAAATGATAGAAAACAGGTCTTTAGATTTCTTTTCGATGTTCATCGGTGTGTGTTATAGCAAGGCAATGGTTAAAGTAACATATACCTTGATGTCCATGGTTACTTTCGAATGTTGTAGATCGACTAACGCATTTGGCTAGAAAAGGGGTCACGCCGGTTCAAGGTTTATCGCGGCAGACGGATGGTGAGCAGAGACGGAACTACAGGAGGGTCAGGAGGGTCCGCTGACCCTCCGGCCGACCAAATTTTCTGTTATATGGCGTATCCAACAAAGAGTTTCTTTTAGTAATTTGACCCTCTGATCATCTCTACGAGGGCTTCAAAGTGAAGAGAAATAAGTGAAGATATATAAAATATTTTGTTTTTTTTTTCTTCGGCGAACTCGTGCTCATTATTCAGAGGAAAGGTTGAAGGAAGACGATGGAGTATGAGGGTCATCTGGTGTGAATTAAAAAATTGATTTATTGTGTAGTAATAGGCCAGCTAGCTAGCACAATATTTTGTACTAAATCTTATTACTTTATTATCAATAAAAAACGATTTATTTTATTTACGAGAAAAAAATCTGACATATGGAATCTTTTGTTTGGTTGAATTGTTTTTCAACAATTTTTATTAATTATTTACTTTATAATTAATTTTCGTTATTGTATATTTTTTATTATATTTACTCTAATCGTTAATTTTTTTAATTACAGTAATATTTATTGTGTTTGTAAAGATTAAAATATATAGATAGATTACATTTCTTTTATAAATATATTTTTGAGTTACATATATTTAAGCAGTGTAATTTATTACAATCTACATGTGTGGATTACACATAAATAATAAATTATATTAAGGATATCATAATATTCTAGTGTGTTTCCATATACTTGAATATAATCATAAAGCAAGGGAGAGGGATATAAAGGGATGTTGACTCTATCGATCAATTATTTTTATTAGAAGGGGTTAGGGTTATCTTACAACAAAAAATTCTTTTAAGTTTCCCCAACTATTTTTAATAAATAGTTGAAACATTCGTAAACGAAAACTGTACTTTGACCCTCCAACTAAAAATTCCTGGTTACGCCACTGATGGTGAGCAAAAGGGAAGAGATATATAAGGATGCGAACTTGAAGTTAGTGTGACCGATTTGAGGAATTGATACCATCAAGTAGGTGGGTTATTGATTCTTACAATGATATTTATGCTCATTGAAGTCAAGTGACGGTAGTGGACCAAAACTGAGATGTTCATGAAGGTCGTGGTCGATGGTTTGGGTGATGACAAGAAAGGTTGTAGGTAAAGGTGAAAGTGTGGTGCGACGATGGTTGTTGTCCGGAAATGGTGGTGGTTTGTTAAAACGGAAGAAAGTCGGAGAGGGTACGGCTCGATGGTGGTTCATTCCGGTTCGGGTAGGTTTGATCGTTCTTCCGTGACTGAGGTGCGAGTAGTTATGGGAACTTTGTTGTGGTCGTTGGTTGTTTCGTTAGATATCTTGTTGAAAAATAGGTGTAGCATAACATGAATTAGAGAGGGGAAGAATATAACTTCTGAGTATTGATCAAGACCATGGCTTCCATTTATATGGAAGTAAGACGCGCCTGTCATAAATGTAAATGATTGCGCTTAAAAACTCTGTCGTATTAACCGCAAATATTCCGGACTAGTTACCAAAGCTTTTATTTCTTTCTAAAGATGATATCGTCTCTTAAAGAAAATATATTAATAGTAGTTTACTATGCATAAATAAATTTTCATTTAGTATTAATTGAGTTGACCGGGCTTTGAATAAATGTCAAAACATTCTGCTGTCAAATTCATTCTATTTATAGAATGGTACAAACTCAATCATTCTCATATAATCTAACTAATATAGTGAAGTTTCCTTTAAATAGTTAATAATATCTTAAGTAATTTATTAAATAAAAACTTGGTAAATAAAAACTTTTGGCATGTGTCGCTAATATTTGATTCGAAAATAAATTTATTATTCTATTATTCTAAAGTTTAGAAAATTTCTAGTATAACCTTTTTTGTAATTTATGTTTGCATTTGATCTTTGTATTATTCTCGATTTAGGTCCCCCAAGTTATAATTACTTTATTGATAAAAAAAAATCGTGAATGCTACATATAAAAACTAAGATAAATGTTCAAAAAAAGGAACAAAAAATAAAGTCACTATAATAAAGATTTACCAAAACAAGTTTTCTGTTTTAGATAACATTTTAAGATACTCCAGCATGAATCTTTCACAAAGGCAAACTCGAGTGTGCGTTATAAACATGTCATACTCGAATGTGTATTACGAAGGCTGGTCAGGTTCTGGAGTTGAGTTTAAGTTTAGCTAAAAGTTGATTCATGTTTGAACTCTTCTCAAAATTCAGTATTTAGTAGTAATGCATATACTAATGATTTTTATAAAACAAAAACATCGATCTAAACGTTGTAATCGTATGTAGTATTTTTTTTTTGACAAAAAAATATACAGAATGTTCTGCGCAACTTTGAATATGAGTCTTAACTATAACATTTTTGACCCATTACAGTCAAACTATAAAAAATAAAGTACCGGAAATTCAAACTATAATCCTTAAGTAGTTAGATTTTTTAAAATGAAATTAAAAAAAGGACAAATTACACAATTCGTCCTTTAGGTTTGGCCCATTTTTCAGTGGATGTCCTTTCGCGTTTCAGTTGATGAGATTCGTCCTTAACGACCTAAAATCCTTACACCCACTGTCCTAAGGGCCTAACTTGGTTAAAAATTTCAGTTAACTTTGGTCATGTGCAAGGCACATGAGGGTAGTATGGTAATTTCACTTATATATATAAAAATAAAAAAAGATCCAACACTCCAATTTAGATATGTGTGGGCTGCACGTTATCCAACACTCCATCACCATTTTTCTCTGGTCATGTAGCATGAGTCAATCCACCACCATCACCGGCCGCCGCCGGCCATCGCCCCCTTTCCTTCTCTCCGGTAATAATATATACATATTTGCAGTCACAAATATCTCTCAATACCCACAAAATTCTTCTCAATCACAATCCAATTCCTCCATAACCTTTCTCTCGATCACAACCAAATCATCATATAACCTTCTGTAACGAAGTTTAGTTCGAGAGAAGAGTTATTGAGCAATTAAGGATGAGATATGACGATTGTTTACACGGTGGAGGCAAGAGGGTCTGTAGTGTTGACGGAATTTAGTGCGACCCAGACGAATGCGAGCACAATTGGGAGGCAGATTATGGAGAAAATTGGAGGAGATGATGATATTAATGTTTCGTATTCGCAAGATCGGTTTAGTAATACTATTTGGCTATGCAAGTCCCCATCTTTTGCAGTTAGGTGATATTCATCTCTTTGTTCCTCATCAATTCTAGGATTCCTAAGCATCTTGGAAAATTTTCTTCTTTTGTTTTTGGTTGGGTTTTGTTGGGTTGATGTGATTATTGTCGTTCTGTTTTCAATGAAAACGCCGACATATGTTGTACTAAAACCGTCCAGGTTGATCAGTAGGGTTAGGGTAAGGGGGTTGTGGGGATATATGAGATTATTGAGTGGTGGTGGTTGTAACACCCCAACCGATGGCGGAAACATCGGGATGTCACGTATTGATGGTTGTTTCAGTAGCACATGGTATAAATTGGAATTTTAAATAATTTATTCAAAATATAAATATCCAAAATGAAATGATGTCTAGAAATCCCAAATACATGATAACAAATAAAGCAATAACTTCAAATAACTTCAAAATAAACTTCATAATAATCCTCATGCATACTCTAAGCCTCAGTTTCGTTGTTACCTGAAACATGTTAATTTTGAAAATATTTTTGGGTCAACAAAAGTTGGTGAGAATTACATAGGTTTTGATAGTCGAATAAAGCTTGTACAATTCAAGTGTCATAGCAAGTCAAGTCCATATGTGAAAACATACTAGAAGTAAATCGAGTGCATAATCAACCCTTGTGACTGTTATATTGTGGTCCATCCCATACGCTCATGGTTCACTCGATTATGTTATGCGATAACAATCACCCACACTACCTATGTAGGAGGCACGTATCCGGGTGGGATTGTCAGTCCAATAGATCTATCATTGTATACCGTCGGCTGATCAATGTTAATGATTATGCTAGAATATTGTGCTTACCCTAGTCATGTTTAAGACATAATGCAACATAGAAAAACACATAGACACTTTATGATTGAATTGCATATAGAATGTTGTAACATGTTTCACCCCAAAAATAGTGAGAAATAGAAAAGGGGCTATGTAAAACTCACCTTAACAAAATGTTATGTCTTGTGAAAATAGAGTATGTGTTGCCCAACAATGCCAAGTATTACCCTATAATTAAGGTAATAAATATGTCTAAGTCCTTCTAGTCTACAAATATATTCTAGGGTCTCGAATTGGGGATAAATGTCCGTTTGGTTAATAAATAAAATGTTTGATAAATGAGAGAGATTTGATAAATAAATAAACAAAAGTTAAAGAATTATTAAATTAAAAATTGTATTTCTGTTCCAAATAAATAGAAATAATTTATATAAAATTTTGGTGCAAAAATATTGAAAAATGAATTTATTATGATTTATTTATGATTAAAATTAACAAAAATTGATTAAAAATATTAAATAAATGATTTTTCAGAAATAAAAATCATTTCAGAAAAGTTTATTGTTATAAAAACTTAGAATAATTTTTGTGGAAATTTATATGATTGTTTTGATATTTTTATAGAATTTTATAAATAAAATAGAATAAACTTGAATTATTTATTATATATATTAAATAAATAAATTTTTGAAAACTAAAAATTGTATGTTAAACTTTTCCACTAGATTAACATAAAATAATTTTTGTAGAATTTATTAAAGAGTTTTAGTATTTTAAAATGAATTTTTAAAAATACAAAGGAATATATATATATATATATATATATATATATATATATATACTTAAATAAAAAGAAATGTTTTGTTGATGCCATGGATCGAACCCGGGCCCTTGGCCGGTTCGTGTGTTTTAAATCACAAGCCCAGACCAACTGGTCTGGACCCTGAGAACGAATAGATTAGACTAATAATTGATTATATAGTATGTAGGGATCCGATTCATATTTAATTAAAAAGAAAAGGATAAAACGGTTTGCATGGGACTCGAACCCGCGCGCTTGGGTTTAACAACAATAGACACAACCACTTGATCAGGATCAGTGGTTGTGTTGAGTTTGTATCTATTTAAAATAAATATTCAGTTCGGCGATAATGTTCTTCCCCAAATCGAAGCATTCGAGCCCTAGCCTATCAATTATACAAATTACACAACAATAACCCAATTGAACTTAGGGTTATTGTTGTATATAGGCCGAAGATTAAAACCCATAAAAAAAAGATGCTTACAGAAACGAATCGTATGAGATGCTCGGTCAACAGAAAAAGTCAACCACGAACAAGACTACTTCGAATGATGAATTAATACAGAAATTGAAGGTTGAGAGAGAGTTTTCGGCGAGTGTAGAAGGAATTGGGAGGTCCAATTTATAGTGTGAAGGTTTGGTTCGTTGAATTGGCAAGTTAACTCGTCATTGATGAATACGCGATTGATTGACGAAAATTTGGGACTGATTGATGATAATTGCTCGTGTGTATGACGCGTCTTAGTCAGATAACCAGTCAAACATACCATAATAAGATCAAACACGCGTGAAATTGGTGTGATAATGGTGATCGATCATCACAGTTGACTTTTCTAAGTCAACTGTTAGTATAATAATACATAATATATATAAAACGGGTTGAGGAAATAACACAAAAGCTGTGTAGCCCAGTTGGTTGGGTTTGTTGTGTTGGTTGACCCGGCTTGGGCGCGGGTTCGATTCCCGGCCCAAGCACATTATTTTTTTTGATATTTAAATCATATATATATATATATGTATATTATATATAAATAGTATAGTATTAGGGTTCCAAATGCGTCACAATAATATTTAAAGGCGAATAATAATAATGAAACTTGACGTTTTTTTTTATTCAAAATAATCGTAACGTACAAGTTTTAAATGCGTAATGTTACAGTGGTGGTGATGGTGGTTAGAGAGAGGGAGAGAAAAAAGGTAAAATTACCAACTTACCCTCATGTGCAAGGCACATGGCTAAAGTTAACTGAAATTTTTAACTCGGTTAGGCCCTTAGGACAGTGGGTGTAAGATTTTAGATCGTTAAGGACGAATCTCATCAACTGAAACGCGAAAGGACATCCACTGAAAAATGGGCCAAACCTAAAGGACGAATTGTGTAATTTGTCCTTAAAAAAATAAAGTACCGGAAATTCAAACTATAATATTTAAGTAGTTAGATTTTTTAAAATGAAATTAAAAAAAAGAAAGAACAAGAAATTCAAAATATAAACCATGATGTAGAGGTACTACATACCCATTATGTCATGGTTTCATATCTTATTTTCACATTTGTGTATATTATGTACTAGCTTATACCTCGGGAGCGTCCCGGGTTGAGAAATCTAAGTAAAGTGAATAAAATTAGAAGTATCTAAACTATAAAAATGACATCTATGTATCAACTTACATTAGATACTTTTAAAAAAATATATACCAAAAGATCCATTTCACCTTACAACATCAACACCTAAAACTGAATATTAAGATCCCAAGCACTTCAAGGGGACAAAGATTGTTTAGCACCAATACATTCAGTCAAAGGTCTTTAACTGCATACAATAAGATTTGAGCTATTTTAGAATATGGTAGAAAAAGAAAACATAGCAATTACCTATTTGAGAATGTCCCGGGTTGAAATATCTAATATGACATAATAAAAATATCTAATATGACAACATAATTAATGACTTGCCAATATATGATTAATGAATATTATTATTATTATTATTATTATTATTATTATTATTATTTTAAACAAATCTCTGCTATAAGTTATCATATTCTAATATAAAAAAAAGGGTAATTGGGTCGGGTGTCACCTAATCCCAGGCCCGAACCAAACCCACAATTTTTTTTAAACTAATATATCCCGGGAGCGTCCCGGGTTGAGAAATCTAATTTGAAATATCAATTTTACTCCTGAAATAAACTGATGCGTTTTACAGTTACATGCAGGAAAGCTTCGAGTAGCACTTAACCTAAAACAATTAACAATGTATCTTCAATGTTAGTTCATAACCTTAAACATTGTATAACTCTAATAATAAAACCTAACCTAAAACAATGTACAACTCCAATGCTAACACATGTTGTAAATAAAAATCATATTTACTAGTTTGAACATAACTAATGACTTGCTTATACATGATTAATGAATAACCTGAACACTTTGTGCTTTTTTCCTGTATGAACAAAACCACACAAAAAAATAGTCGTTTTTTTCTCCGTTTTTTATATAGCACTATGGTACCCGTTGGAAAGATAATAAAACGCTCGTTAATTTGGTGTAATTTTTTTCTTTAAAAAATCTCGTATATAAAAGATATTAACGTTTAAAAGTTATGGGAGAAAACATTAGAGATAAAAATCTAATTTTGTTTTAAAATTTTAAATTATTATTTTCCTAAAATAAAGCTATTGCCACATGGGATGACACATGGCACACTCAATGAAGAGAATACTCCCTTTGAATGACATGTCATTAAAATGGCTTTGGTTTATTATATGTATAGATAGATAGATAGATAGATTTAGATAGATAGATAACCCTTTTTTTACTACTCACTACCTATTAAAATAACATTTATTTAAATATAAAAAAACGTAAGTGGGTGCTGTACATGCCAAGTGACACATCTTTTTTTTTCATTGGTGCTTCAATTATTTCACACTACGTTTTTACAGCTTGCAGGTTTCACAAGGATTTGAAACTACTTTTCTCTTCGTCATTTTTCATTTCATATGAAATGAAAAATAACTTTTATCTAATTGTTATAAAAACTAAGATAAATGTTCCAAAAAAGGAACAAAAAATAAAGTCACTATAATAAAGATTTACCAAAACAAGTTTTCTATTTTAGATAACATTTTAAATACTCCAGCATGAATCTTTCACAAAGGCAAACTCGAGTGTGCGTTATAAACATGTCATACTCGAATGTGTTTTCGATGTGGAGGACCTTTTAAATCTGGATATTCTGCAGCCAGGTTCACAGCAAGCTAAAAAAACTTCTCCAAGGTATTTTGTTCACCACTATATGGATCATTTGGTTGGAGCGCAATGATAGGATCTTCAAAGGCAAGCGTCGTAGAGCCGTTGAAGTGGTTGAAAGCATCAAGATGACGTCTTATTTTTGGTTTAAACATAGGAGTAGAATGCAATTCATAGATTGGAATGATTGGTGTAAATATCCGTTGAACGTGTTGTAATCTCGTTTGTTGGCGCGTCGGTTCTTACTTTGAGGACCGATCGTGGCCGTTTTTTATTGAAGTTTACCTTTAAAAAAAAAGGTTCTGGAGTTGAGTTTTAGTTTAGCTAAAAGTTGATTCATGTTTGAACTCTTCTCAAAATTCAGTATTTAGTAGTAATGCATACACTAATGATTTTAATAAAACAAAAACATCGATCTAAACGTTGTAATTGTAAGTAGTATTTTTTTTTTTTTTGACAAAAAAAATATACAGGATGTTCTGCGCAACTTTGAATATGAGTCTTAACTATAACATTTTTGACCCATTACAGTCAAACTATAAAAAATAAAGTACCGGAAATTCAAACTATAATCCTTAAGTAGTTAGATTTTTTTAAAATGAAATTAAAAAAAATAAAGTACCGAAAATTCAAACTATAATCCTTAAGTAGTTAGATTTTTTAAAATGAAATTAAAAAAAAAATAAAGTACCGGAAATTCAAACTATACTCCTTAAGTAGTTAGATTTGTTAAAATGAAATTAAAAAAAAAATAAATAAAGAACAGGAAAATCAAAATATAAACCATGATGTAGAGGTACTACATACCCATTATGTTATGGTTTCATATCTTATTTTCACATTTGTGTATATTATGTATAACCCTTTTTTTACTATTCACTACCTATTAAAATAACATTTATTTAAATATAAAAAAACGTAAGCGGGTGTTGTACAAGCTAAGTGACATATCTTTTTTTTTTCTTTCTATTGGTGCTCCAATTATTTCACACCACCTTTTTACAGCTTGCAGGTTTCACAAGGGTGAAGTGGCTAACGCCCAAAGCCCTCACATCCTATTTAACATTTGATAAGGCTCTTGTTAGGGTGTTTAATAGATCTAAGGGTTGAGAAGATAACTTGAACATGATTTGTGGTTATATATTATTTTTAAGTTGTCAACAAATATGTCCGCAAATATTCCACCTACACATGAAACATATGCATTATATACTGGAACACCTTTTTTTATAAACTGGTATGCAAGAGTTACTCTACAACCATTTAAATAAAATCAGGTGAAATATTCATGGAGACACAAGTTTTGAAGCTAAGATGCCAGGGTTGTGGTTGGACAACTATCAACTGTGCAAGCCAATATATCTTTGTAATCTCTAGTAATCTTGAAGGAGTCGAAAACTTTACCATTGCTGCTCTTCTTGTACTCGAACAGAAGGTTAGAATGGTCAAACGCCGTGAGTTTAAGGAACCCATAATCGACGTCTTTTACTAGACTCCATGTAGTGTTGATATTTGCAAATTCTGTAAGACTTGCTCCACCACCACCCGCCACTACATGAATAGTCCCGTTTAAGCTTCCCTTGTACGCGTGCTTCTCGTTACTTGTGCAAGTATTCTGAATCATAGAAAGAACTTTAAATGACTAAATCCATACCGTCAAGTAAACAGATAGATCAACAGCGCATGCCAGGTCTAATATGAATATCGCAAAACTAACCTCAAAAACGGGACAAGTTCTTTCATAATTGTGCGCATGACCATAAATGGCGATATCAACTTTATACTTTTGCCATAGTTTTTGAAGGCTCTCTCTCCCCATTGGTTCACCAAACGTCCCATCAACAGCATAGAATGAAGTCGATGAGTACCCAAGAACGCGATGAGCAAGAAAGATTAGCCATGGTTGCTTTTGTCTATCTACGGTTGCAAAACACTCCTCAATGAACTTATACTGTTCGGTTCCCTCTCTCCAGTCATGTTCTGTGTCAGCAATACAAAATCTAAACATTCCGTAGTCTGTAGAATACCTGCGACATATAAATGCAGTTTTGTAACACGTTAAACGAACCACAGAAGATTAAAGACAAGATTTTAAAATTTTAGCTAATTGGTGAGAAGACAGCTCACCAAAACTTTGCTCGGTTTGCAGCAGGAACATAAAACATGGTTTCAGCCAAAACACCACATTCGCCTCCTGAATCGTTGTTCTCGTAAAAAGATCCGGAGTTGGGCCAGTCACGCTCATGATTGCCACTAAAAGAATGAATTTAGTAGAAAATTTTCAAAAGAATAACAAATTCTGCCTGCTCTTTTGCTCTTTTGATGTAAGTTTCGCTTTTATGGAATAAAATAGTAAAACTTTATTTCAAAAAAAAAAAAAAAAAAGATTAAAGATTAACTGATTTTATCAATTTCAGTTTTTCAGCCATTTTCATTGTGACGAGTGTGAAACTATCGATTTTAAAAAACTATACCTAGCAACCATGTAAGGTACTGCAGAGGCAATTGGTTCAACTTGTTCAGTAAATTGATCCCATTGTGAGAGATACCCATTGGCATAACAAATATCTCCAATATGGAACACTATATCGTAGTTCTTCAAGTCTCCAATGAGTTGTTTGGTGGTGTTAAGTGAGCCATGTTGATAATTATTATAATCGTTTGACCCGTCAACTTCATCCTGCAGTATTGAAATGAAATTAAGCTTAAACGGAAAACAATTAAATAAAAATTTTAAACGGTCCCACCTTTCCCATATCTCCAAAAATGATCACACGTTGTAACGAGTTTTGACCAGGGTAAGGGGATGATTTGAACTGGTAATCATGACTCCAAATAACCGAGCCGTTTAAGAGTTTGTGGCCCAATTTGTAAGTATACCTGCACAATGAAAATGTTAACATTTCCTTTTGGTAACCTCGTTATTGAAAACTACCTGTTTCTCTTTTACCATCGTTATTTAGTATTATGTCATTATTAAAGGGTATTCAAGATATTTAGTTAATAGGAAAACATTTCTCTTAAACTGACTTATCGGTCAAATCTTACACGTTTCATAGGATGGACGGAGTACTCAACTTCTCAGAAGAACTTCAAATATAGCCAGGGAAATGAGTCAGCTTTTGACCACCCCGAGTGTCAAAAAAAAATGTTTTGTAGTTATAAAACTATAAATGTTATGCAAAAATAATATGTTTGAGGTGAAAACCCGAATAGAAACCCATAAAATATTGAAACTGAAAATTACTAAGGTAGTAATAATAATATGAGGAACATTGTAACATACACTGAGTTGGGCCACAATTCCTTCAAGAATCCAGTATGGATGAAACCAGGATCACGCCAGCCAACGGTCCGTGCAGGTGCTCCTAAATAAATAAAAAGTAAAAATTGCACCTTCCATCCTTCAAATTTGACTTTTGAGGGTCATATATGTTAATGTTAATGTATAAATGCAAACTTGTTTTATATATGTATTTGTAAATATGTAAACAATAAACATACGTATGTAGAATAACTATAGATCATAGGTATGTATGTATTAGTTAATCTTATGATACTCGACTACAATATGGGTCAAGATGGATAAGCTATAAAGGCTGCAAATGGGTCGACAAAACAGATCAGAAGATGAAGCAGTAGGACAGAACAGAAGCAGCATTCAAATGGGTCAAAACAACATCGAAAAGGACAGTTCTGCCCTTGGACAAAAAAACGGTTAAAAAATCAGTTATTCTTGGCGCCAAAAATGAACCGGTGGGAAAACTGGGAACATACAACACAACCAATCAACATGTCCTATCGTATGTATATATAGAATATGTATGTATCATTTGTTAGTTACCAAGATTGTATCCAAAAACAATCCAAACAACCTGTTCACAGTTTCTGTTTTACGAACATATTTCCAGATTTCATTCGATTATCATTGTATATTATCATATTGTAGTTGTGTTTGTTATTCGAATTCCGCTGCAACACTGATTATATTCCAACAATATAAACATTTAATTTAATGTTCGTAGATTATTTACATACCACAGAGGCTCTTTCGGTCAATCGTCAATGTCCCAGCAGGAGAATGCTGCTTCTCCTCACCTTTCCTGCCCCATTCAACAAAAGGTTCTGCTTCCTCAATCCCATATCCACTTGTCCAGGTTACGGTCATCTAACATACAAACAGCCGGAAATTATGAACAGTCACAATGTATAATTTAGTTAGAAGTGGCCCATTTTTGTGCTTTAACACACGCATTCTGGTGAAGAAACAACAAAAAATACATGTTTTAAGCAGCATAATAAACTTACTTCATTCCAAGCCTTTCCTTGAGCTAAACGAGGGTAATTTGGTGCGTTTGGACTTGCAAAAACAACTGAATTTGACACTGCTACAAGTTTCGGCTATTGCATAATGTAATTTCAACCTCGAGTTAGAAAAGAAGAACTGAAATACATAAAAAAGAGATAATTAATACATAGCAAATCATAACCAAACCTTTGATAATCCACCAGCGAACAATGCAAAAGAGAAGTCAGATCTTTGGTTGATCAGTCGAAACTTCAATGATGCTTTTCCTGTGTCTCTGTAGTTAGGATTGCTGTAATTTGCATATTGGAACTGAAAAAATAAGTGAAATTTGATTAAATTATTATAGGCTTATAGCTACGCTTCAAAATAATATTCAAATGAGAATATGACGAAGCTGAAAAAACCTTGATAGGTGCAGTGCATAGTAATGGCGGAGCAACCATTGAGCTTTCCGGGGTGCATGTTGAAGCACTGAAAATCATGAAAAAGCAAGTTTATTAACGGCATATTTTTTTTAGAATGACATGGATTGAGGAAGAGCGCTTTTAAGTTTCAAAATACCTGAAGTTTGCAGGTGAGAATACTCCAATCCAATCATCAATAGATGGCTTCGGATTGTGCAATGTTAAAGTCAGCCATTCAGAGGTTTGACCCTGGATTGGAGTTTGAAATTAATAATCACACACAACATACATGACATGAATAAAGAGTCAACCATTCAAATCACAGCATTATATTTGTAGCTTGTTTCAGCACTGAAAATAATGTATGTTTTATTATCCGTAATGACATGGATATCTCTAAGATTCGTGTATAGATTCACTGTCAGATTGAAATATTTTGATGGTACTCTCGAAAATTCAATTTAATATTTCAAAGAGAAAACAAAAACAAATATGCAGTTTCTAGTCTGAAAAGCGTGTAACATATCACAACGTTTCCATTGGCACTTGATGGTTATAAGTTATAACTGTCGGCTTTTATACATTTACCTAAAAACCCTAAGCAGTAACCGAGTTAGTTTTGATCTTCCAAGTTGGTACCTATGGGCTAATTGCCACCAATGACCAA
This sequence comes from Ambrosia trifida, assembly GCA_028751855.1. Taxonomy (NCBI): domain Eukaryota; kingdom Viridiplantae; phylum Streptophyta; class Magnoliopsida; order Asterales; family Asteraceae; genus Ambrosia; species Ambrosia trifida. Next base: position 73,339,712 of record CM054122.1, read on the forward strand.
GTCATTGCTGGTCAGTTGCTAATGGGCCAAGTTAACTAGTTTCAATAGACTATCAATTTTATGCAACTTCAATCAATCAGCGTAAAGTGAGATAGTCATCTACCAAGTGTGTACTCGCTGCTCGCACCTCCTAACTTGTAAAAAAGTTCATTTTTCGCTGTTCTTATATCTTAAGTAAATCCAATTATCCTAAAACAGTCTCTATGACACTAAAATCACTAACAAAAAAAATATGCAGCAGACATCAATTATGATTCACATAATCACATTATAACCTATACCTGGAATCAAGGTAATAATAATAATAATAATAATAATAATAATAATAATAATAATAATAATAATAATAATAATAAGAAAACTTTGTTATTACCTTTAATCCAAGAACCAAGGGAGATGCTTTAACATAAGCTGCATCATCAAGAGCAAACACAGTCTCATGTACAGAAATCTTTGAAAAGGGTTGATCACCATGTGATGTTACACTATCAATGCTATACAAACCCCATAAAATCACTAACAACTTCAACCCTATAACCTGCACATCCCCTCTTCCCTAAAATCAAATATTTATTAAATCAAACAGCAATACAATCTTTACAAGAACCATAGCATTGTTATAGATAAAGAAACCATAAAACTAATGCAAGAAAACAGATGAATGGATAGTGATTACCATCATGTTTGATCTTTAATCAGTTCAAAAGCTCTGTAAATGGGCATCTATATATGTATAGATAAGTGTAAACACAAGCAAGAATAAAAAAAGTCAACTTGCAGATATATATGATATAATAAGGTGGTGCAGAGTATGGAGTGAAAGAAAGTTTAAACAACTTCCGGTGTTGGGTTAATGATTTTTGTTGGACACCATGTTCCTTTAAGCAAAGTATACAGTCAACTTTTAGCATATCTTTAATTAGATTAAAAAAATAAATAAATGCAGTTACCAATTTTTATGGCAACTTTTGAGTGACTATTGTTACCCTTAGTGTATTATCTTTTTTTTTTTTTTTTTTTTTTTTTTTTTCTGATACGTTTTATACTACTGTAAACATGTTTTTCAGCCTCTTCAATATACCTGTAATTGGCGAGAATCTATATCTATATATATATATATATATATATATATATATATATATATATATATATATATATATATAGAGTAAAGATCCGGTACAAATAGCTTTTTTGGTAAGAACTGTGAGAATCAAAGGAGGTTATTTTTTTTTTATTTTTTTTTTCAAAATTTTTTTTTCCCATATTGTTAAACAAGTATTATAGTATTGAAAACTAAAAAAAAAAAAAAAAAAAAAATTGGTGTAGAGTAATTACGTGTAGAGTAATTACATAATTACTCTAGTGTAAACTAATGTATTTACCTTAATGACGTAATTACACTAAAAAAAATTTTTTTTTTAATTTTTTTTTGTATTATTCATCTAGAAAGAATGTTTAAGCATATGGGAAAAAAAAATTCTAAAAAAAAAATAAATTTTTTTTACCCCCTTTGATTCTCACAGTTCTTACAAAAAAACTAATCAGCTAGTATATATATATTGCAAAGTGATTAATCCTACATGTCATACTTCTATGCAATCTCTCCTTTGAGAGATGCCACATAAGATGTGATGTGGCAACTCTAAACCAATTAAAAAAAGAAATAAATATTATTTAACCTAATCTATTATAATCTTTAACTTAATCTATTAAATACCTAATCTACTAAATCTAAATATTAAAACTTTATTATTTTATCTCTCGTGTTTCCTCCCATAACTTTTAATCGTTAATATCTTTTATATACGAGATTTTTTAAAGAAAAAAACTACACCAAATTAACGAGCGTTTTATTATCTTTCCAACGAGTACCATAGTGCTATATAAAAATCGGAGAAAAAAATGACTATTTTTTGTAACCCGACAGGTATTGTGTCGGGTTTGGGATTAGTTTAAAAAAAATTGTGGGTTTGGGTCGGGTCTTGGATTAGGTGATACCCAACCTAATTACCCGAAACAACATACCCAAATACTCGAACTACATACCCGATCATATACCCATGAATTTTTTAACGCATCACATAACTCTTAAACTGATGCGTTCGATATTTCAATAATTAACTTTTTTTTCTTATTTCATGTTAGTTCTTTTTAGAATGAACGATTACGAACTTCCGAATTCAGTTGTAATGGCACTAGATTTATACCCGGCGCAGAGATTCGTTTTTTTTATATTTGAATATGATAACTTATGGTAGAGATTTGTTTAAAATAATAATAATAATAATAATCATAATAATAATAATAATAATAATAATATATAACTTTCAGTAAAAGAATGGTTTATTAAATCTATATATATATATATATATATCTATACATATAATAAACCAAAGCCATTTTGATGACATGTCATAATATTATGTAATCTCTCTTTTGAGAGATACCACATAGGATTTGATGTGGCAACTCTAGACCAATTAAAAAAAAGAAATAAATATGGTTTAAATATTATTTAACATAATCTATTAAATACCTAATTTACTAAATTTAAATATTAAAACTTTATTATTTTCTCTCTCATGTTTCCTCTCATAACTTTTAAACTTTAATATCTTTCATATACGAGATTTTTTAAAAAAAAAAAATTACACCAAATTAACGAACGTTTTATTATCTTTCCAACAACTACCATAGTGCTATATAAAAAACGGAGAAAAAAACGACTATTTTTTGTAACCCGACAGGTATTGTGTCAGGTTTGGAATTAGTTTTAAAAAAATTGTGGGTTTGGGTCGGGCCTGGGATTAGGTGATACCCGACCCAATTACCTTTTCTTTATATTAGAATATGATAACTTATGGCAGAGATTTGTTTAAAATAATAATAATAATAATAATAATAATAATAATATTCATTAATCATATATTGGCAAGTCATTAATTATGTTGTCATATTAGATATTTTATTATGTCATATTAGATATTTCAACCCGGGACGCTCTCCAACAGGTAATTGTTATATAGATGTCATTTTTATAGTTTAGATACTTCTAATTTTATTAACTTTACTTAGATTTCTCAACCCGGGACGCTCCCGGGGTATAAGCTAGTATATATATATTGCAAAGGGATTAATCCTACATGTCATACTTCTATGCAATCTCTCCTTTGAGAGATGCCACATAAGATGTGATGTGGCAACTCTAAACCAATTAAAAAAAAGAAATAAATATTATTTAACCTAATCTATTATAATCCTTAACTTAATCTATTAAATACCTAATCTACTAAATCTAAATATTAAAACTTTATTATTTTATCTCTCGTGTTTCCTCCCATAACTTTTAATCGTTAATATCTTTTATATACGAGATTTTTTAAAGAAAAAAACTACACCAAATTAACGAGCGTTTTGTTATCTTTCCAACGAGTACCATAGTGCTATATAAAAATCGGAGAAAAAATGACTATTTTTTGTAACCCGACAGGTATTGTGTCGGGTTTGGGATTAGTTTAAAAAAAAATTGTGGGTTTGGGTCGGGTCTTGGATTAGGTGATACCCAACCTGATTACCCGAAACAACATACCCAAATACTCGAACTACATACCCGATCATATACCCATGAATTTTTTAACGCATCACATAACCCTTAAACTGATGCGTTCGATATTTCAATAATTAACTTTTTTTTTCTTATTTCATGTTAGTTCTTTTTAGAATGAACGATTACGAACTTCCGAATTCATTTGTAATGGCACTAGATTTATACCCGGCGCAGAGATTCGTTTTTTTTTATATTTGAATATGATAACTTATGGTAGAGATTTGTTTAAAATAATAATAATAATAATAATAATATATTTTATTATGTTATATTAGATATTTCAACCCGGGATGCTCCCGGGATAAAAACTAGTTAGGGTGTATATGAGTTGAGTCACTAGATTGGCTGTAAATGAGCTCAGACGTAAATTAGAGATGATTTAATAACAAGAGTCATCAGTTTAAACGAATTGATTATTTATGTAAATACTACAATCTATATCTATATATATATATATATATCTATTATCTATTAATATATATAAAAGAATTGAACATTGCTGACGTGGCGTGCAATGGTGTCTTCAACATCTCCATGAAACTGCCACGTGGCATCATAATTGAAAGAGTTTGGTGTTTTTGAATTATTTCATTTTTTAATTAAATTGAGTTATTTTAGGAAAAAAGAATTTAAAAATAAATTTAAAATTTTCTCTCTCATATTTCCTCCCATAATTTTTAAACGTTTATATATTTTATATACGGAATTTTTTAAAGAAAAAAATTACACCAAATTAACGAGCATTTTATTATCTTTCCAACGAGTACCATAGTGTTATATAAAAAACGGAGAAAAAATCGACTATTTTTTTGTGGGGTTTCGTTCATACAGGAAAAAAACACACAAAGTGTTCATGTTATTCACTAATCATGTTTTTTCTTTTAAACCAGGTTCTTATCTACGATGTTGAAAATCAGCTCAAACGCCATGTTATCATTGGAATTTTACTAGGTATACTTCATCAAGAGAAGCTAGGAGAAAGAATCGTGCAACACTGCAACACATGGTGTCAACTTATAGTAATGTTATTTTTTTATTTATTTAATTACAAGAGTAATAATTATTACTATTAGTATTAGTATTATTACAATGGTTATATTTTTCAACCCCGGGACGCTCCCGGGAAAAATTGATAGTTGCTGGCGTGGCGTTTAATGGTGGTCTCAACCATCTCTTGATTATGCCACGTGGCATAATGAGATGCAATAGTTACAACTTCCAACTTAAGTGTTTGTTTAGTTGATTAGGTTAGGAATTATAAGAGCCATTAGAATGTGAGAAATTAGAGAGATGTGATGAGTTTTTGAATAGTTGCAGCTTACATAAGTGATTATTTAGATGATTACTGATTAGGTTTTAGATTAGGGAATATGAGTTATTACTGATTAGAATACTATGAACATGCAATGATTGAGAGATTTTGTGGTTAGTTAACTTGAGCCATTTGCAATAGGTTATCACGTAAAATTAGATTTTTCAACCCCGGGATCCTCCCGGGGTAATCAGCTAGTATATATATATATATATATATATATATATATATATATTGCAAAGGGATTAATCCTACATGTTATACTCTTATGCAATCTCTTTTTTGAGAGATGCCACATAGGATGTGATGTGGCAACTCTAAACCAATTAAAAAAAAAAGAAATAAATATGATTTAACCTAATCTATTATAATCTTTAACCTAATCTATTAAATATCTAATCTACTAAATCTAAATATTAAAACTTTATTATTTTATCTCTTGTGTTTCCTCCCATAACTTTTAAACGTTAATCTATATCTATAACTTATAATAAAAGAATTGAATATTGATGAGGTGCCATTTAATGGAGGCCTAAGAAAGCTATTTTAATGACATGGCATTCAAGGAGGCATTCTCCTCCTTAAGTGTGTCATGTGTCCTGTCATGTGGCAAATTAAAAATAAATAAATAATATAAAACCTAATCTACTAAATTTAAATTGAGTTATTTTAGGAAAAAAAATTTAAAAACAAATTTAAATTTTTCTCTCTTATTTTTCTCTCATAATTTTTAAACGTTAATATCTTTTATATACGATATTTTTTAAAGAAAAAAGTTAAACCAAATTAAAGAGCGTTTTATTATCTTTCCAACGAGTACAATAGCTCTATATAAAAACGGGAAAAAAAACAACTATTTTTTGTGGGGTTTCATTCATACAGGAAAAAAAAACACAAAGTGTTCAGGTTATTCATTAATAATGTTTTTTCTTTTAAACCAGGTTTTTATCTACGATGTTGAAATTCAGCTCAATCGTCATGCTTTCATTGGAATTTTACTCTTTTAAAGATGCATAGGTATATTTCATCAAGAGAAGCTAGGAGAAAGAATCGCGCAACACTGCAACACATGGTGTCGCCTTATAGCAATTTTATTTTTTTATTTATTTAATTACAAGGGTAATAATTATTACTATTACTATTAGTATTATTAGAATTGTTATATTTTTCAACCCCGGGACGCTCCCGGGATAAAAGCTAGTATATATATATTGCAAAACTAATAATCCTACATGTCATAATATTATGCAATCTCTCCTTTAAAAGATGCCACATAGGATATGATGTGGCAACTCTAGACCAATTAAAAAAAAGGAATAAATATGGTTTAACCTAATCTATTAAATACCTAATATACTAAATGTAAATATTAAACCTTTATTATTTTCTCTCTCATGTTTCCTCCCATAACTTTTAAACGTTAATATCTTTTATATACGAGATTTTTTAAAGAAAAAAATTACACCAAATTAACGAGCGTTTTATTATCTTTCCAACGAGTACCATAGTGCTATATAAAAAACGGCGAAAAAAAACGACTATTTTTTGTAACCCGACAAGTATTGTGTCAGGTTTGAGATTAGTTTAAAAAAAAATGTGGGTTTGGGTCGGGCCTGGGAATAGGTGATACCCGGCCCAATTACCCTTTTTTTATATTAGAATATGATAACTTATGGCAGAGATTTGTTTAAAATAAATAATAATAATAATAATAATAATAATAATAATAATAATCATTAATCATGTATTGGCAAGTCATTATTTATGTTGTCATATTAGATGTTTTATTATGTCATATTAGATATTTCAACCCGGGACGCTCCCGGGATAAAAACTAGTATCTTTTATATACGAGATTTTTTAAAGAAAAAAATTACACCAAATTAACGAACGTTTTATTATCTTTCCAACGAGTACCATAGTGCTATATAAAAATCGGAGAAAAAAATGACTATCTTTTGTAACCCGACACATATTGTGTCGGGTTTGGGATTAGTTAAAAAAATTGTGGGTTTGGGGCGGGTCTGGGATTAGGTGATACCTGACCCGATTACCCGAAACAACATACCCAAATACCCGAACTACATACCTGATCATATACCCATGAATTTTTTAACGCATCACATAACCCTTAGATTAATGCGTTCGATATTTCAATAATTAACTTTTTTTTCTTATTTCATGTTAGTTCTTTTTAGAATGATCGATTACAAACTTCCGAATTCATTTGTAATGACACTATATTTATACTCCGGCACAGAGATTCGTTTTTTTATATTTGAATATGATAACTCATGGCAGAGATTTGTTTAAAATAATAATAATAATAATAATAATAATAATAATAATAATAATAATCTATACATATAATAAACAAAAGCCATTTTAATGACATGACACTCAAAGAGGGCATTCTCTTCATTGAGTGTGCCATGTGTCATCCCATGTGGCAAGGGCTTTATTTTAGGAAAATAATAATTTAAAATTTAAAAACAAAATTAGATTTTTATCTCTAATGTTTTCTCCTATATTTTCAAACGTTAATATCTTTTATATACGAGATTTTTTAAAGAAAAATATTACACCAAATTAACGAGCGTTTTATTATCTTTCCAACGGGTACCGTAGTGCTATATAAAAAAAGGAGAAAAAAATGACTATTTTTTGTGTGGTTTTGTTCGTACAGGAAAAAAAACACAAAGTGTTCAGGTTATTCATTAATCATGTATAGGCAAGTCATTAGTTATGTTCAAACCAGTAAATATGAATTTTATTTACAACATGTGTTAGCATTGGAGTTGTACATTGTTTTAGGTTAGGTTTTGATATTAGAGTTATTATACATTGTTTAAGGTTATGCACTAATATTGGAAATACATTGTTAATTGTTTTAGGTTAAGTGCTACCCGAAGCTTTCCTGCATGTAACTGTAAAACGCATCAGTCTATTTCAGATGTAAAATTGATATTTCAAATTAGATCTCAACCCGGGACGCTCCCGGGATATAATCTAGTATATATATATTGCAAAGGGATTAATCCTACATGTCATATTCTTATGTAATCTCTCCTTTGAGAGATGCCACATATGATGTGATGTGGCAAGTGCAAACTAATTAAAAAAAGGAATAAATATGATTTAACTTAATCTATTATAATCTTTAACTTAATCTATTAAATACCTAATCTACTAAATCTAAATATTAAAACTTTACTATTTTTTCTCTCATGTTTCATTCCATAACTTTTAAACGCTAATATCTTTTATATACGAGATTTTTTAAAGAAAAAAATTACACCAAATTAACGAGCGTTTTATTATCTTTTCAACGGGTACCATAGTGCTATATAAAAAACGGAGAAAAAATGACTATTTTTTGTAACCCGACAGGTATTGTGTCGGGTTTGGGATTAGTTTAAAAAAAATTGTGGGTTTGGGTCGGGTCTGGGATTAGATGATACCCGACCCGATTACCCGAAACAACATACCCAAATACCTGAACTATATACCCGATCATATACCTATGACTTTTTTAACGCATCACATAACCCTTAGACTAATGCGTTCGATATTTCAATAATTAACTTTTTTTTCTTATTTCATGTTAGTTTTTTTAGAATGATCGATTACAAACTTTCGAATTCATTTGTAATGACACTAGATTTATACCCTGACGCAGAGATTCGTTTTTTTTTATTTGAATATGATAACTTATGACAGTGATTTGTTTAAAATAATAATAATAATAATAATAATATATTTTATTATGTCATATTAGATATTTAAACCCGGGACGCTCCCGGGATAAAAACTAGTTATTTATATTTAATATGATAAAACTATAATGAACACTCCGATACCGATACATAAACATTAGAATCATGATTCAACCTGGTATTAATCTTAGGCTTATTTATTAGTTGATTTCACAACTCATGGATTAAAATTATTAACCCTAATCTGACTATGATAGAGATTTCATATAATTGTAATCAAAGTAGCTCATAGACGTAACCCAAATAAATCAATCTAGCTTTTTTTTTTTTTTATTTTGGGGGGGGGGGGGGGGGGGGGGGGGGGCAGTGGATGGAGCAAGGGGTTTGGCGGATTTAACTAGAACACCATCTCATCCATAATATTTTTTTTTTGAACGAACAACTAAAGTATTGCCGGGTACTCCGTACGCGGGCCCCAATGGCAAAGGGAAGCCCACAGACTCGGAGCCGAATTCACGAGCCTCGCAATGGCCCAACCCACACACACGAAGCTCCTAGCCCACCCGTCTCCTGTTTCAGGGAAAACCCGGCCTCCATACCCGCCCGAAGGCACGACGGCGGTAAACCGGTATAACCTGGAGGATCAAGAGGTCGAACACATGACCACAAGGGCCCTGAGTCTCTCCATAACTTCCCATGTCCACTGGGCTATACACTCAGGGACACCATCTCATCCATATTGATTTTGGTAGTTTCACGGGTACACGAACAAGCTCTAGATGAAGATGGATGTTTAGGGTTGAGTGGAAGGACATGTGAGGAATTTCTCGAGAAGCGCATGTGGGGGGGGGGGGGGGGGGGGGGGGTTCAGGTAATGAGCTCCGCTGCAACCCCTTTAATTCTCATGAATCAGTGCTTGATGAGGTGGTATAGCGTGATTGGTTGAGGGTGTACGAACACCCTACCCCCCCCCCCCCCCCCCCCCCCCCCCCCCTATTACTCTTTTTTTTTTGTCCTTGAGAAATAGATATATATCTGCCAATATTAAATTCCATGTAAAAGACAACAAAAAGATGAAATAAACTTTTTGACCCTGGATCAAATACATAGGTTACATGGCAGTCATCACCATTGGGTTCATTTGTTTTCAATAGGCAATGCACAACAACTCAGAGTCTCTTATATGAACCCAAAATGGACCAAATACATATGCAAAAAAAAAAAGGTATCAGCTTCTAGTACTTAATCCATTAACATTGTGCAGGATGAAGAACTCTTTATGATCCCCTGGAAATTGTGAAGGAATCATACACTTTCCCATCCTTGCTCTTTTTGTACTCAAACAAAAGCTTTGAATGATTATATGCAGTTAGTTTTAGAAACCCATAATCATAGTCTCTAAATACACTCCAAGTTGTGTTAATCGGAGCAAACTCTAAAAGACTCGCTCCTCCACCCCCCTGCAACCACATGAATCGTCCCATTCAACCTCCCCGAGTACTCATTACTCTCATTGTTCATGCATGTACTCTGAATCAAATAAAATGTTATTGCAAAACCATTAGTCACCGTGATACGAACCTCCTACTTTACATCTAGATGGGCTAAATTTAGGGGAGTCAAAGGTCTAGTCAAAGTCAAAGTCAAGAGGCTGAATTCATGGGCTGCTGGAATTTAGGATTAATAACTACTATCTTTCTTATTTAAGTATTTCACTTTTGTTCTATTTTGGTCATGTCTTGTTTAAGTTGATTATTAGTGTCTTTGTATTGGAGACCAGCCCCTCTCGAATCGGGCCAGCTATCTTATCATTTCAATAAAATCAGCCCTTTATTTTCTGGGTTCCTAACAATGGTTCCATAGCCGGGAAATCCGATGGGGCAGACCCGGAGCAATCACATTGATTCATTCGCTGCTCGATTGGAGATCATTTCAGAAAAACTCGATTTATTGTTATCCATAAAGAATGATATTGCAGCGATCTGTGAAGCGTGGCTAGCAAGACCTACACAACTAACCAAGGAACCGGAGGATGAACCTCACGGACCACTCCCAGATCCGGTCAAAGAGAAAGATCCTGATAGTGTCAACGAAGATCGATTTGAGCACGTCTTGGGTGGTCAATTGAATATCAGCGACCATGTCTTGGGTGGTGTTCCATTGAAGGTAGGAGACGGCATCCCATTGCATATTGAAGATTTGGAAGAGAACCAAATTCCTGTGAAGTTGTGTACCAAATTATCTCTTGCTCACATGACTTCATGGGCTGCCCAAACTAATAAATGGGCTAAATATGGTGGGTTGGATTGTCCAGATATGTTGAAAATGGGAAGCAAAAGCTACACTTACCCTTACCGAGTGGGGGTTGGCCAACTTGCACGTAACACAACTACTGCTAATGGGTTTGATATAGGTCTCAACTTGAGATCAGTAAAGGGACCGATCTCGACAACCATTGAATGGCTTATTGCTTGGTATTGGTTGAATATTAGTCTCGACTCGAGATCATTGAAAGGACAAACCTCGACTACCATTAAATGGCTTATTGCCTGGTACAAGTCCATTCTTTTCGACTTAAGGACAAGTCGATTTTCCTGGCCGGTAGTATTGATACGAACCTCCTACTTTACATCTAGATGGGCTGAATTTAGGGGAGTCAAAGGTCTAGTCAAAGTCAAAGTCAAGAGGCTGAATTCATGGGCTGGAATTTAGGATTAATAACTACTATCTTTCTTATTTAAGTATTTCACTTTTGTTCTATTTTGGTCATGTCTTGTTTAAGTTGATTATTAGTGTCTTTGTATTGGAGACCAGCCCCTCTCGAATCGGGCCAGCTATCTTATCATTTCAATAAAATCAGCCCTTTATTTTCTGGGTTCCTAACACACCGTCATGGACTTCACCTCTATACAAAAACTGTATACATAAAAAAAATGATACCTGTTAAATAGGACATGTTCTTTCATAATTGTGTGCATGACCAAAAACGGCAATATCAACATTATACTTTCGCCATAGAGGCTCAAGGCTCTCCCTTGCCATAGGTTCTGCGCACCCCTGAATATAATAAAATAATGAAGAAGAGTATCCCAGTACGCGATGAGCAAGAAAAACGAGCCATGGTTGTTTTTGTCTATTCACAGATAAATGTGTGTGTAAAGTAGACACCTTGGATAATCCGCCTGCAAATAGTGCGAAAAAGAAATCTGATCTTTGGTTAATCACTTGCAGCTTCAATATCGCCTTCCCTGTATTTGTGTAGTTTGGATTTCCATATCGTACATATTTATACTGCCATACAAATTATAGAATAAGCTTCAAATAATAAATGTTCGAAACTTAAAGAGAAGGCAAACCTTGATAGGTGCAGTGCACAACAACGGTGCAACAACTCTAGGATTCGCAGAGGCACATGACGATGCACTAAATTAAGTAAAAGCAAAAGGTTTTATTCTATACAGATACGAAATTTGATCACACGAAAATATAAATAATCAATGCGGCCGATGTACCTGAAATTGGAAGGAGAGAATACTCCAATCCAATCATTATTAACATCAGGATGTGGATTGCTTTTGTTAACATTCACCCATTCAATACTTTGCCCCTACAATACAAAAATAAAACAAAGTCTGTATGTATTATGTAACTGCTCACATTATACAAACTATATATAGAAAAACATTAAACAGATAACAACTTAAATCTTAATTACAATTACAAGCATTCATACCCATGATCCAAGAACTGAAGGAGAGACTTCAACAATGTCAGCAGCAGCAGCAGCATTAGAAGTAACTGCAAATACAGTATTGTCTAATGCAATACTAGCAAAAGGGTGATCTCCATGTGATACAACACCTTGGAAGCTTATTAGAAGACTCCATAGGACAACAAGCAAACTAAATCTAAATCCAGCAACATTTACCTGACACCAACAAAGATATAATTAAAAGATATTGGATATTAAGAGAAATTTTTAAAAAAAGTTGGAAGCTTTAAATTATCAGAACAAGTGAAGTGATGGGTATGGAAAATTAAGATGTAAAACTTAGATGATATTAAGAAAATACCCAACAGAGAATTAAATAAAAAGAGGTGTTGATCATTATTTTTTAGAGTTAAATTAACTAACACTGTCCGTTGTGGCTAGAGGTGAGCCATGGCTCTATCCTCTCATATTGCGTCATGTCAGCACCTAGTTGGCACCTTGATAAAGTTGCTGGTCGCTCACCTGATGCTGTTGTGGCTAGAGGTGAGCAGCAACATTATATTACAAAAAATTAAAAACATTAAAATACACTACCCAACTTTTAAATAATAAATAATAATAAAAAAATAACAATAATAGAAAAAAAATATAAATATAAATCATATCTATTTTATAGGGGAAAGATCCGGTACAAAGTGTTTTTTCGGTAAGAACTGTGAGAATCAAAGGAGGGTATTTTTTTTATTTTTTTTTTCGAATTTTTTTCCCATATTGTTAAACATGTATTATAGTATTAAAAACTAAAAATAAAATAAAAAAAAATTGGTGTAGAGTAATTACGTGTAGAGTAATTACATAATTACTCTAGTGTAAACTACTGTACTTACTTTAATGACGTAATTACACTAAAAAAAATTGTTTATTTTTTTTTGTATTATTCATCTAGAAAGTATGTTTAAGTATATGGGAAAAAAAATTCTAAAAAAAAAATAAAATTTTTTTACTCCCTTTGATTCTCACAGTTCTTACCGAAAAACAGTTTGTATTTGATCTTTACTCCTATTTTATAATATAAACTATTTATATTTTGACAAGAAATTGTGCATCAAATGTAATGACAAGATATGGTTAATTACAAAAATAACCATCATCTCTACTATATTTACTATTTTACCCATCTTCCTCATATCATCTTGTCCGCAACTCCACACATCTCACGAAACCCATTCTCATTTTATTCTACTCAATCAGGGGCGAAGCTTGGTTTTTGAATCGGAGGGGGCCGGACTCAATTTTTTTTCAATCGGTAGTGGCAAATCGGCGGGGGCCGGATTCAATCCGAACTCAATTTACCTATGAAAATAGCAAATTTACACTCTTGCGCCAAAAAACAAGGGGGGGGGGGGGGGGCAGGGCCACCCCTGGCCCTCAAATGCTTCGTCCCTGTACTCAATCTTCTCTTCCCCACAACTCCACTCTCATCAAATACAAAATACAGAATAAAAAAAATACTCAGAATAGCCCTCGCCATCAAACGCGAGCTGGGTCGCTTTAGCTCGCTCGCGGCAGCGTTTATCCAGGTGTGTTGTGGTTCAAGCGAGCCACGTGGATTGGTTTGTGGCTCGCGGTTACTCGCTCGCGGGCCACAACGGACAATCTAATAGAGTGAAGTTATACATACATATGAAGAAAGAGGGGTGACTTGTAGCGCACAAATGAGAACACAAGTGATAAAGTCAAATAAAAATAGGGTGAATGGGTAATGGGTGGCTAATAATCATCATAGGGATAGGGCGACAAGTGCAATGCATGAAGTCAAATGATGCTTCTCATATCATCAGTCAAAAATCTATGCCTGCAACGCAATTAATCCCAGTGGAAGAGAGAGGCAATGCGGTTACGCAAGAAGACAGACATGGGGTCATAGTAAAACAATGAGAGAATCGCATAGTTGGTACCGTGGTTTCCAAATATTACACTTTTGGTCCTAATGCTTCAATAACGACATCATTGGCCTTTGAGTTTGGCAAAACTGCACTCATGTGATCCTTACCTTTAACTGCCGATAATTTTCCCCGTTAAAATCAAGTAAACATTTTTACCGTCAATTGTACAAATAGCGAATCCTAGTCTACCAAAGACAAATCCTTGACCCCCTGGAGATGAACTATTGCTGTGGACGACCCGTTGGACTCTGGTCAAGAAATGAATAGTTTCTGGCGTTAGGGAGCCAAAGGTATCAGAGGCCAAAGGGATAAAGACATGTTGGTTCTCTGCACAAGCCTGAGAATGCTTATCTACTTTCTTCGATTCCGCCTTTCTCGATGCTTGCCCAGCTACAAACCTTGTTTCCCTTAACCCAACCAAAGGAGATACCCTTGTGAGGTCCACGCAAGCATGTTTCCCCCTCTCCCAACCAAAGACAAGCAGATCTGCTGGTCGCAGGGTGCATCTCCCTTCAGCAGGGTCTGTGAGAAAATTTACAGGGGCCTCCTTTTTGGCAGAAATCCCAGCTCTTCTCAAGATGTCCCACAAAACGTCTCTCACCCAGTCATGCCGGTATTTGAACCCAGGGAGCTCTTTATAATGAATTGCGTGCTCCCTATATTTATCCATGCAAGCTTTACGACAGATGGGGCATGTTTCATCTTCCGGATACATAGGGATCATCAACCGGTACTTGAGTATAGCCCTGTACTCCACTGCGGACATGCATTGACCCAAACCCTCAATCGGGATAACGGTCAAAAAATCCTGAGCATGAGGACCCTTTAGGCATTCAATCACCGCCTTCTGGCGGGAGGACAACTCAAAAACTTCTCCCAGGCTTTGAGCAGTTTTGCTAAACAGAGCATTCGCCAAAGTTTTTTGTGGCTTTGAGGGGGCGGTGTCCTTATTAGAAAAACCGCCAATATCAAAGTCTGGGAGATAGACATTTAAGCGTTCGAGCGCTTGTTGATAGTCCGGGTCTAGCCCGATGACCCCACTATTTGGAAGGATATGATCCTGAAGTTTCCAAGACTGAGCTCTAGACGCCACAAAGGCATAAACCCCAACATCTCGAGCTGAAAGGAGGCCCAAACCACCTAAACGCATCGGCAAGGATGCCAAGCGCCATTGGAGGTCCCCGAAGAAGGGGCCACCACACACAACTATATCTTCAATAGCCTCCCGGAGGCCATCGTCGAAAAGAGATACCGCATCCACCATCAAGTGGGGTTGACAAGTTCACAACCCAAAAAGTAACTTAGCGACCCCCATGCATGATCTGAGTAGCAGGAGTTCACTTTGGGGATCCCGAAAGCGGGGCAGGAGTTTCATAAGGTCAACCGCAACCGTATTTTGTTTTAATAAAAATTGTACAAATAAACAATTACAATAAACTTACTAAGAAAATAATATAAACCCACCCCACCCTCTTCTTCTTCTCCACGCCCTCTTCTTCTTCTTTCTCCACCACCTACCCTGACTCTCTAAACTCCTCTCCACGTTCATAAAACACTGACTCATGTAACAATGACACCAACCAAAGTCAACGAGGCTCCGGCTCATATGCAGCTACTGTCATCTTCACACAATTTGCTGATTTTAACACATTTTTATCATGGTAGCTGCAACGTGAATGCTCTTTTTGTTTTAGAGTTTGATTTGTTGTTTTAAGACTAAAGGCTTTTGGGTTCGTTATAGTCTCAAACAATTTGCTGATTTTTTTAAAGGCAAAGAACGATGTGTCAACCATCGTAACACCGGGCGATATGATCATGGTCGACTACTTGACCGTTACTAGCCCTTTGGCTCTCTCAGATGCGTAAAAAACCGACCTTCACCGGTAGCTTATTTTAACACATTTTTATAACGGTAGAACCCTATTTATGACCCTTTTGATTTTAATAAAATGTATGTAATTGTAAAAAACTTTATCTGTGTGTGTAATAAAGTATATGATATTTATATAGGGAGGTATTTTTTTTTAATTGTAAGCCAAATAGGGTAAACAAAATTGACTGTTGCATTTCAATGTGTTCTCCACTGGCCATTGGATAGAATCAGGAAAACGGTCCACGAGACCCCTACTAGTACTTACGACGACAGTGTTACCGTGTGGATACTGGGTACCCATGGACAACATGGGTGGCACCTCTTTCCCTAATAGGCTAATACCATCAACGGACTCGACAGTTGAAACTACTAGAAACTACCCTACCCTAACTCGAATGTTTCGGTTTTATTGGTTGAATTCTAGTTTTTCTTTAATCTCTACACACAATCTCGCACCAAACTCTTTTAACATATATAGCCCATGCACTTATAATAATATCACTTTTAGCACTTTTTCCCTCTTTTAACATTAGTAGGTATTTAGTTTAGTTTGTGTCCCCGTTCAAACACTTATACACATTATGTTGTAAAACGTGACATTCGGATATAGTAAACCATTATAAGGATGTGTTGTGGAATAACTACATCATCGCTACATCACTGCCACGTAGGAATATGAACAGTAACTAAACATCCAATAACTAAGTGTAGCTGAATAACTAACATAAAAAAAAATTAATGGGAAAAACAAAAAACGATGTGATTGGTTTGAGAAGGTGGTGGCCCCACATGCTTAAGGTCCTTCCCCGTTAATGTGTTGACGCCCAAAGGGGCATCTAGTCATTGGCGCCCCCCAATAACGAGAGGGGTGGCATTTAACACCCTCAATGCCAATTTGACATGCGCATGGCTAACATTACAATAAAAAGGAATAACCAAAATAAATGTAACACTCAAAAGTACATTATCTAAATGAAGCAGTTATTTGTTCTTTATGTAACAATTCCAATAATAATTAACAAATTCCCTAAAATCCTCAAAGGATAAGCAACACCAAAAAGAGTATAGTTCCTGCAAAAGAGAAGAAAACAAATTCAAAAATTTTCAAAAAGTCAAACTTGGGACCCTTTTGTCATATAAAAGATCCTTTTGAAGACTTTTAGCATATTGGCACCCCCTTTTAAGAACATGGGCCATTCTGAAATAGTAAAAATGGTAATCTAAAATAGTAAAATGCATCATTCTCTTATGTTCATACTTGGTTTTTATTTATACATAACAAGCCCAACTTGATTTAAACTCTTAGCTTAATAATACCCTTAATTTCGGTGTATGAAGTTAGGGTTTAAGCTTGTTCAAGCCCAACTCGATTTTAACTTTTAACAATCAATTTTAAGTAGCTCAACAACATAAAAAAAATGGTTACCTCCAAAACTTATCTTAGTTTGAATTTTGTGTCTCCATGTCCCATTCCAAGCATAACCTAACCACATCAAATCCAAATGTCACAACATCCTAGAATTAAAATTGTACCATATGCATAAAAAGTTACACACACCTCGACCGTAACAATTTGTCGTAGAATTCCCACCACCGCGACAAATGCAAGAAAAAGACTCCTTAAAACCCGCAAACCCACAAAACCCACCACTCGCTTCGCAATCCTTACATGTTTCCGTATAATAAGAGTCATTATATTCCAACAAAATACCAAATTGCCACTTCATCGGATCCGTCTCATCACCACCAAACCCATACATAGAAGCATAAGACGAGCATTGAAGTTTCGGTAGATCCAGCCCATAACCCGACCCGAAATCAATAATGGGCTGATAAACACAACAACTAGAAATAGGCCCATTTGGTTCCAACCCAATACCACTTACCCCATCACAAGAATACAACCCCCTACAAAGATGCAAACCCGAACCCGTATCACATAAATCCTCATTCGGGTCGAAAACCGGGGACGTCCTGGAGCACCCGAGTAGGACAAACATATCTTGTGAAGATAATGTAAATGGGCTGGCCCGATCCAAACGAAAGCTTCCGGAGTTTTGCATGGAAGAACATGTTGACATGAAGAGGTCAGTAAGGACAAGTGTGGAAGTGGTGTAGTCTATGTTTGAAACAGTGTAAGCTCCGGTTCCAGAAGAGAACCGGAGCTCACCCGAGGTACATTTTATGTACCTCGCGAAGTCGGGATGGCCGCAACCGAAGTCGGACCCGAATGGGTACTTGATGGTGAGGTTGCCACATTTGTCCCTACAAGTTGGGACAATGGGGGGTGTGTGGGATGAGAGTGTTGTGTGGAGAAAGAGGATAATGTTGAGAAGTAGGCATGGCAATGGCAATGGCCATGCACATGAGCTTGTTGTAGACATGTTAATGAAGTTTTAAAAGAGACTTTGTGTGTGTGTGGATAGAATAGATGATGGTGAAAGAGTTAAAAGGGAGAGAAAAGATGGATTCTTTCGGTGGGTTTGAAAGTATTTCAAAGATTTATTGAAAAGTGGATGTGATGGTAATCATAAGTTTTACTTTTCATGGTTAATGATTGATTTTTATTTAAGTTTAGAGTGTGAACATTACTACTTTTTATGCTGGATGATAAACTTCATATTTTCTAGAATTGGTTAAAGTGGTTTTTTATTTACTCTGTGTATGAAAAGCTGGAATAGCTCAGTTGGTTAGAGCGTGTGGCTGTTAACCACAAGGTCGGAGGTTCAAGCCCTCCTTCTAGCGTTTTTTTTGGCAAACAGCATTAATATTTAGAAAAGAAAAATAAAGGGGCATTCCGAGAATTGAACTCGGGACCTCTCGCACCCTAAGCGAGAATCATACCACTAGACCAAATGCCCATTTGTGATAGTTAATAGTAGGTTACTCTATCTAACATGTAAAATTAAAACATCATTATAATCTTTTTAATTTTGTTCTGGTAAGCGTGTAATTTCTTGGTTACTCTAATTAGCAATTTATTAAGTTCGGTTGACATGGATAAAAGAACCATTAAAGATAGTTTTTTTAGTTATAACTACCCTCTATATGTGATATATACCGACATAACAAAATAATACTCTCTTTAGAGCATTCACATCCCCTTCATCAAACCTCCGATCATCTCCAAAATTTAAAAAAAAAACTTATTAAAAACACCCTACATCCCATCCATCATTTTATACCCCATCTTTATATTTTGAAAATTCCATCTTCTAGCTTTTTATATATAAAAAGCTACTGTTCACCCTCTTCAAATTATTGTGAGTGTATTTTAACAAAGAATATAATAAAATAAGTGTTTTTGAGTAAGATAAAGGTATATATGGCGTAAAAAGCCACTGTTCACCCTCTTCAAATTATTGTGAATGTATTTTAACAAAGAATATAATAAAATAAGTGTTTGTGAGTAAGATAAAGGTATATATGGCGAAGGGGATGTTGAAAGGTTTTAAAATTAGAGATAAATTTTGAAAAGTATTCCATTATTTTTTGTTATATTGTAGGGTATAAAATGGTGGAGGGGATGTGAATGCTCTTACGCCTCTAATACCAATCACTAATTTCATCATTGGAGACTACTCCCAGATTGAACAAACCGGGTTGGGTTCCGAATATTATTCTGTGTTTTCTTGAATTATAGTAACAAGGCAACAAAGTCTGTTAAAACTTCACAACATTAATATTGATCCCTGTGTGAAAATACAATAAAATACAGATTGTACATAAGTAGAATGGGTGGTGAATTAAGCATCCTCAAATAGTTGTTTAAAAGGACCACTAAATGTTGGTTTTCCCAAAATTTGTTTGGATGCTGTTCTTACATGTTAACTTTCTATATTTAAAAAAAAATACTATTTTTACAGATTGAACTGGCTATAGAATTTGAAGCATGTATACTATGTCTATAATAGTATCTTCTTGAGTGAGTATATTACCTATGATAATAATTTAATCAATCACATGGGCAGCATTTAACAGCACAAACCAAACACTTGACTAAAACATAAGGTGTGTACAGAGGACAAGCAAAAGAACTAGACCAACAGCAAAAACCTAATCCCCACGAGAACATCATTAAAAGAACAAAAGCAGTCAAATATAGAAATCGCATTCGCATCTTGTTTTGCTTTCTAATCCGTTTAGCTTTTCAGTGTCGTATCTATATCATCAAGCATTTATATATAGCAACAAAATCACAAACTATGCTTCCAAGTTCCTTTTTCCTTCCAAATCTCGCAAAAAGTTCCCAAGTAGCCTTTGATCCAACACCATATTCGGTATCTGCATGGTTTACATTTGCAATTCAAAACCTCATACTATTACTATGAGAAGGCATGTGTTTGTATTACACGTCTCACCCTATATGTGCGCATTAAAGTGACAACTTTGACCCACTCAGGGTCCATCTAGATTGTGTTTACATCTAACGGTCAATAATTAAATAAAAGGTAGTTAAACCAAAACAGCCAATTAGGTCAAAAGCCAACCAAAGTGTATTTTTTGTATAAACAACCTTGCAAATCGTTTTATGTGAAAAACAATCGAATTTTTGTTAAAAAAAAAAAAAAAAAAAAAAAACAGAGAGAAGAAAAATGTTGAGTGACCCAAAAATTACATGTTACCAACCCGCCAGTTTTGTCACCATGTTAGTCATCTTGTCATTGACAATCAAGTTGTTTGGTGGTTACATGTATCATATTTAAGTGATATCACAACACAACGGATGTGTTCGATGTATATATGAGAGTGAGATAAATGACCTTGTTTCCGAAGAACATTTTGGTGTTGTTGGAAATCGCCTCGATAAATTTAAGCTCCAGAAATTGGGGTGTAAGTTTCAACTTATTTGCTTCAGCCTCTTTCATGGTCCTACACTCAAAAAGAGTATCCTTGTAACTAAAAACACTGTTCAGCAAAACTAATATTATGTCATATAAAAGAAATTAATAAGATAACTCACTGGTAATATTTGGCATCAGCTAAGCTCTTTTCCCGAGCAACATACATCGCATTAGAAATTTCTTCTTGCATTCTCAAACTGTCTTTTTCCATCAACTTTTGTTCCATTACAATCTTGCTGACAAAAGCATTCTTCTCAGCTTCTGTAATAGCTATCTTCTTTTGGGTTTCTGCTTCCTTCTCGGCAACTCTCTGCCTTTCTACTGCTACCAATACCTATACACACACACACATCACAGTCCATCAGGTTTCCTTATTTTGTAATTTGAAAGGTAGTGTAGACAACTGATGTACCTTGGTGCGTTCTTCCTCCATCTGTTCAAAATTCCGCCTCACACTCTCCGGGATTCTAGGCTTTGTGACACGGACACTAATAATTTCAATGCCTGGTGCATAACGTGTACAGTCAGCTTGAAGAGCATCTTTCATTGTTTCATCAATCTGAAATTTTACATTTTGCACTTTATAAATGCAAAAGTTTGCAACAATGACGAAGCAAAAAGCAAGGGAAGCCTAATTAATTAGTATTATTAATGCATTTATGTCAATATCTTCTACTATCACTATGTGTGCTTACTGCTTACTTCCATATACATTCTGGAACTGATACCAAAAGTATATCCTCTTATTACAGAATATAACACAAGATACAAAATCTGGTTTTACTTGATACCTGATCAAACATGTCAATATAAACTTCTTGAAGGGAGTGAACACTACAGAATTGATTGATCTCGTGATGGATTTTGTCGTATATCCAAGTATGGTCATATTCTACACCATAATTGAGAAGTGTCTCATAAACAGCTTCCTTTTGTAGGCGGTTAACAACCTGTAGACGCAAACAATCATCCTATAAATGGACTAATAACTTTGGATGATAAATCAGTTGAGTTGGCATTATTTATTGTATCTAAATGTTTACCTCTATCCTGTCAAAGTTGATCATAACACCACCTTTTGTCCCACAAGGGATATCCCTCACCTATATATTAACATTATGGATTTTCATGAAAAATAAGACATAAGTTCAACATCATGAAAAATATCACATTTAAAAACAAAATACTTACCAGATCTGTCTGAAGGGTGACCTGGACAGGCTCATAGTGGGTAATCAGAGGTAGTTTCAAATGGAAACCTTAAATACAAGACATGCCAAATGTTGGAAAAAAGAAGAAGCGCTTCATAATGTGGAAGACGTCATGTATGAAGTAATATTAACAAACCTGGAGTTGTAGTTGTCTTCTGGAGGGCACCACCTAACCAGTAAACCCCAACATGACCTTCAGGGACTTGATGCAAGATTGTTAAGCTGTTCTTTAAGTTTGGTGAAGAGGATGGAATCATAACCTATAAATACGAGATAAAAAGGCAATTGAAGTAGAATTGCTTATAGTCTTATACTATCATCATCACTCAATAATAATAATTAACTGCCACTTCTTTGCAATCACATGGCTTGCAAGGTGAACAGATTTTAAGATGTGAAAACAAACAACAACCGTACCCAGTAAATCCCACAAACAACAAAGCTACTGGTAGGGTCTGGGGAGGGTGAGATGCAGTGTTGCAGAAGGCGGCCTAGGCGCTAGGCTGAACAAAAACTAGGAATTTAGCCCTAGTCGGATTCCTGGACGATTTGGCCTTTAGGCGGCAGTTAGGCGGAGCCTAGGCGGTGTTATTTTTTATTTTTTTATTTTATTTTTATTAAATTTCTAAGTATTTCTAGGTATTTCTTAGTATTATGTGTATATATCTTAACATATTTTCAAAAAACACCTAAATTTGTGTGTGTGTGTGTGTATATATATATATATATATATATATATATATATATATATATAAAATACCAAAAAGCCTAATTCCGCCTAATTTTCGCCTAGTCCCTAGGCTGGACCTCACCGCCTGCCTAGCGCCTAGCGACTTCTGCAACCTTGGTGAGATGTACAAAGCCTTACCTCTATCACTAAGAATAGATGTGCATTTCATTTTCCATAACCGTAAACTTTATTACGGATAATTTTTTTTAAAACAGAAAAGGCTTTTAAAACTTCTTTAATTTAGATACAATCTTGTTAGAGAATATGAATTATTATAAACTTAAAATTGACCATGTTAGATGATAATTCCTTCAGTTGAGAAGATACATTGCAATCCTTTCAAGCATTTATAAATTATATGTCCTAAATGTTACAAGCATCCTGAAGTTAAATTATATTCTAAAATTCTTGCCCTAAATGTAAATAATTAGGCATCAATTAATTACAAAGATAAGAGAATATCTAGGATGATATTTCAAACCCAAATAAACACTGACAGGAGTAAAGCCCTAATAATTAAGGAACAATATATTTCTGAATGAAACAAATATTATTACTATAATTGTAAAGATGTAACAGTTAAATAAACAAATAAAGGCAAGATATGTTAACCATGGAGAGGATAACGATCAAGGCAATTAGCACAGTGAGAATAGCTATGCAGTCTCCGGTTCCTTGGGGAAGGGGTTCCGCCGGCGGTCGCCGGGGCATCGGTGTCGGCGTTCCACCGTCCATTGTCTCTAGTAAAGGGGAGGGAATAATCACAAGGACTGATGTCAATGGACAATGATGTCTTGCTTGTTTTATTTCTTGATTTTTGATTTTAAGTTGACTTTAACATTTTCATTTTTAACAATTTGAATGCTAGAATTTTAAGTTTGTTATGGTTTGAGTCCAATTTTCTAACTCTGTTAAATTTTTTCTGTTAATATTTATGAAATGATCAAAATACCCCTACCATTAAAAATAAATAATTATTAAATATATACACACACTACATCTGCACACACTTCCTTCCTCCTTTCGGTTCCAATAATATCACGGTAACCCCTCAACTTCATCATCAAACTTAACTCGTGACCTTTGCCCTATGTTCTGTTATGTCGATAAAGAGACAGTCACCGGAATCTGTAACAAATCTGTCTCCTATCTTTTTAACAACCGAACCGTACCATCTCTTTATGTTATTGTAATCGGACAGTCACCAAGATATGGTGACTGTCATCGAGCCTTTATAACTCCCTGACCGAACCACGGCCTACTCTGTTTCTGTTATAAACAATCAAACCATAAACCTTTGTATCGGTTGTGATTGAATCCCGAGAACCATCCTTGTGTTTAGGTACTCGATAAGCCACCGTAACCCATCTCCTGTGTTCTGTTAATAACCAACCGGACCCTTCCCTTGCTCCTAATTCCTGCTCTCGGCTTTCATAATCGGACAGTCACCGAGTTCAGGTGACTGTCATCAGCTTTAGTACTTCTTATCGGGTCCCGATCTGTACCGACAACACCCCTTTGTTATTATTCACAGATCTGAAACCAACCCAAAAACCACCCTTCGACTTCCGATGTGTACTCGTGAACTCACCTGTTAATTCCTATGTGTATTTGATAAGTTACCCACGAACCGCTCGGTCATCCTATGTTCATACACACACATATGGTGATGTGTGTGTGTGTGTTGCTGAGTATAAGAAGGAAAGTGGGATATACTAATCAGTAATCTGATACACACACTCTCTGACAAGTACCCGGTTGTTAATCGGCAAGATTCAAGGATTATTTGTTAATCGATATGGTGT
Source organism: Ambrosia trifida (assembly GCA_028751855.1). NCBI lineage: Eukaryota > Viridiplantae > Streptophyta > Magnoliopsida > Asterales > Asteraceae > Ambrosia > Ambrosia trifida. The sequence goes on from CM054122.1 coordinate 73,364,468, forward strand.
AGTGGTGGTGATTTATGGTGCAGTGGTGGTGGGATGGTCGATGTGGTGTGGTGGTGGTGGTGGTTTATGGTGTGGTGGAGAAGAAAGTGTGTGTGTGGGTGTGGGTGTGTGTGTGTGTGTGTGTGAGAGAGAGAGAGAGAGAGAGAGAAAGAGTGTGTGTGTGTGTGTGTGTGTGTGTTGTGTGTGAGAGAGAGCTTTGTTATTATTATTATTATATTATATTTTATTTATGCAGTAAAGACTTGTACGTTATACCTTATGCATTACAGAGTTGTACCTATGTGTAAAATGATTGAGATACCCTTATAGTTAACTGACTTGGTTAACGACGTTAGAAAATTGGACTCAAACCATAACAAACTTAAAACACTAGCACTCAGAATGTTAAAAATGAAAGTGTTGGACTCAAGTAGTTAAAATCAAGAAAACTCAGTGACTCAAAAAGGAATTTACTCTTCTTTCTTTTATGCCTCTAAACAAACCAAACGTTTAACAAACAGTTTGTGAAATGTATGGCGGGAAGTTTGTTTGTTAAATAATTGAACAAACACAAACAAGAAATTATGTTCGTTTAGTTAAACAAACAAACGTGAACAAAGGTCGCGTTCGTTAATTTATGTTCATGAATGTTTGGTTACTTGTTTGTTTATATTTGTTTGTGTTCGATAGTTCATTAAGTTTTTAACTTTTTATTTTTAATGTAAGTACTTCAAATTTACCAGTGGTAGATTATTTAATATATATTAGTATATCACATATTAATATTACTTTAACTATTTTAATTAACTGTTATTTTAGGTGGATCAAATGAGGATTTCAATTTTAATATGACAATCTTGTGTTTTTATGAGGCACTAGCTGATTACCCCGGGAGGGTCCCGGGGTTGAAAAATCTTATTTGACGTGATAACCTATTGCAAATGGCTCAAGTTAACTAACCATAAAATCTCTCAATCATTGCATGTCCATAGTATTCTAATCAGTAATAACTCATATTTCCTAACCTAAAACCTAATCAGTAATCATCTAAAGAATCACTTATGTAAGCTGCAACTATTAAAAAACTCATCACATCTCTCTAGTCTCCCATTAGAGTAAAAAACTCATCACATCTCTCTAATCTCTCACATTCTAATGACTCCTATAATTCCTAACCTAGTCATCTAAACAATCACTTAAGTTGGAAGTTGTAACCATTAAAAAACTTATCACATCTATGTACTAATATTGATATCTAACATAAAAGAATGTATAACTCTAATATTAACACCTATCATAAATGCAAAAAAAATGCATAACTCTAATATCAATATTCAATACATAACCTAAAACAATGTATAACTCTAATATTAATACATGTCATAAAGGCTAAAAAAATACATAACTCCAATATTAATATTCAATACCTAACCTAAATAAAGAACAAAATTATACATAGGAATAAACATCGGACAAAATTGCTTATAGTGACAACTTGCAGAAAAAGCAAAAGAAACACAACACTATTAATCAAATAAAAGAAAAGGAAAAAGTGAGGATGATACCCCGTTGTCTTAATGGAAGAAACAGAGAGGCGGCCGATTGAGATTGTAGGTACATAATGGATATTAGGGCTCAAAAAATTATGAAGACATTATTTATACTATCGGTGCCTGAATCTAGTAAATAATAATGATCTGAAAGGGACCTGATCAACCTTGCCGAAAATCTTGGCTGCTACATAAAAAGAGGAAGAGGAGGAGCGGCGGCGGAGAGTGGTGGTGGAGGTGGCGGTGACTGGAGAGGAAGAGGAGGGGGAGAGAGAGGTGAGGTGAAAGTTTTGTTTTAGGGTTTGTGATGAGGGGGTAATAGAGAGAAAAGAAAGATTGAAGAGAGAAATATGGAAAAGATAAAGAATGGAGAGAAGAAGAATTACGGTTTAAAAAAAAAAAGATTTATTTATATATAGTTATAGATTATGTGATCAAGATTATGTCAAGTATATTGGGTAATTAGAATAGTATATTTTGGGTGGACAATGTTCGTAACGAAACTTTCAGAATTTAATATGTGTTAGTTTGTGCTCGGTTTTGTTCATTAACACATGTTTGTGTTCGTTTACATTCATTGGTGTTTTTTGTGTTCGCTGTTCTCCGATACCTAAATTTAACAAATAAAGACATATGAACGCGAACACGCTCATTTCCTTAACAAGCAAACACGAGCAAAAAACCTCGTTAGGTAATTGTTCATAAACATTTCGTTAACACGTTATTTCCTTAACAAACAAACACGAACAAAAAATCTTGTTTGGTAAGTGTTCATGAACAGTTCATAAACACGTTATTTTCTTAACAAACAAACACGAACAAGGCCTTGTTCGTGTTCGTTTGGTTCGTTTACAACCCTACTTTCTTTTATTTGGTTAAATCAAAATGTTTAGGTTAACAGAAACCGACGAACTAACCTGAACCGAAACCGGTTTTGATTTGACGAAGACCAATCCGGTTCCAACCGGATTAAAGCCGTAGATTTGGGGCCGGTTTGTAACGCTCTACTTTAAAACTGGTTTGAAGCTGAAACTGGTAAAACCCTTTTCAAACGAGTTTGGAACCAGTTTAAACCCAAACTTAACCAAGTCAAAAAACTGTTCAAGAAAATGATATGGGGGGGGGGGGGGGGGTTGCTCCACTGAAACATTTTCAACTTCACTGATTTACACCAATCATACACTGCCACATTACTTCACTGATTCACTTCACTAAAACCGTTTTTTGGAGACAACACTCCCTTGATTCTTTACCCAACAATCAATTATTTTCACGCATAATAATAATATAGTATAAGATGGTTGTGCATTGGCTGGGACCCCAAGCCATCTCGGGAGACGCCTCAGGCGACTTGAGAAATCGTGAACCAACTTCACGAGACGTCTCCGGAGGCTATTCTCGTAAATGCATTGGTCAATAGGCCAACCTCGTGATTTTCCCCTCTGTGTATATATACCTCCTGTGTTTTACAAGAAACGATAGACTTATAGTTATTTGTGAGGTGTGGCAGTTGCTGCTGAGATAACCGGAAAATATGTTAACCGCCACCACCATTTCCGGCTGTCTGTCACCTATCGGAATAATAAACACCTCCAATTGGCGGACCCCACCTGTTTCTGTATTTATAGCATCAACGGAGAGCAGTAGTACCAGTTTCCCTCCCTTCCTGCCCAAACAAGTGGAGAACGTTAAAGACCCCTTTGCCCGTAAATTAGCTTCTAGGATTCAAAGACTGCCCGTTCAGGTATATTTATATCTTTATTCATGTGTAGTATATAGTGTTCCTACAGTTTGCTTTATTAATAAAGGCTGAATGGATATATGTTTATTAATTTTACAGCTTGGTATCTCAAACAATTGCATTATGAGTAGCTGTGTGAAGCCAATTATACAAGACACGACCAATCCACTTGTTCTTCTTCACGGCTTTGACAGGTACTCGCATCTTATATCAATGGTTGATCATACATCCTATTGCTTTTGGCTTTTGAAAGGCATTTTATTATATCATATATTCCATCTATGATCTACCCCTTTGTCATTTTAGGCATTGTATTTAGCGCGTTGTGTTTACACGGTCGGTTAACTATTATTATGCAGCTCTTGTTTAGAATGGAGATACACACTTCCACTTCTTGAGCAGGCTGGCTTTGAGACTTGGGCAATTGATATTCTAGGATGGGGTTTCTCTAACTTAGGTTGTTTTTTCAATATCCTTTTCCATCTCCGTGTATCGGTTCATAGTGAAAGGCTCAAATAAGAACTACAATAAGGGCAAGAACCTCGAAAACTACAAATTTACATATTCATGTGATTGAATGCACTTGTATCAGTATGTAGGGGTGCAAATGAGCCGAGCAGCTCGTGAGCTACTCGAGATCGGCTCGATAAAAAGCTCGAAATGAGCCGAGCCTTATCGAGCTCGAGCCGAGCTTGAGCCTAAACAAAGCTCGGTTACTTATCGAGCCCAAGCTCGAGCTTGACATATGAAGCTCGTTAGGCTCGACGAGCCTTATCGAGCCTTTGTATAATATTGATTTTATTAATATTTTATACTATTCATCCCACATTTAAAGTTGTTTAATAAAAGAGCCGAGCCAAGCTTTTGACTTATCGAGCTATCGAGCCTATTATTTATATTATTTAATTTAATATCTTAACTAATAAACATTAAACGAGCCGAGCCCGAGCCGAGCTCGAGCTTGAGAAACTACCAACGAGCCGAGTTCGAGCTTGAAAAACAAAGCTCGAAACGAGCCGAGCTCGAGCTCGAGCCTGGTCGAGCTCGGGATCGGCTCGGCTCGTTTGCACCCCTACTTGTATGTAAATGTTGGCGGAGCTTCAAATCACCACCACAAAAGAAAAAACTCAACAAAACATTACCTTACGATTCACTCACATGTGACCTGATAGTTTTACATGTGAACACAATCATATATTTGAATCATTCACGTAAGCGCAACATGTTGCCCGCCTACCCGCTGCTATCTTAATGTAATTTGCCAGTTATGAAATGGATAATAGTATTTAATTAATTCACGTATGAACGGATCAAATCACATGTCAATTTATGGTTTTTAACATTTTGTTGTTCTCACTTGTCCCCGACCGATATTCATAAATGAAACTAATCACATGTGAATTAACATGAAGTTTTGTAGTTCTTGCGGTTCCGGCCTCTTTTTTGATATTCATTTGAACCTCCCCTTGGTTTTTGTAAGTTAACTTTTGTTTTTTTTACTTCATCAGAAAAGCTTCCTCTATGTAACGTAGAATCCAAACGCGATCACCTCTTTCAGGTAAAGTCGCTTGACAAATCTCAGTCATCTTTTACTTGTCACCAGTCTGCTCCAGTTACCTTTGAACTTCTTTTTTCTATTGCTGTGTAAAGTAATGGAACTTGTGTGTGTGTGTGTGTGTATGTGCAACTATATAACTTATTCTTTTTATATTTAGGAAATAAAAAACGGGTCTTTGGCAACAGTGAAAGTAGATTGGAGTCTCTATCCGGTATTTCTATACAGTGACTAATTTATATGTTTATTTTTGTGTTTTAGTTTTGGAAGACCTACATTGGAAGGCCTATGTTGCTAGTCGGGCCGAGTCTTGGAGCAGCAGTTGCAATTGACTTTGCAATCAATCATCCAGAAGCAGTAAGTACAGACTGTTTCTTATGTTGGAGATATGATAAGGTAGATTTGACAAATTGTGTCAGGTTACGGCCACGGGTCAAAATGGGTCGAGTTATAAAGGTTTGGTGTGTCAGATATGATTGTAAGTCTCGTCTTGTTTGGACAATATGTCTTACAGAATAAATGGTAAATGAGATTTTATGTAATAAAAATACCCTTTGATCAGTTTTCGACCCGTTTGACCTTTTTCAAGATATAACTTCAAGTTGAACCTTTCACAAGTCGAATAAAGCAACACTTCTCTCTGACTTCAGTTATGCATTAGCTAAGCTATTTGTGTTAACTGGCTTATTTCAGTCTGTTTGGATGCTTTAACAGGTTGATAAGCTGATTTTGATTGATGCAAGTGTTTATGCAGAAGGAACGTCGAAATTACCAAAATTCGTAGCTTATGCTGGTGTGAGTATATGCCAATATGTAATGCAGTTTCTTTCTTATTGATGGTTTATAATTTTTGTCCCGTTTTGGCCAGGTATCTGTCTTAAAGAGCCTCCCGCTGCGTATTTTTGCTACTAATATTGCGTTTAATTCTCTTGAACTTGATACATGCTTAGATTGGACACTTGTAAGTTTGTAATATTTATTTGCAGTTTGGACAATTTTGTTAATTGCTGAATAAGTAAATATCATACAACAGAAATGCTTATTATTTTTAACTGTTCTAGATAGGACGCTTACATACTCTATTACCTTGGTGGGAAGAAGCAACAGTTGACTTTATGAACAGTGGGGGATACAATGTCGCTGCCCAGATTCCTCAGGTTCTTGTTTATTTTTTTCTACTGTAGGTAGTGAAATAGGTGTGTGCCTAAGCGGCCTTGGTTGGTTCGGTAATTGGTCAAAACAGTTGGTTTATTTTTTTATTGTTTTACCGGTTGGGCTGGGTCGACGAGATTTACAAAAGTTATTTTATAAACATTAATGATAATCTATTTATAACTGATTTGGAGGTTTTATCCTATAAAAGACGCTTTGTGCAACCTTTGACCCGTCTACTTTTACGCTGTTTTTTTTTCTTATTGAAGTCATTTGACCAATTAGTTTTAAAATATAACCCAAATTTAGAACATATCCCACATTGACCCGTTTATAAGTAAATCTAGTAATAATCTGCTTTATTATGATGGCAAACTAGATTCAGAAGAGAACACTCATAATATGGGGAGAAGATGATCAAGTAATCGACAGCAAACTAGGCGTGGTTGGTACCTTTACACCATAATATTCGTTAATCTCGATTTCTTCTAATCATACTAAATAGCTGGCTACCATCTTACATCATGCAGCGGTTACATTGTGAGCTCCCAAATGCAACAATTCGGCAAATTCCAGAATGCGGTCATATCCCACATGTCGAGAAACCAGATGCAGTTGCAGACTTGATCAAAGATTTCATTCAGAACAACAATAATCTTCCATTATTTTCAAAGCAGGAAGAGAATGTGTTTGTCCCTCAACTTGAATAGTTATAAGCATCATCACTTGATCATGTTGTAGATATTCGGGATTTATGTAAATAAATACTGTATGAATTTGATCATTCTTTCAATATTACAAGTGCTAGAGACTAGACTCTAGAGTGCTATGACCGGTGTCGCTGTGGAAGCAATATGTTCATGTGCTTATTATATATGGAAAACATAAATAACACATGTTTCTCGTACTAAAAGGGGATTCGTAGAATACAACCGATGATTCATAGCCTACTAACCTACTTTACAACACGAATATCTCATCCACACATGGTATCTCACCCGGTTTGTTTGTTTAGACAAGTCTAAACCAGATAAAGCCCAAAACCAAAAGGCTTGCAGGAGTCATAAGGTTGGTGATTCCTTGAATGGATGTAGAATCACTGGAGTCAAAGCCATTTCCTGTAGGCCCCATCCCAAGCGGTGGGTTCAAGTTGATCCCAGGTGTCAAGGTCCCGGTCCCAGTGCCTGTTCCTGTCCCGGTGCCTGTTCCGGTCCCTGGAGTTCCAGTTCCAGTACCTGGAGTTCCAGTTCCCATACCCGGAGGTGGTGTCGCAGTTCCCATCCCGGGAGGCGGTGTACCAGTTCCTGTAGGTGGCGTTCCAGTTCCGGTTCCTGGAGGCGGGGTCCCAGTTCCTGTTCCTGGCGGGGTACCAGTTCCGGTTCCTGGTGGTGCCGGAGTTGAAGTGCTGCAATGTTAGAATCCAAAGAAGAATGTGAATATCTTGGGGCACCGTAAACATGTTCATCTGCCTACAAAATGTAATCATCTAATGCAGCAGTACTAAAATAATCTGAAAACCAGACCGTATCCGTTAAAAAAAACGATCTGAATTGCGAATTAGGTTTCCGGATAGGTTCTTAACTGTATCCAAATTGTGAATCGGATAGGCTCGGTTATCAGTTAGTGAATAAAAAAAATTCCAAATCCGGATAAACCGATCCGAATTAATCAAATAAGTCAATATCCGATCCACATCCCTACTCTAATGGTAGTAAAGAGGCGCACCGATCAATTTCAAATTCGAGTTTTAGCCCTAATCACCAAAATACCACTTTCATGTCAAGTGATAGTCTCAAACCCCCGAAACCCGAAACCCTAAACACAAAACCACAAGTAGAGCACCACCCGGCCCTGGTAACATGGCATTAAAAATTACCTTTAATGCACATGAATAAAGTACTACCATATTGGATATGTAAAAACTAAAAAGATTTAACCTTTATCTAAAAAGGCAATTCATATTTTCATCTACCGACAGAATGATAATAAAAATCAGATCTTTATCCATCTTTTAATAGTATTATATACAAAATAAAATAAAACTGAAGAATAAAAACAGACAAGATCCAATTAAGATGGGAGTGAGTGATCATACCTAGAATAACAAGCAGAGTTTGCACCTGTAAGCAATCAAGAAACACATACACACAGATCAGAAAAAAAAAAAAAAAAAAAAAAGATTTTGATTGTTGAAGAGGGTAAGATGGTAAATTCACAAAATAAGAAGAGCTACTACCAGGAGGAGGTGTTTGGGAAACAGTAGCAGAGCCTGAGAAATCACAACTGCCTTGAACTTGACTTTTCTTTTGATAATAACTATTGACAGCATAATTGCAATGATCTTTGACAGTGTTAGGGTTGAAACAAGGCCCATTTTGTGAGATTGGGCCACAGTCTGCACCATTTCCACAAGCATAGTCTATGTTCTTTTGTAGCACTGAGTCACTCAGTCCAGTGTTACATACACAATAAGATGCACCTGTTTTTTTTTTTTTTTACAAAACAAAAACATATATGAAGCTCAAAAAGGTCACCCCCAACTGAAATAAATAGATAAAGGTAAAGCCTTCTAAAAAGGGATCAAGAATGAAATCTACCAAAAAAAAAAAAAAAAAGTGAAAAAAGGAAAAAAGAAGATAAAGAGAAAAAAAAAGTGAAAAATCAAGAAAAACATAAATAACATGAAATCAACTCTAAAAGTGAAAATCAAGAAAAACCCATTTCAAAAAAAAAAAAAAAAAAAAAAAAAAAAAAAAAAAAAAAAAAAAACCTTGATAAGGTGTGAACAGGTTGCAACTGTTGTTTGAGTAAGAAACAGAGGATCCCAGGAAAAAAAAAAAAAACAATATTAACAGTGAGGAAATCTAGATGAGAGAAAGAAAGAAAGAGAAGCTTACTTGAAGAACCAGCCATGGAGAAGAGAAGAAGGATGGAAAGAGTAAGAAGAAAAGCCATGGATGATTGAGGAAGACAGTATAAAAATTGGTAAAGCAAAGTGGTAGCTTGCTGCTATGTCTATGTATGAGTATGAATGATATAAAGTGTTTTATTTTATTTTAGACTGAATTACAAGTTTTGTCCTTTAGATATATACCTGATTGCAAAGAATGTCCTTTAACTTCAAAATTGATTGGTTTTGTCCTTTATCTTTTAAAATCTTGCACGTTATGTCCTTTATGGCTAACTCGGTTAGTTTTCTCAGTTAAATCATGTCACATGACCTACACATGAGGGTATTATAGTAAAATCACCCACCCCTCTTATGTTCTTCCCCAAATATGCAGATTATAAACCCTAGACTAGATTGTCACCATCACAACCACCCACCACCACCACCAACCCACAATCACTCAACTCAACTCAGATCCACTACTGTCATCTCCTCCACCATTTCCATCACCTAAAACCATATCCTTCGTTGCCACCACCTGTAACTACCCACCTCAGCCACCACCTGCCACCACCCTCCACCACTTTCAACATCACCACATCCACCATCGCATTCCTCCACTTTTTACGAAAACCACCACCAACACAAAATGAAACAGGTTCATAAAAAACAGATAACCAAAACAACAAACCTCCCACCATTTAGCCAGAAAAAATTGATTAGAGTGCCCTACTGCAAATCTGAATTGAGATTCCGATGAAGGCGGCCCCCGGTTTTGACCCTCCACAGATTTAGCAAGTGTGATGGTTTATATTACAGTGCCCTAGTCCCCAAATCGATTTAGGGGTTTAACCCTTCACGGATCCAGTGCTCAATGGTGAGTTCTTAAAGGAAATTGGTTAGAAGAGAAGGAGAGTGAGGCGGTGTGGTGGTGAACGCCGGAGGTGGTGTTGATGGTAGAAGGCTGCTTTGAGATATAGAGAGAGGGGTGATTGTGGCTGTGGCATATGGTGGTGGTGGTTGTTGGTGGCGAGTTGTGGTGGTGACTGATGGGTACTAGCTCTGTGTGAGAGAGAGGGGAATGAGCCAAGGTTAAAAGAGAGAGTGAGAGTATTTTATTATATATAATTAATGGTTTAATTTTGATTTTTTTATTTATTAAAATATTCTTTATTTTAAATAAACAAGTAAAAGACTAAACTACCCTCATGTGACATGCACATGACTTGACTTGACGAAAAAAATTAACTGGGTTAGGGCTAAAGGACAAACGGTGTAAGATTTTCAAACATAAAGGACAGAACTCATCAATTTTAAATTTAAAGGACATGCGTTGAAATCTGGTACAAACATAAAGGACAAAACTTGTAATTCAGTCTTTATTTTATTTTAGTTTTTTGAAGGGCGATATAAAGTGTTTTATTAATTGTGATGCAGAGTACGAAAGAGAGATAGAAGGAAGAGGGACAAATGGACGGGAATGGACACTTCTTCTAGACTAGATCTACGGTGACAGTCATTACTTATTAGATTCACTGTTCAGGGATTTATACTATAGAAAATCACCAATATATTATTATTTCTTTACATATGTTAGTTAACTCGAATGTTTATAAAAATGATATGTTTTTTATTTGTTTATGACTTCTTGGTTTTATAGTTACGTGTAGTTTAAGACTTGTCCAGTGTTTGTGAAAGTATATTTTTTATTTGTCTATGGTTATGTCGGCATCGTTAATTGGTAAAAAGGAAAAGGTCACACGTGTCTTTATTCTTTGGTTTTGTATAACTTTAGAATATTTCTTTGACAACATGAACAATTAGTGAGGAAACTAATAGGATAAAGTCTACCGTCTATATGATTAAGTCGACATTCATGTTCGGTTACATTGCTCTAAGTTACTACTTACTAGTCATTTAATAGTAATTATCACTCACGATCTTAAAGAGGGTTAATTAAGTTGTTGCTGACCACAATTACCACTAATTATGATCATTTACTTGTAACTTTCCATCACTCACCTATGTAACGTAAATCCCAAGCAATTTCCAATAGCTCCGTCTCTAGAACCCTATATGGCATGTTGCCCTTGAAGTCTTGAACCCCCGCCAAGAGGGTACTGCCCCCTTGAATTCGTAGATTTGTTGGTCGGTGAAATAAGAATAATCATAGACGTGTTTGTATTTTACCTATCATCGTATCAATATTTACTTTTACTCCTCTTTGGTCTTATAAATCTAGTTTTACTAATACGATCATGGTAACATGAAAATATTTACAAACACAACCGTAAAAAAAGGATGGAAAATGGTATTTAACCAAGCTAACAATGCATACATCCGGGCTGTAAACAAACCAAATGTTCATCGAGCAGTTCGGCGGGAAATTTGTTTGTGTTCGTTCGTTTAATAAATAAACGAACATGAACAAAGGTCACGTTTATTCATTTATGTTCGTGAACGTTTGGTAACGTGTTCGTTTATGCTTGCTTGTGTTCGATAGTTCAATAATGCAACAAATTGATTTTTGATTTATAGAGTTTGAAAGTCCCTAAAGTTGTAAATGATGTTGGGATTCTTACAGTGAAATGGAGACAATGATAATTCTGCAAAGAAGCAAACAGAAAGAAAAAGGACTGAACAGATTAGAAAAAGGAACCGGGCTTGTGTTTGACACAACAAACTTAAACAGATTTTTTGTTCTAACAGTCTTGAGCTCTTTTCAGAAATGGAGAATTCGCAACCCATGACTATTGCTGCTCTTCTGAATTTCACTGTCGCTGGAGTTTCTGCAGTGTTTACTCCTGTTGTTGCTGTTACTACTGGTTTAGTGGCACCGTTGCCGAATGCGGTAGCGAGCCATGCTGAAAAACCAGAGAAGTTCGTTGGTGTGAACTTCAAACAAATTCGTCTCCTGGTCTTCAGCTTCTTCCTTGTCTAGTTCTATGCAGAAGACACATACTGAATACTACTGTAAGAATTCCAACAAACGCAGCTGAAGACCAGGAGACGAAACTGTCTTCTAATTCCTCGTACATGTATGCAAATAATAACTATATAATATTACACCTTTCAAGTTTGTACAAGGTGGTGTGTATAAAATTAAAAGCAAGCAATGCATGATAAAATTGTATAGTTTTATGAATTTCCCTTCTGCAATCCAACGGAGTTGTAAAAATTATATATGCATTACCATGGGTTAACCTTATCAGTCATTGGCCATCTTTTCTTGGGCTGGACCAGGCCCGGCCCGCCCAACCTTTTAGCTTCGTAGTCTAAACTTATTGAAAATTTTCAAAAAAATTAATAGGATGCCAAATGTGAAATGTGGCAGAAAATTAAACTACTTAGGATTTATTGCAAAGGATGGTACCTAAGATTGCGGTAAATACTAGTGTTTTGATGTTATGCTTTTAAAAATCACATTTACAATCCTCATTTGTAACATTTTTGGTTCTTGACAACAGTTAAATAAAATTTATGTTATTATTTTTTGGAACATAAAACTCTTACCCTCGCCGATTTGGTTTTGTACCGCTCGCTCGTATATAAGCTTGGCTTGATCTGCTTTAAGTAACTTACTTGTTGGGTTGTATAAAATAGCTTGTTGTTAACTTATTATTTTAATCTAAAAAACAGTTATAAAAAGAGTAAAAGAAAATGAGCTGACTAAAGTTAAATTTAATAATGAGGGTTTATAAAACTGTGATCTGTAATTCTGTATATTTGTTTGCTAGTTATTGTGGGGTTTAAATGTGATACTGAGGTGGCAATTGAAAGTGGTTGCAATTTTTCTCTTCATGATGAGTAGGGACCTCTGATCAATCAAATGTTTTTTCAGTGAATGGAACTATCATACATAACATGTTCTCTTGTCTCTCCTTAATTTTACTACTTTCAATCCTATTGTACTTAAAAAGTTAAAGTCATAAAGTCTTTTCTATTCACATATTTTTATATGCATGTAGAGGATTAGTGGTGCTCAGGGTTGTTACCCAAAACTTAGTTCGGTTTGAAATCGGGTCAAGTTGTGCCATTGAGTGTCTAAATCTTTTTTTACCTGAAAAGGGGGTTCTGACCGAAAGAGGATTCATTGGTTTTGAACGGGTTGAAACCGGTTCTAAACTATAGAGTTAAAACCCGATTTTAACCACGATTTGAACCATGTGGGTTGGGTCAGTCTATGCCGATTTCAAAATAAGCTTGGGTTCGATTCAAAACCGAGTTCAGCTCCTATCCCGGGTTTTCCCCCACCTCTACATTAATGTATGTACATAAGAGCGTTCACTTCCCATCAACTATTTCTTTACTCCATCTTCAAAATTTAAAAAGTTAACAAAAACATCAGTACATTCCATTCACCATCTTTAACTCCACTCCTAAAATTTATCAAACACCCACACACTCCCCCAAATTTAAAAAGCTATTATTATCCCTTATATAATCTCTCTCGCACACCACCCACACACAAACACACACAAAAAGAGAAATAGATAATAAAAAAGAAAGAGAAAAAAAAATAGAATATAGAGATAGGTGTGGTGAATTGATGTGGGAGATTATTTAAAAAAAGATATAAATTTGAAAAAGTTAATTTTTGTAGTTAAAGTATAGGGTAGAAGATGGTGACGTGTAGAGGTGTAAAAAAAAAAAAAAAAAAAAAAAAACCGAACCAAGAAAAAAAAAATACTCGACCTTACCCGTAGGGTATTCACCTGCTTTCCAAGTTTTACCCATACCCGGAAATAGGGACCCGGTTCCATACCTTACCCAGAACCGGTGACACCGGGTATGATTTTTCAGGCAAATACCTTGACACAAACCAGACCAAGTTACTGTCAATACCCTAAAATACCATACATGGTCATAATTGTACCTAGTTTCATATCCTACATGGACCCGAACTTGACCCTGTTACTGTCAATACCCTAAAATACCATACCTGGTTCCATACCCAAATCCAAATATTAAAAAACTCGGTTATGTGCACATCTAGTGAAAGGTGTGTGAATTAGAGGTGAACAAATCATATATATATATATTTTTTTTTTCATGAATTGGTTTGGGTTTGGAACCAGTTTTGACATTGACCGGTTTCAATCCAAACTCGTGTTGGGTTGAAACCGGTTCAGTTTCGTCCCAGTTTAGTTGACCACAAATCGGTTGTTTATCTGGTTTTTGTTCAGTTGGATTTCAATTTCGGTTCCATTCCGAATTATGTACGCACTTTTTAAAAAGAGTTAATAGCCAAAATCGTCCCTGAGGTTTGGTCACTTTTGCCACATCAGTCCAAAACCCAAACCTTTTACATCTGGGTCTTTATGTTTTACATTTTTTTGGCACATTCGTCCCTAACACTAACCTAGTTAAATATTTACGTTCACTTGGGGGGTATTTATGACTTTTTACCTATGAAGTCGAAGGTATTTTGGACATTTTGTATACTTTTTTAATTAAGACTTTTTATTTCTTATTTTAGCTTTAAACAAAAAACCTGTAACTCTCTCCCTGCCTCTCTTCAAAGTTTAAACCACCACCACCATTCCACTGTCAACCACCACTACACCACATCAACCTAACATTGTCGCCACCGCACCACCTCTCTCTAAACTGACCACCGCCACACCACCTCCTCCATAAACCCACCACCACTGCCGCACCACCTCCTCCCTAAACCCACTACCACCGCCGCACCACCTCCTCCATAAACCCAACAATCCTACCGAACAGAACCAGACCCAAAATAAACCCGACCCACTGAACATAATCATAACCACCTCCACCCAGGACCCAACTAAACCATAAAGATACTGATTTTGGGTATGTTATATGACATTTTCATGATCTAACAGGAAGCCTTTTCATGACATTTTGGTTTTGATTTTGGGTATGAATTTTAGGGTTTATAAAAACAGGGCTAAATGGATGGTTTGTGTACAGAGGAAAAGAAGTCTCGTACACAGATTAGATCTAGAAGACGCGGATCTTGCTGTGTGTAAGGGAAGTCAGAGACAGAGTGAGTAAAAGTTTAGGTCTACTTACAAGTTTGATTCTGTGTCGAGTTTATATTATTATTTATAGACACGGAGAGAGAGAGGGATAGAGAGAGAGCACGTTGGAGAGAGGGGGGGGGGGGGGGGTAGGATGGGGGTAGGTTGGTCCAAGGAAGAAGAAGAAAGTCTATTAAATTGGGTTTTAAAAGGGGAACCCAAAAAGACAAAAATACTCCTAGACCTAACGTTAATAATTAACGGGGTTAGTTGCCAGGACGAATGTGGCTAAAAAATGTAAAGCAGGACTCAGATGTAAAAGGTTTGGATTTTGGACTAATGTGGCAAAAGTGACCAAACCTCAGGGACGATTTTGGCTATTAACTCTTTTAAAAACATATAAACTACATAAAATTTAATTTTTAGATTTTTTTAAACAAGAAAACTGAATTTTAATACAAAATAAACATAACTTATATGTATTTATGGCAAAAATCGATTTTTCCTTTAACCGGTTTTAGTTCAATTTCGGTTTTTTTGGTTCCAGCCGGTTTTAGCAGCGCCGGTTTCAGTTCTGGTTTGTTTGGTCGGTTTTAGCGTTGGGTTTAGCCTGGTTTCCCGTTCGGTTTAGGATTTTTCACTATAGGTTTTGGATGAAATCGGTTTGTATTGGTTTCGGTTCAGATCGATTTACCGGGTTATGCCCTAACCGGTTTTTTGTTCATCTCTTATGTGAATGCTCTTAACACTATTTGAATTTGACATGAACTATTATCGTGATATTGGGCCGATAAGCAAAATATCTAATTTGTTGACTAAAAAAAGATACTTGTTACAAGCCCACTAGCCCAATAACAAACCCACTTCTAAGACAATAGGTAAATCCAGATCAAACACCAAATCCCTAGCTACCCTAATTTCAACTCATCAAAACAAAACCTACCCAAAATCAGTAATAATCTGCAGAATTTCAAGATGAACGGTGGAATGAATAAGAAAAACGGAGGTAAAGACGAAGAACAAGATGGTCTGTCCGTTCATTCTCCCTGCAAACCCCCTAATTCCTCTGCTTCTTCTCTTCGAAAGGTTATATTTTTATTATTTTTTTGTAAAATTATTTGTGTATCGTTGTTTAAACATCTGTGTATGATCTTGATATGATTGAATACAAAAAGTTGAGATTTTTTTATGTATTTTATAATGTTTTGGTTATCTCAGGAACAATCACAGGTGGAAATGGAGCTTAAGTTGTTAGAAGCTCTTGAAATTTACCCTCCTGTAAAATTAAAAGGTAAAAGTCAATTATTTGACTTTTCACAGTTGACCCAAATAAAAGTCAACAATCACAGGGTGATTATTTTATTATTATTTTTTGGTTCAGGGATACACCGCCACTTTGTTCTTTATGGTTTGACAGAATACATGCGGAGAAGGTTCATTTCTTGTCTTTATTTACTATCCATTTACTTGCGGAATGGGTCGATTTGGGTTGTGTTTTATACTTTTATTTCTAGACGGGTCAAATGGGTTTGAAATCGGCCAAACGACTGTCCACTAAATCTCTTTATTCATAAAATATTTTTTTAGTATTAAATAATATATATTCGCTCAGGTCAATTTTTGACATGTTACCCAACCTGCATATTTTACCACGTCTAACTTTTGAATTATATGTTATATGTACATAATGTTGCGGGCTCAGCTTCAATAGGCAGTTCACTGCCTCAGATGTCCTGCAGATGCTGGATCGTTTCTACAACTTGGAAATGTTGGTATGTAACGTTTGCTTTGTGTTTACATGATCACATGACGTGGTGTTAAATTTTGTGTTGTTTCGCATGATATAGAAGGCGGATGACGAGGAGAGCAAGATCCCGAATCAAGTAGAAGAATTTAGCTTGCCACCGAGTTATTTTACAAAGGAAGAATTCTGAAATTGATCATAGTATATGTAAATAGACATGTTCTGTTTTGAAGTTTTACATGTTCCTTGACTTGTGTTTGGAGCATACCTTGTGGTCTGTATGTGGTCATGTACATCATGTTAGGGTTGGTTAACTGATAATGGTTATGCTGCGTTATTAAACATTGTAAAAGCAACTCATGCGCAATAATGGTTGTTAGATGTTAGTCGATCTGTCGTGCAATAGAAATGTTGTGTCTATAACACTACCAGTGACGAAGCATGGAGATCGAATCGGTGGGGGCTGGACTCATTTTTTTTTATCGGTAGGGGCCGGAAGATCAAAATCGGTGGGGCCGGACTCAATTCATTTAAAAATTATCTACGAAAATCACCAAATTTCATCACTGCACTAAAAAACGGCGACGGCCACAATGCTTCGCCCATGACAATGTACACACAAGCATGGTCTGCATATGTGGCGTCCACGTCAACACAGTATGTACTTATCTACTTAGCTAAGTTTTTTCATGAAAAAAATTATGTCGGGACAAGACAAAATAAATAGATAGATGTCTTGGCTATGAATAAAAGTTAAATTCATGTGAAATCTATCATATTAATTTATTTATACTTACAAAAAGAACGGCTCATATTCCATATTCAGAGGATCAATAACACTCGACTTGTATTTCATAATATTACTTTATTATCATAACAATAAAAAGTACAGCCCAAAAAAAGTAGAGATGAGCATTTGATACCGGATACGATACCAAAAGGGTATGTAACGTATTAATTATTTTCGATACCGGTATCTATACTCAATTTTTTCGCTTTTTGGGCCTGGTAAATTCAGTATAGGTACCAACCTCATCCCTATGAAAAAGTGGGGGGAGAAACAAGTCAAATATTTATTTCCGTTAGGAGGTTTTTGTTTGTCTCAAGTGTAAGGACAAAATGGTTATTTCATATATAGATAGATTTAACTTATTATTTAACTTGACAAACAATGCAAACAAAATTCGTAATAGCTAAAAATAAAGGACCACAACTGTAAAACATGCTTACTGCATGGTCAGTCAATGTTTAACTCCATACGTCCCCTCACCTTCATTTCAGTGGTCGCACCTACATTAATTTAAGAAAGACAAGAGTGGTCGCACCTACACGACTTCAAGTTGTAAACTATAACTTAAGTAGTGAGTGTACCCGTGGTTCCTACGGGGTTTAAATAAAGTAAAACATAAATTACCAGTTTAAGGTGGTTGATAGGAGTTGAACGCCTTCAATGAGAATAATTCTACTTAATTGCCGTGTTGAACAGAAACTGCCTATTGTTTAAATTCCATTAATGCGAAACAACTGTTGTTTAGCGAAAAAGATGGTGTGGAAGATGCAGGGCCGACTCAACCAATGTGGTGGCTCAAAGCGAAGCAAAAATCTGGGGCCTTTTTCAAAGGAAAAAAGAAAATGATAGTGCCAGGATTCGAGCATGAGTCTCTTTGGCTACAAGAGGAGCTGGTTACCATTATGATATAGCATCAGTACGTTGATAATGCCCAGTTCCGATAATATATAATAAATCTCTATATTAGTTTTTCCAAAATTTGGAGGCCCTATTTAGCTGGGGGCCCAAAGCAATTGCTTGAGTTAAATGACTCTTGAGCCGGCCTTGGGAAGATGGTGGGTCAAAAGTGTCAAACTGTTGGTCAACTGACCACCGAACCAACAGTTTTCTAACCGGAGTCACTGATGTTAGTAGGTGTTGCAGCTGATATCACCAGTTTTATAAGACCAGGTTCATTGACCCAACTCACACAACCCCGGTTAGTCTTGAGCCAGGCCTCTTGTACCAGCCTCCAAATACATTAAGGGGCTCTTAAGTGTGCGAAGTGCAAAGTGCGCCATCACAATGCGCCTCATTGCGTGCACGCCATGCACGTACGTGAGAGCACGAGTTAAGGGTCACGAACCCACTAGTGTGGGGTTATAGGGAATAATGAGGAACGGGGATTTACATATATCAATCACTCCACTTTTCTTTATTTCTTCTATGCAACTTCCCACATTCCACCTTTTCATCTTCCATTTTTCACCTGTCGCTTTGTTCAAGCCCAATATGAGCATCGAGAAAAAGTGATAACCATAAAATATATTATCTATAATAACGGTAAAGAAATACCACTGCAGTGCAATAGAAGACCGGGGGATTTTGGGTATGATTCTTAAGCCAGACGTGTTTAACTGGTAATTTCACCTTCGTGCCTACGGATGGGTGGGTTACCGGGTTTTTCTTGGAATTGGTGTTTGACAACTCAGATTAAACTTGAAGTACTCGATTTATGAAAAGAGCGACTCGAGAGAGCTCGGGTGTCAGGTGGCGGTTAAACAATAAAAAAAATAGTAACATTTAAGGGTTGTTTGATTGATTAAGTACTGAATCATTAAGTTGTCTGAATGGTTCAGCTCTTAATTATATTTAGAGCCTTTTTTTTTAGGTTAAAACAAACAGTCTGAATACTGAAACTTGAATGGTTAGCCTCATACCAAACATGCCCTTACTCATTCCCTTACTCGATTTGGTATGTTATTTGCACACTTTGGTTTCCTCTCACAATTATCTCCCTGTAATAACCCTAACACCAACCCAATCAATACCAAAGATCTGCTAAATCATAGCGACGCCACCTCTGCCCTAAATCCACACTAGCAGCTTTCACACGAACTGGATGCTTCCCAACTCCACAGTATGTTTCTTCTTTTTTATTACTTTGATTTTATTGTTTGCAGCTCTGCAACTACTACTTTTTTTTAGGGTTTGTTGATTTTTATATGATCTGAAACTCTTGAATTGAACATAGATTTTCTGCTGGCGTTAATAGGTAATAGTTTATTTGATTTGGACATTAAAGTATTGCTTATTTACCTAAATCTTAGCCCTGCTAATTTTGACATGAATATAACCAACATTCAATGATAATAATTAGTTTGTTTCCTAGCTAACTTTTAGTTGTAGGTTTGTGTATGTTCAATTACTAAACTTTTTACAGTTGTAGGCATCTGTTTAATTATCAAACATTTTAGTTCAGACGTCAGATTATGTGTACCATCTTGGTTGTATGCAACTTTATGTTGGATTTTAGCTTCACAATAAAGGTAGATAATTTTTTACTCAAGGTTTTACTGGTCATGGCAGCAACATGAGCATAAGTTTCACTTGGATATCTGAGGAACGTTGTTTTGGTACAATTCAACGCTAGCTTTTCATCTGTGAGCATAGACACTGTAGCAATGTAGCATATTATATATTTCAAACCTTTCTGTCTTCAAACATGAATTTGATCATAAAACTTTTATGTTTTTATCATTAGTGTCATAAATACTAAAAAATCGTTATGTAATGTGCCCTATCCCGTGTAGATCTTTAGTTTAGTTAATGCCAAAAGATGATAACCGCCAAAATCCATTTTCTTTTTATCCATTTTTTTACCCATTTCAACCATTAAAGATGTATTATGTAAACTTGAATTGACCCATTCAAATAAACAAGAAATGGATTTTTTTCGATCTAGGTATACAAGTTAAGGACCTTAAAGACAAGGAAATGTACAAGAGTGAAATGGCACATTATAGAGAGAGGGCAAGTTTTAACAACTTCAATATATTTACAACAACGTTTTATGATCGACACACATATGGAAAAGAATGGTGGAGAGTGTTAATCATATTTGGAACCTTATAGTACAAACGTGGCAGTTTTCAAGGTCAGATAATTATAACAATCTTTTGTTATTGGCTATATTTGTGTTCACATTTAGTTTGTTTATATGAAGGATAGCTTAATTATACACTTCGCATTTGTGACACGTTAGCTGCAGAAAGCTATCATAGGTATATATAAATGTGTCACGATTATATATATTTAGTTTGTTCACATGCTTGGTTTAAAAAAGCGCGCCTCAGGCGCGCCTGAGGCGTGAGGCGCTAGGAGCGTTCAGAAAAACGCTTTTTTTGGACAAAAGCGCTGGCCTACATGAGGCGGTTGAGGCGGCGCTTTAAACGGAGGGTGTGAGGCGGCGCTTCAATATTGCTCCGGCCAGAAAGATAATTTTTTTTCTTCTGATGTTCTTCTCCAGTGCTATTTCTACAAGAATCAAGTAGTTTATTTGTTTAAGCTCCTTCAGAAACCTCCTTCCCATGGGTTAAAAATGGAATAATATAATTATTATTATTATTGAGGAAGTGATCGTGTTAGGGTTGAAAAGAAGAGACGATGAGAGAGATGGTAAGAGATAGAGAATATGTGAAGGAGATGAAAGCAGGTGGGCATATAATTAGTGATAGAGTGATATCAACGTGGCTTAATGTGAGCCACATCTCCCAATTCATATTTTCACTTTGCTTCCTCCAAGTTTTCTTATGGTATAAACAATCCTTAAGTTTTATTTTAGTATTATACTTTTTTCTAGCCCTTAGTCTTTCTAGATTCTTGTACGTGTATATATTTGTTAAATACTATTTTTTTTGAATGCTAACTACAATAACCTCTTTATATATTTGTTAAATACTATTATTTTTCCAAGCATAATTAATATTTATAATCATGTTATTGTGTTTATAATTGATTACAAGGTAAAATATGTCATGTTGACGTATATAAATATTTTTTATATTTTTTTTTAATGCATGGCGCTTCCAATACGTGAAGCTCTCGCCTCGCGCTTTAAGCCCCGCGCCTCGAATTTTGGAACCAAAACGCCTCGGAGCGCCTCGCGCTATTTTAAACCAAGTTCACATGAAGGATAGCTATAGTTTCCATTTTTAGCAGGCTAAGCATTTTGTTATGTGTCATGTTAAATATTTAGTTTGTTTATATGAAGGGTAGCTTTATTAGCCTGTTGCCCGTATCACTAAATTTTAATATATGTATGTTGTTTAAAGGTGTAATAGATTTATTAGTTTAATTTTATTCATAGATATAAGTTCTTTTTATGTACAAGTACCATCAAAATGAATATTTTGAGACATTTTTTTGAATATTTTGTTAAATGGACACATTGCTCCAAGATTTTGTTTAAATCCAATAAAGATATGTTTTCATATCTTTTTGTTAACTAGACCCGTTTGACCTGTTAAATGCAAACATTTCTCGAGTTTGTCATCGTGCCTTCTTTTCTTATTTATTTGTCTTTTCTTTTGAATTTTCGCAGGTAGTTCTACTTTTACTGATCTGTGGCAAACAACTTGATCGCATAACATGTCAAAAATAAAAAAGTTTTATACGGGTATTAATTGTGTCAGAAGTGATCCAAAGTTTGGAAATGTGATGAATTTACCGTGCTTAGCTGCAACACGCGGGTAGTTATACTAGTTTTAAGACTATTGTGTGTGAAAAAAACCCAAAAAATGATCAGGCGAATCCAGTTCCGAACCCCGTTAACAACCATCTCTTCCCTCCACCGCCTCACCATCACCACCGCCGCCGCCTCACCACCGTCACCCACCACCACTCCCAACCCTATAACACCAGTCAACCCATCCCATCTCCTCCGCATCTGCACCATCCTCTACCAACAACAACACTCCTCTCAACTAAGACTCCACACCTCCCTATCCCTCTCCAATATCCACCTCACCCATGAACTCTTCCTCCAAATCTGCAACCATTTCCCTTATTCCTGGAAACCCATTTATAAATTTCACATCTTTTCCCAAACCCAACACTTTACCCACACCTCCACCACCCTCAACAAGATGCTAGACATTATTGGCAAATCAAGAAACATAGACCTCTTATGGCACCTTGTTAAAGAATCAGATTACCATCATTTGTTTACAGATAAAACATATATAATAGTTGTTAAAACATTAGCTTCTGCTAGGGAGATGAAGAAATGTGTTGACTTTTTTCATTTAATGAATGGGTTTGGTTATGGGTATGATGTTAAGAGGTTGAATAAGGTTGTTGAGAGTTTATGTGGGTGTAAACTTGTTGAGGAGGCTAATTATATTGTTCAGAAGATGAAAGGAGTTGTTAAGCCAGATGGGTTTACTTATAAGTGTTTGGTTTGTGGGTTTTGTGATGTGGGTGACTTGGTTGAAGGGTCAAAGATGTGGAATTTGATGGTGGATGATGGGTTTGGTGTGGAGATTGATGTTGTTGAGAAGATGATGGATACGCTTTTCAAGACGAATCGGTTTGGTGAAGCGATGAAGGTTTTTCAGTCGATTAGAGTTGGTCGGGTTGATGAGTTGGGGATTTCGACGTATAGGCTTGTGATTAAGTGGATGTGTAAGAAGGATAAGCTTGGTGAAGCGCGAGTGGTTTTTGATGAGATGTGTGGGAGAGGGATAGAGCCGGATTGTATGACGTTGGGTGCGTTGATTTACGGGTTTTTGAGTAAAGCGAGGGTGCGTGAAGCGTTTGAGATTGCAGGAGCGGCTGATAAACCGGATATAAATGTTTATCATGGTTTGATCAAGGGGCTTTTGAGGCTGAAAAAGGCGAATGAAGCTACAAATGTTTTCAGGGAGATGATAAGGAGAGGGTGCGAGCCTACAATGCACACTTATGTAATGTTGTTGCAAGGGCATTTAGGGAAGAGAGGGAGAAAGGGAGATGACCCTCTAATCAATTTCGACACGATATTTGTGGGTGGGTTGGTTAAGGCTGGGAAGTCGTTAGAAGCAACCAAGTATGTCGAGAGAGTGATGAATCGAGGACTCGAGGTGCCTAGGTTTGATTACAATAGGTTCTTGCACTACTATTCCAATGAAGAAGGTGCTGTCATGTTTGATGTTATGTCAAAGAAGTTAAGGGAAGTTGGTTTGTTTGATTTAGGAGACATATTTGAAAGATATGGTCAGAAAATGGCTACTAGAGACAGAAGGAGAGAGAGGTGAATATTGCAACATAATAAAACACTTGTATTTAAGGATTATAATTATATATTGAACATGAAATGAGAGTAAATCTTGTAGTAACACATCAAGTAAGCTTTGTTACAGGGCAGTTTCAATTACAACAATTAATGAACAAAACATGAGAAAAGGGCTAGAATGCTACAAACCCTTTGCAAAAATAATAATAATAAAAACAGAAAAAAATATCTGAGGATATGTGTAGCAAAACTTTCTGTAATCTACAGCTTCAGTAGCTTCTGTTTCTCAATCTCAAGGAACCAACTTGAGCCTGTGTAACATCATTGGATTCTATACAGAAGAATGGTCCAAGGTGAAGTTTAAACTTTTCTGGTAATCATTTTCTTACAAATGGTTTTTGGCAAACCAGTAACCTTTGGTCACCGTCATTTTCAAGATCGATTACCCTTGCCTCCCATCGTATTTGTGTAGCAACCACACGCGCATCTTCTATGGGCCCTAGTTTATCTGAAAGAACAACCCATCCCTGAAGAGAAAAAGTCAAATAGTTGGATCACAATATGGCTACTGAAAGATCTTATAACATACGTATGTTTCGACGAATGGTAAAACGTATAATGTACCTCAGGGCGTAGAATGCGGTCCATTTCTAGAAGTAAGTTTGTGACGCTGCATCCGTCTGATATAAGGTTCGAGAGGAGCCCATTGGCATGTAGCATGTCATATGTCCTTGGATAAGTGGGAAATGGTTCACACCTATGATTATATACATGTGAAGGAAATAAATATGAAACTTATGATTTTTTGTTGGTTGCAATATGCTCAAAATGGCAAACACAAAAAGTTAACACTAAACATATCATGTTTCTTTGATTTTACATAACAAAAAACATTTGCACCTGTAAATCCAGCTCATCAATAGTAGGAAAGTTTTGCAGACTCACATGGCATTGTGATAATTTTCTAAATTTATTTGGTTTGTTTTTTGGCCTCAAAACAGAGTTGCACATGCTATAGCCATTTAAATATATGATTATTAAAACAGAAGGAATATATAGTCCATAGAGAATTTGGACAGGGTAGGATTTTTTTTTTTTTTAAATATATATAAAAAGTTACCAAGATATGGAGAGAGAGAAAAAAACAAACAAAAACAATCAAATATTGACAACTGCATTTGCATAAAAATCTAAACTAAATGACACCACTCACTCACAAGAACTGCAACATTTTCTTTTTTAGTGTTTTCTAAAAAAAATATGCAGCATTTCCCTTTTTGGGAAATTTTATTTCTAAGTGATTACTAAATGGAATTAGATTAACTCCTTACCAGTCATGCAGAACACCGATAAAACCTTGATCAAGTATAAGAGGGAGCGTGTTGCGAGCCCTAAACGGCGCTACATTCATCACCCATGCTGATTTTCCTGCTTCCAAGAAAGCCGAATTAAAGCCCCCAAAACGCGCATTCATGTCCATTACATTTCTTATCATATTATATGGAGGTAATGGATCTTCATCCCCGGGTCGTTTTGGGTGATCAGAAAAAATCAATGGTGTAAGTAAAGACCAGTAATTTCTTAAAGCTGATCTTGAAGATTCAATGTCTTCAAAGAATTCATCCTGCTGAACTCCTGCAGAAACAAACACAGATCAATAATTGACTTGAGTTAAATTTTCTCTCTGAATAAAATGAATCAAAGTTGCATAACAACAATACTTGCCATAAATTCCCAGCGCAGCAGGGGTAATACGGGAATCAGAAGATTTGTTCTGAATGGGAATCCAGCGTTCGCTGGCTGTCCCAGCTACACACGATGCAAGTGGCTGATAATATGACTGAATTTCCTCCGGCTCTTCTCTACAAGGAGGAATGACACCCTGTGTGCTAGAATCAAAACCAAATATATTTCAATAAATTTTGTTTCGATATATATCAAATGAGAAATAGTTAACTTTGGGACTACTGGTCTAACCTAGATAAGTAGCATTGGGGATCGGTAGTTTTCTGCCAGATGAGCGTTTCTTCTTGTCGACCAATCAAAGTCCAACAAATTTTGTGGGTGAATTCTTCAATCATGCTTCCTTTTTCGGTACTTAATGAAGTTCCATGTAATACAAAGTAGCCTCCTGGCTTTAGTATCCGGTTAGCTTCAATAAGAAACATTCCATCTGATTCATGAAACCAAATATTATAAAGGGATTAATATTACTTTTACCCAAATCAAGAAAGTTAACTGTTCACAAAAACAACTACCTTTTTGGTCCCATGAAACACCACATTGCGCACAGTGAATCATATCATATGACAATGATGGAAATGGAAGTTTTCTTGAAATAAAATTGCCAATAATTGCCGGAAGGCCTCTTTCAAGAGATAACTGAACTTGACTACCAGTTAACTCATATGCAGCCATACATATAGCCATTAGTTTTAAAGATAGCAAATGAGCCCCAAAGCTGCCAAAACCACAACCAATATCAAGAACCGTGCGCACCTGTTTGATAACGTGTAATCAGTTAAATTCATTCAAAACGGAAATAATATAAGGTCAGGTGAGGTTAATACTTACACCAGCTTGCCAAAATTCTGCGTCACTCCCTAATCCTATCATCTCTGCAACTTGGCGTGAATGATCTTTGACACCGTCAAAGATCAACTCGTCATCTGAATGAAAAGAAATTTGGTTCTCTTCCAACAACATTAACCTAAAGAACATTAACCGAAACATGTGAAAGATAATTCATTTAATCAAGATTCGCATATAGAGAATCACCTTTTTGTCATGCTTCCAGAAGAAAGAAACTGATCCTTGGATATCTTCACATTCGCATTCCATATCACATCTCTACCAACCGGCCAACTCAAGGGAGTCTTATAATCCTTTGGAGGCCGAACTAAACAATACGCTTCGTCTTGTGATACTTCACAATGCCGATCAAACTCCTCGCCGTCTTTATAACCAGCTAACAAATTCGCAGACACATTATAACAAGGAACATAATCCTCCCTTTCCTTTCCACACAACCTAATCCCCTTTATCTCATTACTTCCAGACGAAACATTTTCCAACTCGATATAATCACTCGCAGTATGCTCCTTTAATCTTCTATAGTTTGTATAAACTTCAGGCTTCACAGTATCAGTAAAAGAGTTGAAACCACCACAAGACGACGAATTTAACAACGCGATAAGCACAAACACACTAACAACACATAGAAGTAACCAATTCTTCGGCGGCCTATGCCCCGAAAATATTTGCAGTTTATGTAACCAGGGGATTATTCTCACATCCATTTTCTTACAAATTTACCAACTACTGTGTCACTAAAACAGCATAAACTTATCATAACCTAAAAAAAGTTATTGAATTTCAATACAAATCATTCAAATCACTGTAGCTAAAGTAGATCAGAGAGATTTTTCAACTAATCAACAGAATTGTCTTCAGATAAGCCTGCAATTATAAAAAATATGAAGTGCTCAAATGATAAGACCAAACCCACAAACAGAATACAAGAATTGTGACAATTCAGTTCAAAGATGGAAGCTTTACATGAAATTTAATGGATCTGAAGCAAACCCAAGAAAATAAGGAAACAATTAATGGAATGAAACAAGAGTTAGTTAGTGTAGGTAACGGGTAGTTAAGTTTTCAGCTGAATTACAGAGGTGGTTGAAGAAGGTTGTACCCTGTGGATTTAATCAGCTTTTGAGGAAGATAAAGGTCAGTAACAGCAATGATGTACCATTGATGAGTAGAGAGAGAAAGATAGAGCAGCTTTTTTATACAGAGAGAGAGAGAGAGAGACAGAAAGAGAGAGAGAGAGAGAGAGAACAGTTATACAGTTAATCGTTTTTTTTTAAAACTTTTTTGGTTGTTTAGAGATTTATAGGTGTCTTTGAAGAATATTATTATGACAATTGAGGATTGGATCGCTCCAAAACGGCTCTCAAATTCATAAAAGCATAAAAGGCCGGAAATTCTTCTTCTTATTATATTAATCTTTTACAAACAATAATATTACTAATAACGAGGGGAAATCCGCGCGTTACGGCGGGACAATTAAACTAAACAAAAAGGAGATGAAAACACGTTGAATCACGCATATGCAGGGCGGCGAGTTAACTTGCCATATTAGAAAAAAAAAAAGTTAAAAATCATCATAGAAAAAACTAAGTCAAAACCGTAACAATTCCACATAAAAAAGGAAATAAAAAAAAAACTGTAATGACTTGTTCGCCTCTACCTAGATGACTTGTACATTATGTCACGCATTTTTTTAAACGAATCTTACATTGAAACGTATAAAAAATAGAAACAATAAATAAACTTCTCCTTTCTATTTCTTCTAAACACAAAATAATATTATAAAAAACAATAAGTTTGACATATTTCATCTAAAAGGATTATATATATATAACAAAAACCATGGTCGGTTGTTATCATATCTATTTTATGTATAGACCCTTAACTTTTTCAAGTTGATATTATCTACCCCTCAAGTTTATTTTTTGCTAAAACCAACTTTCTAAGTTAACGTAATTGCCCATTTACTTTCTAACTTGACAAAAAAGGCATCCTTACTTTCTAACATCTTTTTAACCCGCAAACTTTTAACATGTAACACATTATATCCACAAACTTTTCTATAAACAATATAAATTAACGTTTCTGACATATTTTTTTTCTTCGCTTTCTAACTTGACAAAAAAAGACATCCTTACTTTCTAACATCTTTTTAACCCGCAAACTTTTGACATGTAACACATTATATCCACAAACTTCTCTATAAACGATATAATTTTTTTTCTTTTCTAAAACGAGTCTGGTCAAATATAAAACGTTTCCATTCTTATTTTTACGTATGATATCAGTTAGTCTACGATTCTGACGTAAATTTTGTTTGAAAATGAGTCGGATCAAATATAAAACGCTTTAATTTGACAGTAAAAATTCGAGTTACTGATAAAATACACAAACAACCCTTTAACTTTAGAAATTGGTATTTACACCCATGCACTTTCTTAAAAACTTTATAAAGCGTCATTTTCACCCCCCTTGAGTTCTAACTTCTCAAATTTACCCACCGTATTTCATTATTTAAGCTAAAGGAAAAACAATTTTTTTCTCACGTTGTTATTATTGTTTATGTGTCGGTATAAATTCACGTTTCGACGTAAAAAATAATTTTAAGTACGCTTTTGGTTAGTTTACGTTTGCCATACATGTTGGTATAAATTCATGTTTCAACTTAAACGATATAAATACACATTTCGACATAGATTTTTTTTTCCTGAAATGAGTATGGTCAAACATAAAACGTTTTCATTCTTGGTTTTACGTATGATATCGGTTGGTCTACGATTCTGACGTAAATTTTGTTCATTAAGGAATTAGATAAAATATAAAATCTTTTAATTCGATAGTAAAAATCCGAGTTACCTACGTTTCTGACTTAAACTGTGTTCGGAAACAAACGACTCAGCTCAAATATAATTTGTTTTAATTCGATGGTATAAAATTGAGTTATTGTACATTTTCGTACGGTTAACGCATCACATGACGTGTCGCCGCCTGAAAACAACTTAGGTGTTTCCGCCGCAACACGCGGCCTACGGCAACTATATTAAAATGCATGGTCGGTGGGGTGACCATGCATTTTAATATTCACCCCCATGACTTTTATAAATATACAAACTTCACCCTTAAATTTCTAACTTAATAAAAACTAAGTTTTTAACTTCATAAAAACTAAGTTTTTAACTTCATAAAAAATGCACTCTACTTTCTAATTTCACAAAAAGCTCCTACACTTTATAACTTCAAACTTTTGACATGTAACATATTCTACCTAAAACTTTGCTATAATATCAGAGGTAACCCTCTAACTTTGTAAATGTCACTTTGACCCCTTTAGATTTCTATGGTTTCGGCCTTCGTATAACTATTTTCTTATGTTTTTATTTTTTTGAATGTGTCGGTATAAATCCGAGTTCGTCTACGCTATAACTTTCTTTTTTAAATGAGCTAGGCCAATTATAAAATGTTACGTTTTGATGTAAATTTTGTTTGGAAACAAATAAGGTGAAACATAGAGTCAACTCAAATATAAAACGTTTTCATTCGACGGTTTAAATTCGTGTTACCTACGTTTCTGACATAAACTGTGTTTGGAAACGAGCCGGCTAAAATATAAAATGGTTTTTTGACGGTATAGATTCGAGTTACATACATATTCGAGTTATTGTACATTTTGATGCCGCTAAGTTTTGATGCAAAGGTACGGGTGGTGTAGTGTTAGGTGGACCCATCACTAAACGGACCAACCCGAATTCGATTCTATTTCTTCGGTAACCACAATGCTTTAAATCGGATATATCAAAACACATGTTTTCGTATGATTAACGCATCACATAATGTGACACTGTTTAAAGCGCTGCCGCCGCAACGCGCGGCCTACGCCCATAATCTAGTTTAAGGACAAATATAAAAGCGCATTTTTCTATGAATAATAAAACTTTACGGTTTAGTAGAGTAAGCTCGATTTAGCTCTCAATATGCCAAATTATTCATTCAGTAGATATTTCTTAAAAGACTCAAATACCTAAAACTTTAGTAACATTGTCATGAATAATAATAATAATAATAGACTTACTAACTTTCATAAAGTGACTAATTGTATATAAAAGATTATAATAAAACATGTAGCATTATGAAAATTCTTTTTTACATGTTTTGTATTTAATATGTTCAAATTAATTGTATAAGTAAATGTCATGACCTATCATAAGCATGACTTTTGAGTCTTGAGTTCATTTAGAATATTAAATATGATGCTTTAAAGACAAATTTACCCCTAAAATGTAATTATTATGTGCATTGTGTGTTGTATCATAAGCAATAATTTGTACCTCTTAAATTTTAAGAAGTCCTTATCAAATGCTTTATAATATAGATATAGATATAGATATTAAAGCTTTTGTATATACAAGTATACAACATGAATTAGGTTGTTCAATATATATTAAGCCTGGGTAGTGTCAGGAGTGGCTCAAGACTGCTCCGCGGGCGCCAAAGGGGCTCAAAAGAGGGTCCCGTGAGTGTGTTGGCAGGTGCGAGCGTAGAGGCATGGACCCAAAGGCGAAGGTTAGTGAGGGTCAGGGGTGCTCCCGCCCCCACCGTTTATTGACTTAGTGATGGAAGTTTGCAATTTTCATAGGTAATTTTTATATGGATTGAGTCTGGCCCCCACCGATTTGATCTTCCCACCTCTACCAATAAGAAAAAATTGAGACCAACCCCGTAGATTTGATCTTCAAGCATCGCCATTGCATGGACCCCATTTTTTTAGAAATTTAACTAATAAAAAACCCCATTTGGATGAGGGGCGTTACTACGGGGCTGTTTGGTTTATTAAGTGTTGAATCATTAATAGGTCTGAATGGTTAAAAGGTTCTGAATGATTAAGTGCTGAATGGTTCATCTATGCACCAAAGTCTAAATGATTAGGCTCTTAATCATTCAATTCGAAGCCCTTTTTAGGTTGAAATAAACAATCTAAATGCTGAACCATTCAGAGCTGAATGATTCAGAGGCTTATTAAAAGACTACCAAACAACCCACACGTAAACCTAAGCAAAGGATTATAAAAGTTAAATAATACACTTGTACGTAGTGGTAACATATATAATAAGATTGAGAAAAACGCGGAGGTAAATAGTTGCAAATATTTGTAGCCATATGTATATCATAGTTAAAAACAAAGATTTCAAATGTTTATATGAAATCCATCCTGAATCCTCATTTAAGAAACATTACGTGTACCCTAGTCTGGTAATGGACATTAGCATAAAAAATTAGGACTAAATTTAGTGGTTGTATGAGTTAGCCGTTTTAAAATGATAGATTATGTAATGAGTATTTGTGTGTATGCTGTAATAATTTAGATTCGATTTCATGGATGGAGGTTTAGTTTTGTAGTTTTTCCGTGGACTACATACCTACTCGATGTTGATGCTATTTAAGAACCATAAAAGTATCAATAAGATTTAAAACAAATTTTGATCTAATTCTTTCAGAATACTTAAAAGCCTTGTTTTCAATTTAGTGCAATGCTTATATCTATTTTCGTTTTCTGAATGGAACTTCATTTTTAAATAGCTTTGCTAAGAATGCAAGAGAGAATATTCGATTTTTTATAAATATTATTTCCATAGGATTTGTAACTAAAAGAAAAAAAAATAATCGATTTTGAAATTATTTGGGTTTGATTTTATGTTTTAGATTTTGAATTAGAATTTGTAATGAAATCTAAATTTAAGGGATAACGTTTTTGATTGATACAAATAAAAGAAGTTATGGTCAGTTTGGTACGAGGTAATGAAATTCTGTGTTGAATCATTACTTTGTGTTGTTTAGTATGCAAGAAAAAACGAAGAAGTAAAATCGGTGTTGAGCGGCTTAGGTGGGTGGTGGTAAGTGGTGGTGATGGTAGGTGGTGGTGATAGTTGGCGGTGGCGGGTGGATGGCGGTGGCGGTGGTGTGTGGGTGGCGGCAACAGGTGGTGGTGGCGACGATGTTGGTGGCATGTAGCAGCGGTGGGTGGTGGTGTTGGCGGGAAGGTAGTGTGGCAACGGTGGTGGTGGTAGGTGGCAGCGATGGTGGTATGTTGTGGCAGTGGTGGGTGGTGGTGGTGGTGCTGTTGATTGATAGCGGTGTTGGTAGGTGGCAGCCCTGATGGATGGCGGATTGGTAGGTGGCGTCAGTGGCAATGGCGACAACGACGTCAGTGGTGGTGAGTGGTTGTCGAGGTGGCAGGGTGGTGGTGGTAGTTGGTGGCGATAACGGTCTGTGGCGGTGGTGGGAGGTGACAACGATGATGGGTGGTGAGGGTGAGTGGTTACGATGGTGGTGGGTTGTGGTGTTAGTGAAGGCTGAAAGAAGGATGGAATGAAAAAAAATCATGGGATGTGAATAGAATGATTTTGAGGGAATTGAATGTTTTGTGTAATGGGTGATTCCATTACCGCCACTAACCACCACCGCCATCCATCCACCACCCACCGTCGCCACCGCCACCCACCACCATCACCGCCATCCACCTCCACCTACCGCCTACCATCATCGCCACCACCCACCATCGTCGTCACCACCCTTCATTGTCGGTGCCACCGTCGCCACTACTACCACATATCACCACTCACAATCACAGCTGATCCATTTCATTCCGCCTCTTATTCTTCTATACCTAACGCTACTTTGGGATACGAATTAGTTATCTTAATTTGTATTAGGTAAAGGAGTAAAGGACTAATCTTATTATTCAAAACAAATAAAAATAATTGAACCAAAGGAATTTAAATGTTCCACTGATCCACTACCTCACCAATCACCATCGTCACCTTCATTGACATGACCATATATCCATGGTCGGCACCATTGCTGCCACGACCGCGTTGTCATAATCTCTACCGACTTAACTATCACTGCCACCATCAAAACTACATAAATCAAACATGATTATTTTGTCATTTATATACATTAAAACGTTTGATTAATCTATATTTTACCAGACTCCATTTACATTAACATGATAATTTATGAG
The DNA here is from genome assembly GCA_028751855.1 of Ambrosia trifida. Classification (NCBI taxonomy): domain Eukaryota; kingdom Viridiplantae; phylum Streptophyta; class Magnoliopsida; order Asterales; family Asteraceae; genus Ambrosia; species Ambrosia trifida. Next base: position 73,397,722 of record CM054122.1, read on the forward strand.
CGTCGAAGTGTAAATAGCTAGTTGATTAAAAAAAAAAATCCTAAAGCATCTTTTTTTTAATGGCCAATAAACAGATGTCCTGACTATTCGGGGTATCCACCAATTGGTTACAAAAGCACCTCATACGTCCCTGGGTGAAGACACGTCTTAGGTTCCCGCCCATAGGTAGCGCTGGATAGCCAGAACCCACCAAGCCACCAGTTTTGGGGAAAACCTAATCTCTCACCCGTTCGAAGGCACGGCAGTGGATAATCAGTAAAACCCGGTGGGATCAAGAATCAAACCTGACACCTCAAGAAGGCTAGACTCTACCCATCATTTCGTATGAAACTCCACCACAAGGGTGTGGGGGCAATCCTAAAGCATCTATTATCTAATATTGAAGTTGGTTTTTAGACCATCAAAGTACAAAATGAGAAGCTTATGATACAGTAGTTGACACAATTGTAGCATAAACCAAATGTTAATAATGATCCACAAAACATTACTCAATAACCAAAGGGTTGTTTGGTAAGCCTCCTAATGAGGCTTTGAACTTTTCAGCGCTGAATGATTCAACATCCAGTGTGTTTGTTTCAGCTTCTGAATGAAATGGTTAAGACTGAATCATTAAGATTTGGGATGTTGCTAAACCATTAAGCACTGAACTAGGCTGAACCTTAATGAGACTCTCCTACCAATGTGGGACAAGAAAATTAACTATCAAGAGGTCCAACTTAATAATTCAGCACTTAACCATTCAGACATCTTAATAATTCAGTACTTAATAAACCAAACAATCCCTAAGGGTGCCATAAAAGGAGATTTTTTTTAAATATGTAACAAAATGATTGGAATAATTCTTTTACTACTTTTAGTCTTTTACACTTATTCTTCCCTTTATTGGAAGACGTAGGCTAACGGGATGATGATAATGTGTGTTTTTTCCATCGGAGAATTGCACAAATAAACATTTGATCAAAGTAATTTGCAAAAATAAACATAGGATGCGTCTAAACAACAGGGACGAGACACTCTTTGCGTCTACCAATCAGACGATTACACGTGTATAGCCTTCAGACGCCTTAATTTTTAAGGTCACTGCGTCTAATCTTTAGACGCGAAAAAGGATTGCGTCTAAAGAACAGACTCTTAAATTAAAGAGTATAAAAAGGTTTAGACTCTTTAATTTAAGAGTCTGTTCTTTAGACGCAATCATTTTTCGCGTCTAAAGATTAGACACAGGGACCTTAAAAATTAAGGCGTCTGAAGGCTTTACACGTGTCCCTTCCCTGTTGTTTAGACGTAAAGAGTGTTTTGTCCCTGTTATTTAGACGCATACTATGTTTATTTTTGCAAATGACTTTGGTCAAATGTTTATTTGTGCAATTATCCCTTTTTCTAATCTATAAAGTAATTCTACGCAAATTTAATCGCCGTTTATAATATTATGCATTTCCTAATACATATTTACAACAATTCCTACATTGGTGTGAATGCCACTAGACCGACCACTACGTCATGAATTATTATTGTATTTTTTTTGCTAATTCCTTTATTTGGTGGAACATAGGGAAATATGGCTTTGTTAGAGTGGAGTGATTGACATAGTTTTAACTTCTTTTCTATGTTTTTTGTCTTGTTTTCTGTTTATTCTAGCTCCTTGCTAGAGTTTCGTTTATAATATGTCGTTGTTCCAACCAAAAAGAAAAAAGAAAAAAAAAAGCTTAAGCATTATGATGTTTTCAGTGTATTGATTAATTAAACGATATATATGTTATGAAAGTGCCAAATGGTGGATCTCAAAGGATCTTCTTTGTATTTGATGTTGATTTCAAGGACATACCCACGAATAGAGGTAACCTAGAGATCAACCATATAGATGGAATTCGAAGAATAGAAATTGTAAGAATTAACCCGATAGTTACCAAAGGATATTCCTACTCTTTAAGAATCGGAATTACAATGATGGTAAATTCTAAAGTTCGAATAAAAGAGATAGTAGCTCGGATCCCGTTCAAATCAAATTAACGAAGGGACTTCCGTATCTATCTCTTGAGAACTATCTAGAATCCATCATTGTAAATGAATCCGAATACCAAACGATGGAATTATAGTATCAATACGAGAACCTTTAATAGTCATATCAAAATAATACAGATAATCCATGTATCTGAATTAATATGACTATAGCAAGAAAGGTTAAAACGTAATTAGAAATATGATCAAGATGTAGTCATACAGATTGACATTTCTAATATTGGATTGATACAAGATCGATTTCCTCGCAAACCATGAGAACAAATCATGTCTCGATGACAAGTATTTAGTTCTAAAGATAACGTCCTTATAGATTAAGGATATAAAGGACAAGATCATTCAAATTTCGGGGACGAAATTTCCTAAGGGGGGGAGATTGTAACACCCCAAAGTCTCGAAGTGATTACGTCACCTTACGTGTCTCTTAAACGGGTCGGGTCGGACCTGACCACCCGGTTATCCAAATTAATTATTCAAGTTCGAATCTCGCGACAAACCGTTTCAACCGAATATATAAATAATAATTATTGAATTATTATTATTACGGTTAAACGCTCCTAATCTGCTAATAACCCGTTGTCCAACGTCTTTTGTTTGATCGTTATAATTATTACCAGTTATCGCGAGTCTCAGTATTTATCCCCGTAGCCAAACACCCTCTATTTAATTTATTCTATATAAACCACCCCTCTCCCTTGTCCCTCGTTCTCTCTCTCTCTCTGCATAAAACAAACAGACAACACACACTTGGGTGTGAGATGCCGGAACCAGGAAGCCCCCGCCGGAGAATATGGCCGGCTTACGCCGCCTCCTCTCCGACCATCGCAAATCTGTCTCCGGTCACCACCATCGCTGGACAGCCATGGCGGCTGTTGCCGCCTCCGCTGCTGTTCCGGCTACTATCTCCGGCCACCTGCATCCTTTTCTTCTCAGGTAAGCAAGTGAGCCTTCTCCTTTATCTCTAATTGATAATCACCGGTAACCTTCTGTTATAATCAAGCTGTAACCACCCTTGAACCAACCCTCTGATCCTGTTGTGAATCATTTCTCTCTGTGTTGTAACCAAGGCGGCCACCGGTCATGGTGACTGATGTCCGTGACCATTGAGTAACCAGCAGCAACCCATCCATCGGACCATCCCTATGCTCTGTTGAGTTCAGTTATAAATCGATAACCTTTCCCTTCGCCCCTTCGTTACAGCTAATAACCCGGACAGTCACCCGAGCCGGTGACTGTCATCCGATATATCGTTATGTTTCAGCAGCTGACCACGCAACTAATCCCTTGTTTTAATGATACCGATAAACCATTAACCCTTGTCCTTCTATTCTGCTGTGAAATGAATGAACCGGACCCGTGAACCATCTTTATAATCTTAATCTGGATCTGAATCCCGAGCCTTGTTCCGATTAGAAACCCGTTGGTTCAGTTGTAGTGATCCTTCGGTACCTTTGTTTCCGGTTGGAATTATGACCGGGTATGTTTCCGGTTGATCGGATATTCATTAGTTCATTGGGTGATGGTTAATTCATTGTCCCTCTTTATTTGGCTAATACCCGATTATAGTTCTATTGATTAAGTTACTTATTCAATATTATGAGCCGATATTAACTCACTGGTTATGGTAATTGCGAGGTACCGATAATCAAGTTGGAGGATACAAGTCGTTACCGAGTCGACTCAGTGACTCGATCAACACCCGGAATAGAACCCGGTTCAATAGCTAGACGAGGAGTATTATTAGAATTATACGAATATATATATATAATACGAATAACGTACGGACTTGATAATAATAATAAGAGATTAATAATTATATATAAAATATATACGTTTATATATAAGATTCGATATATAAAACGATATACTAAGCTCGGGTAAGAATGTCTAGAGTTCTTATTAGGTTCGCGTGCCAAGCTGTAAAGGCCAGCTTTGTTTCTTTTTGCCTAGATTGCCCAAACCCCGAGTTTAGGACTATCTAATATATACCGGATTCCATATATATAAATTGTATATATGATATATATCCTAAGTATTACAATCTAACAAGTCCCACGCGTTAAACGTATCAATATATATATGAAATATAATTATAATAAGAAGATTAGCAGAAGATATAACGCAAACAAGTGAGTATCGTGAACTCCCCTCTTTTACCGTTTTATTAAGTGTTTTAGGGGAAATACATGTCATTTAGAAAACATAATGCTTTACACAAAGAATCATTAATAATAGAAGTTATATAAAGGGGCAATAGAAACAACGAGGACAGTACTGGACGGTATCGCCATTTCCTTTCTTGTCTAACTAGAGGACAAGAACCAGTTTACCCGAGTAGAGGGTAAAATAATCATATATTATCACAAGCAGAGTGATACCATAGAAAGGAATGGCAACTTATAGAATATAATCGAAATAATAGAAATATAATCGAATTGATAGAATATCTAGTTCCCCTCCAGAATATAGAATCGTAAAGCATATTTATAAAAGATATTTATAAAAGAATTATAGATAAACGAACTGGCCATTCACTTTATAAAATACACGACCTCACACAACTTTATGTTGACAGAAACTATTTTTGACATGTGTTCAGGTAACCCAACAGAAATGATGACGTGGATCCTGGAAGACTACAAAACTGTTATTACCCTGGATTCCGCTGTGTAACTCCGATAAACCGACCCGACAACCCGGCCACATCAGCCAGGGTTGTTACAGTTGGTATCAGAGCGGCGCTTAATAACAGTTTTGAAGTCTTTAGTCATCCGGGATCTACCAGAATATTTTTCTAAAAAGAAATGTTGCATAGAAAAATAAATTAGAAGTATTTAGGATATCAGGATTAGTAAAGAAAATATCAGTCGAGTAAATTTTTGGGTACCTAAATGTCAAATCATTATAAAGTTGGTGAGAACCATAACCATATACTAGAAATTAAAACGAATCCACCACAGGATATTACTAGAATGATTATGTGGGATAAATTGACAATTCTGTACACAGTTGTGAATTTATATGCACATTAATTTCTGGGAAATCTTACAGGATATTAAGGCCACAATAAATGAGAAATAATATATAGAACAGAAACCAGATATATTAACAGAAATCAGCAAATAAATCCAGATATAAATAAGAAATGACAGAAATTTTAGAAGTATATATATATAATAGATATAAAATTTCAAAAGTATCCTTCGACAATTTAATCGACTTGTACGAGAGTTTGAAATCGTATTTCATTCTCTAGAAAAACTCGTTGATTATAATTACTCGTCGCATCTCTCCGAAATTTCCGTCTTAATAATTATTCAGATCGTTAACCTCACGGTTATTCCGATATATATAAAAAGAGAAAATACAAATATACACTCCAACTTGAACATTCCTATGCTCGAGTTCCAGAAATATTATTTTTACACCGTAATTTCCGAAATTTTTATAAAATCTAATATGCCAGAAACATATAAATATTGTGTTTTTAAAGAATTTTCCTCGATTATTTAAATAAAATTCCGTTATATTCCGCGAGTATATAAAATGTTTTAAATCTTTTCAGTATAATTATGAAATTTATTAATTTTATACTTAGTCATTATTATTTTTATACTAAACCAGTATTTCGATTTTTAGTAAAAATATATACCCGATTTTTAAAAATAACGATTTATTAAAATGATTGAGAAAATCCGATTAATATTTTTATCAAATCAAGTATTGATAATTTTGAAAAAACCCCAGAATCTATCTCAGGTTTTATCCAAATTATCCGTTTAACCTTAAAAGTTTTAATCTCAATATTTGAGTAATCTATTTATTTTATCAATTTGAAATAAGAAATTTGTTTATTAAAAATTTAAGAATTTCCGATATTAAGAAGTTTTTACCACGACTCATTTGAATCGTGAATGTTATTTTCAAAAACGAATATTATTATGAAAATTGAATCCGTATTGTTATTATAAATTATTTCCGGAAATTTTTATATAAAAGAACTACGACCGTATTATTTTACCGAAACATATTTTCTACTGTATTTAATGTTATTTTCATAAAGATTTATTAATCGAATCCGCATTCGTATATATATACCAAGAGTCTTTTCAGTATAATTTTATATATATATATATATATATATATATATATATATCTATGTTCGATTGTATAATTTCTCGATATTGTTCTAATATAAACGATAAATATATAGATATATTCCGTTTTATAAATTCATATTCGTAATTTATATAAAAATCTTAGTTATACGTTATCCTCGATCCCTTCCAGAATCAAATAATATTTGGACAAAAATATTATTCTCGAAATTCCGTAATCAACATACGCTGGTATCTGTCGGACGAAACCGAATTCTTACTCGCTCGATTACACGAAAATATAACTATCATCTTGATCCTACGACTCGAATAAGTCAAGAGATATTAAGAAGATTGGATTGTTATATTGAATATCCTTTGACACAAACAAGTTCTTGAACGATTGACAGTCTGCTTCGTTAGACTTATATCAATATGTTTCTTTCCAGAATATATAATTGCAAATATAAGAGAAAATAAAAGAACAGAATATCGAAATAATATGTAAGGGACACATACCTATTGTGATTAAAATAAACGAATACTGGAATGTTAGGTGAGGTGGAATAGTAATTATGGTTGCAAACATAATTACGAATGCCACAGGCACAGGAACATTCGAGTAGGAGTTTATCAAAATCACAGTATGTTGTGTTGTGAACATATTAAGAAAACTAATACGAAAATAAATAATAAGAAGAAAAATAAATCCGAACTATCAGCGTATCATATGTGGAGAATACGACCACAAAACTGGCAATATTGTTGAAATTCCTTCGTGAATACAACTAAGAAAATGTTTGCAGAATATAAACCACCGATTGGTTAAATTCTACGAATCAAAGAAATCAGTTTATTGATTTTGATTGCCAACCAAAGCTAGCTATATGTCCTCTGTGTAACCCCGTGGCAAAGGATATCCGGACCCTTACAGAAGGTATATCCGGACATTGCCACTAAATCACAGGATTCTTTATGAGGATATATACTACTATGAACAAATCTTCGCAGTCACTTCGTATAAAAACTCACGTGAGTTATAGTACAATCAAATTGGTAAAACGGTCAAGTGTTACCAAGTTTGAAATTTAAGAAGTGATAAAAGAATTGTTAAAATTCCAAGAATATAATAGATAAAAATATATATGGATTCGGAAACCAGAAATGGTAGAATCCAACGAATATATCAAGATATAATTAATACCAAGCGGAATTGCGTGGAGATTCGCAAGGTATAATCGAAGTTAAAACGAAAAATGAATAGAGTTATGCTCATTTTTCCAGTGAAACTCTCTGGCCAAAGAAGGATGGATTTCCTATTCCGAATAACGGCTTATGAGAGTTATTATAAGAAATCACTGTTCTGGCAAGAACTATCTATACGAATATCTCAACGAAATAAGCCTCGCTTATAATAAGTTGGATTAAGAACCTATGATAGATTGCCTATATATAAGTCTATCGGAATGTGTTCCCGACACCAATAATATAGACTTTAATCGAATATATATATATATAAGAAAAGAATTATTCCAAGCAAACGTACATTATAGAAATACTGAATTTATAGTGTGTGCTATAGATATTATCAGTATTTGCTTGGATATAAAAGAATATAAATGAATAAATAAAAAGAATATAAATCGAGAAATAAAAAGAATTATAAAAGACATCCGATATGTCTGAAAAATAGAAAGGCATCCGATATGCCGAGAATTATAATTATCAGAATAAGAATATAAACATTAAAAGAAATTATCAGATAAGAATATAAGTCGTACGAAAACGACTAGAAAATTATAAAGAAATGTTTTACCGAGAGTGTATCGAATTCCGAACTAGAAATAAGAAAGAATTTTACAGAAATAGTTAATACGATAAGTATAGTAATCCGGAACGATAATCATGATTTTGAGAAAGACTAAATGATGCATTGTTCTCAGAATTTTAAAGTCAAAAGAATCGTAACGACAACTGTTACCAGTAGATTCTGAGACTATAAAGAGAAAGTTACATATATTGACTGTAGAATTGTGAAAGACCTCATTCACGATGATACACTGAGAAAAGTCGATTAATATACAATGCAGTTAATCATCAATGAAATAGTCAGTAAGACTATTATAAGATGATTTAAGAGAAATCTCAATCATCAATGAATTAGTCTTTTCCGGTACCTTTAAGAATTCAGAGAAGATACATCTAGTAATCTGAGAAACCTCCTAAGTATACCCACGAATAGAGGTAACCTAGAGATCAACCATATAGATGGAATTCGAAGAATAGAAATTGTAAGAATTAACCCGATAGTTACCAAAGGATATTCCTACTCTTTAAGAATCGGAATTACAATGATGGTAAATTCTAAAGTTCGAATAAAAGAGATAGTAGCTCGGATCCCGTTCAAATCAAATTAACGAAGGGACTTCCGTATCTATCTCTTGAGAACTATCTAGAATCCATCATTGTAAATGAATCCGAATACCAAACGATGGAATTATAGTATCAATACGAGAACCTTTAATAGTCATATCAAAATAATACAGATAATCCATGTATCTGAATTAATATGACTATAGCAAGAAAGGTTAAAACGTAATTAGAAATATGATCAAGATGTAGTCATACAGATTGACATTTCTAATATTGGATTGATACAAGATCGATTTCCTCGCAAACCATGAGAACAAATCATGTCTCGATGACAAGTATTTAGTTCTAAAGATAACGTCCTTATAGATTAAGGATATAAAGGACAAGATCATTCAAATTTCGGGGACGAAATTTCCTAAGGGGGGGAGATTGTAACACCCCAAAGTCTCGAAGTGATTACGTCACCTTACGTGTCTCTTAAACGGGTCGGGTCGGACCTGACCACCCGGTTATCCAAATTAATTATTCAAGTTCGAATCTCGCGACAAACCGTTTCAACCGAATATATAAATAATAATTATTGAATTATTATTATTACGGTTAAACGCTCCTAATCTGCTAATAACCCGTTGTCCAACGTCTTTTGTTTGATCGTTATAATTATTACCAGTTATCGCGAGTCTCAGTATTTATCCCCGTAGCCAAACACCCTCTATTTAATTTATTCTATATAAACCACCCCTCTCCCTTGTCCCTCGTTCTCTCTCTCTCTCTGCATAAAACAAACAGACAACACACACTTGGGTGTGAGATGCCGGAACCAGGAAGCCCCCGCCGGAGAATATGGCCGGCTTACGCCGCCTCCTCTCCGACCATCGCAAATCTGTCTCCGGTCACCACCATCGCTGGACAGCCATGGCGGCTGTTGCCGCCTCCGCTGCTGTTCCGGCTACTATCTCCGGCCACCTGCATCCTTTTCTTCTCAGGTAAGCAAGTGAGCCTTCTCCTTTATCTCTAATTGATAATCACCGGTAACCTTCTGTTATAATCAAGCTGTAACCACCCTTGAACCAACCCTCTGATCCTGTTGTGAATCATTTCTCTCTGTGTTGTAACCAAGGCGGCCACCGGTCATGGTGACTGATGTCCGTGACCATTGAGTAACCAGCAGCAACCCATCCATCGGACCATCCCTATGCTCTGTTGAGTTCAGTTATAAATCGATAACCTTTCCCTTCGCCCCTTCGTTACAGCTAATAACCCGGACAGTCACCCGAGCCGGTGACTGTCATCCGATATATCGTTATGTTTCAGCAGCTGACCACGCAACTAATCCCTTGTTTTAATGATACCGATAAACCATTAACCCTTGTCCTTCTATTCTGCTGTGAAATGAATGAACCGGACCCGTGAACCATCTTTATAATCTTAATCTGGATCTGAATCCCGAGCCTTGTTCCGATTAGAAACCCGTTGGTTCAGTTGTAGTGATCCTTCGGTACCTTTGTTTCCGGTTGGAATTATGACCGGGTATGTTTCCGGTTGATCGGATATTCATTAGTTCATTGGGTGATGGTTAATTCATTGTCCCTCTTTATTTGGCTAATACCCGATTATAGTTCTATTGATTAAGTTACTTATTCAATATTATGAGCCGATATTAACTCACTGGTTATGGTAATTGCGAGGTACCGATAATCAAGTTGGAGGATACAAGTCGTTACCGAGTCGACTCAGTGACTCGATCAACACCCGGAATAGAACCCGGTTCAATAGCTAGACGAGGAGTATTATTAGAATTATACGAATATATATATATATATAATACGAATAACGTACGGACTTGATAATAATAATAAGAGATTAATAATTATATATAAAATATATACGTTTATATATAAGATTCGATATATAAAACGATATACTAAGCTCGGGTAAGAATGTCTAGAGTTCTTATTAGGTTCGCGTGCCAAGCTGTAAAGGCCAGCTTTGTTTCTTTTTGCCTAGATTGCCCAAACCCCGAGTTTAGGACTATCTAATATATACCGGATTCCATATATATAAATTGTATATATGATATATATCCTAAGTATTACAATCTAACAAGTCCCACGCGTTAAACGTATCAATATATATATGAAATATAATTATAATAAGAAGATTAGCAGAAGATATAACGCAAACAAGTGAGTATCGTGAACTCCCCTCTTTTACCGTTTTATTAAGTGTTTTAGGGGAAATACATGTCATTTAGAAAACATAATGCTTTACACAAAGAATCATTAATAATAGAAGTTATATAAAGGGGCAATAGAAACAACGAGGACAGTACTGGACGGTATCGCCATTTCCTTTCTTGTCTAACTAGAGGACAAGAACCAGTTTACCCGAGTAGAGGGTAAAATAATCATATATTATCACAAGCAGAGTGATACCATAGAAAGGAATGGCAACTTATAGAATATAATCGAAATAATAGAAATATAATCGAATTGATAGAATATCTAGTTCCCCTCCAGAATATAGAATCGTAAAGCATATTTATAAAAGATATTTATAAAAGAATTATAGATAAACGAACTGGCCATTCACTTTATAAAATACACGACCTCACACAACTTTATGTTGACAGAAACTATTTTTGACATGTGTTCAGGTAACCCAACAGAAATGATGACGTGGATCCTGGAAGACTACAAAACTGTTATTACCCTGGATTCCGCTGTGTAACTCCGATAAACCGACCCGACAACCCGGCCACATCAGCCAGGGTTGTTACAGTTGGTATCAGAGCGGCGCTTAATAACAGTTTTGAAGTCTTTAGTCATCCGGGATCTACCAGAATATTTTTCTAAAAAGAAATGTTGCATAGAAAAATAAATTAGAAGTATTTAGGATATCAGGATTAGTAAAGAAAATATCAGTCGAGTAAATTTTTGGGTACCTAAATGTCAAATCATTATAAAGTTGGTGAGAACCATAACCATATACTAGAAATTAAAACGAATCCACCACAGGATATTACTAGAATGATTATGTGGGATAAATTGACAATTCTGTACACAGTTGTGAATTTATATGCACATTAATTTCTGGGAAATCTTACAGGATATTAAGGCCACAATAAATGAGAAATAATATATAGAACAGAAACCAGATATATTAACAGAAATCAGCAAATAAATCCAGATATAAATAAGAAATGACAGAAATTTTAGAAGTATATATATATAATAGATATAAAATTTCAAAAGTATCCTTCGACAATTTAATCGACTTGTACGAGAGTTTGAAATCGTATTTCATTCTCTAGAAAAACTCGTTGATTATAATTACTCGTCGCATCTCTCCGAAATTTCCGTCTTAATAATTATTCAGATCGTTAACCTCACGGTTATTCCGATATATATAAAAAGAGAAAATACAAATATACACTCCAACTTGAACATTCCTATGCTCGAGTTCCAGAAATATTATTTTTACACCGTAATTTCCGAAATTTTTATAAAATCTAATATGCCAGAAACATATAAATATTGTGTTTTTAAAGAATTTTCCTCGATTATTTAAATAAAATTCCGTTATATTCCGCGAGTATATAAAATGTTTTAAATCTTTTCAGTATAATTATGAAATTTATTAATTTTATACTTAGTCATTATTATTTTTATACTAAACCAGTATTTCGATTTTTAGTAAAAATATATACCCGATTTTTAAAAATAACGATTTATTAAAATGATTGAGAAAATCCGATTAATATTTTTATCAAATCAAGTATTGATAATTTTGAAAAAACCCCAGAATCTATCTCAGGTTTTATCCAAATTATCCGTTTAACCTTAAAAGTTTTAATCTCAATATTTGAGTAATCTATTTATTTTATCAATTTGAAATAAGAAATTTGTTTATTAAAAATTTAAGAATTTCCGATATTAAGAAGTTTTTACCACGACTCATTTGAATCGTGAATGTTATTTTCAAAAACGAATATTATTATGAAAATTGAATCCGTATTGTTATTATAAATTATTTCCGGAAATTTTTATATAAAAGAACTACGACCGTATTATTTTACCGAAACATATTTTCTACTGTATTTAATGTTATTTTCATAAAGATTTATTAATCGAATCCGCATTCGTATATATATACCAAGAGTCTTTTCAGTATAATTTTATATATATATATATATATATATATATATATCTATGTTCGATTGTATAATTTCTCGATATTGTTCTAATATAAACGATAAATATATAGATATATTCCGTTTTATAAATTCATATTCGTAATTTATATAAAAATCTTAGTTATACGTTATCCTCGATCCCTTCCAGAATCAAATAATATTTGGACAAAAATATTATTCTCGAAATTCCGTAATCAACATACGCTGGTATCTGTCGGACGAAACCGAATTCTTACTCGCTCGATTACACGAAAATATAACTATCATCTTGATCCTACGACTCGAATAAGTCAAGAGATATTAAGAAGATTGGATTGTTATATTGAATATCCTTTGACACAAACAAGTTCTTGAACGATTGACAGTCTGCTTCGTTAGACTTATATCAATATGTTTCTTTCCAGAATATATAATTGCAAATATAAGAGAAAATAAAAGAACAGAATATCGAAATAATATGTAAGGGACACATACCTATTGTGATTAAAATAAACGAATACTGGAATGTTAGGTGAGGTGGAATAGTAATTATGGTTGCAAACATAATTACGAATGCCACAGGCACAGGAACATTCGAGTAGGAGTTTATCAAAATCACAGTATGTTGTGTTGTGAACATATTAAGAAAACTAATACGAAAATAAATAATAAGAAGAAAAATAAATCCGAACTATCAGCGTATCATATGTGGAGAATACGACCACAAAACTGGCAATATTGTTGAAATTCCTTCGTGAATACAACTAAGAAAATGTTTGCAGAATATAAACCACCGATTGGTTAAATTCTACGAATCAAAGAAATCAGTTTATTGATTTTGATTGCCAACCAAAGCTAGCTATATGTCCTCTGTGTAACCCCGTGGCAAAGGATATCCGGACCCTTACAGAAGGTATATCCGGACATTGCCACTAAATCACAGGATTCTTTATGAGGATATATACTACTATGAACAAATCTTCGCAGTCACTTCGTATAAAAACTCACGTGAGTTATAGTACAATCAAATTGGTAAAACGGTCAAGTGTTACCAAGTTTGAAATTTAAGAAGTGATAAAAGAATTGTTAAAATTCCAAGAATATAATAGATAAAAATATATATGGATTCGGAAACCAGAAATGGTAGAATCCAACGAATATATCAAGATATAATTAATACCAAGCGGAATTGCGTGGAGATTCGCAAGGTATAATCGAAGTTAAAACGAAAAATGAATAGAGTTATGCTCATTTTTCCAGTGAAACTCTCTGGCCAAAGAAGGATGGATTTCCTATTCCGAATAACGGCTTATGAGAGTTATTATAAGAAATCACTGTTCTGGCAAGAACTATCTATACGAATATCTCAACGAAATAAGCCTCGCTTATAATAAGTTGGATTAAGAACCTATGATAGATTGCCTATATATAAGTCTATCGGAATGTGTTCCCGACACCAATAATATAGACTTTAATCGAATATATATATATATAAGAAAAGAATTATTCCAAGCAAACGTACATTATAGAAATACTGAATTTATAGTGTGTGCTATAGATATTATCAGTATTTGCTTGGATATAAAAGAATATAAATGAATAAATAAAAAGAATATAAATCGAGAAATAAAAAGAATTATAAAAGACATCCGATATGTCTGAAAAATAGAAAGGCATCCGATATGCCGAGAATTATAATTATCAGAATAAGAATATAAACATTAAAAGAAATTATCAGATAAGAATATAAGTCGTACGAAAACGACTAGAAAATTATAAAGAAATGTTTTACCGAGAGTGTATCGAATTCCGAACTAGAAATAAGAAAGAATTTTACAGAAATAGTTAATACGATAAGTATAGTAATCCGGAACGATAATCATGATTTTGAGAAAGACTAAATGATGCATTGTTCTCAGAATTTTAAAGTCAAAAGAATCGTAACGACAACTGTTACCAGTAGATTCTGAGACTATAAAGAGAAAGTTACATATATTGACTGTAGAATTGTGAAAGACCTCATTCACGATGATACACTGAGAAAAGTCGATTAATATACAATGCAGTTAATCATCAATGAAATAGTCAGTAAGACTATTATAAGATGATTTAAGAGAAATCTCAATCATCAATGAATTAGTCTTTTCCGGTACCTTTAAGAATTCAGAGAAGATACATCTAGTAATCTGAGAAACCTCCTAAGTATACCCACGAATAGAGGTAACCTAGAGATCAACCATATAGATGGAATTCGAAGAATAGAAATTGTAAGAATTAACCCGATAGTTACCAAAGGATATTCCTACTCTTTAAGAATCGGAATTACAATGATGGTAAATTCTAAAGTTCGAATAAAAGAGATAGTAGCTCGGATCCCGTTCAAATCAAATTAACGAAGGGACTTCCGTATCTATCTCTTGAGAACTATCTAGAATCCATCATTGTAAATGAATCCGAATACCAAACGATGGAATTATAGTATCAATACGAGAACCTTTAATAGTCATATCAAAATAATACAGATAATCCATGTATCTGAATTAATATGACTATAGCAAGAAAGGTTAAAACGTAATTAGAAATATGATCAAGATGTAGTCATACAGATTGACATTTCTAATATTGGATTGATACAAGATCGATTTCCTCGCAAACCATGAGAACAAATCATGTCTCGATGACAAGTATTTAGTTCTAAAGATAACGTCCTTATAGATTAAGGATATAAAGGACAAGATCATTCAAATTTCGGGGACGAAATTTCCTAAGGGGGGGAGATTGTAACACCCCAAAGTCTCGAAGTGATTACGTCACCT
This sequence comes from Ambrosia trifida, assembly GCA_028751855.1. Lineage (NCBI taxonomy): Eukaryota > Viridiplantae > Streptophyta > Magnoliopsida > Asterales > Asteraceae > Ambrosia > Ambrosia trifida. Next base: position 73,413,201 of record CM054122.1, read on the forward strand.
TACGTGTCTCTTAAACGGGTCGGGTCGGACCTGACCACCCGGTTATCCAAATTAATTATTCAAGTTCGAATCTCGCGACAAACCGTTTCAACCGAATATATAAATAATAATTATTGAATTATTATTATTACGGTTAAACGCTCCTAATCTGCTAATAACCCGTTGTCCAACGTCTTTTGTTTGATCGTTATAATTATTACCAGTTATCGCGAGTCTCAGTATTTATCCCCGTAGCCAAACACCCTCTATTTAATTTATTCTATATAAACCACCCCTCTCCCTTGTCCCTCGTTCTCTCTCTCTCTCTGCATAAAACAAACAGACAACACACACTTGGGTGTGAGATGCCGGAACCAGGAAGCCCCCGCCGGAGAATATGGCCGGCTTACGCCGCCTCCTCTCCGACCATCGCAAATCTGTCTCCGGTCACCACCATCGCTGGACAGCCATGGCGGCTGTTGCCGCCTCCGCTGCTGTTCCGGCTACTATCTCCGGCCACCTGCATCCTTTTCTTCTCAGGTAAGCAAGTGAGCCTTCTCCTTTATCTCTAATTGATAATCACCGGTAACCTTCTGTTATAATCAAGCTGTAACCACCCTTGAACCAACCCTCTGATCCTGTTGTGAATCATTTCTCTCTGTGTTGTAACCAAGGCGGCCACCAGTCATGGTGACTGATGTCCGTGACCATTGAGTAACCAGCAGCAACCCATCCATCGGACCATCCCTATGCTCTGTTGAGTTCAGTTATAAATCGATAACCTTTCCCTTCGCCCCTTCGTTACAGCTAATAACCCGGACAGTCACCCGAGCCGGTGACTGTCATCCGATATATCGTTATGTTTCAGCAGCTGACCACGCAACTAATCCCTTGTTTTAATGATACCGATAAACCATTAACCCTTGTCCTTCTATTCTGCTGTGAAATGAATGAACCGGACCCGTGAACCACGCAACAAACGAGCCGAGCCGAGCCCGAGCTTGACCACGCTCGAGCTCGAGCTCGATTAACTTATAAGAGCTCGAGCTCGAGCTCGGCTCGGTTCGAGCTTTGTTTTTGAAGCTCGAGCTCGGCTCGTTAGTAGTTTCTCAAGCTCGAGCTCGGCTCGGGCTCGGCTCGTTTAGTGTTTATTAGTTGATATATTAAATTAAATAATATATAATAGACTCGTTTAGGCTCGATAAGTCAAAAACTCGGCTCGACTCGTTTATTAAACAACTTAAAATGTGGGTAAATAATATAAAATATTAATAAACCTAATATTATATTAGGCTCGATAAGGCTCGACGAGCCTGGCGAGCTTCATATGCTAAGCTCGAGCTCGAGCTCGATAAGTAAACGATCTTCGTTTTAGGCTCAAGCTCGGCTCGAGCTTGATAAGGCTCGGCTCGTTTTGAGCTTTTTACCGAGCCGATCTCGAGTAGCTCGCGAGCTGCTCGGCTCATTTGCACCCCTAGCTGCAGATGATGATGACTTCTCGATTTTCCCTCCAAATCATCCGAATTAAATTCCCAAATATAAATGCGGAAACATCCAGGACGTCAACTCCGCCTGACGTAACACGTAACAACCCGCCAACTCAGAACCCCGCAACAAAACCTTCCACAAATGAGTCCACCACCACTCACGCTTCCGCTTCGCGCAACCAAGAGAGGCACTGGACTAGGGGGACTTGAAGGGGTAGGGACCCAAATCCACATGGGCCCTACCCCAAAAACCGGGCCCAAAGGCCGAAGCAGGCCCATGAGGCCCAAACGTAACACCGGGAAAGATCTAAACGAGCAACACTCTGCGGGTGCGGAGCAATAAGCGGGACGAGTGACCGCCTTAACGTGTCCGCCTAAAGTGCAACAAGACAAAGCAGCGACGGACACGTGGAACCAAACCAGAGGACAGTACAATCATGTACGAACCAATCAAGGCATGAGGACGTGTGGCAGGGTGCATGTTGCACAATCTACTTCTCAGAGGGTGACACCTGTCTCCAGAAGAGCCCGCAGGAGACAAACAGTACACGCCCTGCACGCGTCCACCAACCAGAATGCATGGGACCACCTCAGCAAGGTTCTCCACTAACTCGGAGGGCTGCAGGGGGGACAAGGGCCCACCTGGCAGCCAACCACGTCGAGGCAGACCCGAGACCACTCACGGGACGCCACGTCACCAAGACGGTACGATCTCCCTCTTTGATATGACACGTGTCTTACTCCATCTTATGGGGCCTAACTTTGGGCCGATGTGGAGGCAAGCCCTTAACTTGGGCCTTGGCCCTTTGGGTAAGTTAAGGGTAGATGTTGAGGCCCGTGTGGAACCTATTTAAGGAGCACTTGGTCTCCTTGGATAGGCCATTCAGAAATTCCCTGAAAAACACACCAAGGCCGATTACGTTTTTGTGTCTGCTAAGTAGATTCCTTCGGGTTTCGAGGCGGTCGCCCCACATCGGTATAGTGTGTGTTTGCAGGTGTCCCCATTCTCATAGCCAGTTGAATAGCGAAGGATCACATCTGTAGAGACGAGCTTAACCTTTGGATCCAGGTTAGACTTTTGTTTCTTCAGACGTTCGTGAACATAATAAATGTAAACGATGTTGTGTTACTAAAACCAAGTAAAGCCCAATTTATGTTTATATTTATATAAATATAACTATTTATGTAATTAATAAAACTCAAATGAACATAAACAAATATAAACTAACATAAATGAACAAACATAAACAAGCATTCACGAACATAAATAAATGAACACGACGTTTGTTCATTTAACTAAATGAACAAATTTTTTGTTCGTGTATGTTTGTTTATTAAATAGATGAACATAAACGAGCTTTTCACCGAACAAGTTCATGAACGTTCAGTTCGTTTACAGGCCTACATGTTGTTACAATAATTTGTATATTTTGTTCATGAAGAAGCATCACTACACAATTCAAACGCACTCTTGTAATTAGTTTAACATAAAACAATGATTGAATGTAGCATCCCAGACCAGGTCATCTTGTTGTAGTATTTTTCGAGATTGGTTATTTCATTACCTAATTAAGTATTGATGATAAACACTGATCAAGGCCAAGATAACAAAAGATAAATACTAGGATACGTGTCAAGATAAATAGTAACTTAATGCTTATCTTGAAGCCTTGATGAGAGAAAGACTGGAATTCCAAGTCAAGATTTTAATTTACTCAGCCATAAATAACACCTTTAATAAACAATGCACATTGACAAAAATAGGACTTGGATGTTGCCAATGAGCGACTTTTAAACTATAATTGGACCCACATTGACAAAACATTTGGTATCTTACTTTATGATGTTATAAACTTTAAATTCGTAAACCCCTTTTTCTTTTTCATGAGTGGTAATTAATTTTCATTATGTGTGTATTACCCTGTGGTCTAGTGGTGGAAAGAACTTGATTTCTTCTTGGAGAGCCAGGTTCAATTCCCACTTGCTGCAGGTGAGGTGAGAGGTTTTCAGGCTTTGCCTGTTTCCTACCCTGGAGTGCCCGGTTCGAATCCCACGTCGGCCGGACTATGCTCATGTATAGCCCTGAGCGTGATGTCGTTCAAAAAAAAAAAATTATGTGTGTATTATATTATAGTAACCAATTATTTGTTAAAACATACTCTTTTAAAACTCCTTTATGATATACGGTATTTACATATTTTATGGTTCGTATCACGGGTAAAAACATATTATTGGACATAACATGTAATCGTTCAAGTATTCATTATCACATACATATATGCGTGCATGTGCACACAATTGAATTAAATAATATAATAAAATAATTTATTACGTATATGGTTATTTGTATGAAGAAAAATAAATGAAACCTAATAGGCCCACTTTCAATGGATGACAAATGCTGGTCCAACAACTCCCTTTATCACTAAAGGATGGGTCTGGTGGACAAGAGTTCCAACAAGTTGCTTTCATAATCTAAGCTGTATAATAGCTGTTGTACATACATGCTTTACACTTGTACCATGCACACTCATAAATTATTGTTGTTATGATGCATTCCAAAATGGCAAAAAATCTAGAGACACAGAATATCAAATAGTAATAACAATAATGTCAAATAAAATATTAAAGTTATACAAATAATATATAGTGCATCATTTATAAAGAAAGAGACTTGTATATTTCTCTTTGTTAAAAATTTAATAGGATTCATTAACCAAAATAATAGACTTGAATTGACTTATACCCGGAATTAACAACGGAATTACGGGTGTAAATAAGTTTTAACTAAGCTCAAGCTCGACCCATTTAATTTTAGAGAGCTCAAGTTTGACTTGTGCCTAGTTTCAACCCTATGTTTAAAATTGAAACCTAATATGAATAATTTTATAAGCTTGAGCTTTGTTCAAGCTTGACTAGTTGATTATTTATTAATCATATATAACATAATAATATATAGTGTAAGGATTAAATACAAACGGGCTTAATCTACTAAACATAGAAGAGAGAATTCTTTTTAATTTTTTTTTCTCATTAATTTAAACATACTTTTTAGATGAATAATATATATAAAAAATTAGCGTAATTAGGTTATTAGAGTAATTATAGTAGTTTACACTAGAGTAATTACGTAATTACTCTACAAAGTAACTATCCTAATTTTTTTTATTTCAGTACTAAAATACATATTTAACAAGATTGAAAAAAAATATCGCGTTCACTTCTCACATTAAGACTTATTTATAGGATAAAACCATTTATACAAGAACCTTACTTATAATATATATTATTTACTTTTTTTTTTTAACATTCAAACGGGACCACTTTTATTCATTCTCCAAAAATTACACAACATCACCCAAGCCCAATTAGCGAGGGGGCTACCCGGGCCAAACCAACATAAAAACATTAAAAAGATAATTACAAAAATGACAATCGCCCCAAGCATACGTATATTATTTACTTATTTTTAATATTATGTAGTGATCAGTTCCATCTTTGGCTAGCTTGGACTTGTTAAAGCTTAATAATACAAGCTCTTAGCAAGCCAATCTAGAGTAGCTAGCTAAAGGCACCACTTGTTTACATCCTTACACTAAATTATCCAAACGGTCTTCCAAATCCCCTATAACAAAACAAACCGACACTGCCATATTAAACTAAAATAAAACCTTATCGCTTACAAGTACCTATAAATCTTTAATGTATAAGATAATATTTGGCACTTTGCTTTTGAAACACCATAAAGTTGCTCATTTCATTGTCAACTAGAGTTTTGTCGGCATGTTCAATAATACTATAATAGTGGCTATTTTGAAACAAAAAAAAAGGGTCATATATGATATTTGAATACAACAAATAAAAGTTAAGAAATCATCACAAAACAAGCCTTGAACAAAACTGAAACAAGAATCAATTGTAATGCCAAAACAGTCAAAAACATTATTGGCTCATTCTTCATCCACTTCCAAATTCTTGGTTCAAATAGTCGATGAACATTCTCTTTGCACTGTCAGCGTCCAAAGGCGGCGGTAGCCCGCTTAAGCTCGATTGACCAGTCAGCTTTATAAAAGTTTTTCTTAGTCTACGAAGCTCGGGTAACCCAACCAACCTTGAAATGTTGATAGTAGGTAAGTTATGGCTGATAGAAAGTCCAGTCACAGGCCCACCCATGGCTAATGACTGAGCCTCAACAATAGCACTGGTTACCTCCTGTGTGGCTCGGTCCATTTCATAGAGAGAATTCGCCTCTGTAAACCGAGCACTTTGTGTTGCTATTGTTGGCTGCAAGATTTTGACATCTCGGGTTTTGGAGTCCACTTTTTTGGTTATGTAGGATACAAGATCTATAATAGCAGGAGAAGATTTATCTATCCCGTCTTTAAACGGCCATAACTCAAATAAAGGCGAATCCCATCGGTTCCTTCTATCGGGTCTCTCAAATCTCCTAACTAAATCTTCAAAAATACCATCATTATACGAAATTCCATCTTTCTCCCTGCGTTCTTCGTTCCAGTTTCTACAGTTGGTTTCTTCAACATCGCAGAAAAGAACACAATGCCGAATTCCTGCAGCGCGTGCAAGACACCATAACTCGTATCTGTAACCCTTTATGCTGTTAAGAGAATCTACTATTATTATGTTATCTTTTGATAGTGACCTATCAACTTCTGATCTAAGTACTCCCCTTAAGTTTTTCTCTGAGGTCATTTCTGCATAGGTTTGATTGCGATCAAGGTGAAAGGAATTTTCGTCGATGATTCTGACATTAGGTTTAGGCTCTATGTCCTTTAGAGCTTCGGCTAGGCAAAGAGCAGCTGTTGACTTCCCACTGCTTGGTTGACCACAAATTATGACCAATGCCATTCAAAGGCGATGACTTTGATTGCAAACACAAATGTTTCTTTCTTGATAGCGCGTGGGGCAAATGATCAAGTGAAAATCCTGTTTATGACAAGAACATAGGTTATATCGACTACTGAGTGGAGTTTCGATTGGTAGACTTTCCTAACCATTGTACTTAAGAAACAAACCAACATTCTTGTAAAAATTAACGGTAGTTTGAAACTAACAGCCAAGTACAATGGTACCTTTTCTCATTCAGTCATTCTTGCATATTATTGCTTTTGACATTTTCGGAAGAACATTTTAATTGCGAGAAAAGCCAAAGTACAATGGTTTAAAAAGTCAATAGCTGCTAGGTTTTCTTGACGTGGTAAAGTTCAAAATATTGAATGAGTCGAGATCTAGTACTACCTTTAAATCAGTGAATCTATTACTACTTGACTGCCCATAGTAGGAAGGTGGTGTTCATGAAGTGAAGTATAAATCTACTTCATTACTTAAGATACTTTATGATTAAAAAAAAAAAAAAAAGAAGCTGCATTTAATTAGGTCGCATCTTTGAACTATTTGATATGCAGAGTATATGGATATTCTCTATTCCAAATTGACAATGAGCTTATATAAAAAGGATTTTGAGAAAACAGTTATCAGAAGACAGAAAAGCTAAAATTAATGCAGTTGATCTACAAATATCCATGCTGTACTGCTCTAAGTAGGATCAAGAAATGGCATACCTGCAGCTTTTCTAGTGAGAACTATGAGTCAGCAGCATCTGGTCTAGACCAACCAAACGAATACCAGACTAGAGACCTACCCGAGACTGACCAAATAAATGCTTGGTTTTAAAAAGCGCAAAGCGCACAAAAGTGACAAGGTCTAAAACCGACACGCAAAGTGCAAAAGTGGTGGCCTTTTCGTACGCGAAGCGCAAAACGATTATATACTTTTTTTACATATCCTATAGGTTTTTAGCATTCTTTACCCAAAATATAGATACAAATACGGTTTTTATATATGATTTAACTTAAATATACAACCTTTTTAGCTACATGTATAACACTTTGAAGCACAAAACACCCCGTGTACGAAAAGCGCGCGCCTCATGGGCTTTTTTTTTTTCCAAAAAAGTGCGCTTGTCTTGCAATTTTTGTACACTGCGCGCCTTGTGTGACATAAAGCACATTGATCCGCGCCGCAGGTCGCCTCGCACTCAAGCGCGCCTGAGGCGCGCTTTTTAAAGAGAGAATAAATGTTCTCGCTACGGCTGTTGGTTATGGATTCCTGTAGTTTTTCCCATGACCTCGGAGAGTGCCTTTCTGTGCAAGGTCACTGACATATCCTTTTCCCCATGACCTCATAGAGTGCTCTGTCGAAGCCCTTTGTGCCTGTATTAAGTTTAAACCAAACCCAACCAAAACCAAAAATCTACAAGAATCCAAGACGACAGCCATATTGATAACATTTATCCAGTAGGCCGCAGCCTCGCAGGTAGGTCCTGGGTCGTGTATTCGGTGAAGTTTGTCTAAACTGGATGCTGCACACTCCTAATTCTCACTAGAAAAGTTGCAGATATGCCATTTCCTGATCCTACTAAAACGGATTTAGCGCCGATAATTCTAGAACATGACACATTTCATGTATACCATTTGATAATAAGATTAGGTATTCTAATAACCGTATAAAAAAATCTTCTTTATTCAATTTCATTGAAACAGAAAAAAATGCACATAAAAGATCACAAACTGAAATTCTAACGCTAGCAGCGGGAGCCGTAAGTTGGCGATAACAACAGAAGCAAGCGGCCAGAAACTTTCAGACAGATCAAAGAAACAGCCTTTCATTACAAGTAGCAGTAGTGATTAGCTGACAATCTCCAAACAGTTTAACTATTTCTCAAAAACTAAAACTATGGATCTTCATCCATCTCATATATTCTATAGGCCCTAAAGAACCAATTTAAATACAATACTGAATAAGTCTACTGATATGAACAAATAAAGATCCTTAAAGTAAATAATTTTACATCCATATAACCCTATTGACGCATCAGGGGAACTATAAGACAATATTTTCAATGATTTCAGCACAAAAAAACACTAATTTCTTGCACATAAACCCTAATAACGAAACACAAAATTATTATTATTACTGAAATCTAAAAAAGTAGGAATAGCAATTCAGTAACATGTTATTGAACAAGAGACCGAAGAATAAGTTACCTTGTGCAGATTTCTTGCAATGGTGGCTGATGAGTTATATTATGTGTGATTCCAAAACCTTTTTATGAGTTATGACTGCTTTGTACAAGAATATGAGAATATTGTTGTTCCTCCTTCATCTTTTGTATATAGACTCATAAGCCCTTAAATTTTGGTCCCTATAATATTATTTTATACCCTCTTTTATACTTGCAAAAATATGTTTTCAAACATTATATAATTCATTTAAAAAAATATCTTAAGATCTCAAAATCATATTTTTTTCCCTTTAATTGTATAAGATACAACTCTAAATCGATAGCACATTAATTCTAAACAATAATTACAATATAATTCTCTTATCTTTTTTGAACGGCCAACGAATCAATTCCGAGCACTCTTAGACACCCTTTTGGCGAATCAGGTACTCGAGAGTACCCGGGCCACCAATTGCCACCAATTCCTGGGAAAACCCGACCACTCACCCGCCTGAAGGCACGACAGTGAAATAATCGGTAAAACCGGTCGGGATCAGGACTCGAACCCAAGCCAATGGCCGGGTCATCCCTCATTTCCCCTCCACCAATGTCCTTCAAATGTAGCTAGTGGGAATTGAACCCAAGCCTCCCATAGAAAACTTTAGACCCTCAACCAACTGGGCTACAAGTGTTGGACATAATTCTCTTATCTTAGTTACGCTTTAATTGCCTAATCTTTTACCAAATTATGGATAATTAGTTAGTTACATTTTATCTCTTTATACAAAAATTAATTACCTCACGATTTCTAAACGCCCATAACATTTTCGTAGGTTTATATGTATATATATATATATATATGTATACAAAACATTCCATAAAAACAAGCATAATCATTCTCTTTAAATTGAGTATAGTTATAGTATTCATATAATTTTTAAAAAAATGATATATTAAGTGGTTAACGGTGTCGAAAGGTGAGCAATAATTGAATTGTTAACTGAACCCGAACAGAAAATAGGCAAAACCGAACCAAGATCAACAAAAACCGAATTAACTAAAAACCGGTTATCGGATTTTTTTGTACCCCTTATTTAACCAAAATTAACCGAACCATTCGTGTTTTCATGTATTTCTACCTTTTATACCTTATGTTCATACATTTCATATTTGTATCTCTATTTCATGTCTTTATATCACAATTTCATGCATTTCTAAGCCAAAGTTTTAGCTTAAGTTTTGGTTTGGCTATTAACAAAAAATAACCTCTGTTTCTCCTCTCTTTGGTTGCAAATCCCATTTTTGAGCGCTTTTACATAAGAACGTTCATAGGGTATGTTAGGCAAAACTATCTAGTGGCTGGTAACTGTAGTTTTTTTATATATATTTTGGTTTTGGAGGAGTAGCTGGAGCTTTTGATAAAATGACCAAAATAAGCATTAACTAAAAGCTTTTATGAATGTTTTTTTAAATTATTTTTTATAATAGAATAAGTATTTGTGTTATTTAGTCATTAAAAGCTTGTAGTTAGTAGGAGCTTTTTCTTAAACGCTGGTACAAGTAGCTTTTCAATATAGAGCTAAAAGCTTCAAACTTTTTCAATCAACCAAGGTTTTTTTTATTAAGGATACATTTTTTCTTAAAACCTTAAAGTTTCAAGCTCATAAAAGTTTTAAAAAGTTTCTCACTAAAGATACCCATAGTGTTGTGTTTTCTTGTTTCATTTATATCGTGCCATCTATCCTCCACATTATCCCCTATTTGTTAAAAAAATCACCTAAAAAGTGACTATTGTAAAGTCAATAAAAAACAAAAATTAAAGGTCCACCAACTAAACTATGTTGGTGTCGTATTAATTTTAATTATCTTCATGATAAAAAGTAAATGTTTTTTATTTTATTTTATTTTTTATTTCTAACTTTAATAAATCAAAAAAGACATGTAATGTTTATTCATAGAAAAGTGAAGTGGAATTAATAAACTTTTTGGCTTTAGAGAGTGTATTAATTAAAATAACTTTTTTTAATCATCTATATCTATATCTATATCTATATCTATATATCTATATATATATATATATATATTGCAAAGGGATTAATCCCACATGTCATACTCTTATGCAATCTCTCCTTTAAAAGATGCCACATAGGATGTGATGTGACAACTTTAAACCAATTAAAAAAAAGAAATAAATATGATTTAACCTAATCTATATATCTATTATCTATTATCTATTATCTATTAATTATTAATATATATAAAAGAATTGAACATTGCTGACGTGGCGTGCAATGGTGCCTTCAACCTCTCCATGAAACTGCCACGTGGCATCTTAATTGAAAGATTTTAGTGTTTTTGAATTATTTCCTTTTTTAATTAAAAAAAAAGATAAACATAAAACCCTAAATTTATCTCTCAATTCTCAATTACTAAAATTAAATTGAGTTATTTTAGGGAAAAAAATTAAAAACAAATTTAAAATTTTTTCCCTTATGTTTCTCCCATAATTTTTAAACGTTAATATCTTTTATATTCGAGATTTTTTAAATAAAAAAATTACACCAAATTAATGAGTGTTTTATTACCTTTCCAACGAGTACCATAGTGCCATATAAAAAATGGAGAAAAAAACGACTATTTTTTGTGGGGTTATGTTCATACAGAAAAAAAAACACAAAGTGTTCAGGTTATTCATTAATCATGTTTTTTCTTTTAAACCAGGTTTTTATCTACGATGTTGAAATTTAGCCTAATCGCCATGCTATCATTGGAATTTTACTCTTTTAAAGATGGATAGGTATACTTCATCAAGAGAAGCCAGGAGAAAGAATCGCGCAACACTACAACACATAGTGTCACCTTATAGCAAGGTTATTTTTTTATTTATTTAATTACAAGAGTTATAATTATTACTATTAGTATTAGTATTATTATAATAGTTATATTTTTCAACCCCCATCAAGAATTCTATATCTATATAAGTCAAATTCAAATTGTAACATATTTTAATTACGCAAAGATGATTATATGTTGAAGGTCATCCTTTTAATACTGTATTATGTTTAATATGGTTTATGCTTTTTATTTTTTTAACTTTTTTAAATAAATGTTTTTTTAACTAAGATTGATTATGTTTAAGTTATTTACTCTTTTGGTGATTTGAGTTTTCTTCTTTTATCATTTTTTATCATTTTTTATTAAATCATATTAAAATTTTCAACCCCGGGAACTTCCCGGGGTAATCAGCTAGTATATATATATATATATATATATATATATATATATATATATATATTGCAAAGGGATTAATCTTACATGTCATATTCTTATGCAATCTCTCCTTTGAGAGATGCCACATAGGATGTCATGTGGCAAGTGTAAACCAATTAAAAAAGAAGGAATAAATATGATTTAACCTAATCTATTATAATCTTTAACCTAATCTATTAAATACCTAATCTACTAAATCTAAATATTAAAACTTTACTATTTTTTCTCTCATGTTTCCTCCCATAACTTTTAAACGCTAATATCTTTTATATACGAGATTTTTTAAAGAAAAATATTACACCAAATTAACGAGCGTTTTATTATCTTTCCAACGAGTACCATAGTGCTATATAAAAAACGGAGAAAAAATGACTATTTTTTGTAACCCGACAGGTATTGTGTCGGGTTTGGGATTAGTTTAAAAAAAATTGTGGGTTTGGGTCGGGTCTAGGATTAGGTGATACCCGACCCGATTACCCGAAACAACATACCCAAATACCTGAACTATATACCCGATCATATAGCCATGAATCTTTTAACGCATCACATAACCCTTAGACTAATGCGTTCGATATTTCAATAATTAACTTTTTTTTCTTATTTCATGTTAGTTTTTTTAGAATGATTGATTACAAATTTTCAAATTCATTTGTAATGACACTAGATTTATACCCCGACGCAGAGATTCGTTTTTTTTTTTTTATATTTGAATATGATAACTTATGGCAGTGATTTGTTTAAAATAATAATAATAATAATAATAATAATAATAATAATAATATATTTTATTATGTCATATTAGATATTTCAACCTGGGACGCTCCCGGGATAAAAACTAGTCTATTATAATCTTAAACCTAATCTATTAAATACCTAATCTATTAAATACTTAATCTACTAAATTTAAATATTAAACCTTTATTATTTTATCTCTCGTGTTTCCCCCATAACTTTTAAACGTTAATATCTTTTATATACGATATTTTTTAAAGAAAAAAATTACACTAAATTAACGAGCGTTTTATTATCTTTCCAACGAGTACCATAGTGCTATATAAAAATCGGAGAAAAAAATTACTATTTTTTGTAACCCGACAGGTATTGTGTCGGGTTTGGGATTAGTTTAAAAAAAATGTGGGTTTGGGTCGGGTCTAGGATTAGGTGATACCCGACCTGATTACCCGAAACAACATACCTAAATACCGGAACTACATACCCGATCATATACCTATGAATTTTTTAACGCATCATATAACCCTTAGACAAATGCGTTCGATATTTCAATAATTAACTTTTTTTTTCTTATTTCATATTAGTTCTTTTTAGAATGATCGATTACAAACTTACGAATTCATTTGTAATGGCACTAGATTTATACCCCGGCGCAGAGATTCGTTTTTTTTTTATATTTGAATCTGATAACTTATGGCAGAGATTTGTTTAAAATAATAATAATAATAATAATAATATATTTTATTATTTATATTACATGTTTCAACCCGGGACGCTCTCGGGATAAAAACTAGTAAGAAGAGAAAAAAAAAAAACAATATCAGATTTTCTATGTTTATTTGTTTTAAAACTTGTGATCTTTATCTTTACTATGAAATTTTTTGAAACGAGAGTTTCGGTTAGTTAGTTAACTTGGTTTCACATAAATAATATGTTTTTAACATTATAATAATAACTACTAGCTATAAAGATATAACTTAAAAAAAATAATAAATTTTAGATTAAAAAATAAACTTATTTGAGTTTCTTGATATGCGTGTATGTGGATATGTATAAATCTTTTTTAAAACAAAAATAATAAAAAAAAAATTTCAACTCAATATCCTCACCTGCTTTCCTCCGCCATAATTGCCTCTTTATCACCTCTAAATTCAACTTACTTTGATCTATTCTCTCTCTCTCTCAGGTCAGTGTTTTTTACTAATTATTTTTGTTGATTTTCCATTGCTTCATGTTTTTTTCTTTTTGCAGTCACATAGTTGGTCACATTATGCTCATAAATATTTAATGATGAAACTTTAGATTGATCATGAATCTGTGTACATGTACAGTGATTGCATTATAATATTCTGATCTCAGTTGATTGATATTGTTGCAGTTTAATCAGTTGATACCCTTATCTGCTTCTTGTTAGAGAAAACAGTAGCGATTAAGTTTACAATCAACACTTTATTAAACTGTTCATACATAAATATATATATGATTTATGAGTCTGATACTCTGATCTTGCTTTGGTCTTATAAGACACTCTTAAAACACGATGCGAGTTCGTATAACCGGTTGTGATGATAATTGATAAGTGTTTTCTTGCTATGTTTCAGTAACAAAGATGGTGAAAATCTGTTGTATTGGAGCTGGTTATGTTGGAGGTCCAACCATGGCTGTCATTGCATTCAAGTGTCCATCAGTTGAAGTCTTTGTTGTTGATATCTCGGTGCCCCGAATCACAGCATGGAACAGTGACAAACTCCCTATTTACGAGCCTGGACTCGACGAAGTGGTGAAGAAGTGCAGGGGTAAAAATCTCTTCTTTAGTAATGAGCTTGAGAAACATGTTGCAGTTGCAGATATAGTTTTTGTGTCTGTAAATACTCCGACCAAAACGTCAGGTTTAGGAGCTGGAAAAGCAGCCGATTTGACATACTGGGAGAGCGCTGCGCGTATGATAGCCGACGTATCCAAGTCTTCAAAAATTGTGGTTGAGAAGTCAACTGTTCCTGTGAAAACAGCAGAAGCAATTGAAAAGATTTTGACCCATAACAGTAAAGGCATTAAGTTTCAAGTGCTTTCAAACCCAGAGTTCCTTGCAGAAGGTACTGCAATCACTGATCTTTTTAATCCTGACCGCGTTCTCATTGGTGGCCGTGAAGAAACCGTGGCTGGGTTGAAAGCTATTCAAACGCTTAAAGACATTTACGCTCAGTGGGTCCCACAGGAACGGATTATATGTACAAATCTTTGGTCTGCAGAGTTGTCAAAGCTTGCTGCAAATGCTTTCTTAGCTCAAAGGATCTCTTCTGTTAACTCAATCTCAGCGCTGTGCGAGGCCACCGGTGCAGATGTTACTCAAGTTTCATCTGCGGTTGGTAAAGACTCAAGAATCGGGTCTAGGTTTCTTAATGCCAGCGTCGGGTTTGGTGGGTCGTGTTTTCAAAAAGACATCTTGAACTTGGTGTACATATGTGAGTGCAATGGTCTCCCAGAGGTGGCAAACTATTGGAAACAGGTTATAAAGATCAATGATTACCAAAAAAGTCGATTCGTGAATCGACTAGTATCTTCTATGTTTAACACAGTATCGGGAAAGAAGATTGCGATATTGGGATTTTCGTTTAAAAAGGACACTGGCGACACTAGAGAAACGCCTGCAATTGATGTGTGTAAAGGTTTGTTATCTGATAAAGCTCAGTTAGTCATTTACGATCCACAGGTACCCGAGGCGCAGATGATTAAGGATCTTTCGACCCCTAAATTTGTGTGGGACCAACCTGGTTCGGTCATCCAAATAGCCGAAGAGGCGGTGAAGCAAAGTGTGAAAGTGGTTCATGATGCCTACGAAGCGATTAAAGATGCACACGCGATTTGTATCCTAACCGAGTGGGACGAGTTCAAAAGTCTTGATTACCAGAAGATATACAACAACATGCCGAAACCAGCTTATGTGTTTGATGGCAGGAATGTGGTAGATGTTGCAAAGCTAAGGGAAATTGGGTTTATTGTTTACTCGATTGGGAAGCCATTGGACCCGTGGCTAAAAGACATGCCTGCCATTGCTTGAACTTGAAGATGGATTATTACTATTTATTAGCCAACTTAACTTCATATGGTCAATTTATTTTTAGTGTTTATTTTTGACATTGTGTTTTGTTCTTATTAAGGATTAGCTTTTGTTTTGTTTTGAATGGTTTAGTTATAGCTTTTATATGAAGTTATTTACACTTAAAGTCGTTTTTTTTACCTGCCAACTCGAAACCCCATGCAGTACTTAGGCAAATTCCTGCGTATTAGTCAGGACTCAAACTTGCAGTCTCAGGGTAGAAAACAGACTAAGCCTTAAAACCTCCCATCAAAATGGCATGGTTGAGGGGGCTGATTGGTATGACTTATTTTATTGGTTCAGTTTTGATAGTTTGAACCATTTTTTTGTTTTTTTTTCTTCCAAATCATAATTTTGTAGCAACTTTTTTTTTTTTTTTTTTTTTTTTTTTTTTTTTTTTTATGACGAACACGGTTAGGCTGTACGTTGTGGCTTGCGGTGAGCACCGCCGTGAGCCATCGATGTGATTGTCAATTAACCCGGTCGCGTCAGGTTGTTGTGGCTGGAGGTGACCACAGACGCGACCACAGCCTACAAATCCAACACAAATTCTTTTCTTCGCGCTGTGAGCCTGCTCGAGTTGGCTCGCTCGCATCAGGTTAGCGTCGGGATGTTATGGCTGGGGTGAGCGTGTGGCTGCTCACGCCTAGTCGCTTGCATGTTCACATCACAATAGTCTTATCCATAACTACATACAGCTTACCAACACTCATATTATTATTACCCTATTTTTGTCGATGTATATTTTATAAGAACTTGAATTGACACCAAACTCGGAATTATAAGTGAAGTATATCAACTAACTAGATTTTAATATTTTATCATATTATTATCGACAAGTAACTAACAAATACTCACATTGTATCAATTATTATTTTAATCTTTTAAACAAGATAATTTAACCATAAAATAATTTCCTGTAAAAGATTTAATACTACATGTTTAATGTTGTTCATAACCGTGTAAATCTTTTAAGGGCCAATATTGTAACACGTGTGTACTTTTAGGTGAAAAAGAGGCTACTGCACACGTGTAAAACCGGCTTAATTAGCCAAACCGGTTTAAAACCGGACCGTTCTCGATGATTACAATAAACAAGACACGTATCCAATCACCCCTCTTTTTTCATCGTACTCCTTATATGATCGACCTTCGATTTCTCTTTGTTTTCCAAATCAACACCCAAATCGTGTCCCTTATTCGTTATCCTCTCCTCTTCCTCTATCCATCGATCTAAATTTTGTCCAATTTCATTTCTCCTAACTAATATTAGGGTTAGGGTTCGTTGTTTGAATCTTCGTACATAAGACCTTTTTTTCTTCGATCCGTTATATATTCTTTGCGGGTTTTTGATCTCTTTTAATAACCCTATGTTCATTCTTTGAAAAAATATACATTGTTCGGTGTAATTTGTATCTAGGGTTTCGAAGCGTTCGTGTTGTGAAAGTTCGTTTTATTTGTAAATTGATAGAGGGATTCGGTAAGTATGGTTGTTAATTACTGTTTGTTATCATAATCGACGTAAAAATTGTTGATTTAATCATGTTAATGTCTAGGGTTAGGGTTTCAAGAAAAAAATTGGGGATTATGTAATTTTATTAAATTGACCATTTCAATGCCTGTAATTCGTCCAGGAATTAAAAGTTATGGACATAAAAGTGAATTTTTGTAATTTGTTGTCTTAAAAATTTTCTTTTATTTATAAACAATTGATTGTATACATTTCTATAATTTTTTGAAGTTATGTTAATATTTTTGAGGACTTTTAGTGTTTTGATAAGTGATAATATTGGCTTGCTAATAGCAACATGATCTTGTTTAGTGTTGCCCTGCATGCACATGAGAATACAACTATAGCATTGCATGTAAACTAATGTGGAAGTGTGTTAATAGATTTTTTGTTTCTTTGACAATGTTGAGCATAAAAATTAGTGATAGGGATTATCGAGTTAAAACGGCAATTTTTATCATCTGTCTAATACTTGGTATGTTGTTTATGATTCAATAACAACGACAATGACAATTCTTTATGTTATCTAGAGTCGACCGACTTTAGGATTTGTTATTATCCATCGCGTTGTCCCCTGTATTTAAGTCAAGATATGATGTCACTTTTGTCGGTGTTATCTGAGACAAGGATAACACACCGTGCGAATCACAAGAAAACATATATTGTTCTGAGTTAATTGCAAATCGTGTAATTTTTTCTGTATTTTTAAATATAGAATGATGACAGGTTTTGTGATATACTGATATAGGATATTCAGTGCTGCTGATATGTTTATTTATTTATTGTTTAAATAAATACATCTTCTTGTCCATCTGTGTTTATCTTTAGATATCATTGCAGGTGGTGATGGGAACTAAACGGGCCTTTGAAGAAGATCTGCAGGAGTTTATTAAGCACCCAAAACATATCGATTATTGCATCAAACCACCTACAGTTGCTGAGACTAAACATCCTCTTGAAACCGTTCACGTTGTTGGGATTCCTGGTACGAAGAGTATTAAAATATATTATATATTATTTTGATTCGTTTTTTAGTTATCCTGGTGGTACTTTTTTACGAGTTATTTGGCAACAAACTTATATGATACTTGAACAAGAAAGAAATTATCGATCTTTATGGTATCTAAAATCTGTCTATTGTAATTGCATCAAATATGGATTAGTTTTTAGAACGTATATTCCATATATATATTTTTACGACGGGCTTTACGGTATCCATTTTACAAACAGTCAACAGTCTGTTTGTAAAACAGACTGTTTTTACGACGGGCTTATTAATTTACATGTTTTGCAATGCGCAAACATAAGGTTCTGTTATAATCTATTAACAAACGGTTATGTCGTTATCTGGTTTTTCCTTATAAAGTACACGTGTATGCGTACTTTTGTTCATATATCATACTCAGCTATGCCTCGTTGTTGGGAATAGGTGAAAATGGCATTTATGTCTCTGATATGGTTGTCAAGGGGCTTGAAATTGATGAACCATTACCGCTGGTGACTGGAATGGACACTAGTGAAGATGATTCTGGATCCGGGCCGGTGTTTCCTTCTAATCTTTTCTCTGAGCTTTTTGAATATAATCTCCCAAGGAGACCACTGTTTCATTACGAAGATATATATTCATCACTACTGAATAGATCTCCCAGAAAAGAGATTCCTATTGGACCAAATCATCAAGCTGATGTTCCTGAATTCAACCCCGAGATGGCTAAAAAATATCGTGAGGATAGTGGAATGGAGCGTTTCTTGGGAGTTTGTGTCATTTCAAGTCATCACTATATCGTTAATTCTTCAAGTGATATCCTAATAGATTGCAAGTGTTCTGATCATGGTTCAATTAGATGCGTGCAACAACATGTGAAAGAAGCCCGTCTGAACTTAAAAGAATGCTACGGGGATGGAAAGTTTGCTGATATGGGAATGCTTGATATGGGAGAAGAAGTCGCAAGTAGATGGAGTGAAGAAGAAGAACGACTTTTTCATGACGTTGTTTACTCAAACCCTGTATCTGTCGGCAGAAAGTTCTGGGAACAACTAGCTATTGAATTTCCTTCTAGGACAAAGAAGGAGCTCGTGAGCTATTACTTTAACGTCTTCATTTTACGTAGACGGGCTGTTCAGAACCGAGCACGCTATTTGGATATCGACAGTGATGATGACGAATGGTGCGGAAGCTATGGAGCGAGTTTTGGGGACAGAGTAGAAGATGATGACTTTGTTGTTGGTGATCATGATTCCTTTTCTGAAGATGGTGGCGTTGGTGGTAATTACGATGGTGATGCTATTGGCATGGATGATGAGGAAGTTGATGTAGAATCATCCATAATTAAGAATGAAAACATGGTTATAGTCGAAGGCAAGCAAGACGGCATCATAGAAGAAATCTCTGGTGGCGTTGATGGTATTTATGATGGTGATGCTATTGGCATGGATGGTAAGAAAGTTGATGTGGAATCATCTTTAATTATGAATGGAAACGAGGCTACCATCGAAGGTGAGCAAGATGGCATCATTGAAGAAATCTTCGGTGGCATCGATGGTAAAGTTGATGTAGAGTCATCTGTAATTAAGAATGAAAACAAGGCTACAAGAGAAGGTGAACAAGATGGCATGATTGAAGAAATCTCCGGGTATTCTAAAAATGGCGAGAACGCTATCTAGTAAATGAAAAAATCTTGATGGTATGTGGTTTTCGTTTATGTTAAGTCTTGTTTGTTTTATGTTTTTGTTTTGTTTTGGACATCATTGATGAGTTGCACATACAAAATGGGATTTGAGGTTTCCTTTTGTTATTGTTTTGGTTCTTTTTAAACCCTGATTGATTGGGTTATTAAATGTATAGAGGAATAATGAAAGATGGATGGGTTCTGCAAATAAAAGATGCATTTGGGTTGGGGTGCATTGAAATGGAAATTGGTTGGTTCGACTTTGAGAGCTAGCAGGGTGGTGTGTAACAAATGTGACTGTTGAAAAGATGATGATAATAATTCATATGACAACATCAAAGCTTGTAACTTTGAAGTAAATATTCCCCTAATAAAATATTAAATTTTATGTCTTTTAGTTGTTATTTTATACTACAACAATCTTTAATGTGAAAAATATGAGATACTTATATAATATAATATGATAAGATATGATATTTTACTGCAAAAAGTTTACTATACAATAAGATACGATATTTTACTAAAAAAAATTATTACACAATTTAATATATTATGATTTTAGTTTAAAAACGAGTGGAGCAAAAGACATCGTGATGGGATGGGAGTGGGAAATGGAATGAAGATTATTCTATTGTGTCTCAGATTTAAAAAAAAAAAATGTAAGTCTCCAATAATATTAACTAGAAAATAACTTAATTTAATTGTCTGACCCTAGATCACGAGCTCGATAGCATTATATACACCGTTAGTTACAATTTGATGAGACCAACTATGATACTAACTATATATATAGCAGCAATAAACCAACTTGTTTTTCTAATTATCTAATAACTATGATAACCCAACAGTGACTCAATTGGTGGTCCCTTGCCAATTCCTACTTGCGATCAACCCAACCAACCACCGACATTTTCCAACTTTAGTCTCGATTGTTAGCCATTAAAGCGGATGTCGTTTCAGATGATACTGGAACAGTGCGGTTTACAGATCGATTTTTGTTTCAGTTTACACTAATTGATTAATGTAGTACTTTTTAAATACATTTTCCAACTTTGGTCTCGATTGCCAGCAGTTAACGCGACTTCTAAAACCATGTGTAGTGGGGAAGGGAAAAACATAAGGCCCCTGTATCTGATTGGTCCACGTGGCAGCTGAGTCAACATGGGGCTTGAAGTGAAAATGAGGTGTAGTGGTAGTGGGAAAAAGATTGGTTTGTTTATTTGTTGAGGTGTCATCATGTGATTGGTTTGTTTATTTGTTGCACAACGTTATAATCATCATGCCATCAACCACATTTGAAGCATAGCGCCCCCCCTGTAGCGGTGTGGGGGGCTATATGTTGCCCAATCACGCCACAATCACGCTTCACTACACCCGGTCTAACGAGTATGTCATTTCAAATGATACTGGAACAATGTATGTCCATGGATGGGGTAAGATGGTTATCTCAGGCTTTGCCAGTTGTAAAAAAATATGCATAATAAACTAATATAATGATTGGGGTGGGAACAAATTGCGCTAGGTGATGCCAGCACCACTCTTAAATTACTGCAAAACATTTTAAGTTATAAATAACCCAATTAACCCTGTATTTATTAATTTTTTTTTAATCTTTATCTTTTTTTATTACTTTGCTATATAATAAATAAAAATCTTATGATTACCTTATTTCTCTCTCATATGAAATAATATTATTAAATCATAATTTCACGTTTATCTCTTATTAATTTAATATTTATTTTCTTAACTAATTATTTTTATATTTTCGCTTATTAAAAACCATTTAATATTTTATTAATTAAAAAAACTACATCTTCAAGACCACCACCTTAATCACATCCTGTAATGATTGCTTCTGCCTTTGCACCTCATCCAAACAAACATTCTCTCTTTAATTAATATACATTTTCATTCTTATTTACATGATTAAAATTGTTGTTTTCTCATATTATAGTAAACTAATTTCTATGCTATATTGTAACACATATTTTGTCTTAATATTATATTTGTCTATTCTGAGAAGATCTCGGGATATAGCCTAGTTAAAGTAAAGAATTGTAGAATAATAAGATCTAATTTCTAAGAAAGTTCTTGATAACAAGGGATTTATATAAAGAAAATGATATGAATTGTGTAGCCAACAAAATCCACCAAGTCATCATTTGTTGAAACATAAACATATCCTAGATAGATACCTTCATGAAATTAAAAAACTCTACCATCAAGAAAAGTATTCTTCTCCAACACATTTTCAATATCCAAAACCAAAGTTTACTCACGTACAAAACCTTGCTTCAACCTCATCCTCGCCTTCATGAATCCTTCAAATAAACACTCAAATTCGTGATTAATTTGCATTCATCAATCACAAATTTATAGTTGTAATTATTAATCTTAAATCATATATGGAGAATAAGCTCAAGCAAACGAGGTGAGATCATTAATATAACTTTGAGTTGTTGCATGATCATATGTAAACTAACAGTTTGTGTTAGGGTCAAATTTTCGGGCTTGGATGAGTACGAAGGCGAAACTTCACACGTTCGAGACCGAAAATTAACATCTCAAAGGACTCGATCGTTTAATGGAGGTAATTCAGTTTCACCACAAGAAATGAACACTGTAAAACATGAAAATTCACCTTTTTACACATTATTTTTTGCGTCTGTTAGAAAACTGGGCATTTGCGACCGCATTTTGGTCATAAAGTTTTGTGATCGTTTAAATTATCATATTTTTTTCATTTTTCAATTGTTTTTCGACTGCCTTTCGCAATCGAAATGTAACCAGATTCTATTTTTATATTTTTCGACTATCTGCGACAGCTATTTATCAAGGTTGCAAAAGGCGCTAGGCGCTAGGCAGACAGTGAGGTCCAGCCTAGGGACTAGTCGGGACTAGGCGAAAATTAGGCAGAATTAGGCGTTTTGGTATTTTATACATATTTTTATATATATATACACACAAATTTAGGTGTTTTTTAAAAATATGTTAAGATATATACACATAATACTAAGAAATACTTAGAAATTTAATAAAAAAATAAAAAATAAAATAAAAATTACCACCGCCTAGGCCCGCCTAAAGGCCAAAACGCCCAGGAACCCGACTAGGGCTAAATTCCTATATTTTGTTTAGCCTAGCGCTGCCTAGGCCGCCTTCTGCAACATTGCTATTTATTATTTAACTTTAATTGGTTACCTTTAAATTTTTGCGGCGTCACTAACTTTGCGACCGTTATGATTCCAGTCGTTAATTTTATGACTGTTTTTTTCCGGTCGCAAATTGCCAGTTAGGGTTTAATGAATCCGTTTTCTTTGTGTTTTGTTTGTTTTTCAAGATGGTAGAAGAGTTCAAAACTGGTATAGAGGACAGTCGTCTCGTGAACTGTCATATGATTATGATTCGGACTATATGGAGAGCGATGAGTTCCGGACAGCAGTTGCAGCAGCTGCATTTGCCGTCGATTCAATTGAAGAACAAAGAAGAGCAACACGAAGACGTGATAGCAACTTTAGTAAGCCCAAGTCAAAACAAGAAGATGGCGCGGTTTCCATGACTAAAAAAATTAGAGAAAGAATCCCTTCTTCTTCTTCTGCTGCTGCAGCAAGAAATAAGACAAAGAATACGGAAGATCATAACGTTCCCATATCAACCCCAAGTTTCCTTTCCAGGAAATTCTCAGGTGCAACAGTCTTGAGTACCACCATAACTCACATATGTTGTGAACATATAGGTTTGGTTATATTTCATTATATTCATTACTTAGTTTTTAATTTGGGTTATAGAATTACAAGAAAAGTTGCCTCAAAGGGCTAGTTCTTCAGCAAACACAGAACATAAACCCGGAGTTGGCTTGGCAAGCGGTAGCAGTGACCTAAAGCCGACCAGTCAACCCACACCGCCACCAACCGGCGTCTATGCAAAGCGTCCACAACTTAGTCCGTATGACATACAGGCGGAAGTTTGGGAGAAAACTGAGTTGGAAAAAATCAAAGAACGGTATACTCAGTGTTCTAAAAGCATTCACAACCCGTCCACCATAAGTTAGATAGTCAAACTTTTAAAGAATTTATTTTAGAAGAAATTGATAATAAAACAAAATTGTAAATGGTTAAGATTGTAAATGGAAGAAAGAGAATAGAAGAATAGTAAAAGAATATGGAGATAGATATAGCTATAGAATGTGGGAGGTTTTCTAGATAAGGGTGGTCGCGGCAGTCCCGGCTATGTTGCCGAGCCCCCACCAACTCCATCTTGTCACGTCAAAAACACAGAAAAAATCATCAAAAACAATGGTAGCCGATTGGTTAGGTGTAGCCGATTGTGAGGCTTTTGACCGTAGCCGAGGGTGTAGCCGTTCGGCTACGGTAGCCAAACCACCCTAGCTGACGAGTGCCCCGTCCACCCTAATTAACAAAATTTAGAGGAAAAAAAT
The DNA here is from genome assembly GCA_028751855.1 of Ambrosia trifida. NCBI lineage: Eukaryota > Viridiplantae > Streptophyta > Magnoliopsida > Asterales > Asteraceae > Ambrosia > Ambrosia trifida. The sequence goes on from CM054122.1 coordinate 73,437,404, forward strand.
TTGTTTTTTAATTAGATTATAGTGATAAAGATGGTGGATGGAATGTGAATGGTATAAACTACAAAATTTTACTAATATTGTTTTGTGACTGGTGGTAATCTTGTGACCGTATCTGATCCGGTCGCTAATTTTGCGACCATTTTCTGTCGGAAATTTTGGTCACAATGCTCAGTTTCACAACTTACCTTTACACTAACTATGTGACAATATCAGGTACGACAAGTTGAATGCTAAAATACTCGATTGGGAGAACGAAAAGAAAGCGAAAGCAAGGAAGAAGCTGTCAAAAAACAAGGTCTTGATCATGGTTTTTTTTACAGAAATTGTAAATAGAAATGAGAAATAAATGATTGGAGATTGTTGCAGGATGAGCCAGAGAGGAAACGAGCTCGAGCTCTGCAAAGTTACAAGAATGATATAGAAATGATTGAACAGATTGCGGAAACAGCGAGATCACAAGCTGAGGATAACCGAAGGAAGGATGTGATCAAGATTAAGAAGAAGGCCGATACGATTAGATTAACCGGAAAAATTCCATCCAAAACATGTTTATGCTTTTAGTTCTCGACTAAAATGATCCATGAGATCGATCTTCTCATGATCAAGAACATCATGTCTATTTGTGAATGTGTGTAGTTAATAATGATGTATAATTTAATGTAAAGGAAAGTTAGATTGGTGGTTCTTAGACAAAATACATCGAATTTATTAATCCCACCTTTTTTTTTGTAGTTGGCGAGTAATAATTCCACCTAAGTTTATTCTTTTCACCAGTGCCACCTTTCAGACATTTCGACTACATAACCGCCGCCAGCCTCTTGACTCTCCCAGATGCGCGGAAACCCGACTTCCACCTGCTTGAAGGCACGACAGTGGAATAATTGGTAAAACCCCACCTCTCATCCGAGTCGAACCGACGCAACCCGTATTCGCTCTTCACCTGGATGCCAAAAGGGTGGGGGCGAGAAAACGATAGTTGAATTCGGTATTCAGATGTTTAACTCCATCCACGTGGCATCAATCGATTGATTAGCGGAACCCTAAATCGACATTAACAACATATTCCATACTTCCATTCTATTGATTTTTCATCGATTGATTGAATTGTTATTTGATTGTTTAAATTTTATTTCAGGAACACTATATCTACATATGATTATACATGTATAGTATAGTTTTAATAATATACAATTTATTTAAATTCTTTACTTACCATTTCATTAATTATTGTGGCTGATTCAAAAAGCAAATAATATGTTTATGTTTATATATACTGCTATCATTTGTATATATATGCTTAAAAATAATGGTAACACATGCATCTGAAAATTAATTTCCTTGTAACAAATTCCATACCGAGGTTAAAAAAAGCGATTTTATCACGACACCTATGTATCAACCTCTTAAGTTTATTTGCCATCATTATCTATAGGAGCAGTGGTGCTAGTTGTGGTGGTGGTTTCTGTGGTCTGGTTGCCAGAAGCGTCGGTTTTGGTGACCGTGGTTGTGTGGGTTGTTTCATATTTATGAAGATAATCCCCTGCTTGGTCCATAAACTTCCCCAACCCTTGCGTTTCATCTATGACTCCATAAGCTGCCGCGGCGTCAAGAACGTCTGCAGCTGCACCAGCTATCTTGCCCATGTCAGTCTCTTGGCCTGTGACCGCTTCGGACATTACCTTGGCGCTAGCCATAAGTTCAGAATTGGATGGTTTAGGGCTGTTCTTTTTATTGTCTCCCTCTTTGTCCATTTTTTAAGGATTGTGATTTGTGACAAAACCTTTATAAAAAAACTGAGGATGGATAAACAATAGGTGTATGCAAGTGTTTGACCTTTGTTAGATGCATGAATGGACAATATTTTAGAGAAAATGAATGGTGATTGTATATTTTTTTTTACCAAAAATGGAACGTGTCCATGAAACTCTCGGGATTAAAGGAGAAATGTGAATATATTCTAGAATTTGGATATAAATTGATTAAATTTCTTAGTTATTGTATCTTTTTGAACGGCAAACGAACCATACAAGCCCAGCCATCCGAATAAATTCATTGGCCAAAGGCCACTAACGCCCTGCGAACACAAACATGTTGGTGACCCGGCCCGCCACACCAAGTGAGACTCCAACCCATGACTTCCACATTGGAAGATCATGAGTGCCTCTTCCCAAACCAGTTGATCTTAATATTTCAACAACTATTTTTTAATAGCTTAAATTACGAATCATTGACCTCAAGAGGAGTAACACCTTTAACTCTAATGGTTTGTCATTCTAGCAAGTAAGAAGATCAACTAACCAACACTTAGTCTTCTATTTTTCATTAACCATAAAAACTAAGTGTTCACCGAGAAATAATATTTATACTAGATACTAACAACTTTAGAGATAAAAACCAACAAGTGGAAAATTATAAAATAAACTTTTAAACTACAAATCATAAGGGATAAACAGCTTAACAAAAAAAATACATTTGCTCGGTTCTATCTAACTAGACATATATACACTTGCATATGTTACATCTTTTAACCTAATTGATTAATTGATGCTGGGTAATTTTGGTTTCATCAAACTTTTTTTTAATCAACTACAACTATAGTTGAGAACAAAGAGATATCATAATAAGTTTCTTTGCGAGTTAGAAGGAGTAGAGCGCACACTTGTTCGAGACTAATCTAGTTTTTTTGAATTGAAGAACAACGGTTAAGCCCCCTTTGTTCGGTCAAAAGGCAAAACTCATAGGAAAGTCCAAGTGGCTGGCAAAACTTACATTACGGGTAGAAGTACATCTAGAGTTTCTTTTGATCAACTTGATTATTAGTTATTGATCATCAATGTGGACCGATCAAAGGTACTTGTGCAATTAGAAGTAACTTGTGCTAATGCTAATAAGCGACAATCAATCATCAACAATAACCAAGTTACAACAATGCAATAAAACCAAATAACTATTTATAACTGAGAGAATAACTTATTGATAACCGATTATCGTAACTAACTGCCAACGATTTTAACCTTCCATTCGACATTTTTTCCATTATCAATTGTGTCGTTTCAACAAAATGTTGTGATGGTTCGTAACCGGTAAACAGGTTAAAGATTTTATTCAATAAAAGTTTTAGAAATTACAGTTTGAGCCCTTTCTTCCTGTACAAGCTTCATTCCCACCAAAAACCCTGCACCACACCACACCACACCACACCACACCACCGATTCCGATACTGCCTACACAAATGGAGATCGATCCACCAAACTCAACCCCTGAAACTGTAACCATCAAGGACGACGATCTCTTCAAAGCCGCTGAAAACGGCGACGTTTCGTATTTCAATGCCTTATCTCAGCCACAGCTACTCCATTCTCTCACTCTTCGTAACGAAGATGGCCGATCGCTACTCCATGTTGCCGTTTCTTCAGGCCGCACAGAGGTACTAGTTCTTTCTCTTACTTAATTTGTTTTACTTTGTAGTTTGCTGTTTACGATGAAGTTGCATGAATATGTTGTAAATTGAACGAAATTGAAGGATAGATTTGAATTATGAGGTGTTTAATTGGTAGTTGAGCTGTTTATTGACTGAGTATTTGGATTTTTTAGGTTTTAAGTTGAACTAATTAGGGTTTTAGGATGAATGTGGTATCATATATGAGTTTCTTCGTATTCTTATGTTAATTAATGGAACTGAAATGCATGGTTGTAAAAATCACTAGCGATTTATCCGGAATAATTGGGATCATTCAGACCGGGATTTTTTTTTTATGTAATTTTCAGTTTTATATGTACGTACACACATTTTTATAGGTGAATAATTTAACTAGACAGGTTTTAATCACTCCTCGGCTTATTTTTTTAAGTATAATCTACATGGTTTGGTTGGAAACTGGCCGGAATTTATAGGTTTTGGCCTGGACAGCCGATTAATGGAACAATTAACAAAAAGTTATTTAGTGACCGGCCGACTTGCGGTTAATTGCTGACTAGTCCGGATCTTTATAACACTTTTGAAATGAGAGGATTGGATAAATGTATTTTAGGGTTATGCTGCTGTAGTTTGCTATGTAGCTGTATTTTGTAGTGGTGATTGATGAACCGGTGAGACGGTGAGACGGTGAAAGTGTGAAAGTCTTAAACTTTGAATTAAGGTGCAGGATGTTGTGAAGGAAGTTCTCTAATCATTGTGGAACATTGGTTTTGTTGAATTAGGTGGTGAAGATACTTTCAGGTTTTGATCAATCAGTTAGTGTGATTAACAGTTCTGATGAAGAAGGTTGGGCACCGTTGCATTCTGCTGCAAGCAGTGGAAATGTTGAGATTGTCAAAGTTTTGTTGGACAGAGGTTGGATTGCTGCTTTACCCTGACTTATGTAATAAGATTTTTGGCTCCATTTCTAACTCAGTGATAGATGTTTATAACTGTAGTCAAAGTAAATGCACCTTATTACATTGGTTGCTTCAAAGTGTTTTTTGCTCTGTTGAGGAAAGTTTACGTGATTACACACACAAAAAAGGTCTCTTTTAGTTACAAACGCGTTTAAAGTTTGTTCTTTGATGCCTCAAAAGTAAAAACATAGCTGTGTGGTTTAAATATTAGATAGGTGCCGTGTTTTCATAGAAGTCAAACAAATGAAGAGTATAATTTTGAGTTGGTGTTTAAATTGTGATATGACTTCTATTAGGTTCTAGCATTATTTAGGAAGATAAGAAAAGCAGACAGCTTCGGCTGCATATTCTTTCGAAAAGAACACAAAGTAAATATAACATATTCTTTGCCTAAGTCAGTGAACAATCAATTAGCTATCAAGTTTTCCTCTCTAGTATTTAGCTTTTATCACCTCTGGATTCTTTCTTTTCCAGTGTATTTGATCTTTTAAGCTATATGTTTTTTTTGTTCAATTAGTCACATTTCTTATTTATCATCTGCGATTCTGCGAAAAGAATAAGATTTTGACAAACTAGTATTTAGCTTTTATCACGTCTGGATTCTGTCTTTTCCAGTGTATTTCATCTTTTGAGTCATGTGTTTTTTTAGTTAGTCACATTCACTAAAAGAATAAGATTTCGACAAACAGGGGCAGATATAAATTTGAAAAATAACGGTGGCAGAACTGCTCTTCACTATGCTGCCAGCAAGGGTTGGGTGAAACTAGCTGAAATTTTGCTTTCTAAAGGAGCAAAGGTCAATTCAAAGGACAAGGTTTGTAACTTCATCTTTGGATAGTTCCGCTTTGGACTTTAAAACAATGATCTTTATTTTCTTATTGGTTTCTTATCTTTTGATGTTCACCCGTTATAGGTTGGGAGCACACCGTTGCACCGTGCAGCAAGTACTGGGAACTCAGAATTGTGTGAACTTTTGATCGAGGAAGGTGCAGATATAGATGCTGTTGATAGAGCAGGAGAAACTCCCATTATGGCAGCAGTAATATGCTATAACAAAGATGTACATGCAGAACTTATTTAGTGTATTTGACTATTTGTGTGCATTTATATAATAAACATAAAAATCAGATACTTCCATTAATGGTTTTAACCTTTTGTATATGTTTGGTGACACTGATACAGGTAGCTCTTCTACTGATCAGACATGGTGCAGATGTTGATATAGAAGACAAGGAAGGATACACTGTGCTTGGTAGAGCATCTGATGAATTTAGACCGGTACTCATAGATGCTGCAAAGGCCATGCTTGAAGGATGACCGATTCTACAACAAAATTTCTACAGGGAAAAGCACTTAACATGGTACGCGACGCCTGTTTAGAGCAAGCCATTGCTATTATGTGTGTTTTTACTCTTGATTTTGGTGATTAGTAGGTTGATCCGCTTGTTATTATGGTTATAAACTTTTTTTGAAAAGGAATTTTTATCTATTAACTTATGGTTATCTTTAACTGCATATTTATTTTAAATTTCATTTTCCCATGTACACCTAAAAAAAAAAAGCAGCAGCAGCGAAGAAAACAAGACAGTAAGTTGTTGCGCTAACTCGCTAGCGCACTACGCCTCTGTTTAATTTTTACGATTACTTGTATAACTTGTGTTCGTAAACTTTTAAACAATTATGATTTTTTTTCACTACGTTCCGGTATAAATTTTGTTGAAAACAAACTTGTGCTAGAAATAGAATATTTTTGTTGGTATCGTAGGCTATACTGAATGTCATACCGTGACGAATGAAACTGGTGCTCAGCGATGGGTATCTCGACGTTCGATACAAAGGAGTTAGTAATTAAAGCTTCACTTCAACGACAATGGATTCTGATGTTTGTTTAAAAAAAAAATGATAGAAAAGGTCCATTTCATTTGGGCTTTCATCACTTTCATGTTTGTCAGTTTGTGTGCTTCAGTGCTTGTGCCTCCTCAGCTCCAATATCCAATAAATATACAATTTTAATCCGTAATCAACTTCGTTTTATGTTTTGTTGATTAAAAACAAAGAAGCTATATCAAGCTCCAAAAATAAACATTTTGACTGTAGATGCTATGGGAGTTTAACATTATTAACTTAAATCTATTTCAAGTTTTTTTTAGCAAGCAGAGTATAATATTTCAGTTTCTTCCCACTGATGCTCCTCCTCTCTGTCTTTCGCCATCTACTCCTCTCCTTCAAGTGAGCTCAAAACCGTAAAACATGAGCATGAGGATGGTCTTTGTCGGATATAAAACGAGTCAAACCGTTTGTGAACCACTTGAGATTGACTCACTAAAATCTCAAATTAAGCTGAGCTTAAAAGAATTCAAGCCTAAAAATAAGTTTGGTTGTCGACCTCAATGAAGTGGATCAATACCAACCAATTTATCGCCGCAACAATAAAATCACTAGTTAGTATATATAAAGTCACGATAAAAATAATTAATATATTAATTATTTTCATTATATTAAAAGTATTATAATTATAATATAATTACAAATTATATAGAAAGTAACTAATTTCGAAAGTTAATTAATAAACAAGTTAAACTCGAGCTTGAAAATTACTTAACGTGTCAAGCCGGGCCATGGCTCGGCTCGTTTACAAACATAACTCCAAATTGAACAACATTAAGGGCATGTTTGGATAAACTTATTTGAGGTAAAAAGGACTTTTTGTTAAAAGGACTTATTAACTTATGACTTTTTAAAAAGGAGTTTTTAAAAAAGTGTTTGGATTAGCTTATGTGGTGGGGAAAAACAATAAGTTGATAAGCTAGTTTGTAAAAAAGTGTTTGGTTTAACTTATTTAGGTAAAATGACCAAAAAGGGTATAAGGGGAGAAAGTGTAAGGATATAATAAGGGCATGTAGGTAAATAACCATCAATAAGTTATAAGGAGGTTCAAAAAGTCACTCCTCCCTTACTTTTCCAAAACAACTTATCATAGGCTTACAAAAAGTTAAAACAAAAAGTCCTTTTCATTTTACCAAACACTTTTTGTAACTTATTAACTTTTTGAAAAAGTTATAAGTTACAAGGAGGTGGAAATAAGGAGAGCCAAAGAAAAAAAAATAAGGGATATCCCGAGGGGGATGAGTCTGACAGAATACATGAACAGCAGAATAAGACAAAGGAGAGGTGTGTTCAGTACACCGAATGCAAAAGCATTCCTTGCACCCAAAATCATTGTCGTCATCTCTCTCTCCATCAACCTCGTACTACCCACAAGGTATCTATCTATCTATCTATCTATCAACATACATACATCCTTCTGTTTATCTATGTTACTTTGGATATTTTTATGCTACACTATATATTACGTTATTCATCATACCTTTTCAATTCATTTAATACTGTATTATTTTTATTATTATTATTTTTTTTATAAAAGCTACTATGGATTATGGTGGAGTGTCCACTGATAGTGGGGATGCTGTTCTGACTCTGGACCAACTTCCTCGATGGATTCATGGAGATTTTAGATGTTCTTATGAAACCGGAGATCCGAGGATACAGTTTTCGGACCCGTTAACTGTATCTTGTGAGGCAGAGGGGGGTGGGGATGATATGGTTTCTAGATTTCCAGTTGATCATGATATTAACTCCAAGATTTATCTGTGGAGAGGATCCCCTTGGAATCTGGAGGTTGATGCTGTTGTCAACTCCACAAACGAGGTGAGCGGTTGGTTATTACGACATATCGGATGATAAAGAAGAGTGTTTAAGATTGTAACACTGTGTGATTTGATGTTTAGAAATCATTTTTGTATCTGTTTACAAAATAATTTGCAATTTTATTGATTTGTATTCGAAACAAGAATTGATTTAGGAAGTGTGTTATGCGTACGCATTTGTTGTCATCTGGTCCGGCTTATGTTATCAGGTTCTTTTTACAGGACATGGATATTGCACACTACAGCCCCGGTTTGCTTGCTGCAGCTGGGCCTGGTCTTGCTGAAGAATGCGCAACAATGGTAACAATACAAATAATCAATCAAGTTCTTAGTGAGAAAACTTATGAAAACGACACAATGACGTGGTGGAACCTTTGATTGTCACAGGGTGGATGCAGAACAGGAATGGCGAACGTTACTAACGCATATAATTTACCTGCCCGGTATGTTTGCTTTCACTTTTATCTTATAATGTAGTTGATCATAACAAATGATATGTTTATGGTGTTCATGTAGGAGGGTCATACACACTGTCGGGCCCAAATACGCTCTAAAGTATCATACTGCTGCAGAAAATGCTTTGAGTCACTGCTACCGTACTTGTCTAGAACTTCTTGTTGAGAACGGACTTCAGAGGTTTTTTCATACCTATAGGCTGCATCGATTATTAATTCTGTCCTTATTATGTGGTGGTCACGAGTGTATGCGTGGCAACACTTGAGCTTATTAATTATTATCCCCTCAAATTTATGAACACAGCATTGCTATGGGCTGTATATACACAGAAGCAAAACATTATCCACGGGAACCGGCTGCTCATGTGGCAATAAGTAAGAAAACCCTTACGATCCCTTGTTTTTAACTTTATTTTTCTCTGTCTTTTATTTTTGGTTTTTGTTTGTATCAGGAACCATCCGTCGGTTTCTTGAGCAACAGAAGTGTAACATCACAGGCTTAGTTTTCTGCACAACTACAGAAAATGATACTGAAATATATAAGCGGTAAGCTATATATGTTTTGTTTCACTACTTTTATTGAGAGATTTCTGATTTAATATATTTAGCATCCTTGTAGACAGTTTATCATATGTCTTTACAATGTAGATTGCTTCCGCTTTACTTTCCCCGTGACAAAAATGAGGAAAAAATCGCCGTTACAAAGCTTCCTGCAGATGTTGGTGATGAAAATGGTGAAACAATTATAGATGAAAGAAAAATTAGAATAAAATCAATACCCAATATGAAAAAGACCGTTTCAAAACCTCCTCAAGCCTCAGTAAATGTTCCTGCCAGTGATCGTGGATTGGTTAGACGGTTAGTTACCTGAAAAAACTATCTTTAGTTGACATAAATTTAGCTGAATTACACTCAAAATTGTGAAATATGTGCAAATTGAGCAGGCACTCTTCATGTTTGGATTCATATCTAGATCCGGATTTCATGTCTCTAATCAAGGATCCAGATCAGCGACACAAGGAACGGATGGAGAGAACATCTCGAGCAGAAAAGGGGTTTGATTTTGCTAAACTTCTAGGGTTTGGTGATGGCGGTGGGCCCCCACTTTCAGCTGCTGAAGAATACTCGCTACATTCTAGATACCTTGCCAAAGCTAACTCTCTTAATCTTTCTGAAATAGCAGAAATGAAGATTGTGTAAGTAGCAAGTTTAAAATAATCATGTACATACTTAAAAAAAAAAACTCAAAAAATAAAAAAAAAAATAGTCTCTTTTTTGGAAGTTTATGTTTATGTTTATAATCATAAAAATGCAGGTACCGAGGAGGAGTAGACAGTGAAGGTCGTCCGGTCATGGTTGTAGTTGGTGCGCATTTCCTTCTTCGATGTCTAGATCTTGAAAAGTTTGTACTTTACATAGTTAAGGTAATAAATCAATCAACCAAATACATTCTATGGTTGTCACATAAAAAATTGCAAACTGTTATTGGTGTATAAAATGTGTAGTAAGTCTTGAATGTTGATCTACAGGAGTTTGAACCCTTGATCCAGAAGTCATATACAATCGTTTATCTCCACTCTGCTGCGTCACTACAAGTGTTAGTATGCATTATGTTTTCGTCTTCCTAAAATCTTTATTTCATCTTTCTTTATATACAGTGACTACTCTTAGTTTACGGTTTCTTTCTTTTGGTGTTTTTAATCTACCTTCAAAGACAAATATTAAGACTTTATTAACATTTCAAACCACCAGATGTCAATTTTCATTGAAAACTATCTTTATTGTAAAATGATAAAACAATATTAAGTTCATGTATTACAGGCGACCAGATCTAGGATGGATGAGGAAATTACAACAAATACTTGGTAGGAAAAGCCAGCGTAATCTTCATGTAATTGATATTAATAATCATATTTTTCTTTATCATTTGTATGGTTAGCCCTATCGTTGTGATTTTTAACGAAGCTAATATTTATATATGCAGGCTATCTATGTCCTGCACCCAACCTTTGGACTAAAGACTGCAGTATTCACAATGCAACTTTTAGTAGATGAAATGGTAATTCACATATATTCTTGACCTTACCTATCGCTTCATTTATTTTAAAATATCTCTCTATATAAAATTAATATCCGCTTACAGGTGTGGAAAAAGGTTATATATGTTGATCGGCTTCTTCATCTCTTCAGCTACATTCCTCGTGATCAGCTAACCATCCCGGACTTTGTTTTCCAGTTAAGTCTTCCATTTTTACTATCTCCAAACTTTCATCTAAAGTAATGTGATGATCGAACCGGTTCTTACTTGGGTTATTGGTATTTAGGCATGACCTGGAAGTGAATGGAGGGAAGGGAATGGTTGTGGATCAAAGAACTAAGTATGCATATAAAAGACCCTAGGTGAAGTTTGTAATGTGATTGCTTTGAGTTTTTCGGTCTTTTGTTGGTTGGTCTTTTGTTGGTTACTACTTAGTTACTGTGAGTGTAAATTTGTTTACTGTCACTTTCTATAGCTTTCTTGTAGAATAAATTTTGGAGCGCATTCAGCTAACGCCCCGTTCTTGTTTGCGGAATAGTTGGTCAAGTGGCTGCAGCAAGGTTGGTCGCTGTGGCTTTGCCGCTGCAGCTAGTCGTTTTCATAGTAAATTCTATTTATACAATCTGAAACTAATTTGTTTTAAAATAAAAAGAAACTAAAATTTTAAAATGAAACTCGATTCCGGCAGCCGTCATCCTTACCAGGTTGGCCCTAAACCTGATGAGAGGATCCACAGATTAAAACATGGTCATAACAGATGTTAAATGTACGCTAACGCAGGCCACGACGTATAGCAAGGCACCACTCGTCACTACATTATAAGTGTTCAAGCTTTATAAACACTCTCCCTCGTCGCACATCAGAGTTTGGTCATGAGGCCTAACACTTGCAACGAGGCTAACGGTTCGCTTTTCTATCTCATCTCACAACTCAGAACCTTTAACCATAATTAGTTCTAGACCAAGCATCCTGTCATATTTTTCGTTGGCTCGATTGGAAACGCTACCATGACCAATGACTGCAATTCCTGTTCGTCGAATTAATCCTATAATCTAATTAGTTCTCAAAACTTTGGAAAACATTTTCCGAACCAAAGTGGTCAACTTGATCATAGTATGAATCACAAAGAAAACATGAGACATCTGTTTCAAATAATATAAACTCATGACAACCAACAACTCATCACTTTGCACAAAGATCAGGTTATCCGGACAGCAACAGAATTAACAGCAGAAGCACATCTTTGCCGTCGAGGTCGTCTGGTTGTCTTTCCCCACCCTGTTAAGCTTCTTTCATCCAATCCCAACACCTCAACACGACTAGCCTGCTTAGACGGTGGTGACAGTTTTGGTGGCGTCGGTGGTGATATAGTAGCGTCTGGAGTTGCCTCCACCGCCTTCACCTTCCGCCTACCCCGGGCACCGTTTCGTTTTCCGTTCCTCCTTGTTGATCCTAAATTCCAAGAATGCCCTGTAGCTTTCATCAATCCTCCAAATACTTGAAGATCTTCGGTTATCTCTTGCCTAGATAAAGAAGTGATACCCGGAAGAATATCCCTTTGGAAATCCCTGCGTGGTCTACCTCTCCTCGCTTGCCCTCTGCGGGGTCTACAACTTGTCAAATCAGGCTCCACCTCATCAGGTTCCTGAAAATCATGAACCAATGGTGTTGGCATGTAATCTTCTTCTTTGGTCTTGTCTAATTGTAAAGTCAACATCTCGTATTCGTCGATTTCACGCGTGTCAGAAGCTACATTTTCCTCACAAGAATTGATCATATCAACAAACCATAAAAGTAGATTGTCGTCGTTGTCACTGTCGTCATTGTCATTGACATTGGCTGCTTTAGACACATCTTGCTGACAAGATATTGCAACGATTGCTTCGGCTGCAATCTTTTCAAGCTCTTTGCTTTCAAGATGATCTGGTTTTAGTTCGCTTTCCTTGTGTTCATCTTCTTCATCAATCTCTGAAACAGCAGGTGCTTCTAAATCTATCTCCATTGTTTTCTTTTTTGAGCTTTTAAAAGACTCTGTTACTACTAACAAATCATCATCCTCGGTCACACACGAATTCAAGTCAAAATGATTCTTGATTACGGCATCTTTCTTGACATCACTTTGTTTGTCCGTGTCATCATCATCCCAAGCCACGTTGATGTCAATTTCTCTGTGTTCGACTGATGCAGAGGTCAAACCACCAGACGAATTATTGTTTTTCGAAATACAAAAGTTTCCAAAAATCGGAAATCCTGATGACTTTTTATCAGTACCCAAAGAATCATCTTTCTTCTTTGCCATATCACCTGAATGCTCACCATTTTTAGCGATCACCGGTTTAGCTTTAAGCCATGGCAGCACTGTTTGGTCACCATTTCTTGGATTATCGTTTCCATTAGAAAAATTCTGAACAGAATTTAAATCCATATCTTCGGTAGTAGTACCCGTTAAGTCAACAAAGCTTGAGACTTTGCAGTTCCGATAATCAAAGCCAACGGAATGCAATCTAGCAGAAGGTTCTTTTGACCCAGATGATGACCCGTTATATAACCCATTGCCGTTTCTATGCCAGTTGTCTCTGAAAACCTCATGGCTCTTATGAGATGATCCAAAAGACGGGTGTGTTTGAAACAAGGTTAACTTGTGAGTCAAGCTATCATTTGACTTTCCCCAAGGTCCACCCCAAGAATTCCCCATATCCGATGTACTAGTAAACGGGTATTTAGGAGGGCTAAAGAGCAAAGGGATTTGATTATAATGGGAATGATCTTGACCTTTTGAAGAAATTTCTGAATAGATTCCTCGATATTGAACTTCTTTACCACGCAAATGTTGCATGGTTTCAGAAGGTGTATGTAAGTTGCTGATTTTAAAACATTGAGATGTGTGGTTCATATTGCTTCTACCACCAGTCCCTGTACAAAATGAAGGCATGCAGTTTAGTTCAAAGCGAACATATTATGAAATTGAGCCATAGAAGTGCCAAATGGGCGTGTTAGATAATGGGTCAAACGGGTAACTTTATAGCTGGTCGAAACAGGTTGGGCCGGGTTAGCCAACACACAAAGACAATATTTTAGTATTCTTCGTATGACTTTCAACCCATTTGACCCGTTTTCTTTTTAGTTAAATCATTTCGTTAAAACCAATTCACATGTTTTGCATCTAATAGTTTTACTTTCATCAAAATGTAACCCAGGCCGACCCATTTTTCATGGACGGGTCAAAATTGCCAACTTTACAGTAGATTATCCTTCAATTTACGTTACTCAATAGAAAACTGGGATCTTTAGTTCAACTATTTTTGCAATCAATAGTTTTATTTTACTTTAGCATTATTTATACTCGTTTTTTAATGTGCTGACGTATCTAATGTGTTTATGTAAATAAGGGCACCTACGAAATGGCAAAAGGCACATAATACCCAAAGTTACATATAATTTACCTGGTTCATGTAGACAAGAAGAAAACCAATCTCTTCCATTACTTTTACCCTCGAATGGTAAATTACTGAATCTTGTTGGTTTAGCAATCAGACCAAGAAAGTCAACATCTTGACCATCAAGGGGTTCATTAAGATCCGCCAACCAGTTAGATGCAGTATTTCTGTCACCATCTTTCTTCCCACCATCATCAAGAAAAGATTTTACTCCACTTTTAGTTACAAACCCATTTTCTTTAGCAGGGTAGCTCGGGATTTCAGAAATTTGGTTATCTGCAATATGTTCAGCTTCTTCTGGCTCAATGTACTCATGGGCTGGAAGTTGAAGATCAAACAACTTTTTCCTAATTTTTGAGGGTCTACAGTCAACAACCTCACAATCCTTTGAACCGTTCCCATTTGGGAAGCTAGGATTCTGCCACTTGTTAGCATCTTCATACGGTTTCTGAGACGGCATGAGACTTGAAGAAGATGACGTGTCGATAGAAATATGATATTTATGAAACTCCTTCCGTTTAACCTCTTCCATCATGTCTCTTTGTCTTTTATAAAGACGGTGGAGTTCAGAAACCTGGTATGAAAAACATAAAGTCAAATAATGCAATGTTTGGCGTTCTGCTTTGGAAGAGATTATGTGGTATGCCTATGGCAAGTGATCATGTTTGGATGTGCTAACATTGTTTGAAGTTGTGATCATGGTTTAAAAAACGGGTGAGGCGCGCTTCATGGGGTTCAGATTGTACATACGCCTCTAAGGGCTGAGGCGCTAAGAAAATGTGTGCCTAGGGTGCGTCGTGCGCCTCAGGTGGTTTAGGGTGTTTTTTGGTGTTTTAGACTTTTTGGGTCAATTATTTTATTTTTGATGTGTGTTTTTGATGTTTGACTTTTCTAGGTCAAGTATTTTATTTTTTATAGACACATAATTTTTATATTTATTTTTTGACTGCGCCTTGAGCTTACGCCTCGGTTCGCCTCGAGGCTTACGCCTCATGAGGCGAAGGGAAAACGTCTCGACGCTTGTTACCGTTCTTTTAAACTTTTGTTGTGATAACGGAATGATCAATTGATCGAGTGTTTGGCAAATTTCGGTATATTTTAAAGATTTACATATAAAGTGACCCCTAATTAGTCAGACAAGCATGGCTTTTGTTGCATCCCAAACGGACTAATTGCCCCTAAACACTCAGATCATCTACAACTTGCAAATATAATGAGCATTCAGCCGAGGAAATCACCTGGTTCCTGAAGATAGCATCATGTTGAAGCATTTTTTGCTTTAGTTCGTCTTTATCTTGACCTAAATACGCATCCGTGACAGTTCTTGGAGTAAAACCATCATAATAATGGCCGTTCGTCAAGCTGTTAAAGAGATGCCAGCTGCTATTATTGGAATCTTCATTGGCATTTCTCATGGAGCAGTATCCTGGGATCGAGTTCTTATAGTGTACTTCTGTCCCCATTCCTGTTAATTCGAAAAATAAAATTCAAGAAAATTATAATAATCTTCCATTAAAACCAACAAGTTTTACAAGTGGGCGGCGGGTAAACAGGCTACAAGTTGCGCCGCTACCCCCCTTTTGATATGGAATACAAAAGGTACGATAAACGAATACGACATGTAGTTACACCCTCACATGCTACTCAACCATTGTCAACAATCCACATCAAAAGTCAAACAAAATACACAATCCCACATCAAGAACAACAACAAAAAGGTTGTGTTAGGTACCAATTGTTCATATTAATAGACATAAAATCAAGCTTCAACTAACATGAGGTGGCTACTTGCCTACTTCCCTTATCCCAGATTTAACTAATGGCTAACTATATATATGATAATAATAATCTATGACTAGATAACACACATTTTAGCATATCAAGAACCCTAAAAACCTACCTCATTTGCAGTGCATATCAATAGAGAATCTAAATATCTAAATGAGATTAATATACCAACAATCAACAGATCCCACATAGAATTATTATTTCTGGTCAACTACATAAAATGCCTATCTCAGTTATGTAAATTCCACCAAGTAAAGTAAAAGTCTTAAAAAAAATAATAATAATAAAAAAAAACCTTATTAGAACTTAAGAACCCTAAAATATTACTCCCCTGTAACAAAAAAATTCTACTTTCTGTAAATTTACTTTTAAAAATCAAAATAATTAAACTGACAAATTAAGTAACTTTTGTAACTGAAAGCAATTATTACCATTTTCTCTACACCCAGAATAATAATATTAATAATAATAATAATTGAATTGAATTAATTGTGAACATTAAAAAAACAGTAATTAAATTAAAAAGATTGGAACTTGGAAGTAAATATGAATATATTACCTTAGACACACATCTTTATAAGCCTGAAAATTGGATATAATTGAATCTTTGAAGAAGTTACTACATGGGGTAGGATAAATCTTGAAAGTGAAGTAAATAATTAAAAAAAAAAAAGGAAAAGAAATGGACAGGACAGGACACAGGAGTGTTATATGATGGGAATAATAATAGTGGTGAGAGGGCAAAGAAGCACCATTGAAGAAGCTTGGATGATTATTATTATTAGTTTATATGAGAACAACAATGAATAGTTTCGATCAGTAATAGTCTCTCTCTCCCTTTGAGAAACAAAGTTTTTTTTTAGAGAGAGAGAGAGAAAGAGAAAGGAGTTTTTAGAGAGAGAAAGTTGAGTTGAGTTTAGTTTTATGTTATGTTTTTAGGAGAGAGAGAGAGAGATCGCAGATAAGAAATCTTCATACAAAGAAACGACCCTTCTAAGAACAGTGACATGAATTTTGTCTACATCCGGTCGATTTTTATTCTCTTCTCTCTCTATATATATATTTTTTTTATCGGCGAATAACTTTGTGGCAACCACCCTTGCGGGGCGCCGTGTCCAAGAATCGACTACTCGACCTCCAGCAGCCCCCGCCTTCTCCCGATGCGCGGAAACCCGAGCCCCACCCGCCCGAAGGCAGGACAGTGTTATAGAACTCGGTAAAACCTCGCCGCCCGTCAGATTCGAACCGGCGCCACCCGTATTCGATCTTCACCCAAATACCAAACCATAAATGTTGAAAGTGGGAATTGAACTCATGATCACCTAACTGAATATAAGGCCTTTCCACCACTCCACCACTATGGATGGATTCTCTCTCTATATATATATATTTTATATTTTTGTATAGTCTAATTTTATCAATAAAAATAATGGGTTATCTAATTTGGATTTTGGGTAATCATGGTTCACTCGGAACTAGATTCAGAAGCTTGAAAAAAATAATGGTAACAACAGAAAATCACGAGACCTAAACTTTTTCCTATTGATGGGGGCCAAAAGATCAACATGGTAGGGACCGGACTCATTGCATATAAAAATTATCTACAAAAATTACAAACTTTTACTACTAAACCAAAAAACGGTATGGTTTGGGGCACCCCCTTGGCCCCCATTTTTCTTCGCCCATGGATTCACGTGCTTAGACTCAATATGAACGGTTTACGTCAAACTCGTGAACACAATCCCCTAAACGGGTCACTTTCAAGTCGAGATGTTGAGTTCAGTGAGTTCACGGGTTAATTTGTTAATTTTATAGTTTTTTAAATGTTTATACTTTATGTTATATTGTGTGTATCTTAAGTCAAAATTTACAAGAGAAATGAGTGTTAAGTTATGCAATTTGAACGTAATTATTTTAATACATTTTTTTTTTTATAAATTTGTTACTTGAAAGTAAAAATATGTAAAACAAAGAAAAAAGAACATCATGTTAAACATGCCGCTCTTATGTTAGACCTGCGATAGTTGTAATTACATACAATTGTTCTCTTAATCTTTTTTAATTGTTTTTATATATAAAAATAACAATATTATTAATAAATACAACAATATTAATAATATATGTAGTAATAAATACAACAAGATAGTAGCATTAATTTTAAGGATTTCAAAAAATAGATTATGAGTTGTTCAACCATATAAGAGGGTTAATTAAACTATATATCGAACCAGAAAATTTTTAAAGGAAAAAAAAACACATGTGAGACTCGCAGAGTTGTTGATTGAGTTCCTTTCACCGTTTACCCATCCCTTTCCTTTCTATATCATTTACTTAAATTATAATAATTAAAAAAATACTATTCCCCATCAATCTATTTGCAACTTGAAATCTGGGAATAGGATATTGTTATCTTAAACCGAAATGTTGTTTCCAATATGCGTGCAACAATTATATATCTTTGTTTTGAGATATCAACTTTTAATAGATGTGGAGTGATGTTCCTTAGGAATTATGTACTATGTGGCTGATGGTTGTAAAGGAGGTTCATTATTTGAGGATTGGTCTTGATGTAAGCTGTCACGTTACGTGAGTTCGGCTCATCACTATAATATATTCTCTCTCTTCTTGACAAGCTCGACGCCTCTTGACGGGTCAGGGACGAGCTTCACACCCACCAGCCTTAAACTTTAATAAATGAGCAAATGAGTATTAGGCCTATAAATGTTTTATGGGTTACTTAACAACTTACAAGATTAGAGTTTTATTGGGCTTAAGTTTAAGTATAAAATGAGTTTTGTATTTAAAAAAATGCATATATATCATGGGTTAGGATCAAATACACAGTGAAAGAAAAATAGGAAGTCGTAGGAAGAATATCAAACGGTATTGGAACAGTCTTATCGATCCCTACGATCTTAGTTTTTAGGTTTTCGTTTTTTTGGATTTTTAGCTTGTAGTTTTTAAAATTTACGTTATGTCATTGTGCCTTTTATGTAGCATTGTGTTTTTTTTCTTATTTTCATCATTGTGTCATTTTTGCGATTCATTGTGTCTTTTTTCTTCAACATTGTGTTATATTTTGGGGCATTGTAATTATATGTTGTGGCTCATTGTGTGACTTGTGTCATATTTCGTGATCCACTGTGTTTTTTTGTATCATTTTCATTTTTGTTACACTGTGTAGAATAACTTGGATTTTTTTTTTTATAAAATGGTGGCATAGTATAAGATTTTTGTGCAACTAGTGTGTGTCAGGGTTGGATTTTTGAAAATGAAGAATCCACAAGTTGAACTTATGGATTATGCTTATGTGGACATCAAAGTAGGGATAGGGAAGGTGACTAGGAGGGAAGGGAATGGTGTTGTTGAGGTGGCATTGAATCCGCAAGTTGAACTTGTGGATTCACCCTCTCTCTAGCACATTCTTTCTTTCTTTCTCTCTCTCTCTCTCTCTCTCTCTCTCTCTCTATATATATATATATATATCAACATAAGTCACTGTGTTATCTAATTTGATATACAACTACTTTATTTTTGTTGATGACTTGATTCTGATCCTAAATATTGCTAATACTTTGTGGAGTAAAGTGCACGGATGGTTCATGTGGTTTGCTCAAATTTAAACTCTGCTCCTCAGCGTTTTGAAATTACACGTATGGGATCTGTGGTTTGTATTTTGTTTCATTGTTGGTCCCTGACTTGGATGGAGGTTACGTTTTTCAGTTAAGTCAATGTGAAATTACTAAATTACCCTCATAGCAACTTATTCTCTTCTCCTCCCTCATAATTTTGGTAGCCACAATAATCAAACCCTACTCTCTCTCTCTCTCTCTCTCTCTAAGATCAGGTCTCTCTCTAACCCCTCTTTCTCTCTTTCTCTCACGTTCTCTCTCTCTCTCCCTCTATACACCATCTTCTTCCCTTTCTTCTCTTGCAAACATTCTGCTCAAGTGACTTTAATTATTTGTTCCCTCTCTCACGTTTTCCACAGGTCGATTTCATGTTTATGAATGTTTCACAGGATCACGATATGATCTACATAGCCCATATCCTCATGACTATACTTGAATGAAATCAATGATTGATGTAGAAAGTTTCAGCATGTGTTTGCAGGGTTTCGAGAGTTTGTGTTTTGTGACTTCGTTGCCCTGGTCCAAGTAAACACCTTTAGAGAGTGTTTGGTTCCTTCAATTTTTTGAAATTTGACAGAATTATAATTTAAATTCTTTTCATTGGTTAGGACACAGAACGGATTAGAATCGAAACTAGTTCCAAGCAAACTCGCCACTAGGGATTAGGAGTTTGCCTTTCGTAACTTCATTGTCCATGTCCAAATAACACCTTTAGCGCGTGTTTGGTTCCCAGAATTCTTCGAAATTCGCAAAACCAAAATCAATCTGCGAACCAAACGCCTCCTACTTTCATTCTGCTCAGGTTTGGGGTATGGTTGTGGTTTGGTCTGATTGTGGTTCGGTCTAATTGTGGTTGTTGGCTCAGGTCAGATATGGATTAGGTTATAGGTGCAGATGGTTCGGGTCTTGCTTCGATACGGGGACGACGGTGGTTCGTTGACTTTGATGAATTTGTGGTGGTGGTGGTGGTGGTTGGAAGAGGAGGGGACGATGTTGGTTGTTTGAGGAGGAGGATGTAGTGGTGCTGGTCATATACACAAAAGATTAAACTGCTCGGATGGTCCCTATGGGTATTTTGGTCAATTTACATGACTTAACTGATAAAATTTAATGACGTTAACTGGTAGGGACCAAAATGTTATAAAATGTCAACGTTGGGGACCATTGAAAATATATGGGGGTATACGTGATATTTGGGAAAACCATAGGGACCATCCGTGCACTTTACTCTAATTTGTGCTTAACTATATCTCCCGTTAAGCATCACATTTACTTTATCCCTAGAAGATCTGAGTAAATATTCACAAATCTATGGCGACGTTATTGTAAATTTTTACATCATTTTCGTGCAACATCTTTTTCGTTCTTTCATTTCTCTTTGGATGCTTCGATACAAGTCCATTATCAAGAGCAAGAAGTAGTAATTGCTTTAGGTAGCAATGTGGGTTATAGGCTTAATAACTTTAATGAAGCCTTAAGTCAAATGAAGAAATCAGGCATAGAGATAACAAGACATGCATGTTTATATGAAACCGCGCCAACTTATGTGACCGATTAGCCTCTTTTTCTTAATTCTACCATCAAAGGCGTTACACAGTTGGGCTCACATGAATGTATTTTTTTAGAGAGAGAAATGTGTGTGTGTGTGTGTATATATATATATATATATAGAGAGAGAGAGAGAGAGAGAATGTGTTAGAGAGAGAAAGTGAATCCACAAGTTCAACTTGCGAATTCAATGTCATCTCAACAACAATCTTCCCTTCCCTTTCCCTACTTTGATGTCCACATAAGCATAATCCGCAAGTTCAACTTACGGATTCTCCATTTTCACAAATGCAACCCTGACACACACTAGTTGCGCAAAAATGTTGTACTTTGCTACCATTTTATCAAAAAAAAATGATAACTTGACCCTAGGTATCATATATATATATATATATATATATATATATATATATATATATATATCACAAGGACCGCCTGCTTCAATGTATCAAATGGTCTTAAAATAAATAACCATTAATATTTAATATGAGGAGAACTTATATAGCTTAGAAAACGGTTCGTGTGAAAAATATAGGTTGAGTAATATAATGGATGACCTCAATAACACAAAGATATAGATAGTCGTTATCTTATCACGGGTGTCTAATGTCATCATGAGTGATATTACTCAAACTTAATCAAAGTGCAAGCAATGTGGGGGGAAGAGCCATTTAAGAAACAATCCGTAGGGATGTAAAAATGGTACTTGAGAAGTTTTCAAGCGACATATGAAAGGAAGAAACTTTCATCACCCCATTTGGTAGTTATCCATTAACAAGTGTGGAGGTGACTTGCATTTGAAAATAGAAGGTTTGATATGAACGGATGTGATTTTGGGAAGCACAAATCACATGAACCTAGAACAGACTTGTTATAAGTCAGTCCTATTATGTGGACAAAATTCTTGAGAAGTTCAATAGAAATGACTCTAATGTGGCTAGAAATTTCATTGACATGAGTCAATGTCTAGCTAAGAATCAAGGTGAGCCTGTTAACCAATTAGAGTACTCAAGAATTATTGGCAGCCTGATGTATCTGATAAGTTGTATGAGACCAGACTTAGCAAGCTAGCTAAGTAGATACACGAGCAACCTAAGTTTTATTCATTGGAATTACGTGACACATGTGCTTTGGTAATTAGGATACATACGAGACTACGGGCTGCAATATGAAAGATATCCAGCAGCTGTTGAAGGTTACTATGATGCGAATTGGATATCTGACATGAATGATTCCAAAGCGACGAGTGGGTATTTACTCACACTTGGAGGTGTTGAGATAATGTGGAAATTACATAAGCAAACGTTTATTGCTAGATCCACGATGGAATCATAATTCATCGATTTAGAGGATGAATAGGCAAAATGGCTATGTCAATTTGTTAAGGATATACCTAGGTGGCCGAAGCCGGCATTGGCCTAATGCATACGCTGTGATAGTCAATCGGTAATTGGCAGAGCTCATATCACAATGTGTATCAGTAAGAACAGGTATATAAGACGTAGGCATAATACGGTACGACAACTAATCTCTACAGGAGTTATCATTGTTGACTACGTGAAGTCAAAGGATAACATCGCGGATCCGCTAACAAAAGGCTTAAGCAGAGAGTTAGTTCAGAAGTCGTTAATGGGAATGGGGCTAAAGCCCATTAAAGGCTAGGTTTATGCGAAGGAAACCTAACTCAGCTGACTGGAGATCCTAAGATCTGAGTTTAATAGGACAACCTAATTGTATAAACTGACGAAGGTCACTGTGGGGGAGAGTTGGTGGAAACCCCACGTTTTGAAAAAGGGAGCTTACTATAAGTTTAATAAGCTTCCTAGTTCATTCCTAAAAAGTGACAAGGTTGAGGTTAAGCTTATAGCTTTTAATGATCTGACTGAGGTAACCAGTCAGTAGATCACCTATGTGAGTGAGAAGTGGGGTCGCTTCGAAGGGCATTGTTGGGGCACAATACTTAATAGCTCTCGCAGAACCAGGCACGTGTCCATGATCATAACGAACACAACTATGAGGACTTGACGTTGTCAGGGAGAGTCTTGTGTGAAGCGTATTGTCATCCACATAAACGGCAGACGAGTTCAAAGACATCGCGTTCTACTCAGAGCCATTGAACTAAGTGCGTTTCATAAGCGAAGGTTCAAAGGGTCACACCTACCTATCGTATGCAAAACTCAACTGTTGAAATTTAATCAGAATGAGGTTGCTTCTCAGAATGACTCCTATTCATATGGGGGTTTGTTCGAAATATGCGTGTTTTGATCAATCTCCATTCATGTTGGGGATTGTTGGAAATAAGGTGAATGTAGATTTAATTATAATTTAGTGAAATTATAATTATTAATTATATTCTTCATGTGGTGAAATCAAAACAAATAAAAATGCTTTATGAGGCTTGAATAGAGTTTTATGGCTAATAAAGTCTCTAATTATGTGAGATTTTTCACTAGCCATGATTCATGTATACATATGAGGCTTTGTAATTCATTTTTTGAGAGATGAGATACATGAAAAATTACACTAAAAACTCTTGCAACACACATACATTCAAGAGTAGCAACCAAGTATCGATTTCTTTTCAGGCAAGTGGGATAGTCCAGCAGTGCACCATCGCCACTGTTTTGAACCGGTGTACCCTGGGAAGAGACGAAGAATCTGTTTAAGGGAATTGTGTCAAACACAAGCCCGGTTCACTTCTATGATTTTGTTTTCTTTTTATATTTTGCTGCAGCAAGCACAGAGATTCTAATACATGTGAGCTTCATGTAAGAAAGGCGTGCGGCGATTACAATGTAAGTTTTCTAACATCTACAATATATTATTTTACATGATAACCATACGAGTCGTCACGTCATCAAAGTTATATCAATCTATAGCAGTTTCTATTATTATTATCGTTATTAAAATTATCCATTGAAACAAGTAAAACTCCCACTCTCTAGTCGTTCACCGCTCCACATGCCTTCGGTTAACAAACAACATACTCAAATCACAAGACAGAAAAAAAAAATGTAATTTTGCTATTAATATTTATAAATTAAAGCATGATATATTATTATTATTATTTATATAATATTTGGTATATCAAATATGATAGAAATGATTTAAAGTTGTGAAACAAAACTGTTTTCAAACAACCAATGAATGGCCCAAAGAAAACCCGACATTTCAATGTGGAGAAATCATATATGGTCATAAATAAGTAAGTTACAAAAATATTTGATGGTTTGTTAAATGTCGACGTGTTTTAATATCTACAAAGCAATAGGAGTCTTGCAACCTAAAATTGCCATCTTTTATGATATTTTAATTTAACAATGACATATATATAAAAAAATCAAAAACCAAAAATAACGTAACTAATAAGGGATGTTATTATTTTTTTAACGGCCAACAAATTAAACCCCATCACTCTCAGGACACCATTTCGACAAATTCAAGTACTCCGAGAGTACCCGAGTTGTCAAGCACCAATTACGGGGAAAACCCATTAACTCACCCACCCGTAAGCACGACGATGAAATTATCGGTAAAACCCGTATGACTCAAGAATCGAATCGAAAATCCCTGGGGTCTTCTATCAATATTCACCAATGTCTCTACTGCTGCATTGTAATGGTATTGACAATATGGGATGTTATTGATAAGAAAACTTGAGCCTTTTGGATTTTGGCAACACGTTGCTAGACTCGGGAAACTTCTTTTGTATGTGTCATTTTTTTGAAAATGTTTGGTGAGTTGGTACCGGTGGTGCTCAATTGTCGAATACATAACTAACATATAAAACTATGGTAGCAGGAGTGCTCGATTGTCGAATACATAACTAACATATAAAACTATGGTAGCAGGGGCGAAGCTTGGTTTGTCAATCGGCGGGGGCCGAACTCGATTTTTTTCGTTTGGTAGTGGCAAATCGGCGGGGGCCGGACTCAACCCGGACAAAATTTACCTACGAAAATCGCAAATTTCCACTAATGCGCCAAAAAACAGGGGGGCCAGGGCCACCCCTGGCCCTCACAATCCTTCGTCCTTGTATGGTAGAACAGATGTAGTAAGTTCTCGTGGAATGCTAAGCTCACACCGATATCAGCTTGAACTTGGTTAAGACAGTATAATCTGACCGGATGTAAAGTGACGGGCCTAAAAAAACGAGTGTGCCATACTTATCCTTATAAAAAAAGCTATAAAAAAGGATGAAGGAAAGTTTACGTTAAACAAAATACTATATATCATATAAAGGGTATGTTTGGCAAGGAGCTTTTAGGAGCTTCAAGCTTTTAAGAAAAAACTCATACTCAATAAAAAGTCTTGTTTGGTTGAAGAGCTGGAAGCTTTTAGGTTATGAGAAAAAGCTCTATAGTGAAAAGCTACTAATACTAGCTTTTAAGAAAAAAAACTCTACTAGCTACAAGCTTTTAATTAGTAAATGACACAAATACCCATTCTATTTAAAAATAAAATAAAAACCTTCTTTACAAGTTTTTAATTATACCCATTTTGGTCACTTTATACATTTTATTAAAAACTCCAGCTATTCTGCCAAACACCAAAATATATTTAAAAAGCTTCCAGCTACCAGCTTCTAGCTACCAGCCTGTAGCTACCAGCTTCCGCCTTCCAGCCACCAGCTAGTTTTGCCAAACATACCCAAAATCAGGTATATTTTGAGTGTTAGGAACTTTTTAATAAACAACAATTAATGCTAGTGGGTGTTAAGACACCTAAAATAGGATGTCTTCTAGCCACATAGGATAGGACTTATGTTTTTCTTTTTGAGACAACACAAGGGTGTGGAGACAACTCTTCTCCATTTATTTTTAATAATATTAAATGTAATAATAATATTAAAAGAAAATAAAAGTAATAATATTAAATGTTTGATGATTGACCGTCTCATATGTCCCCATAGATATATGAGAGACGGAGACATAGGAAGGGGTGATGTTTGGGACGGGGATGAAGACGGAAGAGCAAGAGAGAGAGTGAGAAGGGTTGGGACACACCACACCCATAAGTCTAAGTGTTTTTTTATACATTTTTATTAAACGAATCAGGTGGTTGTAGAACTGTATACGCAATTTACACGCACAACAAATTCATTAAATGTCGAACTAAATTTCATAAATAAAATATGCATAACAAATGTGATGCTGAATTCAATAAAACAAATATGATAAATATATACACGTAACATGATGAGTAGATCACATCATAACCAACACTTGATATCTTGTAATAATGAAGAATGCGACATGTTATTGTTTATGATGGGATAACTTGATAAAATACATTTCATACATTTATATACAAGATGGGTATTTAAGTATGAAACCAGATATTATATCTTAGTTTTAAAATTTGCGTAGGTCTTAAGGATGTATGATATTATGTGATACTCGATCAACCACTCGAATATGTTTATTCATACTGAAACCATATATATAAAGATATTAATATTATATAAGCTTAAAATATTATATTATAAACAATATATTAAAAATTGTTAAAAACTTGAATTTTTTTAAACTATACAAGTGAGCATATAATTAAGATTAAATATTTTATGTTTCGAGTCAATTGTTGAGATGAGTTTAAGATCCGGTTTTAGGTAATGGGTATCCAAACGGGTAACTTTAAGCACATAAGATCACAAAACGAACATATATACAAAGCCAATGGGTAATGAATACGGCTCAATGGCATGGGTTGCAATTTATGAAACTTGATTATCAAAAATCATTTCATATGTGGCATGGGTGTATGCTTTTGTGGCATCGCGAGCTCAGTCTTGGAATCTCCAAGACCACATTTTAAGGAATAGTGGGGTTGTCGACACGGACTTGGACTACGTACAGGCCCTCGAAAGGATAATGACTTTCTCCCAGGTTTTGATCTTGGCGGTTTTTCTAACAAGGACACCGCCCCCCAAAGCCTCAGAAAACTTTGGCGAATGCCCTCTTTGGCAAAATCTCACAGAGCCTGGGTGAAACTTTTGATCTGTCCCCCCGCCAAAAGGCAGTTATTGAATGCTTGCAAAGCCCCCATGCCCAAGATTTCCTGAATGTTATCCCAATCGAAGGTTTGGGCCAAACCATGTCTGGGGTTGAATACAGGGCAATTCTTAAATATCGTTTGATGATCCCCATGTACCATGAAGATGAAGTCTATCCGATTTGCCGTAAGGCATGCTTGGACAAATACGGGGAACACGCGGTTCACTGTAAGGAGTTGCCTGATTTCAAATATAGACATGACTGGGTCCAGGACATTCTTTGGGACATTTTAAGAAGAGCTGGGATCTCAGCCAAGAGGGAGGCTCCTGTGAATTTCCTCACGGACCCCGCTGACGGGAGATCCACCCTACGTCCAGCAGACCTGCTTGTCTTTGGGTGGGCCGGGGGGAAACACGCTTGCGTCGACCTAACAGGTGTATCTCTCCTGGTTGGTTTGAGGGATAGTGGTTTTTTAGCAGGGCAAGCGGTGCGGAAAGCAGAGGTGAAGAAAGTTGAGAAGCATGCTAAAGCTTGTGAGGAGAACCAACACGTTTTCGTTCCCCTGGCATTTGATACCTTTGGCTCTTTGGCACCGGAAGCCATCAGTTTCCTGACCAGAGTCCAACGGGTTATTCATAGCAGTGTCTCGACTCCGGGGGGGCATGGTTTCGTTTTTAGTAGGTTATGGTTTGCCGTCCAGAAAGGGGTGGTGGCGCAGCTTGTTGCCCGCTTGCCCGCTATCTTGATGTAATTAGTTGCGTTTATGTGTTTAATGAAACATGTTTTTATGACTTAAAAAAAAATTATTAATACTACTAATCCACTTTTATTTCATATCCTACGCATGGTATACCACAATTTTACTTTTATCATCTTAAAAATTTTAGAAATAAAAGCTTAATTGTTCTTAATTAAAATGGTCAGTAAATTACGATTATCAAGTCTTTGATATATTGTGGGTTTTTTTTTAATCTTTCAAGCTTATATAAAACTAGTGATTGATTGATCAAAGTTAGTCAATTGTATATCTAAATGTTCTTCATCCGAAAAGCAAACTAAAAACACTTCATACATTACCGAAAAATATTATATTATTTAACCAGGCTTTTTAGTAAAGTATATAAAAAAGTATTATGATGACCTTATTTTGAAAGAAACACAATCATCATCCAACCATGTTCCCTTAATAATTATATAATCCGAAAGAAATATTCCTCAATAATAACATAATTACAAAATTTGTTATTAATTTCATTTGGCAAAATTAAACTTTGTGTCCTTTATGCATCACTGAAATTATGAAACGTGTCATTTATTTTATTTTTTTGCATTTTATGTCCAAAATCTCTTTATTTATTGCATATTGTGTCCTTTATAATTATCTGGGTTTAAAATCTCAGTTAACTTTAATACACCCAGGGGTATAATTGTCCATTCATGTCCCTCGTCATCTTTCCCCCTATTTATATCAGACCTGTATACAATTTTAAACTCTAATCGACCATCTGAACCCCTAATCGACCAAAACCAGCTATTACCTCCTCCAATGGAAATAGAACAATTAGATTAGAACAGTAGATCATCATTAGACAAAAAACTACTCGCCATAAAAGTTCATTGTAAGAATCAACACAGTTAGATTAGAACAGTGTTGCAGGATTTTAAGAGATGTCGAGAGGATACTGAAGCTGCAATTGGAAACTGGAAGGAAAGCAAGAGACTCAAAATTCTTGAAACTTTCTGGTATTTGGCCCGTGAATCTGTTTCTTGCAAGATTTAAACCTTTCAACTTCCTGCAAGAAACAAGATCTGCAGGAATCGTTCCCGAAAAGTTATTAGTCCCCAGATCAATTGAAGTGGGATTAACCATCGCCGAGTAGTTGAAATTCATTGAACCATCTAAAGAATTGTTTCTCAAGTTTAGCGAAGAAATAGTCGGCGAATTAGTCAACGATCGACGCATCTCACTAAAATAATTCACAGCAAATCTAAGATCACGAATTCGGGTCGAGTTAACACATAAACCAGATGGAAGTAAACCTCTAAACAAATTATCAGAGACACCCAACACTTGAAGTGCAGGCAAATTAATACTAACAAGTAACTCCCCAATGAAATGATTACTACTCAAATCTACTACTTCAAGATTAACAAGATGAAACAATGAAACAGGAACAAGGCCTTTGAGATAATTATGTGAAAGATTGAGGCTTTTGAGATGAGCTAAATAAAGAGCAGAATCAGGTAAATAACCAGTTAATCTTTTCTTGGGTAGCTCTAGGGTTCAGATGGTCGATTGGGGTGTAAAATTGTGTGCAGGGCTGTTATAATAAGGGGGAAGATGATGAGGGACATGAATGGACAATTATACCTCTGGGTGTATTGATGTTAACTGAGATTTTAAACCCAATTAGTCATAAAGGACATGATATGCAATAAATAAAGAGATTTTGGACATAAAATGCAAAAAAAATAAAATAAAGGACACGTTTCATAATTTTAGTGATACATAAAGGACACAAAGTGTAATTTTGTCATTTCATTTTCTTAATATAAACTAATTGTTTTCTCTGTCGTGCGTTGCACAATTTTCATTGCATTTTGCGTCCGTGAATATACGTATGTTTGTTTCGCGGTCCTAGTAATTTGTGGTTTTTTAAAAAACATTAATAGGTCTTAACATCTTAACATGCATAGAAGTTTTTAACTACTACTTTAAAGATGCTAGCTAAACCTTAAAAGGTCTAAAGATATTTAAACTAACCAAAACAGTGTGCCCTTATTACGCAATAAAAATGCTTCATGTTATAGGCACTAACAATGTGCATAATGTATCTTATTTCTTTGTTAGTTAAACGTCACCACCTGAAATTTTGTTGAAAATTAAAATACGTAAAATGCAATTTACTCCCAAACAAAATAACAAACTGCCATTTAGCGTACATTGGTATAAGAATTTAGTATGATTCTGAGCTTTTTATTGTAATTGTAATATTCAACATCACGTATCTTAGCAAATTATTTTATTTTAACACCAAACCAAAAACATGACTGTTGACATAAATAATAAAAAAATTGCTCTTAAAATATTTTATTCTATGAGTCAAAAAAATATATTAACAAAGTTAAACTAAAACTCGAGTATTATTGTTTTTTAATTGATTAAATTCAACTCATAAAGTTTTACGATGGGCTCTCACCGGAAACCCATTCCGGTGGAGATATTGGCAAGAACAACTAAGTTTTACGTTTCTAATCTTCTGGAGAGGTGTAGCGGTGCAAATCTAGCGAAAGAAATCAGGAACTTTGGGAACATTTTTGATATATATGTAGCAAGAAAAAGGGATAAAGATGGGAGACGATTTGCTTTTGTTTCGCTTCTGGATGTTAAGGAACGAAAGGAAATGGAGAAGGTGTTGTCTGCTATTAGAATGGGGGAATATAAGCTTAAGGTTAATGTTGCGCGATTTGTATTGGAAGAAGGAGAAGTTAATGAATGCAAATCCTTTTTTCAATCAAACAAAGGGGGTCCGGCTAAGAAAAATGTTCAAGACGAAGGGAACAAAGGGCATGGTACTCAGAATGTTTGCAACCCGAATGTAATGTCTTTTAAAGAAGCGTTCGCCGGGACTTCACAAGGGAGAACCATTGAGGTTGACGAATCTGTGAATGCGTTTGAGAGACTGCATGGGAGAACGTTAGTGGTAAAGGTATGTTCCTTGGAGGTTTTTTTATCAATATTAAGAAGGTACTCAAGGAGATGGGGTTGGGAGAAGGAACTGTTTCGTGTCTGGGAGGATTTGTTTTTCTGGTATACTTTCGTAGTAGAGAACATGCGAAAATGGCCATGGATGAGTTGGTGGGCAGACCCGATCAATTTAGCTCGGTGGTGGTTTGGGAAGGACAAGATACCCCGTTTGAACGTATAGCTTGGTTGAAGGTGATGGGGATCCCGCTGCGTCTGCTTGACGATAAAGTTATTGATAATATAGGGAGTTTTTTTGGTACTGTTGTGAAAAAGCCAGAAGTGGGAAAGATGGATTTTGATGCTTCGTTTCATTACATTGGTGTTATGGTTAATAGCGGAAAGCGAATCAAGGAAGAGATTTTCCTGAAGTGGCGCCGTAAGATGTATAAGGTATGGATCGAAGAAGATGATAGAGATTGGATCACGGAATTCGATAACGAGATCGAAGATGATCCTGCTGTTCCGGAAACGGATTGTGTAAAGTCGGATGAGCAGGTGGCTGTTCCGGAAACGGATTGTGTAAAGTCGGATGAGCAGGTGGTGGATCCGGTTGCCGACGCTGATCAGGGATGTTCTCCGGTTAGGCAGCTCAATTTGGAAAGGGAGGATAATAAGGAAACTTTTAATGAGAATGTTAATGCTCATATGAATGAGGAAGTTGACTTTTTGGAATTTAATTCCAGTATTAATTATGGTGGGAATTCTAAAAGCAAGTTTGAAGACCAAGGGGCCCCAGTAAAACTTTTAAAAAGAAAAAAGAATAAAACTAAGGTGTGTGAAGTGGGCCAAAACTCAGGAGGTAATTATACAAGTAGTAATGATAGGCCCTATAAGGAGCCCAAAAATGGTGGGCTGTCTCCTGATGACCCGTTCAATTTGAATCCTATCATTTTGGGTATGGACTATAATGTTGCTAAAGATAGAGGGACCAATTCTGTAGCGTTAGTGAATTCCTTTCAGGTGTTGCTCGAAGAACAAGATCCATCTCACAGCTTCGCAGAACAGGATAAGGTTGATATGAATGAAAATTCGGGTTATGCTACGCCTGCTGAGGGGACATCGATAGTCAAAGAGAAAGAAACCACTATGGAGTTTGGGAAGCGGTTGGGTGTCGATCTTACTGATTTTGATGGCTTGGTTGAAAAAACCATCGAAGGTGAAGAATTTCAATCGGGTAATAGATGAATTTTTTATCGTCTAATGTTAGAGGGGTTGGGGCGGCAGGTAAATCGTCTCGGTTAAAGGGTTTGGTTTTAAAACACAATGTTGATTTTTTGGGGGTCCAAGAATCTTTACTTACAGAACCTGAGAAGTTTGAGCTTTCTAGGGTCTGGGGTAATAGGAGTTATGATGCTGATGTGGTTGGGGCTAGGGGGAGATCGGGTGGGATGGTCAGTATTTGGAATTCACGAAAAGTTTAAAAAATTCAATGCGGTTTTAGATCAAAATTTTATTCTGACGTCGGGTAACTTGGTCGACGATGGTTCAGTTCTTCATGTGGTCAACGTATATGCGCCACAGAAGGTGGGGGAAAAAGAGTTTTGTGGGATCGCCTGAAGGGTCTAATGCAGGGTAGTGAGGGTATGTGGATTTTTCTAGGTGATTTCAACTCGGTTAGATGGGATTGTGAAAGAAGGAATTCGAAATTCAATAGCAGGGCTGCTCGGGATTTTAATAATTTTATAGATGATGCTTCTTTATAAGAGTTTACTATGCAGGGAAGTAGTTTTACATTCGTTGCAGGTACTGGTAGAACGGTTAAGATGAGTAAGATTGACCGAATGATCGTGTGTCAGGAGTTTTTTACCAGATGGCATAATGCCTGTCTTCGTGCTCTCCCTAGAGAATTTTCGGATCATAGCCCCCTGTTGCTAACGATTAAAGATACTATTTTTGGTGTCAAGCCGTTCA
Source organism: Ambrosia trifida (assembly GCA_028751855.1). Taxonomy (NCBI): domain Eukaryota; kingdom Viridiplantae; phylum Streptophyta; class Magnoliopsida; order Asterales; family Asteraceae; genus Ambrosia; species Ambrosia trifida. The sequence goes on from CM054122.1 coordinate 73,470,041, forward strand.
AGTGGTTTAACTCAAGGCTCGATAGGGAAGGGTGTGAAGGTATTGTGCGGGCAGCTTGGAATTCAGTCGTGGTTGAAGGCCCTGCTGATATTATTATCTCTAAAAAGTTGGCGGCAGTTAGGGCTTCTTTAAAAAATTGGTGGAAGTCGGCTTCTCGAGACGAGGGAGCGGAAATGGATAATCTTTCTTATGATATCAGAAGGTTAGAAGCGATTATGGAGTCCCGTGATCTTGAAGAAGATGAGATGTGGTGTGGTGTGGGAGGAAAGTAAAAAGAGGTGGAAAGGCTCGAGTTTCTAAAAAATAAAGATTTAAAGCAAAAGCCGCGTGCAAATTGGGCGGCTTTGGGTGATGAGAATTTGGCGTTTTTCCATAGATGCATAAATGGTAGGAAGGCTTCTAACGATATCCCGGGTGTGATGGTTGATGGGGAATGGATCTCGAAACCTACGCTGGTTAAAAGAGAAGTTCTCCGATTTTATAGAGATCTTTTTCGCGAGAATAATACGTCTAGGCCATCATTTATTTGTGAAGACTTGAAGAAGGTTCCTGTTGAAAGAGAGATGAGTTGATTTCGCCTTTTTCAAAATAGGAAATTAAGAAAGCAGTGTTCGATTGCGGTCCTGACAAGGCGCCTGGGCCAGACGGGTTTAATTTTTATTTCATTAAACATTTCTGGACTATGATGGAGGAGGATTTTCTGCAAGTGTTTGAAGAATTTCATGAGATGGGCAACATTAGTCATCAATGTAGTTTGTCTTTTATTACGCTTATTTCAAAGTCTAAAACGCCTATGGGGTTGAAGGATTATCGGCCTATTAACCTTGTGGGAGTGATCAATAAAGTCATTTCCAAAGTGGTTGCCGAAAGGATTAAAAAGGTGATGGGGGATGTGATTTCGGATTCGCAATCCGCTTTTCTTAATGAGCGGTATATTTTGGATGGTCCGCTTGTGCTAAATGAGTTAATTGGGTGGATTAAGAAGTTTGGAAAAAAGTCTTTTCTCCTTAAACAAGATTTTCAAAAGGCATACGAAAATGTTAGTTGGGAATTTCTGTTATCAATTATGGATCAAATGGGTTTTCCGGTCAAATGGTGTACGTGGATTAGAGGTATTGTGTCCTCAGCTGTAACACCCCATTTGATGGCGGAAACATCGGGATGTCACGTATTGATGATTGTTTAGTAGCTCATGGTAAATAATAAGTTTCAATAAATGATTTAAATAAATTACATACAATTGTTCTAAGAATTTGTACATCAAAATGACAAATACTAGCTACGCATCTTCAAGCATTAGCTCTAATCTTCGAGCAAGCTATAACCTGAAACATGTTAAGTTTGAAAATATTTTGGGTCAACAAAAGTTGGTGAGAATTACATAGGTTTTGATAATCGAATAAAGCTTGTACAATTCAAGTGTCATGGCAAGTCTAGTCCATATGTGAAAACATACTAGCAGTAAATCGAGTGCATAATCAACCCTTGTGACTAGAATATTGTGGTCCATCCCATACGCTCATGGTTCACTCGTATTATGTTATGCGATAACAATCACCCACGCTACCTATGTAGGAGGTACGTATCCGGGTGGGATTGTCAGTCCAATAGATCTATCATTGTATACCGTCGGCTGATCAATGTTAATGATTATGCTAGAATATTGTGCTTACCCTAGACATGTTTAAGACATAATGCAACATAGAAAAACACATAGACACATTATGATTGAATTGCATATAGAATGTTGTAACATGTTTCACCCCAAAAATAGTGAAATAGAAAAGGGGCTATGTAAAACATACCTTAGCAAAATGTTATGTCTCGTGAAAATAGAATATGTGTTGCCCAACGATGCCAAGTATTACCCTATAATTAAGGTAATAAATATGTCTAAGTCTTTCTAGTCTACAAATATTTTCTAGGGTTTCGAATTGGGGATAAGTGTTCGTTTGATTAATAAATAAAATCCTTAATAAATAAGAGAAATTTGATAAATAAATAAACAAAAGTCTTTTTGTAAATTTTAAATTAAAGATGATCACAATATAAATTTTTAAGTATGAAAATAATTTTTGTGAAATTATTTTCTTAAAAATAGAATATTAAATCTATTTATTTCAAATTGTCAAAATATAACTTTAATATTTAAAAATACTAAAACTAAAGAATTATTAAATTAAAAATTGTATTTCTGTTCCAAATAAATAGAAATAATTTATATAAAATTTTGGTGCAAAAATATTGAAAAATGAATTTATTATGATTTATTTATGATTAAAACTAACAAAAATTGATTAAAAATATTAAATAAATGATTTTTCAGAAATAAAAATCATTTCAGAAAAGTTTAATGTTATATAAACTCAGAATATTTTTTGTGGAAATTATAATACTTGTTTTGATATTTTTATAGAATTTTAAATAAAATAGATTAAACTTGAATTATTTATTATATATATTAAATAAATAATTTTTGGAAAACTAAAAATTGTATGATAACCTTCATCATTAGAATAGCCTAAAATAATTTTAATAGGATTTATAAATCGTTTTTAGTATTTAAAAACTATTGTAAAAGATAGTATTATAAATATATGATCAAAAAAGAAATGTGTGGTTTGTGGGGATCGAACCCGGGTCTGACCCGGTCCCCATGACTTCACAAACGTTTTGAAAACCATCTGGTCTACACCAGATTTATTGATTTGTTTCAGTTAGAAAATCATTTAACTCATTAGCCTGAGAGTCATCTTCCCCAATTTAGTTTATAAACCCTAACTCACTAATTGAATCAAGCATCAAACGATAACCACATAATTGATTGGGTTATTGTTCGGCTCATATACAAGAACAGAAACAAACATTTAATTGATACTCACGAAGTCAAATTGATGCAGAAAGCTTGAGTCAACACAAAAGTCAAACTTCGAGCAATGCTTGATTAACACGAAGGTTTAAGAGGAATTGAGAGTGGGGGTCTGTTTATCGGTCAATATAGGTTCTAGAGGAGAGTTTAATTTATAGTGTGTTTGTTGAAATGGAAGGGTTCAATGTTTGTCAAAAAAATACGCGTATGTATACAAATTGGAGTGGGTTTAGGCTTAATTTACGGGTCATGATTGTAGGAGAGTGTTTACCGGTCAACGAGAATGAAATGGTTACCAAAGATGAGGCCAAAATTCGTGGAAAGTGGACTGGGTTTTGACCATAGCTCGGGTCGGGTCTGGGGAATGACCGGGTAGGATAGATGGTGTTGGGCCGGATTAAAGGGTTATATTAAATACGCGTGAGGTTCTATCACCAAGGGACTTGCAGAGCAGTTGGTAAGGCATGTGGGGAGTTTGTGAAGGTTTCCAGGTTCGAGTCCTGGGAGGCCGTTTTTATTATTATTATTTTTTTAAAACAGAAAGCGAAGGGACAAGGGGAGATGGGCCGGGTGGTTTGGGCTGGAATGCTTGGGCTCCGAAAATGGGTAAAGGGTGGTTGGGTTGGGTTTGTAGGTTGGAGGTTTAGTTATGTTGTTATTATTATTAACATTATTATTATTATTAAAATAAAATATTTTGACATAATAAAAATTTGCCATGGATATTTTTGTACAAAAGTAGTTTATTACAAGTAAAGTGGTGATCTTACCTATACATAATTTAGGAATATTTTGCGATGTTACAGTCTCCCCTACTTTTAGAAATTTCGTCCCGAAGTTTATTGAAAACCCAGGGTTGAAGGTGATTGAATTAGGACAAGTGTGATCTGGAGATTCTGTGTTGGGACACGACATGAATAGAATAATCTTGTTTCAAATAATTTTGATGAGAGGGTGTGTTTTGAAATCGTAAGGAGAATAAGAATCTAGCAAAGCATTAAGTTTTAAAAGTCCTAAAAGAAATGGGTTGATGGACTATAGAAGGACTAAATGTACTACCAGGTAACTAAAGTTTATAATTGGTCAACTACTGAAAACCTCGATAGAATTTCACACTACCTTAACGTACCTGTAAATTCATGATTACGTTCCGGACCGCAATCACCAATTTACCTTACATTAGGGTTTTGTGTCCTTCTATGACTCTACCGATTGTTGAGCAGGTTCGATAGTCTTCACCAGTCGTTGAGCAGGTTGTAGGGCCTCTCCCGACTGTTGAAATGACATGATGACCTCTACCAATCGTTGAGTAGGTTATTTGGTAGCTAACTAACTGTTGTACAAGTAAGCAAGTTTATAAGTATAACTAGTATGGTTTAGATATTGATATAGCAATTAGTTCACATTCAAACAAGCATGCATCCAAGCGTTGTGTTCATACTAGATAAACGACTCTTATGTAAAAGACAAAAATTCCAATACTTGAATCAAAGCGTCAATACATAGAATTTTAAATGCAAAATAACATTCAAACGGTGGAGCTTGTTGTTTAAGTAGCTGGAGGGTCCCTAGCAGGATTATTTGGAGCAGCAAGGGCGTTTGCAGCAGGAATACGACAAGCATCCGCAAGATGCCCATACCTTTGACAATTGGTACACTGACGGCAGGGCACTTGGGTTGGGTGATGATACTGACAGGTGTCACACTTAGGTTGGTTCCCGTTATACTGTTTCTTGTTGGGTGGGACAGTGGCGTCTATTGCAAAATTCCTGACCTTGCGCCTTCCATTGGTTGAGGCCTCAGTTTTAACTTCAACGGCAGGTTGAGGAGTATCCTTTGCAACAGTTTTCTTTTCCCCTTTCCGAGTTAGGGTTCCTGCTTTCACATGGTAATCTGTTAGGGAGGCCGCCAAACGTTTTGCTTCCTCCAAAGTAGCAGGGTTTCTTCCCCACACCGTGTCCTGAATTTGCATGGGTAAACCACCAATGTATTTTTCGATCGCAATAGGCAAGGGGGTGACCTTGTGTGGTAGCAGTAGACTAAGTTCGTGAAAACGAGTGTTGTAGGCAAGGTTTTCTCCACTATCTTGGGCAAGATCGTGAAACTCGTCTTCCAACTTCTTGATTTCATTACGAGGGCAGAATTCTGCCTTCATAATGTCTTTAGCTTGATCCCAAGTTAAGGCCAGTGCGACTTCGGCTCCACGGGTGTGCTTCTCCTCATTCCACCAAGTGAGTGCTCGTTTGTGAAGAACACTCATGGCATAGCGGACCTTAAAGTTATCGGGACACTCACTATTAATGAAGGTATTCTCAATACCCTCGAACCATTGTAGAAGACCCGTAGCTCCTTCATCTCCACTGAACTTAGGGGGATTACAGGTATTAAAGTGCTTAAGAGTGCAAGCTGGGAGACCATTCCCGTTTCCATTGTGGTTTCCGTTGCCGTTTCCGTTTCCATTACCGTTTCCGTTCATCTGGATGACTTGAGCCAGTAAATTAGGAACCAGAGTTGCGATCTGTTGTGCCATTTGTTGAGAGATGATCGCAGCCAGTTGAGCATCAACATCATTGTTGTTGTTGTTGTTGTTGTGGTTAGTGTCGTGGTTATGGTTGTGATTGTTACTCCCTTCATCATTATTGTCACCACTGTTAAGGTGAGCGCTGCGACGTGGAGGCATAATCTGTAAGAGACACAATGAAGGTTCAATGAGTCATGAATGAGGTAATATAAGGAATGTAATCATTTATCCATTTATTAAAACGAATAAACGAAAACGTTGACTTATCAAAGATTCTAGATTCTAATAACATAGTGAAGACATGCTTTAGCCTATAAGTGAACACTCATCCCGAGAATTCCCAGGTAGGCATCCGGGTCCCTCGTCTGATTGGGATATATGCGCAATGCCAGCCTAGACAGAAGACTCAGAATATAGGCGTTCACCCTTCCAGATTGCACGTGTTCGTTATTAAAATTCTAGAACTTCGACGAGATCTCAAGGTGGTTCAGGCTAAACCTGAGGATTTTGTCCTATTAGTCTAAGGGTAGATCTTGTGATGGAGAGCAATCTTCTTGTAGGGATAAGAAGTAGGAGGGAGATAGAGAATAGCAAGTAAAAGGAGCAAATACTGGTTATAATCCTATGGTTATAGACTAGATTATTTTTCTAATAACCTAATTCCCTATAACCATGGATCTGATACCAATCTGTAACACCCCATCCGATGGCGGAAACATCGGGATGTCACGTATGATGATTGTTTAGTAGCTCATGGTAAATAATAAGTTTCAATAAATGATTTAAATAAATTACATACAATTGTTCTAAGAATTTGTACATCAAAATGACAAATACTAGCGACGCATCTTCAAGCATTAACTCTAATCTTCGAGCAAGCTATAACCTGAAACATGTTAAGTTTGAAAATATTTTGGGTCAACAAAAGTTGGTGAGAATTACATAGGTTTTGATAATCGAATAAAGCTTGTACAATTCAAGTGTCATAGCAAGTCTAGTCCATATGTGAAAACATACTAGCAGTAAATCGAGTGCATAATCAACCCTTGTGACTAGAATATTGTGGTACATCCCATACGCTCATGGTTCACACGATTATGTTATGCGATAACAATCACCCACGCTACCTATGTAGGAGGTACGTATCCGGGTGGGATTGTCAGTCCAATAGATCTATCATTGTATACCGTCGGCTGATCAATGTTAATGATTATGCTAGAATATTGTGCTTACAATAGTCATGTTTAAGACATAATGCAACATAGAAAAACACATAGACACTTTATGATTGAATTGCATATAGAATGTTGTAACATGTTTCACCCCAAAAATAGTGAAATTGAAAAGGGGCTATGTAAAACTCACCTTAGCAAAATGTTATGTCTCGTGAAAATAGAATATGTGTTGCCCAACGATGCTAAGTATTACCCTATAATTAAGGTAATAAATATGTCTAAGTCTTTCTAGTCTACAAATATTTTCTAGGGTTTCGAATTGGGGATAAGTGTTCGTTTAATTAATAAATAAAATGTTTAATAAATAAGAGAAATTTGATAAATAAATAAACAAAAGTCTTTTTGTAAATTTTAAATTAAAGATGATCACAATATAAAGTTTTAAGGATGAAAATAATTTTTATAAAATTATTTTCTTAAAAATAGAATATTAAATCTATTTATTTCAAATTGTCAAAATATAACTTTAATATTTAAAAATACTAAAATTAAAGAATTATTAAATTAAAAATTGTATTTCTGTTCCAAATAAATAGAAATAATTTATATAAAATTTTGGTGCAAAAATATTGAAAAATGAATTTATTATGATTTATTTATGATTAAAACTAACAAAAAATGATTAAAAATATTAAATAAATGATTTTTCAGAAATAAAAATCATTTCAGAAAAGTTTAATGTTATATAAACTCAGAATATTTTTTGTGGAAATTATAATAATTGTTTTGATATTTTTATAGAATTTTATAAATAAAATAGATTAAACTTGAATTATTTATTATATATATTAAATAAATAATTTTTGGAAAACTAAAAATTGTATGATAACCTTCATCATTAGAATAGCCTAAAATAATTTTTATAGGATTTATAAATCGTTTTTAGTATTTAAAAACTATTGTAAAAGATAGTATTATAAATATATGATCAAAAAAGAAATGTGTGGTTTGTGGGGATCGAACCTGGGTCTGACCCGGTCCCCATGACTTCACAAACGTTTTGAAAACCATCTGGTCTACACCAGATTTACTGATTTGTTTCAGTTAGAAAATCATTTAACTTATAAGCCTGAGAGTCATCTTCCCCAATTTAGTTTATAAACCCTAACTCACTAATTGAATCAAGCATCAAACGATAACCACATAATTGATGGGGTTATTGTTCGGCTCATATACAAGAACAGAAACAAACATTTAATTGATACTCACGAAGTCAAATTGATGCAGAAAGCTTGAGTCAACACAAAAGTCAAACGTCGAGCAATGCTTGATTAACACGAAGGTTTAAGAGGAATTGAGAGTGGGGGTCTGTTTATCGGTCAATATAGGTTCTAGAGGAGAGTTTAATTTATAGTGTGTTTGTTGAAATGGAAGGGTTCAATGTTTGTCAAAAAAAATACGCGTATGTATACAAATTGGAGTGGGTTTAGGCTTAATTTACGGGTCATGATTGTAGGAGAGTGTTTACCGGTCAACGAGAATGAAATGGTTACCAAAGATGAGGCCAAAATTCGTGGAAAGTGGACTGGGTTTTGACCATAGCTCGGGTCGGGTCTGGGGAATGACCGGGTAGGAGAGATGGTGTTGGGCCGGATTAAAGGGTTATATTAAATACGCGTGAGGTTCTATCACAAAGGGACTTGCAGAGCAGTTGGTAAGGCATGTGGGGAGTTTGTGAAGGTTTCCAGGTTCGAGTCCTGGGAGGCCGTTTTTATTATTATTATTTTTTTAAAACAGAAAGCGAAGGGACAAGGGGAGATGGGCCGGGTGGTTTGGGCTGGAATGCTTGGGCTCCGAAAATGGGTAAAGGGTGGTTGGGTTGGGTTTGTAGGTTGGAGGTTTAGTTATGTTGTTATTATTATTAACATTATTATTATTATTAAAATAAAATATTTTGACATAATAAAAATTTGCCATGGATATTTTTGTACAAAAGTAGTTTATTACAAGTAAAGTGGTGATCTTACCTATACATAATTTAGGAATATTTTGCGATGTTACATCAGCTAGGTCTGCGG